>OW386289.2:82544235-83286735 GCA_936432065.2 Rutpela maculata | reverse complement strand
AGCAGTTTGCGAAAAAATTTTTGAAAATTCGCTAGCCTCCCCTGGGTCTAGGGACCCCTGTTTACTTTTATTTTTTTTTGTCATATGCATTTGACTTTTCATAAAAATGCATCGACAGATTTTGGAGTTTGTGAAAATATTTTCATTACTAACTGAGATACAACGAATTGAAATATTGTAATTTGTTAAATTGTAAATTACAAAATTTCAGTTCATTGTATTTCAGTTAGTAATGAAAATATTTTCACAAACTCTAAAATCTGTCGATGCATTTTTATGAAAAGTCAAATGCATATGACAAAAAAAAATAAAAGTAAACAGGGGTCCCTAGACCCAGGGGAGGCTAGCAAATTTTCAAAAATTTTTTCGCAAACTGCTTTTTCAAAATTTTTTAGGGGTCATTAGAGAAGTGCTTCTCTAGATGTTATTTCCCAAATTTCGTATGGGTCCCATGCGCCACAGACGAGAAAAAAAATATTGAAATTTCACCAGCCGCCGCTGGTATCCTCTGTTGCGTTCTATATAGGAATAATTTCATATGTGATATAATTTTACTTCCACGTCCAGTGGAAGTATAGTAACAAAAAATTTTTTAAAAATTTGTATTGTCCAAATAGGCTTAAAATGTCATGAAACGTCGAGATTTTAAGTTTGAGCGAAAAAAAAATTCTGTCTGTCTGTCGGTCTGTCTGTCTGTCTGTCTGTCTGTAACTTTTTTTTGTGCGCACGTTTACTCTGGAACCGTTTAAGATATTGACTTGAAATTTGGTACACATATGTACTTTAACGAGATCTAGAACTAGATTATATTTTCATCTTGTTACGTCGAAGGGTTGGGGGGTAAATTGGGGAAAAATTTGGGGTAAATAGGTCAATCAAGCAGGTAAGAGTCCATAAAATTGGTATTTAGTATATACAAGAGAAGCTAAGGTCTCAAAAAATTTTTGGCATTAGCCACCCCCATTATGACCCCCACCCCCTTATTGAAGGGGATGAAAAAAAATTGTGACTTGGTGTACCTATGTACAGGAACCAGAAACCTCAAAATATTTTTTTACTTCATCCACCCCCACTACCACCCCCCTATCACCACCCCCCACTCCACTACTGATGTGGGGTATCGTTTTATGGGTTTTTGGGGTAGAGGATTTCAAATATTATATTATTGAAGTTCCATAAACAGTTATTTTCACATACAAAGTTTTTTTCGTTGTGAGTGACTTGGATAGAGAATCTGGATGTGGAAGTAGTGATTCCTTGGGCAGCGGTTTTTCTTATTTTAGTTATTATTTTAGTAAAATGTATTGTCTTCAGTTTCTATA
The DNA here is from genome assembly GCA_936432065.2 of Rutpela maculata. Classification (NCBI taxonomy): domain Eukaryota; kingdom Metazoa; phylum Arthropoda; class Insecta; order Coleoptera; family Cerambycidae; genus Rutpela; species Rutpela maculata. The sequence goes on along the minus strand of OW386289.2, from coordinate 83,285,413 downwards.
ACGTCGGATACTTGCTTTTACCCTCAATGGGTGAAAACCATCCCTAAATTTAAATATTAGTATTACTAATTTATTTTTGAAACTTAGGATATTTATGTTTTTGGAATCGCTGATTACGAATCTGAAAAAAATAATGTAATCTAATATGGCGGATGCAATTTTTTTCTAAAGAAAGTGTTTTAAATTGGCACAAAAAATTGAGCATCTAGGTGATGCTATACAGGGGGGTGTCCCAGAGACAGTGGTCAAAACGAAACCTGGTGAAAGGGGACATCATTATTAACCCCCGGAACATGACACAAGGTTATCCAAAAGTCAACGGTTTAAAAGTTATTCGGATTTTTGTGATTTTTGAGGAATTTACGACCTTCCTTACAAAAATCACCACTGTGCTAAAACTAATCGGTGTATTCACCTAAAATTAGGCACAGACATACTTTGATAATGTAGCAGTGACATAAAGTATTCAATTTTTATTTATGATTAATGTAAACACCTTTTTTGTTTTTTTTTTCTAAAATTTCTGTTTCTGAGAAAAAAAAATCAATTTACAAATAGCTATTGTAAAAAAGACTGTTCGATGACAATGTGAACATAATGTTAAAAACTACCTTGGTTTACGCTAGCTACATAAAAAAAATTTCAAATTCGAATACCTATTGGAACATTTTTAAAATAGTCATCATTCATGAAAAGTCCGAAAAAAAATTAAATTAACCAAATCCGTACAAAACAATGAAAGTGTATGATGGAAAAATTAAACAAATAATCAAAAATATGTTTATTATATTACATTACATTAAATTTTCAAATGTTCTGCCCTCCGATTAGAGAACTTATATCTAGATACATAATGGCATGAATTTTATGATCCCGAAAGACTCCCAATCTAAGGCACTTCTTCCCATAAGTTGCTGATTGGCCCATCGGCGTATTCGCTGCCGCTCGTACACGGTCGGCTTCAATTCGATTATCATAATCGCAGTTTGACAGTTTTGACAGTATCAGTCATTAATGTTAATAAGTGTTTTTCGTGTTTTTCGATCAAAATGTGGTGAAGAAGTCTTTTTATTTTAAGTTGTGATTTGCCTAATACCTAAATAATATTCTCTGTTCATATTTAGACAGTTTAGTGACAATTTAGTACAACATGCAACAGTGCTGTGCCATCGATCATTTCATAAGTAAGTAGGTCATAGTCGTAACATGATGAGGTTCAGTTTATAGTTTTAATATTAATATTATAAATAATATCCTTCCAATGCATATTTCCCTTGAATAAAACATCTTTACCTATTGTATTTTTTCTGCGTTAATATTCCTAAAAGTTAACCAATAATTATCACATAAAATAGGTACAATATTTTACATTTTCCCTTCTACACATACCCGCCTCTGTTGCCTATGGGATGTGATGTTCATCTATCCATTTGAATGGACATATAATGTGACTATTTTAGGAGCAAATAAGGTATATGAAGAAAAGGTAGCCATTATGTATCTAGATATAAGTTCTTTAATCGGAGGTTCTGCCTCTCTTCGAAATGCATAATCATTTTAATCGAATGAATGTCTGCCGCTTTTGCTTTATTTCATTTATCGCTACTGCAATTTGCCTTCTCAAATCTTGCTCTGTTGAGGCTTCCCTGGCATACACTATTTCTTTAAAATGCCCCCAAACAAAATAATCAATGAGGTCTAAATCAGGAGATCTCGCTGGCCACCTACTAGTACCACCGCGTCCGATCCATTTATTTGGGAAGGCGTTATTCAAATATCTCCGTACTTCGTTGAAACCACATATTTTGTCGAATTTCTAATGGGACGTCCTCCAGTAAAATATGCAGCTCATTTTTTAAGAAATGCTGATATCTCTCTTCATTCAAGCAAGGCGGCAGCTTAAAGGAAGCGATGAACTCAGCGTTCAAAATCCCACTTCACAGGCTTACACTAAATTGGTGCTGGAAGTTGGATTACCTTGAGTTGTGGGGATTCCGAATGCAATAATATTATTATTTTATTATTAGCCTTATTTATATTAATGTCCTGGCGGAGTTCAGCCGTAGGCTGATCTTCCACTCTACCAGGACAGACACTCACACACATAGACAACATCACAACACCCATTCCCTGCAACATTGCCATCTGCCACAGCTGAGACTCGAACTCAGGAGAGGAGAGCGACTAGACCGTGTTGTCTCTCACACAACCGCAGTCTAGCCCACTGCTACCATCTCGGTAACACGTGAAAAACGCCACTACACATCCATACCCTAGCCAGGATTCGAACCTGGGACTCTGTGGTCGCAAACCTAGCATCCTAAGCACTGCGCCACCGAGCCGGTGGCGCAGTGCGTATTGTGGGTGTTGAATAGCCCAAATCTTTTAAAATGGGATTCATCGGTCCATAAAATTTTATTGAAAAAATTAGGGTTCCGCCGATTTCTTCGTAGCATCTCTCTGAAAAACTGAACTCTAATTGGATAAACATTGGCTAATAATGATTGCACCCACTGGATGTGATACGGGTGCAATCTGTTAGCACGTAATTCTGTAAACAGATGACTTCGGGACACCGGTACGTCTTACGACTTGCCTTACACTAATCATTGGATCTTGCTCTATTTCATGCAATAATTTTTTTCTAAAATCCTTTTACAGTTTAAAATGAATTTTTTTTTCTAAAACAAGTGCTGCAAGCGGTCGAAAAAATTTGATGGTGTAGACTATATATTAACAAAAAAGAGTATATGGCAAAATATTTTTTTAATTACTGACTACTTAAATTAACAAAATGGCTACGTTTTTATTAAAAAAGTGTAAAAAAGTACATTGTTTCTATCATAATTTTTTGGTTTTTTATGCTACAGAAATGGGCAAAAATTCATTCGAAAGCCTAATTAATAATCTTTTACTTCCACGTCCAGTGGAAGTATAGTAACGACAATTTTTTTTTTTATTTTGAAACGTTGAGATCTCGGTTGAGATTATAAGTTTGAGCGAAAAAAAAATTCTGTCTGTCTGTCGGTCTGTCTGTAACTTTTTTGTGCGCACGTTTACTCTGGAACTGTTTAAGATATTGGCTTGAAATTTGGTATACCTATGTACTTTAACGAGATCTGGAACTAGATTATATTTTCATCTTGTTGGGGGGTAAATTGGTGTGAATTTGGGGTAAATAGCTAAATCAAGCAGGTAAGAGTCCAGAAAATTGGTATTTAGTATATACAAGAGAAGCTAAGGTCTTAAAAAAATGTTTGGCATTAGCCCCCATTACCACCCCCACCCTATTATTAAAGGGTATGAAAAAAAATGTGATTTAGTGTGTGCACAAGAACCAGAAACCTCAAAATATTTTTTTACTTCATCCACCCCCACTACCACCCCCCTATCACCATCCCCACCCCACTACCGATGTGGAGTATCGTTTTATAGGTTTTTGGGTTAGAGGATTTCAAATATTATGTTATTAAAGTTCCATAAGCAATTATTTCCACATATAACATATTTTGTAGTGAGTGACTTGGCTAGAAAATCTGGATGTGGAAGAAGTGATTCCTTGGGCAGCGGTTTCATTTTAGTAGTTGGCGTTTTTGGCCTAAGTGCCATAGTTCCTGAGATATTTAACGTTTTAAACTGAATACTTTGTCTTATAAACGTTCGGACGCTAGATCCAGATCTCCGAAACCATTAACTCACAAAAATTAGAAAGAAAAAAAAACGAAATTCATCCTCAGTTTAGTAGCTTTCTTATTTGTCTCTAGCATGTTTTCGCTCAGTGTAATACCTTTCGAGTTATTTGACGAAAACCTATTAAATACCTCTTTTTCAAGCTAAAATCACAACTTTTTAATCGTTATAACTTAAAGATTATAAATGTATATGAAAAGTTGCATAGAGCCTTTTCTTCTTAAAATCTGATTCTCTTTCAGCTCCAATGTTTTTTTTTTAGTTGACACCCCTCTCGCCACCCCCCGAGAAGGGATAATAAATTTCAAACCCCCCCGCATAATATAGAAACTTTTCTTTGATACATTTATTATTAAGTTGTCAAAAATGAACGAAATCCATTTCATATGACATTATTCCCAAGTTAACACCCTCTAGTTTCTGTACTAATAATCTACAGTGATCCTCTAATTTTGTTTGTTACTAACATAAATGTCTCAATAACCCAATAGACGCCAGGACGAGAGGCGAGATTTTTCCTTGTTTTCTTCTCCTTTGCTGATCTTCAACATTTGTTTTCCTTTTGTCGACCTAGGTTAGTTGGAATAAATTTAGGGTAGCGGTTGACTGTACGGCTAGTGGCCAAATGAAAAAAAAAAATACGCATAGTAATTCTGTCGATTTACAGAATAATTGTAACTGTAATGTATTTTTACTATTACTATATTTATTATTTATTAAAGTGATCTATGATGTACCATTCTCGATTAGCGGAACTGAATAATAAGCGTTACATGTTAAATTGATAATCATTTTTCTTGTTATTATTAATATGTGGAGGGCGGCCTTCAAATGTATAAATATTATATTACAAATGGTATATTAGTATTGTGTAATTTGCAAAGAAAAGCTAATTATTATTTTTTGTCACGTAATGTGGCTACCAAGGCAGCGGCCATGGCTGCTAGTGACTATAGTTAAGAAAAATGTAAGTTTTTATATAATCAGGTAAAGGAAATGAAAACTTTAGATCTTATGTAAGGGTTAAGACAATAATCCAATTCGTTGACTGTTTAAAAGTATTTTTTTGTCCAGCGGATATTTAGTAATATGTTCGATAAGCAGTGGGCAACTGCACTATATTTATGGATATTTATCACCGTTATAAAATACTAAGGGTTTCCTGTAATAGGCAGGTTCGATTTTTTTTTGTTTTTGATTGAAATCGACCGTATTTGCAATAAGAAATAGCCTTTAAGATAATAGTCGTCAGTGAAGCCTAAAAATCCTCAAAACTTCTTAATTCTCAGCAACAGCTCCGGTTCTGATCATTTTTTTTTAATGTGTTTTTTAATATTTAAAATCAGAAACATCCCAAGTGGCGTAAATAATTATTTATATACTTAGTTTAAACAATAATAACAACATTTACAGGAAAAAATATTTTAAAAATTTTCTTTCGAGATATTTATAAAACATTGAGTTGTTTTTATTGAAAATTTAAGTTCAAAAATCTTTCTCACAGTCGGGGTTAATAATTATTTATATTGTTTAAATAATATACTTTTACAGGAAAAATTTATTTTTTAGGTTCTTCGCGATATTCATGAAAAAGTGAATTGTTTTTATTGAAAATTTAGTATAATAAATATTTTGAAATATTTCGAAGCTAATAATTATTTATATTTTTTAAACAATAATAATGACATATACAGGAAAAAACATTTTTTTTTCGTGATATTTATAGAAAAGTGAGTTATTTTTATTGAAAATTGAGTACCAGAAATGTTAATCACAGACGGGGTTGATAACACACCCCCCAAAAAAAAAAATGGTCTGTCCGGCGGACCAGACCAGTGTATCCCTATGTATTTTGACCTGCTGAAACTGAATCCGAAGTCAGAATTGTTAGAGTGGCTCGTTTTTCACCCCTAACTCCAAAAAACGCCCCCAAAACAAAAAGAGTAGTATGTCCGGCGGACTATACCAGTGTATCCTTAGGTATTTTGACCTGCTGAATAGGGTGGAGCGTAATTTTTTTTTTTTTAATTTTGTTAGCGGCTAGTCTGGAAAAGTTGTCTCTTGGTACAAAAAGTCTGTGGTATTTTATTAAAAATTTTCAAAAAATGTTTTAGGGCTCCCCTAAAATTCGAAAATATATTTTTTTAAAAGTTCCAAAATGGCTAGTGTTAAAAAGTTTTCTGTCAAGCCCTAGATTAATTACATTTTTTTTAAATTTTTTAAAAAATATTTAATGGTTTCCCGAGTCCTCAAAAATTTAAATTTTCACTTTTTTAAAATTTTTAAAACGACTAATGTGGAAAAGCTTTCTAACGAGTTGTATAGTAACTACAATTTTTTTCAAAATGCAAAAGAAATGTTTAAGAGTTCCTCCTAACCCTTAAAATTTGCCACTTTTATGTCATATAAATTTTACTTATATTTTACTACATTTACTTAAATTTATAGTCCTTTTTGGTTTTAAAGGTAGGCATTAGTTGTCGTGAGTCGATCCTTCCTATAATAAAGCCATCTCTATTTACCACATACCGACTTTGATGCTTCCGTTACCAGACGAACACACCTCTCAACACCTTGTGTATGACACGGGAACTTTGGCACTGTAGGTATTTTTAGACCATCACGTACCATTTCTGTTAAATCTGCTGTTGAAATGTGAGCCAAAATAGGTGGTTCAGTAATGGTGGTAGTTTGCCGGTCAATATGGTCCGTGTAATCAGTTGAATTAAAGTTGAGGGCAGGTATTGCAAAAGTACGAATACCGTCTGTTGCTTTCATTCTTGCGCGCAATATACGTCTAAGGCCTAAGTGATGACATTAAAACTGTTATTGATCCTGTTATACAAAGAAATGGTTACTTCGGGCACCCTAAGTATATTCTTCTTGCGATGGTTATGGACGAACGTAATCACATAAGGGAATTAGGCCTTAGACGTATATTGCGCGCAAGAATGAAAGCAACAGACGGTATTCGTACTTTTGCAGTACCTGTCCTCAACTTTAATTCAACTGATTACACGGACCTGACTGACTGGCAAACTACCATCATTACTGAACCACCTATTTTGGCTCACATTTCAACAGCAGATCTAACAGAAATGGTACGTGGTGGTCTAAAAATTCTTACACTGCCAAAGTTCCCGTGTCATACACAAAGTGTTGAGAGATGTGTTCGTCTGGTAACGGAAGCATCAAAGTCGGTATGTGGGATGGTAAATAGAGATTGCTTTATTAGAGGAAGGATTGACACGGCAACTAATACCTACCTTTAAAACCAAAAAGGACTATAAATTTAAGTAAATGTAGTAAAATGTAAGAAAAATGTATGACAATAAAAGTATTAAATCTTCAGAAATCTTTTCCACATTAGCCATTTCAAAAATTAAAAAAAAAGTGAAAATGTACATTTTTGAAGGCTCGGGGGAACCATTAAACATTTTTTTTAAAAATTCAAAAAAAATGTGGTTAACTTAGGGCTTGACAGAAAACTTTTTAACAGTAGCCATTTTGAAAATTTAAAAAAAACATGGTTTCGAATTTCAGGGGCTCGGGGGAGCCCTAAAACATTTTTTCAAAATTTAAAAAAATATATCACAGAGTTTTTGTACCAAGAGACAACTTTTCCAGACTAGCCGCTAACAAAATTAAAAAAAAAAAAATTACGCTCCATCCTACTGCTGAATCCGGATTCGAAGTTAGAATTGACAGATTGGCTCGTGTTTCACACCCAATGAGAACACAATAGTTAAAAAAACGTTAAAATAACGTTGCCTTGGTTGAAATAACGTTAATGGTTAAAAAAACAACGTTTTTTTTAAACGCCTTTTCAACTGAACGTTTTTTAAACGTTAATGTAACAGCACAAAATAACCTAAAGTGTTAAAATTACTATTAAGAAACGTTAAACTAATATGTTGGGTTAATGTTTATCTTTAACGTCCTATAAACGACAAAAATTCACCAAAAATAAATTGTCTGTGAAATTCCAGCGTGATTTTCACGTTAACATATTACTATTTAACAATTAAATTTTTTACGTGTTTTTAATGTTATACATGAATGATAAATACACCATGAGTTAAAAATAAACGTTACTGTAACGTTCAAAGTTAAGTGTTTATCAACGTTTATTTTAAACGTTTTAATTGCGTAAAATTTTACCGAATATATGGTTATAAACAACATATAAAAAACGTTTTCTTTATACGAGTTTTAAACGTAAGATATTAACGAAAAATGAATCATGCCTTAAGACATAACGTTATTTTAACGTATTGAGTGAACTAATAAATAACGTATATTTTTAACGTCCTAAAAACGACAAAAATTCTCCAAAAATAAATTGTTTGTGAAATTCCATCGTGATTTTCACGTTAACATATTACTATTTAACAATTTAATTTTTTACTTGTTTTTAATGTCAGACATGAATGATAAATACATTATGTGTTAAAAATAAACGTTACTGTAACGTTCAGAGTTAAGCGTTTACCAACGTTTGTTTTAAACGTTTTAATTGCGTGAAATATTACTGAATATTTGGTTATATACAACATATAAAAAAACGTTTTCTTTGTACGAGTTTTAAACGTAAGATATTAACGAAAAATGAATCATGCCTTAAGACATAACGTTATTTTAATGTATTCGATGAATTATTAAATAACGTATATTTTTAACGTTCTAAAAACGACAAAAATTCACCAAAAATAAATTGTCTGTGAAATTCCAGCGTGATTTTCACGTTAACATATTACTATTTAACAATTTAATTTTTTACGTGTTTCTAATGTTAGACATGAATTATAAATACAGCATGTGTTAAAAATAAACGTTACTGTAACGTTCAAAGTTAAGTGTTTATCAACGTTTGTTTTAAACGTTTAATATATGGTTATAAACAACATATAAAAAAAACATTTTCTTTATACGAGTTTTAAACGTAAGATATTAACGAAAAATGAATCATACTTTAAGACATAACGTTATTTTAACGTATTCAGTGAATTATTAAATAAGTTATATTTTTAATGTCCCAAAAACGATAAAAATTGACCAAAAATAAATTGTCTGTGATTTTCACGTTAACATATTACTGTTTAACAATTTAATTTTTTACGCGTTTTCAACGTTAGAAATGAATGATGAATACGTCTTCTATTAAAACGTTAAAAACGTTGTGTTAAACGTTACCGTAAAGTTCAAAATTACATGCTTTTCAAACTTTGTTTTTAAACATTTTAAATACGTAAAATTTTACTGAATATATGGTTATAAATACCATATGGAAAAACGTTTTATTTAGATGAGTTTTAAACGTAAGATATTAACGAGAAATTAATCATACCTCAAGTATTAACGTTTTTTTAACGTATTCAGTTAATTATCAAATAACGTGTATTCTTACAGTCCTATAAACGACAAAAATTTGCTAAAAATAAATTATCTATGAAATTCAAGCGTGATTTTCACGTGTACATATTAATGTTTAACAATTTAATCTTTTACGTGTCTTTAATGGTCGAAATGAGTGATAATACAACATGTGTTAAAATTAACGTTACATAACGTTCAAAGTTAAATATTTATCAACGTTTGTTTTAAACGTTTTAGTTGCGTAAAATTTTACTGAATATAAGGTTATACATAATGTATGGAAAAATGTTTTGTTAAGACGAGTTTTAAACGTAAGATATTAACGAAAAATAAATCGTTCCTTAAGACATAACGTTATTTTAAATTTTTCAGTGAATTATCAAATAACGTAAATTTTTAACGTTCTAAAAACGACAAGAATCCACTAAAAATAAATTTCCCGTGAAATTCAAACGTGATTTTCTCATCAACCTATTATTGTTTAACAATTTAATTTTTTACGTGTTTTTAATGTAAGAAATGAATGATAAATATACCATGTATTAAGAATGGACGTTACTTTAACGTTGAAAGTTAAATGTTTATCAACGTTTGTTATGAACGTTCTAATTGGGTAAAAATGTATTGGTGATTATAACGTTACAAATTTAAAACGTTTTGGTTAGACGAGATTTAAACTTAAGATATTCTGGAAACGACAAAAATCCAGTAAAAATATATTTCCCGTGAAAGTCAAATGTGAATTTCACGTTAACATATTGCTGTTTAACAATTTAATTTTGTACGTATTTTTAATGTAAGAAATTAATGATAAATATACCATGTGTTAACACTGGACGTTACTTTAACGTCCAAAGCTAATTATTTACCGAAGTTTGTTATGAACGTTCTAATTAAGTAAAATTTCACTGACTATAACGTTAAAAATAACATATGAAAACACGTTTTGTTTAGACGAGTTTTAAACGTAAGATATTAATGAATCATGCTATAAAATATAATTTTATTTTTACATATTCTGTAAATTATTAAATAACTCTTATTACAAGCATTTTTACTGACTGTAAAATTATATCAAAAATAAATTTGTGTGAAAATCAAATGCAATTTTTACGTTAACATATTAATTATTTAATGATTAAATTTTTACGTGTTTTTGACGTAAGAAATTAATGACAAATATACCATATCTTAAAGCTAAATATTATTTTAAAGTTTAAAGATGATGTATTAAATTTTGAATGATAGAAGTGTATGACAATTAATGAAACTAGTGTGATAAAATCACTCGGCTCCGCCTCCTGGTTAACTTCATATGCGTTTCGTTATATAATGTTCATATCAAACTAGTATCATTAATAACTATTATATATTGAAGTTACATTATACCGGGTGCCACAGGTTAGTGGCTTCCCCCCATATTTCCTTTATTTTTTAACTTATCCATTTGAAATTTGGGGAGCATAAACTACCTGTAAAAATGGATTTTCCAACATAAAAACGGTATGAGACCATTTCCGGTTTACCCGGAAATGACCGCAACTTTCGATTTTTAAATGGAACACCCTGTGTATTTTTACATATTTGTTTTAAAAACAACATTCTAAGTATACCCTGAAATTTTTGCGAATTTTTGAGTCGATATTCAGTTTTTTAAAGCATTTTAAGACATTGGTCTAGAGTGCTTTGGAATACCAAAATTTGTGCTACGGCAGGTAAAGTCCAAGGGAAAAATATAATTTTCCCTTTAATTTCATTAATAACTATTTACGAAGCCTCCAAAATTGAACAAATCGCTTTTTTATCGAAAACTTTTTTTTTCAAATGGGAAGGTGGTAGCTCCTAGTGTTCAATAAATTATAGATTTTTTTTCTGAATTCATTTATTAAATTTATTTAAAAATAAAAAATCATTTTCAAAATAATTTTTATTGATTCTTATACTTTGCACTAGTACTTATACCTATTAAGAAACAAAAGAGAGACCCAAAAGGCTATTATTCACAAAAAAGGTAGTTATTCACATTTCACTATTAGACATGATTTTTGCAAAGACAACAATGTTAAAGTTCAAGAAGAATTATATTGAAAGTGATTTTTTATTTTTAAATAAATTTAATAAAATAGAAAAACAAATAGCATAGATTTGAAATGGGTATATCAATGAAATCAGAAAAAATCTATAATTTAATGAACACTAGGAGCCACCATCTTCCCATTTGAAAAAAAAAAAGTTTTCGATAAAAAAGTGATTTGTTCAATTTTGGAGGCTTCGTAAATAGTTATTAATGAAATTAAAGGTAAAATTATATTTTTCCCTTGGACTTTACCTGCCGTAGAACAAATTTTGGTATTCCAAAGCACTCTAGACCAATGTCTTAAAATGCTTTAAAAAACTGAATATCGACTCAAATATTCGCGAAAATTTCAGGGTATACTTAGAATGTTGTCTTGAATCCAAATATGTAAAAATACACGGTGTTCCATTTAAAAATCGAAAGTTGCGGTCATTTCCGGGTAAACCGGAAATGGTCTTATACCATTCTTTATGCCGAAAAATCCATTTTTACAGGTAGTTTATGCATCCCAAATTTCAAGTGGATAAGTTAAAATATAAAGGAAATATAGGGGGAGCCACTAACCGTATACAACGTTAAAATAACTGATGCTTTCCACTTATTAAAATACACTGACGTTCTAAATCTACAAGTAAAATAAATGGTAGATGTTGACGTTTTTTTAACGTTTTTCTACACATCTATCTTAAAGCATTAAATTTGCCTGCTTACCACGTAGTTTGTTGCAGAAGTTATTTGTAGATGGCGATACATACAAACCACTGGCAATAATTTGTCATGCTTTAGCTTATACCCTTATGAATTTATAGAAATTAAAAAACATAATTCTTTCAGGGAACAACGATTTATATGGACGGATTTTATAGGGATCAGATTAAAGATCATTATTTTGTGGCTCGGGATACAACGTGGTTATTTCAGTTGTTTTCCAATCATATCAATAATAATGTTAATACTGATCCCAATGAGAACACAAACATTTAAAAGACGTTAAAATTAACGATAACCGAACGTTTCGTAACCATTGTATTACGGCGTTGAGTCAACGGACGAATGTCCCGCGGTTCAACGTGTATTTCAAAGTATTTTATAACATTTTTGTAACGTTATATTTAACGTTAATTAACGTTATATGATGACGTTTTTGTAACGTTACATCTATAATATTACCTAACGTTGAATTTGATCGTTAGTTAACGTTGTTGAAACGTTAAATAGCGGTCAAATTCAACGTTACGTAATATTATATACATAACGTTACAAAAACGTCATCCTATAACGTTCACTAGCGGTCAACTTCAACGTTAAGTAATATTATAGATGTAACGTTACAAAAACGCCACCATATAACGTTAATTAATGTTAAATATAACGTTACAAAAATGTTGTAAAATACTTTGAAATACACGTTGAACCGCGGGACATTCGTCCGTTGATTCAACGCCGTAGTACAATGGTTACTAAACGATCGGTTATCGTTAATTTTAACGTCTTTTAAACGTTTGTGTTCTCATTGGGACAGGGTTGGCATGTTTAAAACAAAATGTTTTAAAACATGTTTAAAACATCGCACTGTGTTTCAAACAAATGTTTAAAACATATTTAATACAAAATACTATGTTTTAAACAACTGTTTAAAACACAGAGGGATGTTTTAAATAAATGTATTATTTTGGAGTTTGTGGAAAAGCAAGAAAAGTGTCGATGATGATCCATTCCGATAAATAATTCCGATATAGTGGTCACGTGCGCTAAACTGAGCATTTTATTTGCAGAGCGCTGTAAAATCCGTTTAAGAGCGCCATCAACTAGTAGTAGCAGACATAGTGTTCCTGACACAATTTAATTTTAGTTGAATATAGTTTTAAACGTTTTAAACCTGTTTTAAACATGTTTTAAACATATCATTTCAAACTTAAAAAAAAAACCTGTTTTAAACAAAAAAAACTGTTCAAAACAAAAAAAGCTGTTTTTTTGTTTAAAATGAAAAAAAAACCCTGGTGTTTCACCTCTGACCCCCGAAAAACACCTCCCCACCCCAAAAAATGATCTGTCCGGCGGACCATACCCGTGTATCCTTATGGATTTAAATCCGCTGAAACCGAATCCGAAGTCAGAATTGTAAGATTGGCTCTTTTTTCACCTCTAACGCCAAAAAACACCCCCAAAGCAAAAGGAAAGTGGTCTGTCCGGCGGACTATACCAGTGTATCCTTATGTATTTTGACCTGCTGAATCTGAATTCGAAGTCAGAATTGTTAGAGTGGCTCGTTTTTCACCCCCCAACCCCAAAAAAAACACCACAAATAAAAAGAGTAGTATGTCCGACGGACTATACCAGTGTATCCTTATGTATTTTGACCTGCTGAATCCGTATTCGAAGTTAGAATTGACAAATTGGCTCGTTTTTAACCTCTAACCCCGAACCCCCCCCCCCCCCAAAAAAAAATGATCTGTCAGGCGGACCATACCAGTGTATCCTTACCAAAAACATAAGGATACACCAGTATGGTCCGCCGGGCAGACTATTTGGTGGGGGGAGGTGTTTTTTGGGGGTTAAGGGTGAAAACGACCCAATCTGACAATTCTGGTTCGGTTTCAATGGGTCCACATATATAAGGATACATTGGTATGTTCTGCCGGACAGACCACTTTTTTGTTTTGGGGGTGTTTTTGAGGTTAGGTGTGAAATATGAGCAAATCTGACAATTCCGACTTCGAATTCGGATTCAGCAGGTCAAATTACATAAGGATCCACTGGTATAGTCCGCCAGACAGACCACTTTGTTTTTGTTTTGGGGGTGTTTTTTAGCGTTGGGGGTGAAAAGCGAGCCAATCTGACAGTTCTGACTTCGGATTCGGTTTCAGCAGGTTCAAATACATAAGATTACACTGGTCTGCTCCGCCGGACATATCATTTTTTAGGGGAGGTGTGTTTTTCGGTGTGTAGGGGTAAAAAACCAGCTAATCTGTCAATTATAACTTCGAATCCGGATTTATCAGTTCAAAATACATAAGGATATACTGGTATAGTTCGCCGGACAGACCACTTTGTTTTTGTTTTGGGTTAAGGATGAAAAACGAGTGAAAGACGAGCCAATCTGACAATTCTGACTTCGGATTCGGGGTTTCAGCAGGTCCAAATACATAAGAATACACTTGCCTGGTCCGCCGGACAGACCATTTTTTTTTCGAGGTTGAGGGTGAAAAACGAGCTAATCTGTCAATTCTAACTTCGAAGCCGGATTCATCGGGTCAAAATACATAAGGATATACTGGTATAGTTTGCCGAACAGACCACTTTGTTTTTGTTTTGGGGGTGTTTTTTGGGGTTTGGGGTGAAAATCGAGCTAATCTGACAATTCTGACTTCGGATTCGGTTTCAGCAGGCCCAAATATATAGGAATACACTGGTGAGGTCCGCCGGATAAACCATTTTTTTGCGGGTGTGTTTTTTGGGGTTGGGGGGTGAAAAAACGAGCCAGTCTGACAATTCTGATTTCGGATTCGGTTTCAGCGGGTCCAAATACATACGGATATACTGGTCTAGTTCGCCGGACAGACCACTTTTTTTTTGTGGGGCTGTGTAATTATTTATTTTGCTTAAACAATAATAACTGTTACAAAAAAATCTACTTTTTAAATTTTTTTTCGCGATATTCATGAAAAAGTGAATTGTTTTTATGGAAAATTTTCTTTAAGAAATATTTGTTGTGCAAACCCCATAAAGAGTTTATTTTAAGTCTGATTTAGATCGGGTTTTATATTATAGATTATAGATCTTTGAAAAGTGCATTCTTGCTATACATTTAATTTTGCAAAACATAAAAGGTCGACCTACTGCTTTTGTTTTTGTGGGCGGAAAATTATGAAATCTTAATAACGATTTTTTTATTTTAATTATTCAATTCCGAGTATGCCACTAGATTCGGCAACCCGGGTTTGTACTATATTTCGTGAAAAAATACCTATTTTTGGATTTTTACCGAGAATCCCGAGAGAAATAAAAATTCTGAAATTGCCAGTGAAAATCTACTGTTGTACAAGATTGTTTATTTAAAAGAGTGCCTTGATTCAAACAACTGATAAACGAGATACACCCGAGATGCACGCTTACGAGCAGAATGAAACTTTCAACAAGCATATCATACAATACTTTTTACTCCTCTATTTTGCAGCATTCCAATAAAAATAATTTAAAAAACTTAATTTGGCTGTCAGATTTGAAAGTTCATTAGAAAATGTTAAGTTATTACAAAAATCATGTATTTTATGGCACTGGCAATAGAAAGTTGTTTATGAGTTACCTGATAGTGTCAGTAATTTCTTTAATACACGTCTTTTTTTCAGACTTTTGTCCATAAAACTACTTTTTTTATTATTTTTTTGCGGTAATAGTGAAAAAAGTAAAAATGTACCTAAAGAAAAAGTAAAAAGTGTGAAAAAATTTCACACTTATGTGTACCCAGAGGGCATTGAAAACATTGGGCTCATTTAGTGATATTTACTTTATGATTTATTTTTGCATTTTCCGGAAGTATATAGTGAAAAAATTAGGCAATTAACGTTAATATTAACCTAGTATTTAGTACTGGTTCTATGATTTATGCGGTTATATTCGATTTAAGAGCTTTCGTTGTACTTAACTGTGCGGATGTGATGTTATTTGCCTTCTTCTGTAGAGATTTTTATGGTTATGGAATATTTTAATAATAATAAAGGTTAAATAAGTGCTGAAATGAAAGGTGTCAAATTACAGAGGTACATATAGATAGATACATATCTACTTTAATAAAGTCCACCGAATTTATCTGACTTTTAGGTCAGCCATACAAAATTACGATAACGCTGTTGGTTATGTGCAAATAAAAGGTATTTTATAATACATTTTTCATATCCTCTTCAAGCTTATTATTGTACAATTTTTAATAATAACCTGTTGCCCTAGACTTACGTTAAAATGATACTCACAACAATACTTCGTTTCTTTATTACTAACAAATTTCTCCCTGTGCATATAATTTGCTGCCAAAAAATACTTTCATCACTTGGTAATGAAATAAATATTTTATTGGGAGTAGACACTGATGTACTTTTGCAGTTTGGAACTGTACAATATTTATATAACCCCCCCTCCTTTTTTATCCATGTTAATAACGAAATACAGAACACTTAAAAGATATGAACGAAATTAGCACGTCCGTCGTACTTGCCGTATGAAACTATATGAGAACAACTAACAGGTGAGCGGTCGTCCGCCGAGTAGTGTGACGTCACACTGCGTTTTCGTGCGCTCTATTTTCATTATTTATTTTGAGGGAGGAGAAAAAATATAATATTTTGCACATTTACTAACTACAGGGTGTACTTTCTAAATATGAATTAGAAAAAAATGCTAAATAAGCCCATTGAATTTGTCTCACGATCTTCATAGCCCGGGGGGCAGCGTTGCATTTTTGATGGTGATTTTGCGCCGCTTGATTTTGTGTGTAATCGATAGTCTAGATATGGCTAGTAATCGAAACAAGCGTCAGCTGTCAGGATCGTGGTGGACCTGGTCGTGAGAGAACATTTATTATGTCGAAAAAAAAATTCAAAAATGATTTCAGGTCGTTTGAAAAATTGTACAACAAATGTTTACATGATAATAATAATTTAAAAAAAAGTCCGCTGCGTAGATAATGGGAGATTATACGTCAGCCGCTTATATAAACCTGTATAAAAAACAATTGATGTAAAGTCATTTCAGGTTCAATATACAGCTAACTCTTTATATTATTAAAATGATAAAAATAGTCGTCAGCTATTCTTTTAATGGGGGCAAGACCGTCAGCTGAGGGATTATAAGTGCTGAGTGAGCTTTTAATCTGAGTATGGTGCAATCCAATGTATGATTTAACTGACGATCTTTCCCCCTTTATAGCAATAGTTGACGTACATTTTCATTTAATAAATTGTTTAAATAATCATTTCTAGAAATTTCAAGTGACTTGAAATCAATTTAAACTAAAATGTATCGTTTTAATCTAGTTTTTATAGCATACATAATGATTCCTTTTGGTTCCAAATGAAAGGATATGAGGTTTGAAGCCTGTAGGTTTAGGGGAAGTTTGCCCCTGGGGGCTACAGTTTTAAATTTCTATAAAAAAAAACGCCGAAATTAAGAAAAGCAATTCTTTTTGAAAAATATATTTTCTCTAATTAAATGAATGTAGTTGGGATTCTTTAGGCTTTTTCTTTTTATTGTCAGATATCTTATTTGTTACTTGTTAGAGCGGCCTAAACTACTTTATAGGTTCCATAGTGTTGTAACTGTTCAAGCAGTACCGTATTCGTAAATCATTCATGAGGCTTTAGGAACGTTCAACTAGCATTTAATGTAAACCGGAGCATTGAAGAGACAGTTTTGCCGTAATTTATCAACCTTTTCTCATAACCCATCTGCTCGCTAAATGCGCACATTTTTGCTGCATAGATTTTTGTTGACATCCATCTTGATTTATGAAAACTCCAGGCTTCTGCCAGTGAATTCTGCCCAATAGTATTAGTAAGATTTCAACACGTTCTCTATAGTCTCCACGAGGAAGGAGATCCTTGTTCTGGCTTAAAACAAGTTTCAAGAAAGTAACGGCTTCCTCTTCCAAAGATCTTAAATTCCTGTCTTTGATTAGAAATAAATATGAAATGAAGGAAGAATATATACGTTTTTAAATATAACAATAATCAAATTTATTTTATATAAACATGATAAGCTGAAAAAAGTGCATACTTACCTACATGTCCTTTTCGCACGGCTTGGCAACTGCGACTGAAAATAAAACTGGGCAAGTCTACAAACGCTTAAAAAAATGGCGATTTCACATGCGCCAACTTGGATGCGCGAACTCTTCCCGCCAATGCGAGTTACACTTCAGGTTGTTCCGTGACTAGACAAATGGATCCCCCGAATTCTTCTACTTAAATAGATCCCAAAGAGCCCTAACGGTCATAGGTAAGGGCGCAGGAAATTTACGTAGAAATGCGCAGATAGTTGCGGTCACAATTTGTCAAGGTCTGTGCAAATTTAACCTACAGGAAAATAGAATGGAAAAATATATTTTTTAAAATTGTTTATTTTTCAGCATTAGTGTATATTACCATTGTAATTGAAACCATAAATTTTTAGTTCAAATTGATTTCAAGTCACTTGAAGTTTCTAGAAATGATTATTTAAACAATATATTAAATGAAAATGTACGTCAGCTATTGATAAGGCGGAAAGATCGTCAGTTAGATCATACATTGGATTGCACCATACTCAGATTAAAAGCTCGCTCAGCACTTATAATCCCTCAGCTGACGGTCTTACCCTCATTGAAAGAACAGCTGACGATTGTTTTTATCATTTTAATAATATAAAGAGTTAGCTGTATAAGTTTCATTGAACCTGAAATGATTTTACATTAATTGTTTTTTAGACAGGTTTATATAAGCGGCTGACGTATAATTCCCCATTATCTACGCAGCCGACTTTTTAAAAAATTATTATCATCATGTAAACATTGTTTGACATTTAAGTTAATTCTCAAATTTATTTATTTAAATATGGAAATAGCCCAGTCGATGAAGGTATTTACCCACAAAAATTTGCAAACTGAATAATTTTGAATGAATGAATTCGTGAAAATGTATAGAATAATATCCTGAAAAGTTTACATTTCGCTTGGATGCAGAACATAAAAAAAAAATGAAAAAAATAATTTTTTTATCCATTTTTTCAAAATTTTGAAATTAAATCAAGCTAGAAAAAAATAAAAATACAGATGGATAGATCACGTATTTATGAACAAAAAATGTCCTAACAAAATGTATCGTTAAAGCCACGGTTTTCCCGGAAAAAAATAGTCAAGTGCAACGTTATAACTCGGAACGAGATCCATGCGTGCGCGCGCTTGAATAAGCATGACTGTGACACCGACGCACTGAATTACATGTCACTAAATCAGAATTTGGTCAATCTATGAGTGTTGCTTCATTTAAAATATGGAAATTGTACCTTTCTGATGCTTTTTTGTTTTAAACAATACAAGCAAAAGATGGATGGGAAAAATATGCTTATATATATTATCACAGTCGTCGCAGTGAAAAATTCTTTCTTCGTTGAGAACTGTTAAAAAGTATGTACACTTCATGATTATTATGGTTTATTAAGTTGTAGTATCGAGGATTAAAGAAAAAGTACATCTCAAATCATTTTAATTTCCTTGCTGAATGATTTTTTTGATAAATATATATATTGGAGGCTGTAACTTGTCGAGAAATTGGCTCATTGGAAAAATAAAATATCACCATTTCAGAAAAAATGTATACTTTTCGAATGTTCAAACACAATGGTATATCGTGTATTTGGGTGTGAAAGCAATACATTCCCGGACGACGAAGCAAATTGTTGGCCGAGGTGCTAGCCGAGGCCAACAAGCATCGAAGTCCGGGAATATTGCTTTCACACCGAAGTACATAATATACTATTTTTTCTGAAATCACAATCAATATTATTATAAATTAAGGAATTTGTATTAATGCATAACATTTCTTCATTACAATCTAACTGCTTGCTAATAAATGCAATTTTAATGTGAGTTGGTTTGTCTGCCTGTATTTATTTACTGTCTAAAATATTGTCGAGCCTCTGGGGGCGGCCCCTTTCAAAATGGGGTACTCGCTTGGGTACTCGACTTAATTTTCCCGAGGAACCGGGTATCTTCAACAGAAAGGGGTAGGACCACACACACGAACACAAGTGAGACTATTTGTTACTGAACGGCAAATACAATTTATTTGAAAACTGGTACACAAAAGAATGATTATACTTACAGGAGTATTCTTCCCTGAACTCTCAACATGGGTAGGCGGCTGGCGGCTGGACTTAGAAAATTTCAATAATTAGTTTCACCCTTTCGGGACTTTGCTCTTCACTGACTCGGCTACCGTCTCCTTCCGGAGCTAACGCGATAATGAATATTAATTTCACCCTTTCGGGATTTTTCTCTTCAATGACTCTCGGCTACCGTCTCCTTCCGGAGCTAACGCGGTAATGAATTCTCTCTACTAATTTCTTTCATCAATACTTATTCGTGCTCTTCCTTACTCAGCAATTTGCCGAGTTCATTGCTAGAGCAATGCCTCTATGGAAGAACACCAATAAATATGTGAAAGATTGCATAGACAACGGAAATATCCTATTACCTCCGTTGCCTATACGCGAAGTTATGTCTCTAATAATTACACGATTTAAATAATTTCTATTTTCTAACGTAAAATACAATAATTTAATTTAATTTTGGATATTTTCCGACATTACCCCACCACCGCAATGATCACTGGCCCTCCAGTGATGCCAACTTTTATTAAGAACAATGAAAAATTAATATTGGGTGGGAAGAGAGGGTATATGTTGCCAGTGTTTGTCTCTCCTCAAATCCGGTCCAAACCAAATACGCCAGCCACCGTCCATTTATGAAGTACAATTTAAAAAATTGAATGAAAAAAAAGATAAAAAAAAATTGACTTAATCTAATCCTTATAATTCTAACAAAATCAGAATTGACATACAATTTAACTTAACCTAAAATCTTTGCAATTTTTAAACATCTTAAAATAACCTCGACGGAACACGCACAATTTTGTTAATGTTTTCGTTTACCCTCTTACACGCCACTGGAAGTTTTATGCCTATGGGGATTGCCTAATGAACTGTAAGAGTCCCTAGCCGCACTAAGTTTATGAGAGTTTATTTGTAAGACTTCATTTGTGAGAGTTTATTTGGCCCGCCTGTATTATGGAAGTTCGATCCTGGTTTTTTTTTTTTTTTTTTTTTTAAAAGTACCATTATGATGTCCTATCACTTACACTTTTTGTTTTGCTACGAATGAAATATAATAGTTTATATTATATTATTAATTACGTGACCGGCGAGAATGTTTCATTGCTCTAGTTCATATTTTATCTCCGTCACAGGAATATCTTCTCAAGGTTTTCTCGAAGTTCAGCTACATTTTACTGGGAAATGTTTGGGGTGTAATTCTATACCTTGGTAGGTACAGAGTGATCCACATTTAGCCATACTGGGGTGTTGCTGGCACATATTAATCATCTGCATTCATCTTTGGCTTTGTTTTTCAAATTCACTGGATTTCCACAAAAGGCTGGATTTCTCTCTTTATATCTAGGTATCTGTACGGCTGGCTCCAGAAGTCCACAGGTTGTCCCCTTGCTCGATTGATTACTGTATGTGGGGGGTGAGGGATCCGTTGATATTTTCTGCTATTGTGCTTAGCGTGTTCGCCGGATTTTACATAGAAAATAAAAGAAAACAGTGTTAGCACATACTCTGAAATATACTCTTAATACTAATAAAATGTAATTCTATCCGTAATTCAACCTAAGAATTAGAGAATACATTTTCTCCACTTTGTATAATAATCTTAAGAAATGAAGCTCTTTACTAGATTTAGGGCTATGGATAAGAATAGTTTGTCAACATCTGAGCCTGCGAATTTTTTCGCCACATTTGACAACATATATTTTGGTAAAATATCTACTTGATCCTAACTAATATAAGCTCATTCCAGGCCCTAATATTTATCTACTATTAATTAAGTAATAATAATTAAAGTGAAACAAGACTAAAATATTATTTAATTAAGTGCTTACAATCTAGTGTTTGATGCTAATTTTAACTAACAAATTTCCTTCAAATGACAATTTATACTGTCTGTTAATCTAAGAAAAATGTATCTAAACATTTTTCTCTGCTGAGGTTGCCCTGCATGAGATTCGTAATTAATTGGTTCACCCTGTAATATGCCTCAAAGAGATTTTGTTTTACAGAAGTAGAATATTCCGTTGTATAATGACCTTAAAGACCGTTGAGATAACCAAAGTATAATTTCAGCATTTCCTAATCGCACTTTTTTTTATCTTCTCGCCATACGAAGAAGTATGTGCTGGATTTCTATTCAGTTGAGTTCCGACGTGAATCTAATGTGGCTCTAATTTAACTCATATTCCCGAAAAAAAAATCGTTTTTATTTTAAAGCTTCCCGATTGTGAAAATTTAACAACTGAAAGTGAATATGATGAAAGTGAGTGTGTTTTTCGATCGAGTGTTTTTATGGTCAATGTGTGGAAAAGTTGCTAAGTGTTACGGATTATCATTTCCTACAGGTAATTAAATTCGAACTATACTGATCGGTAGCTTTCTTAAAAAAGTTTAATAACAATCTGGTTGCATCGTTGGGTGTTAATTCTACTCCTGGCACACCCTTTATATTTACAAATTCTATGATAAGTACTCTTCATTTTTGGTCGGTATCTCTGAAAATAATACTGGATTGAAATATTAAATATTTCCATTTCACGTGCACGCTGCGATTTATTTTTTATATATTAAATTATAGGACTCTTTATTTTCGGTTGATAACAAATCTGAAACATGATAGTGAATTAGATATATTATTGGTATCAGTGATTCTTGGATATTTAATAGATATCTGTCATTAAACACAGATGACTTTGAACGAGATTATCACACCTATCCTCCAGTCGTAATTATATTTTATTTATTTTTAAATAAATTTCTTATACCACAGTTTGCGTAATGAGGGATTATATATTTTCCTTATTTTTCACTAATTCGGGTGAGTCAGGTGAATGAACGAACTTAACAAGTTCCTAAAGTGATGCTATTTGGTAGTAATTTGTCTCAATATTTTTCAACTATTTTTAACTAATTTACCAGAGCTTAAACTTATCATTTATATAAATTCAAATTTTAAATTTGAGCATCGATTTGAAAGAAATAAAAAATATTTATTATAGCCTTTACATCTAACTTTTTCTACAGATAAAAATTTATTTTGCGATTAAATAGACTCAAAATATGCTAATCTACACTATACTCTACCCTTAATACCGAAAATAATTCAGTTTATAACTATATTTATGTCAGAAAGAAAGAAATTTTTTTTTTTTTTTTTGGGAATGTTCATATTGTTTACTTAGATTAGACACATTCACTGCTTGTACCTTGTGACGGATTATCAATTTGCCTTAGAACACACTCAAACTGTTTCTTTTCTTTGAGGGTAATTATGTCAACGTCGCCGCTCGTTTCTAAAATGTACGATTTTGATTTTTGTAAATTACATATGCAGTTGAAATCCGGTCTTAGTATGGTTTCCCTAATTTGTTTACATATCTTGGGTGTTCTCTAAAGTTAATACTTATAACAATGTTTACTCAAGAAACGTTCTAATTGACTTCTTTCTTAATTATGATCGACTTTTATACCATCTTGTTTTATTTACTTATATTAATATTTTTACTTAAACTACTTATATTATATTATACTTATTTATTTCTGCATTTCCCTGCAGCCAAACAATTGTACATAAACAGTGCTGCGTAAATAAGCGCAAGTTTCTGCACATTATTTTTATCGATTTTAAAATTAGTATCTTTATTACTATTTCTAATTTTCACATTGTTCATAAGGGATTCTGGGTAAGTTTCTTCGTCTTCTTTGCACCCCTCATCTACTATTTTCGCTTTGGTGTCGTTTTCTCTAGGGGACGGCAGCCTTTCGCTGCCACAGACTCTACTTGTCAGAATACCTTCCGGTTCCGAAAGTATATTGTCCTTTCCGCCAATTTTCTGGGTTTTATGGCCTTCCGCCCTTTGTTTACCTAAGAAACTTATTTTATTTTCATTTTCTGGCAGCTCAGTTACCACTTTTGGTAATATCATTTTATTTTCATTTTTTGCCAGCTCAGTTTTCTCTATTTGTTCTGGCCATAACAAATTTACGGACCCTAATCCTATAATATTTTCGTTTTCATTTGCTTTTTGATTTGCTTTCTCTTGTTCGGCTTTATCTTGTCCGTCGGTTTGTGCGGTTGCTTCCTGTCCTTCTTCTTCTTCCACCTCGTCTTCCCACTGCTCTTCTTCGTCTTTTTCTTCTGAGGTTGGAGACCAGGGGTCGTTGTACGGTAGTATACGGCTTACGTGTACTACATCTGTCTTGGCTTTTTTCTTTCGTCCTTTTCTAATTTTGTAGTCGACTTCCCCTATTTTCTTTACAATGTAATATGGGCCAAACCATTTAAGTAATAGTTTTTCACTTTTTCCTTTCTTTCTTATGGGGGTAAAAACTTTTATTTGATCTCCTGGTTTAAACTCAACGTGTCTATGTTTTCTATCATACCTTCTTTTGCCACTTTTTTGTCTTTTTTCTATATTTTCCACTGCAAGATTTCTGACTGCTAAGGCTCTTTGCCTAATTTCCTCTACATCTAGGCAATTCGATTCTTGTGATAGATTGGCCTCTGTTGGGAGGACTGGATATCTTGCAAAAACTAATTCATATGGGGAGAATTTTGTAGTTGCTTGCCTCGATGTATTATGTGCCCATACGCAATGAGGTATGTATTGGTCCCAATCGGTTTGATTTGTGTTAGTAAACATTGCTAACATGTCTGCCAAAGTTTTGTTAAATCTTTCAGTTAACCCATTACAACAGGGATGATAGGCTGTGGTGAATCTACTTGTGGTGCCCATGATTCTTAGCAATTCTTTTACCAATTCTGATTGAAATGTTTTTCCTTGATCACTTAGAATATATTTAGGTGAGCCATGACGTGTTATAATATTACGTAATAAAAATTTTGCGACCGGTCCTGCTTTTCCATTTGGTAAAGCTGCGGCTTCCACGTAGCGAGTTGCATAATCTGTACACACTACTATCATGGTTTTTCCATTTTGGCTACGTCTGAAAGGTCCCAATAGGTCGATTCCTACTTTTTCGAATGGGGTACCTATTTGTATTGGTTGCAGGAGGCCAGCTGGTTTTGTATTCCCGCCCTTTCTTGTTTGGCAATCGCGGCACCCTTTCACATATTTTACTACATCCTTCTGCATTGAGTCCCAATAGAATCGACTTTTAATTTTTTGTAGGGTTTTTGTCAGTCCGAGGTGTCCACTAAGCGGTTCTGAGTGTAACTGAAATAGAATTTCCCCCACTAATTTTTTCGGGATTACTAATAAGTTTTCAAGACCTTGCTGGCTCGTATTAATTTTATAGAGATTTCCATTTTTTACAGTAAATTGTTTAGCCCTTTTTGCTGTCCCTATATCTGCTTCTCGGGGGTTTAGTATAGCATTTAGTATTTTTCTAATGGTTGCATCTTCTTGTTGCAGATTACTTATGTCTTCCGTGTTTAATAATAGTAACTCTTCTTTTTCATATTCTGAGGTTTCCTTTTCGAGATCTTTCATATCCAGCAGAAGTGTTGGGATATCTTCCGTATCCACCTTATCTATGTAATCTTTAGGCGTTAATGGGTTCCTAGACAGACAGTCCGCATCTTTATTTAGACATCCTTTTCTGTGTTCAATAGAGTAGTCAAACTCTGACAATTTCAATGCCCAACGAGCCAGGCGGCCTGGATTTCTTATTGTCTTTAACCAACATAGGGCACTGTGGTCAGTAATTATTTTTATAGGACGGCCATAAATTAAATGTCTCAGGTAGCCCAAAATCCATACTACGGCTAATCCTTCGATTTCGGAAATAGTAAAATAGTTTTTCTCGTGTTTCTGCAGGCTTCTGCTTACGTAGGCGATCGGATGCAGCTCCCCAGTTTCGTTCTCCTGAAGCAAGATACCGCCAATTCCTGTTCTGCTTGCATCCACGTGCAAGGTTGTTCCTTTATTTGGGTCGAAATGCTGTAAAACTGGGGCCTCGATTAATTTTTGTTTGAGAATTTCGAATGTTTTTTGTTGATCTTTACCCCATGTAAATTTCGTAGATTTTTTTGTTAGTTCATGTAATGGTCGAGCTATCATAGAGTAGTTTCTTACAAATTTTCTATAAAAATTACAAAGTCCTAGGAAACTTTGAAGTTGTTTTAATGTTTTAGGAACTGCAAAGTTCTTTATTGCCTTAACTTTTTCCTCATCCGGAAGTATACCCTTGGTGCTTACATGATACCCTAATATTTTTAATTCCGTTTTTAGGTATTCACATTTATTAGGTTTTAGAGTTAATCCTGCTTCTCGAAGTCTTTGGAAAACTCTTTGTAGTTTTTCTATGTGTTCTTCCTTTGTTTTTGAAAATATGATGATGTCGTCCAAATATATAAGGATATCTTTCCATTTCATCCCTTCAAACACTTTATCAGCTAGTTCTTGAAAGGTCCCAGGTGCTCCGCACAGTCCGAAAGGCAAGACTTCAAAACTGTAAGAACCATGACCCTGGGCAACAAAAGCTGTGTATTGCTTACTGTCTTCGGCCATTGGTACCTGCCAGTAACCACTATGCATGTCCAATGTAGAGAAGAATTCAGTATCCGTTCCGAGATAAGTTAAAATATCATCGATATTTGGCAGTGGATAAGTAGTTTTTGTTGTTACTTCATTTAATTTCCTATAATCTACGCAAAACCTTTTTTCGCCATCTTTCTTCTGTACTAAAACTAGTGGACTTGCCCACGGTGAGTGACAGGGTTTAATAATGTTAAACTTTTCCATATCCTCTATTTGCTGAGCAATAATATTTCTTTCTTTTTGGCTCACCCGGTATGGGCGATTTTTTATTGGAGTGGCCCCATTGACATCTATTTTATGCTCCGCAAGATGTGTCCGCCCCATATACCTCATTGATTTTGAGAATATGTCATTATATTCGTTTAAGAGTTTTTGTAAATTTTGCTTAGTTGTGCCGTCCGTGATATGTTCCAAATCGTGATCCTCCAATGTTACTTTTTCAGCATCCTCCTCTTGGTCCATGTATAGTAATAATTTTTCTCCTTCCTCAAGTTCTAAAGGCTCCATCAGAAAGCCTATAGTTGATCGTTTGTAAATTTTTACTGGGCAAGCTGCCCGCGATTTTACATTTATAAACAAGCGTGAGCCCAGAAAATATAGCCCTGTTGTTGTCAATAAACCTTTTGATAATAAAAATTTTTCATTAAGAACGAAGTTTTGAAAAAGCAAAATTATTTTATCATGTGAAATTGTTGCGGTTAATTCTAAACATATCTCTTGCAATGGTTCAATGACGAAATTTTCCGTGGTCATAATTTTAGTGGGTTTTCCTTGTCTTTCTCCCAGATTTAGCTGTATGTTTTCTAAGTCTCTTAAAACGTGTTCGTAGCTTTCTTCAAATTTTTCTAGCGTTAATATGGCCCTCTCCTCTACTTCGGCTATAACTGGTTTATTATTTTCCATTGAAGTAGATGGGCCGTTAGTTATATGATTATTTGTCGTTATTAACGGGTTATGCCTTATTTTTAATCCTCCTTGAGTGGGATTCCATGTACATACTAATATTTCAACGTTTGTGCCCAAAAACGTGTATTGTATCATTGGTTTAACTATTTCCCAATCTAGGCCGTCTAGTCCACATCCTATCCGGGGCATTGCTAATTGTGTAATGTTAGATTGTAAAATATTTGATTTTAATTTTTGTAAGCAATTATAAAGGTTATTGTATGTAGGTTTATCATAACAAAATTTTTTGGTAATTAAGTAGTATATATTTCTTTTTTTCCTTTTTAGTGAGGCCAACCCCCCTAGACCCTGATTTTGTTCTAAAAGTTCTTCTACCCCCTGAAATTTTTCTTTAAATTTTTTGGCTATACCTCGTCCCATTCTCAAATCTGCTGATACGCAGTGTGCTAGGGAGTATGTGTCTGCTGTGTTAAAAATATCCATATTTTTTTCCTCAATTTTTGTGGTAGACTCCACAAGTGTACCATTATTAACCATCTGCCAAAAGTCTGAGTACGAGGGTGCTATGTTGTTTTCTTCTCTTTTCGAAGGTATTTTATTTTCATGTTGACTTTTAATTTGTCTCGAGATTTCTTCTAAACATTTCTGATGATAGAGTTTCTTATAGTTTGTGGGGCTAATATATTCTTGTGCGTAAGTTTTGTTTTGCTCCGGCGTTTGTTTTCTATTTTCAAAAGTCGTAATTAATTGGTTGTTAGTTTCTTGTTTGTTGACTGGAAGACTATGTTGGATTTGCCCCTCCGTAAATATTATTACGTCATCTTGTAAATTTATTATCGATTTAAATTTTGTTAAAAATTCCATACCAAGTATTAGTGGGTATGGTGACTCTTCTATAATTTCAGCTTCACATAATGTCGTTAAGTTTTGAATCTGTAGTTGAAATGTAAAATGACCTATGACCGGTATTCGGTGACCCCCTGCAGTAATTAAGTTTTTAAATGTCGTTTTTGGTACAAAGTGGGGTAACAAATTTGCACGTATAATATTTTTGGCGCTACCTGTATCTAGGATAGCTTTTGTTGGAAGGTTGTTTATTTTTATGTCAAGTAAGATAGTTGTTGCTTTAGCACCTGTACTATACCCCCCCTTAGTGTTTAGGACGGCTGGGAGTTCTAATTTTGCCGCCCCCTGCCATTTGGGGAACCTCTCGCAACGTTAGGGCATGTTGCAGCGAAATGTCCCGGCCGGTTGCAGTTATAGCATCTTGGCCTATTGTCTGGCGTCCGTGTTGTTGGTAAATTAGTATTCCTTTTATAATTTTCCCCATATCCGTTTGCCTGGCCGTAACTTCTGCCGTGTTGGGTCGTAGGTACGAACTCTCTGTTCATTGTGGGAGGTTGGACTTGACGTGCTTGGTGGTTTTGATAGGACCGTCCTGTGTCATACGAATTGCCATTTCGTCTGTACTGGGTGTCCTGACTAGGGAATCTCCTTGCTTCAAAATTTCCTCTTGCGTGTGACGAGTTTCTTACCAATCCCAGGGTACCATAATTTACGTCGGTAGTTTGTTGGTAGGGTTGAAAATTCCTTTGAATTGGGGGTTGCCATTGGGGGGTTATCTGCTCCTGGCATTCGCGCGTGCTGCGTGGTGCTTTGTCAATCGTAGTTGCCAGATCCTTTACTTCTTCTAGTGTTGTCGGTTTACGATTTGGGGAATGTGTCAGCCAGTGATAGTGATAAGCCGCCTCCTGGTTGAGACCTTTTTCAAAAAATTTTATGAATTTCCGTGCGTCAAGTGTCTCGTCGTATTCGTGAAATATTGTTTTTAGTTCGTAGAAAAAGTCCTTGACCGACTCATTTGGTCCTTGCTTTCTATTTTCGACTCTATCCCTTAAATGCTCTATTAAGTCTGGGTCTTCAAATTCTAATAAGAAATCGTCGACAATTTGTGTCCACGTTTTTTGTGCATTTTTGATATCACCTGTGTATATTTTATACCACAAGTTGGCGCCTCCTTCTAAAAAGGAGCCCAAATAGAAAATTTTTAAAGGGTTGTCCCATCCGTTCGCAATCGCCGTTCTTTCGTAATTTTTAATAAAATTACTCGCATTTCCCTTGCTTGGATGGAATGTTTGGGGACTTATGAAAGTGGGAATTGCGGGCTTTTTATGTGCCGTTAATGCTTCTGAAATTGTCGTATCCATATTTTCCTTTTTCTTTTCCTTGGGAGTATCACGAGCTTCGCTCTCCTGTTTTTCTTCTCTTCCTTTTTCTTTAGCAGGTTCTTTTTCTTCCTCAGACACGTCGAAATTTATTCTCCTTTCGAGTTTTTCACCGTAACTTTGTGTTGGGGTGGAAATGTTACTCTGCTGCAGTGCCTTCTTTAATTGTTTATCAACAATTGTAATTTCGTGGTGATCCGGACTCTCGGGGTCGCTGGTGGTTTCTTCTGAGGTGTCCTGTATATGTTTTTTGTTTGATTTTATTGCTCGAGTTTGTGCCCTAGTTACTCTTCTTTCTATTTCATATAGTTCAGGTAACGAGCTAGATGAAAATTTTCTTTCTTGCCTGTGTGGTATTGGCGTTTGGGGCGGTGATCTCGCTACGCGATTACTCGCTTGAAATGGGTCCTGAGTCTGATTAGTACGTATTTCGGTACTGTTGGATTCCGGGTTAAAACTATCGGGCACTGGTTCCACTTGTATTGTTAGTCTTTTCTCGCCTCCTGACATACTCTACCGCATCTTTATATTTGTTTTTGTTATGAATTATTTTGGTTATAGGTATATTTTAAGTATAATTTTAAAAAAACACTAATGACAAATAACAAGCAGACAGCTCAGATAAATCAGTAAAAATAATTATTAAGTCGGACAAGAAGTTAAATTAAAATTAGATTAAATAATAACTAAATAAAATGAAATTAAACAAAAAATAAATAAAAAAAAAATGCGAATGATAAAAATAATTAAGAAATAATAATTTTTCTCCTCGGGACTATGTGTCTTTTTATGTCAGACGAATATGACAAGTGAAAATTTCAAATATTTCCGTATTTCTACTTATATAAACCTCCCTCAATAATTCGTGTACAAAAAGAAAATAAATGTTCACCCCCAACAAATGCAAAATTTCAATTACTGCATGTCATCATCATCCCCAAATAAAATTTTAAATTTAATTGCCATTTCTTTACTTAGCGCGATATTTTCCGTTTTTACGGGTTTATTTGCAGCAACTGTAACCTCCGGAAAACAAAAATAATTGCTTTCCTTTTCCTCACAATTTTTTCCCTC
Organism: Rutpela maculata; assembly: GCA_936432065.2. Classification (NCBI taxonomy): domain Eukaryota; kingdom Metazoa; phylum Arthropoda; class Insecta; order Coleoptera; family Cerambycidae; genus Rutpela; species Rutpela maculata. The sequence continues at coordinate 83,254,703 of OW386289.2, read as the reverse complement.
AATTCGTGGGGTTATAGGCAGACCTGACTGATTTAACTCAACTTCAATCGGGGTTAATGAATGCGACGCAAGAGCTTTCCTCCTTGCCTCTCTTCTTTCCTGCCTTTCTTTTTTTGCCCGGTTTCAGGCGTGGCATTTAAATAAAAATTAAAATAAAAAAAATATTCAAAAAATAAATTTTAACAAACAAGGTGACTTGAGGTACTGGTTACTAACACAACATATAATAGAAAAATAAATAAAAATATATTTTCAAACAATTATAGGAGTGTAGTTGAACGTCAAACTTAACTAGCCAGGTATACGGGCGATAGTCAAGGGCCTTGACTTTACAACTTGTCCTGTAATTTTCCCGGCCTGAGAACCAGACTGCTCGGGAAAAGTGTAGACTTTCCTGACAATTGATTTGAAAACAGGAGAAAAAAAATATTGCTACGCTGTCTCTAGCCAGATCTACGGGCGCTTAGAGAAAGGATAGCTACGTTAAAGAAAATTAAATGAACGCGTAATTTTAAATTTAATTTAAGTAAGTACCACAGATCACTTGTTGCTACTAAAACTTTGAATCCCTGATTTCTACACTAATTTAGAAAAAGAAAAAAATAAAAATCACTTCAAATTAGGTCGCCCAGTAACTTATTAAATTAAAAATGCGTAGAACCTAACGCTACCACTATTTGTCGTTCAGTAACTTAAATTTTTTTTTAAATAATTAACAATTCGGTGCTTTCACCAAACAGCCCTTTAAAACAACTTCGCTAAGTATGGCACCTCCCTTACTAGTTATAGAATATTACATTAACATATGTGAAAATTTAATTTGCCCGCGCTTCCACCATATGTCGAGCCTCTGGGGGCGGCCCCTTTCAAAATGGGGTACTCGCTTGGGTACTCGACTTAATTTTCCCGAGGAACCGGGTATCTTCAACAGAAAGGGGTAGGACCACACACACGAACACAAGTGAGACTATTTGTTACTGAACGGCAAATACAATTTATTTGAAAACTGGTACACAAAAGAATGATTATACTTACAGGAGTATTCTTCCCTGAACTCTCAACATGGGTAGGCGGCTGGCGGCTGGACTTAGAAAATTTCAATAATTAGTTTCACCCTTTCGGGACTTTGCTCTTCACTGACTCGGCTACCGTCTCCTTCCGGAGCTAACGCGATAATGAATATTAATTTCACCCTTTCGGGATTTTTCTCTTCAATGACTCTCGGCTACCGTCTCCTTCCGGAGCTAACGCGGTAATGAATTCTCTCTACTAATTTCTTTCATCAATACTTATTCGTGCTCTTCCTTACTCAGCAATTTGCCGAGTTCATTGCTAGAGCAATGCCTCTATGGAAGAACACCAATAAATATGTGAAAGATTGCATAGACAACGGAAATATCCTATTACCTCCGTTGCCTATACGCGAAGTTATGTCTCTAATAATTACACGATTTAAATAATTTCTATTTTCTAACGTAAAATACAATAATTTAATTTAATTTTGGATATTTTCCGACAATATACATAGAAAATCGTACAGGAATGTTACTTTCCCGGCCTAGGCCGGGAAAGTAACATTCCCGTACGGTTTTGTTTATCGTTCCTTGGCAACGGATCTTCTCCGGTCTGTTTTCTGATAGTTTCTTAGCAACGGACTAAAATACTGGAATTGTGCATTTTTCGTTTTTAAAATCGCGCCGATCGATTTCAGAAAAAATCGTTTACTTGTATGCATTTTTTTCGAAAATATGATCAATCAGATCATGATAAGAAATTGTGATTTTCACGATCGTATCCTTATAACTATAAAAATATCTTTGATTGTTTTGAATATAAATTCTGGAACTTTTCCAATACAATAACAAATGTATAAGGAATCCATTGAATAAAGCTGAAATGTGGATAGGTGTACCTGTAATAAATACAATACAATACAATAAAGGCACGTAAAAATTCATGCGAGCGATTCAGCGGCTATGTGTGGTGTCTGTGTATGCGTTCATAATTATATATTTTCCCTCCATACTCACTATTTATCCTCCTATTCACTAAGAAAAATGTTAAAAATGTGTAATCAGAAAGAGAAAAAAGTTTTTTTTACTCGATAGAACAGCTAAGACTTTTTAGAGGTTCCATAGTATGCATTTAACCTTGCGCTGGCCGCGCAGAGTGACAAAGTTACTTCACAATTTTTTTTCCAGGTATACCGTGGCTTTAGCGATAAATTTTATTAGAACATTTTTTGTTCAGAAACACGCGGTTTATCCACCTGTATTTTTATTTTTTTTTCCTACCCTGACTTAATTTCAAAATTATGAAAATGTTGATAAAACAAAATTTTTTTTTTGTGTTCTGCATCCGAGCGAAATGTAAACTTTTCAGGATATTATTCTGTACACTTTACGAACTCATTAAAAAAACTTATTCAGTTTGCAAATTTTCGTGGGTTTCACTACAAAATGTTCTCTGTCGTCTGGGCTAAAATTGAGAATTAAAATGAGAAAAAACCGCGCTGGTAGTATTTTGAAACTTTACAATTCATATATTTTTGTTTAGGTATCAATGAAATAAACAGGCCGTGTAAGATAATTAAAATATATGGCCTTAAAGGAAAAATGTTAAGTTGATAATTAAATAATTAATAGCCTTTCGCGATAATATTAATTAATTTGTCCCACTTTGGTGCAAATTTTAATATAAATATTAAAAAATTTAATGAAATATTGAATCCTTGTTAGGTATAATGAGTAGATAAATAAAGTTAAATCTTAATTAGAAATTGTTTACCGGAAACTATGTATTATCATTGAAGAAACGTCCCTTTAAAATCTGTCGTAAAATGTATACATATATGGGAAGGTCATACTTGGCCCTGTTATCTTTTATAGATTTTTTGTATATTAAGACATGTACTAATAGAAAAACATGGGTTTCTCCCTTCATTTTTCTATCAATTATTTTTTCACTTGTAATCTCCCTCTCCCGGATTTTTTTTGTGGTTCGAATTTTCTTTAAAAATTCGTGAGCGAGAAAAAATTTTTTTATGTGGCTTCCTCATAAAATAAATGAAATATAAAAATGAGATGTAGAATGAAATATTTGATAGTAGATAAAATATGGAATAATGAGGGGGAAGTAAAATTAAAACAAATTTAGTATACTTATTTCTTATATTCCCTACGCTCTAGTCGCTTAAAAATAATATAGCGAATTAATATTAGTCATAATAATTTATTTCGTATGCAATCTTTTTACTACAGTAAAGGGAAACCAAGATGAAATGATATTTGCTATGATTTAAAGTGGTGACAAATAATATCCCCTAAAAAAATCGCTAATAGTTAGCCATGGAATCACAAGTGTCTTGGAATATGTCATAAAACGGCTCTCTGCTTTATTTTCTTAGGAAAGAAGATGTACAAATGGAATTTTTAAAGCATTTGGAAATAGTTAATGATGTAAGGAAACAGTAAGCCAGAATTGTACTAATTTAATTTAAAATAAATATAAAAATATTTTTCATAATATAAACGCCATTGTCTAATCATTGCTGTCAAACCAGAGAAATCTCCACTTATTAATCACATAGGTAGGTGCTCATGGGTAAGTAAGATTTCCAAAAAAATTGATGGTTGTCATAGCAATAATGACAAAATAAACGTGTCCGATTAGCTAATAATGATTGGTATAATATTTTCATTATAATTTCCCTGTATATTTATTTTTTATAAAAATTTAATAGGTTCTGTTTCTTTCGCAAAAACTAACGTACTCTCTTTTGGTTGCAACTTGGAAATACTTTCCCTTAGACATCACATTCTGGAAAATAAAATTCGTACAATGTTTCTTGGATTGTATGTTGTTGACAACAAATTAAATTTTCAAGAACATATAAGGAACCTAAATAAAATAATAAATTAAGATCGGGATGTTCTGCTGTTAGCACAATTTCTATCGAAGACATCTTACCTTTTTTTTAATAGTCACACGTAAGATATGATATCCCATTTTGGGGATTATATAGTCAACAGTCATTGAACGGTGTACTAATTTTGCAAAAGTGAACAATAAGATGAAAGCGCTCTTGAAAGACCCTTGCAGACCTCTATTTGGTACCCACAAGATACTAACAACAATATCAGTTTATTTTTATCCACGAAATTTGCTTATTTCATAAAAAATTAAATAAGTTTGAAAATACAGAAAAGTGCCGCATCACTCACCAAGCAAATAATATTAATTTACCTATACCATTTTCCAGTTTTGCAAGAAAGTCTGTGATTTATAATAGTAAAAAATGTACATCCATCTCCCAATAACATTTAAAAATGTCATCTCCGATAAACAGTTTAGGAAGCCCCCCCCCCCCCCTATAATACTGTCATCTCGTCATCTGGGTGCCAAATATAAGCTTCCCACGACGTTTTCTTATAATTTTTTTATTGTGACTTCCCTGTACAGAGTTATTCATTACACTTTGCCTCCCCCCCCACCCCTTAACCCCTTTATTTTAAGAGTTCTAAAAAAAGTTGAATATAAAGGTTGTAGGGTAGCATCTATACTTATATATTTATTAAATACAACTAAAAAAAATGGCCTGCATAGGCCACGTGATTTAAAAATGAAGGTGTTTTTTTCAGTGGAACGTTTTGTATATTTTTATATTTTCTTTTGATTGTTTTTCCTTGATTTCAAATATATAAGGGTTGATAGGTCTAGCTGTAATATTTCTTGACATATCGGACCTTAAATATGCTCCAATTATGCATATAGGTAGAATTTCATATTTTAAATAAAAGCCGTATTTATGATCCGTTTTGACCAAAAACGAATTGCTAGGGAGTGTTTTATTTTGTAAAATCTCTCATAATTAAATATTAAAATGAACATGTAAACTATATAATAAATTAAATTAAAGTTACATACTTGAATAAATTGAAATTTTAATTTCCTCAACATTTGCCTTATTTGTAAATAATCATAAGAACATTTGCAATCCGGTCCTGACTTTGGGCACACAATTCTGAAAGACGGATCTGAAAACTTATCATGGCGACCAGTATAGAAGATGTCAGCTTTTGGAAGTAATATGAAGTCTAGTTAAATTTAAGACGTTCGTGGTCATCTCACATTAAATTAGTGATGAACGTGTTCTTTAAGTTTTTAATTCTACTCATACTCATCAAGGAAGCTTAAGTCCTTTATATTTAAAATGGTTGTTCTGTCTATTCAGTTCGCCAATTTTCAATGAACTACTAGAGTATTACTCTCAAACCCACCTGTCTGTTTCAAGTTTAAAATAATAACGGTAAAACAAAAATGTATTTGTATTGTATTTCAGGTGTAGTAAATCCTTAAGAATTTGATTGATTGGCAATTGAGCAATAACTGGGTGTTCCTTTTTTGAATGCCCTACGTTGTTACCTTTTCGAGTAACATTTTACCAAACTTGGCATTGAAACATCAATAGCGTACCTATAATTATACTATCTCCAATATATAGGTCACAAAAACAAAAATATATTACCTATGGTGTAATATAATTGTTAGGTATTTAAATTATTTTCGCCTTCCAGTATTTTAACATCTGATTGTAACTAATTTATAATTTATTAAGATAACGTGATCACTTTGATAGGTGAGTTAATAACATAGCTTTAGGTATTTTAACAAAACACCTTTAATGAGATAGTTTATCGGCATATTCGAGCGTTAGTTTTATTAATTACCTAATTAAGGAACGTATTAAGACAAATAATAATAATTTTTCAATAGAGGAACCTAGGTCAGACTTAAATAGACACATATTCCACGTAATGAAATTGCGCCTCAAGGAAGGAAACAGCGACGCAGACACGGACACTGCTGTTTCGAAATCATTGGTCCTCATCAGCGTAGCGTCGCTCAAGTATAGATATAGTATAGAACGTAATCCAGGACGTGACTGTATAGTCCAGTCTGTATGTCCTCAAATGATTACTGATTATGAATATGAATTTAACTCCATGCCGTTTTAAGGCCTTGTTGTATGCAAATTTCTGACCTCTGTTATCCAGTTGGAAACACCACCGTTTTCCAAAAAATATATATGCTGTATTTATAGTAAGGGCCTAATAGCGCGAAAAACAAATCATAATATATACTGTTTGTTAAGATAATGGATGCAAAATTTATGCCATGCTCTCAATGAAAAAATGTTGAAAGCATTGAAGTGGCAATAAATGTCATGTACAGTAATAATAATAAATATCGTTGTAAAAGTGTGTTACGGACACTTTGAAAAAGCATAACAGTATAAACGTGATGGAAAGATCGCCTTCTGTGATTGTGTTGATAAATACTGCTACAGTGCTTTTCAATTTAGTCACCGGTCTTGAACTCAAGTAGTATTATCCATAAAATGTACTAAACAATATCTGCTAGAGAAATCAATTAAAAAAAAAAACGTTTTTTGGAGAAATGATCTTAATAGTTGGTCCATTTCTGCACATAATTTTGTTTACAAAATTTAATTTTGGTTTAGTATATAAACGTCACTATCGAGAGGAATACTGGCAGGCAATGCAAGTCAGAAATATTGTAAGACAATATAAACTATTAGAGAGTTAGTAAAAACCAATAAATACATAGGAGTTATTTTTTACCAAAAGCTGACATGGGATACCACATCCGAAAAGGCACACAGAAAGCAACAATTGCCTAGGAATGGTGCAAGCAGATGTGTAGGAAAAACTGAGGGTTAAACCCCAAGGTAACCCTATGGTTACACTCTAGGGGCATAAGACCCATGATAACCTATGGATCGGCGGTACGCTGGTCCAAGACAGTGCTGCTGGGAGCAATAAGGATATTAAGTGGTGTACAAAGGCTTACTTGCACCACGTAGACCATATAAACTGCTCCTACGACTGCATTGGAAGTCCTTTTTAGACCTGCCACCACTACACATGTTTATCCAAGGGGAAGTTCGTCCAGTGGTACACAGACCAATGCAAGGCAAGGTACAACGCCCATATGGCAACAACATGGAACAGAGCACCAAAAGCTATACTCAAAGCTGACGGCAGATCTCAGAAAATTTGGTACCCTAAAGGATTTGGGTACGCTGAATTCAGTTTTGCTGCCTAAATTTTGTTTTTCAAAATGGCGGCTTCAAAATTTCTGTCGAAATAAGAAAAAAATGTGAATAAAACCAATAAAATCATTGTCTAAATTTGGAATTCAGTAAAAATGATGTCCAATTTTTGTTAAAATGTTGTGTTTGGATGTATACATTCATATAGGTATAAGTATTTTTTTTTAATCTATTGACTTATATTATTGTCCTGGCGGAGCTTAGCCGTAGGCTATTCTACATTGCCATCTGCCGCAGCTGAGACTCGAGCTCAGGAAAGGAGAGCGACTAGACCGTGTTGTCTCTCACACAACCGCAGTCTAGCCCACTGCTACCGTCTCGGCAACACGTGAAAAACACCACTACACATCCATACCCTAGACGGGATTCGAATCCGGGACCCCGTGGTCGGAAGCCTAACTAGCACCTTAAGCACCGAGCCGGTGGCGCAAGATATTTTCTAAATTTAAAATGGCAAATCCAGTATGGTGCCAATATGGCCAAAGGATTAAAAATTACTGAGAACTATTTTTGTGATATTGCCTTAATTTTTTTTCTTAAATACTTGGAAAGGAGTCCGTATATATGTTTTTGAAATCTCTCAATTCTAATCTAATGGTAAATTGACGATTTTGACAGTTGACAAATGCCAACCAGCTGCTAAATCAACATTAACAATTCAAAATCTTGAAATAATCTATAATAATTATCTTGAATAATGTTCTTATATTTTTCCGGTTGCTTTATTTAAATTTGACGTAGATTAAGAAGTTTTACTATTAGCAGGTTTTATGAAATTGAGAAAGCAGGTTCAATTTGTAATAAAACAAATTTTTGTTCCTTATTTTTCTCGGTTTTTAGAATATAAATTTAATACAAAATATGTCTATTACTCAGTGTTCATCAGACAGCTAGTTGCCAGCTGCCAAAATCGTTAATCTTAAAATTTGAATTCAGCGACGTTAAAACCGTGAAATTATAAAATTATTTCAAGTTTTCAATAATTAATGGTAATTTGTCATTGTTTTGACAGCTGTCAACTGTAAAAATTCTTAATCTGACGTCAAATTTAAATGCAGTAACCAGAAAAATATAACATTTTCAAGATCATTAATATAGATTATTTCAAGTTTTTTAATGGGGAACTTGTCCATTTTTTTTTTATTTCATTAAAGTGTGTGTTCATGTATAAAAACACGCCACACCGAATATCAGCTTTTAAACCGCAGTACTTACTTTGCAATAAATAATTAAAATTGAGATCCTCGCGAAAAGCACTGTGACGTCAGATCGAGAAACTAGTCTCGCGTGGTGTCCCACAGATGGCGTACTTTAGCCGAGCGGTATACGTCTTCACCCTAATTAACAGACTGGGCGACGGTTGGCTTTGAGACGTCCGCATATTCGGTCATAAGTCGTTTGTTTTTTATGTTAGAGAAAAAATAAAAAAGTGTCGGAAAGCTCAATCAATCCTCTTTACATTTTCCGATAGAGTGTATGTAAATCTTAAAAAAAATAATTTTTCTCAGAAACCTTGGTTTCGAAGGGCCGAGATTAACGGAACGTCAAAGTAGTATATGATATTAAGTGAACATCGTATATGAGATCGATTTTAGTTAATTACCAATTAATTACGGTGACAATATGGAGAAATTTTACCGAAAAAAAAAAAATCCCAAATCCCGCCCCCTCTAATTCCTTAATTTTTGTCGGAATTCAAAAAATAGAAAAAGGAGTTTTAGCAAATTTAATACTATTTAAATTAGCTAGAGTAGTCTTTTGGCGTTGAAGCCGAGATTAAGAAGTTGCCAACTGTATGTAGAAGCTCAAAATTTGCGAATTTTTGCCGTACATGGCCGACATTTCAGTAGTTATCTCCGAAACGAAAAAAAAATTCGAAATTCTGATGGTAGCAAAAGATTCGTAGTGGAAAATACTCGTTTGACCTTATTTTTTATTTCGAGCCAACTCCCACCGTTTCGTAGATATTTGCGAAAAATAGCAAAAAACAGCTTACATTTCGGAGCCGAAAAAATTGCAAAAACATGCAATCTTGACACGTTCATATTTTTCGAAAAACACCATTGGGACGACCGTACGATGTTGCGACGTAAAGAGGAAGTCTTCCAGATAAACCTGATCGTAAATTGCACGGCGAAATTCGAAAATTCGGCTCGGCACGAATGAATCAAAAGTAGCATTTTGTGACATTTCAGAATATTGAAGATGTTTTTCCAACGAATACGTTTAAATTTTAGGTTAGGTTGTGTTCACTGCTAGTTGTTTCTGACAAAAATGCGCATGCGCACACGTAATTATCAAAGCCAAAGCAGAATCGGTGTCGCTTGACGCCGTCATCCAACTTTCTCCATCTGACACGTTTCAGAAGTGGGTAGATTTTAATCGCTTATATTTTTGAAAGAGATTTTTTTTTAATTTTTTTGTTGTCTATGGTGTTTTTATTGATGTTAGTGTACGATTTTGAGTATTTTAAATCAATTTTATTTTTTGGGCAAGTTCCCTATTGTTGACTTGAGTGCTGGTTGGCAGCTGTCAACTGTCAAAATCGTCAATTTACCTTTAGATTAGAATTGAGAAATTTAAAAACTTAAATACGGACCCATTTCCAAGTATTTTTAAAAAAATCAAGGCAATAGCACAAAAAAAATGGTTCTCTGAGTGATTTTTTATCCTTTAGCCACATTGGGCACCATATTGGATTTGCTATTTTAAATTTAGAAAATATCTACACTAAAATTACTTATATATGAATGTGTATATCCAAAAACAACATTTTAACCCAAATTGGACATCATTTTTACTGAATTCCAAACTTAGACAATGATTTTATTTATTCACCTTTCTTTCCTTATTCTGACCGAAAAACAAAATGTAGGCAGCAAAACTAAATTCAGCGTTATCCAAATCCTTTAGTGTACGAAATTTTGTTAATTTTCATAAAAAATTGATGTGGTGACAGATTTTCAACGCCTAATTTTTACAAAAGAGACCAATGTGGAACGGCTCCAAGACAGAACAGGGAGTCGTAGCTGGAAGAATCTCGAAAGTCTAGGAAAATACGCCACAGTATTTCAGGCTGAAATAAACTTTTAACAGTGGTCCGCAAAGGAAATGATGACCAGTCGATTGCAATTTCTTCCACAGCAAACAGCGCACAGTGGGGCAAAGTACTTGTTCTTCGTTCAAATCGACATTCCGGACGCAATTTTTAAGATAATCTCAAGTTTTTTTTTAAATACTCATCATATATCAAATAATTCCCTATCGATCCCTCTGTGCGGAATTTTGATATAGTTTTCCATTTTTTTAAAATACTTATGGAAAGCCTGGAAAATTGTATTTTTTCTTTTAAGAATCCTCAGATGTTTCTAGATGCTCAATAGAAATGAAATGAAAAATGCTCAGTTTCAGTTCTCACCTTTTTATATTTTATTTTAGAATTTTGCGGAAAAACAAGCTTAATGAAATGAATTTTCGGGAACTGAAAACGTGTTTGTAACGAATTGTTTTAAATTTGAAACAAATTATGCGGTATTACGAGTAAACTACACAACTACACAACTTAAAAAATTGAAGCTCCCTTCTCAAGTTAATTAAAAAAATATTGTTTTTTCACCGAATTTTTGTCTTTAGGCCCTGATCTATTGAATATGTTTTAAATTAATATTGCTGATAAACATTGTATTCATAATTTTCTCATGTACACACTTAATGAAAAAAAATACCAGTCAAAGTCAATTGTGATCTAGTTATAATAACATGTCCAGCTGCGTTTCCTTGTATTGTTTATTTTGTAACCTGCTGTTAATCGCGGGGTATGCGAAGGAAATACTTCAATCTCGGACACACAAGGAAAATCCGGAAGAGTTTGTCTTATTTCCTAAGACATATGCGTAATATCTAACACTTCAATCCGCCTATCTCCGATTGAATTAATTACTATGTTTTGGGGTATACATTTCTAATGTCGATCAAGGCTAAGCATAGACGTAAGTGAATTTTGGTACTACGTCACTAAATCTGACTAATATGTATTTCTGATTTTTTAATATTTCGTGATTTGATACAATGTAATAATATATTTTTTATTTCTGTACCAAATGTTAATTATAACCGTGAAACAAGGAGTGGTACACCGAATTTTGTATTATTCTACGTTAATTTAAATTATAGTAGCTTGCAAGTCTTGTAAGTATAAAATGAAACTCCAAAAGTTTTTTAGGGAAAATAATGAATATTTTTATTTGTTATTTTCCACAATAGTTCATATTCACAAGACCTATAATTTCATCAAGTTTCATTAAAAAAAGGTGTATCATTATTTTAATAATTTCATGTAAAATTAGAAATTTTCGTGATTTTTAATTATACCTACTCTTCGGTAAAAATGATATTGCATTTGATCGACACATTTCTAAAACCGTAAAGGTCGCTCGTAGACAAAAAAAATTCATGTCACTGTGTTAGTGAGCGAATTCTGAACAACTTTCAAAATGGCCGTCCATCAGTCCGTCCGTCTGTCTGACTGACTGACTGACTCTCCGTCGTGAACAGTAAGTTAGTGTTAGCTAGGGGAAGAACCCCATTTTGAACAAAATTGATCAGTAAATAAAGAAGTTATTAATCATTTAAAATTTAAAAAACTTTTTTATTTTCATGGCTTGTAATTAAATAGAAATCTTGCTAAATGTTATTTTCTATCGTTATTATTGGTTTATAGATTTTACAAATATACATTTAATAATAATAATATAATTTATAATCGTTGAAATCTGATTTTCGTATAATATATGTGAGGCGGAAAGCAAAAAAGGACCTCTTGTCGGCAATTTCCGATTTTTAGTTATTGATATTAAATGAATTAAGCTCTAATTCTGAACGATTTGGTGCAAAAATCATGTCTCTATGATTTTTTTTGTTTAAGTTACTAGTGCGTTTATGAAGAGGGACCTCTTGTCGGTCCCATGTTATTTCTCCATAAGTGACAGGAGGTACCTTTTCCAGGGCTGAACAATACTGAACATTGACTGCTTTATCGATTATTTTAAGTGTTTCATTCAATTATATCGGTTTTGTAATCGATTACAACTTGTAAAGGACAAAATCCGAAAATCGATCATATTGACCCAAACCACTAATTTCAACTGTACTGAAAAATTAACATCGCCGACAAGAGGTCCCTTTTTGCTTTCCGCCTCACATATTATATTAACATTAACTGTTTTCGTAATATTAAATGGTTGTCTAGTGGCGAAAATTTTGCCTTGCAATCTATTGCAAATAGAAGTACTAACTCCACTAACTAATTGTTGGTAAACCGAACCGGACCTGCCTCGTCCAGCCCCACAAACACCACGGTGCTATGCGCCGTAAAAGCAAAGCAAGCCTTGCAATCCAAGGAACGTGGGTTCGATACACAGGCAGGTTGGATGTAGTTGTTTTTTTTTACTTTTTTTATATTAACGAGTGTTTCACTAACTAAGTTCTCAAAATTTAGAATGTCCAAAAACTAACATCATTTATAGTTCATCTCAAACTTATAGCAACATGAGGCCCAGTGTTTCAGTGCAAAATTAAGCACTTTATCCCACAAATAAATTAGCTAGAAGTTTAGAATATGAAGTTGCAATATCAAAGTGTAATATAAAAGCATATTCTAAACTTCTAGCTAATTTATTTGTAGGGTAAAGTGCTTAACTTGGCATTGAAACACTGGGTCTCATGTTGCTATAAGTTTGAGATGAACTATACACAAGAAAACTGCGAGGAGTATTCTGTAGAATGTGCAACAATTGTACAAAAAGTTCAACAAACCGGCGAAGAGTATAATGTTTACTCTAGTTTTTTGCATAAAAACAATATAGCAGATCCGATTTAGACTTATGTGGTTTTATTCATAATTTACTTACAAACATTTTGATTTTTTTCTTTTACCTGACCCAACGAATAGAACCCGAGACAAAAACACATTTTTCAAAATTAAAACTTAATTTTCAAAAAAGAAAACCTAATTTTCCAGATTTGACAAAATTTTACAGTATCTTCCTGATAACATACATATTGTACTAAAAAAAAATTGGAGTTATCGCTCTGTTGCAGGGTGTAACTCAGTTTCAAATATCACATCAGATCAGATATTATAGAATTGATCAGAGATTATAGGATTTCAACACAAGCATAGTTGGCATTTCCTGTTTTGTGATATTGTGGATTTAAAAGTTCTTATACCAATATAGAATATGACATGTAGTAAGGAGATTCGCAAAATAAAGCTAATACATTGAGATAGAAAACCGGTCTCAGGGAATCGAGTATGTCAAAAAGTCAAAATATAACATAGTTATGGAATTGATTATTTGATAACAATAACGCATATTTCTTTTATAATTACAAATTCATTTCTTTTTCTTTTTCTATGTTGTTTTGCCTTTTGAATGTTTTTGGTAGTTGTTTATAATATTTTGGGTTTTAAAAATATAAGACAAGTGAAAATTGCTTCAGTTCGTTTTTATAACGCCTACCGTCTTTGGATCTCCCTAAAAGATCTAATTGGCTCTTCATAAAATTTGCACTTTGGACTTAAAAGTGTTTCCTATGAAAAAAGTTTTCATTCACATTAATATTTTGCACACGTAAATTTTCAAGTTTTTGTTTTATTTTTCTTTTATAAGAAAAATTTTAGCACTAACAAAACTCAGTTTCTACTGGCCAAATTAATGGTGGTGACACTACAGTATTTTCGCATACAGGTGCTATCTCTCGTGAAGAAATTTATTTTTTCTGTGGGAGTTACGGTGGGAGCCTCACTCATGTGTTTTCGATGATATGGCTATTATTAAATTAGTACAGTCATTTGGTAGTTTTATCTGGGAAGTTTTCCGGTAGTTTTGAAAATTGGTGAGTTGTTTTGGCCAAAATGCATGTTGGAGTAGTTTTTGCGGCGCTCGTACGCTGAAACTATTCATTTTACAAAAAAAAAGGTTATTAAAAAAATTATAGGAATTTTTCTCTAGTTTAATTTATTATATAACTGTTTTTATCGTAAAATGAATCGGAAAGGAGATATTGTCAAAAAACGGTTTTTAGGCGCCATTTTTCCAATATAGCGGCGGGAGCGGCAAAGATACGAGAAAAAAAGATGTAGAAATTCGGAAAGAGCACATCGAAATCTATAAAATCACCAATTTTCAAAACTCCCGGAAAACTTCCCAGGTAACCTTTTTTTTTTTTTGAGCACCATGTGTGAATGCTGCAAACAGGATTATTTTGGTATGCTCTCCATAAAAATCAGGTTGTAATAAACCTGAAGATCCACAAGTCGGAATAAGCCTAAAATATGACATTTATATAGGTTAAACAAGTCAGGAACAGGTATCGGTTGTGCACTCTACAGATCATTAAAAGTACTATTATTTCTTTTGTTTTTAAACTAACTACAAATTTAATAAATTAAGTGGTTCAAAAGAGAAAGAAGCGTTTAGTTCGCTCTGTATAAATGAAAACACTACTGTAAAAAAAATAACAACTCAGTAGATAATTTAATCTACTTGATACCTTGAAATTACTTGATACCTTGAAATTACGCGATATATAAATCTACAATAAATTTACCAATGACAAAACACGTAACAACTAATCTAAAATGTATAAATAACGACATTAACTTAATCTACAAGGTAACCACTCGACAAAAATTATGAAATGTGACACCACGGCCATAAATCACAACAGGGTTAAAATTGGTATTAACCAAAAGGATACTAAAAGCAGGGAGTGGGCGCAAAAGGCGATAATCCACCTCTTTGGCTTTGTGACTACCTGGCACAAACCCCTAACCACATGGTAAATTGATGGTACTTTATACCACAACTTGACTCTAAACACCCTGTACTTTTAAAATACAAAAAATTTACAACAATAAGATTGAGAGATGCATAGGGCACTCTAAAATTTGCTCTTTGATTAGCGGGGTGGTTTCATAGCTCATAAAACCTTTTAAATAAATAAATCCTGCCTGAGCTGTCAATTCGCTACCCTTAAAAATGTGCAAAACTTGTTGGAGAGGTAGTACTTGAATATAAAATGTAATAGAAAGAACACTTAACTTGAGCAGCTGCCAGTCATCTGTAGAGAAATCCTCACAAGCTGGATACTGTAAAGGCGACAGATCCAAAAAATTGATAGGGAGACACAGTTAAAACTCGGGGTTAGGTTCAATGTTGTCCACCAACGTCAATCACCTGTTTAAAATATGACGTAGCACGTTGCTTCTGCAGTTTCACGTGACGATAAAATGGCCCCTTCACCTTCTGGCTCCTACTCTCGGATAATTTCGGCGTGATCCACAAACATTAATTTAAAACATTGATCAACCATAATACGTAGTCCCCATGAAAATTGCATCACCATGAATCAATTTTACTTGATCGGAAAACTTCCATATATACAGAGGCAAATCAGTAAAAGGACGTCGTAACTGTGATTAAATTAGACAAAAATAATCATCGAAATGTATTTGACCGTCTTGACTACGTAGATGCAAAAGTAACGCTTAATCGCAAATTTCAAATCGATATGTAACACATTTTGGTGACTTATTGACGATTAATGCAAAGGACTGACGTGCTAGGATACACACGATGTGCTTAATGATTAATGTTTAATTGCTTAATGGTTAATGTTTAACTGCTAAATGCTTAATGTTTTATTGCTTAATGTTCAATTAGAAACCCTAAAATGAAATAATATCGCAATTAGCTCTGAAAGTTAAATAGAAAACGATCTACTCACCCTCCATTCCAATTAAGAAATTGAACAGATTTGTATAATTTTACGAGGCGCCATCAAAACGAGCTACTCAGTCGTCGCCACTAATCAGAGAGAGAGAAATCGAGGAGGATTCGTTTCATGCGGAGACATCTAGGAGGGAATTACCTTTACTACTCGTACGAGCTTACAGGGAACCTCATAATTTGCTACCGGATTTTATTAAAATTAAGCTGAGTTGTAACAATCCAACTAGAAGGCGTTACAATATAGCACACCACAAAAATAATATCAAAGCAGTTGGAATTCTCCTTATTACACTACTTCGCACGTGTTCAAAATTTACAAAATAAAAACAAATGAAATTAACTAATCGTAACACACAGCTGTGTCCTTTTAAATTGGAGTTTTTCAAATATCTTTATCTAACGTTATGTTCTCTTTCTGACTGTTTCCTCGTGTATATTTCTACTCTGCTACTCTTTGCTACTCAGGGCCGGATTATCCGTAAGGCTAACTAGGCTATAGCCTAGGGGCGACAATACGTGAAGGGGCGCCGCAAGCTCTTTGCGCGCTCAGCTTATTAAAAAAAGCTTAATTTTTTTTTTCATATTTCTCTCCCCCGCCACGCTCCTCGTCAATTTTCAGATTTCTCCTCCCCGCTCGTCAATTTTTTAAGAGGAATTAACCTAGGAGCGGGCCAATTCTTAATCCGGCCCTGGTGCAACTATACCACAGTTAAGGTCGACAAGAAGTCATTTTAAACCAATGATATAAATTCATTTTCCTTTTGTAATTTACATTTCCATGATTTAACACAGTTTAGAAGAAAAAATTAAGTTCTGTTAATGAATTATTTTTTATTATTAGTAAAAAATATTTTAATAAAAAGTTTTAATTATAACCCATACTTACACATATAAATTAAGAGACAAATTATTTCGAAATTGTAACGTGTCTAATAATGTCAAAGCCTAAAAAAACGCATTATACATATTCTCCGTCTTTTTGTCATTTTATCGATGAATTTGACGCAAAAGTAATAAAAAAAACTAAACTGACAAATGGGCTCAGAAATTAACACTGTGATTTGCAAATCTAAACCTCCAGAAGCACTTACGACATAATTTTGATAAATAGCACAAAAATTGTAAAAACTCAATTATATATACTGCCCATATTGACTGAGAAGCCTCCATTACGTCATTAAAGAAATCTTCTATGCCAACAGTTTAATTGATATTTTTTTGCTAGGAAGATATATTCCAGTTTTTATGTAGGAGCATTTTTTGTATTAATTACAGTATAAAAACTGTACGAGGTGATCCATGACCTTACATTATACTACCGGCAGCAATATTAACATTTTAAAATAACCTACAATGATTTACATTTAAAAAAATCCCTACGAAGAATTATATACACGATTTTCAATCGATGACGTCATACCGGTTAAATATTAATTTCATACAGTTTATTCAAATTAATTCTTTATAATTAAATATCAGAAGTGTTTTAATCACGACTAGGTAGCCGCGCGGTGTACGTGGAATGATTCTTGTCAAAGTCATATTTCATTCGAAGCAAAGAAATGTATAGAAATACCTGTCTATGGATTAATTAATTATGAACCGTTAGTAGCTGAAGATCTTTAAAGGAATCCCATGTTGTATAGCGCCGCTCACAAGAATTTATTAACCGGATCGAATACAAGTTACGACTTATCTGAGTCTATTATAATGCAGGAAACTCCGCGTATTAAATGCATTCGATTTTCAATCAGTTTTTTTACTAATAAATAAACATAATGTTGCGTAAAATACACTCTGTAAAATAATTGCAAATATTGTTGGTAAAACCAAAAATGCGCACCTCGCAAGTTTATAATATTTGTTGGTCAAATTGTTGTTATTTTTTAAATTTGTGGTTAATTTAGTCCAACCATATTAGGATAAAATAACCCCTTACCTGAAAATAATTTCCCAAAACTGGAGACTTTAATATGCATAGTAATAGTGCCCAGTAATAACATACCAAAAATCAACATTCGTGTATGCTGTGCTGCGACTTCCATATTGGAAAATGGCAGCCGGTTTTTTTAGTCCTATCTCATTAGCGGATGGGAATATGGGAAAATGTTATAGATAATATTTGAAGAGCATTAATGAATACACATTTTTGATACTAATAATTTTTCTCATATCTGCAACGGTTACTGAGTTGTAGGGCAGACAATATCAGATTTTTTTTTATTAATGAAGTAATTTGTCGAACTCCTCTATATGTTTCTTTAAATATATAAGGAATAAAAAACCAGACTGTGACCAGCAGCTAGTCTCCGGACTGATGCCCCGCTGAGCGCTGATTTACGAATTACAATCCTGGCCGCGTTAAGTGCAATATGTATTACCACAAAACGTTAAAGTTTCGATTGCGACAAACATCGGCCGAAATACTTATTCCTACTCAGGAGCTCTCATGCCAGCCACTCCACACCACTTGCAGACTGCAGTTTCGATCTTTTGCTCTCCTCAGTGCAAGGTAGGTCTGGCATGCTGGAACGAGATCCTTGTTCACTCTTGGTACAAGACGAGGTCTATAAAACCACGACATGCAACAAAAATGGCAGGCTCCATCTAGCTGCTGATCTCTATTGCAATCGAAGCAGCAGTAGCCTAGGCATAGTTAGTAGGTATGCTTTTAGAGGGCAGCATATATTTTTTTAACTATTTAAAACGTCGGCCAGGGTTGGAAAAAAAACTGTTTTTTTTCATTTTAAACAAAAAAAAACAGTTTTTTTTTGTTTTGAACAGTTTTTTTGTTTAAAACAGTTTTTTTTGTAAGTTTTAAATAGTACGTTTAAAACATGTTTAAAACAAGTTTAAAACGTTTAAAACTATATTCAACTAAAATTAAATGGTGCCTATGTCTGCTACTACTAGTTGATGTCAGATGACACTCTTAAATGGATTTTTCAGCACTCTGCAAATAAAATGCTCAGTTTAGTGCACGTGACCACTATATCGGAATTATTTATCGGAATGGACCATCATCGGCACTTTTCCTACTTTTCCACAAACTCCAAAATAATACATTTATTTAAAACATTACACTGTGTTTTAAACTATGTTTTAAACAGTTGTTTAAAACATAGCATCTTGTATTAAATACGACTATTTATCATTATTTGGATTTAGACTGGTGTGCCTGAACTTCCGGTTTTGCCGGAAGTGGCGTCAAATCGCGTTTTTTCGAATGCAACAACACCCGTTTACTTCAATTTAATAATCATATATATAACTAGCTTTATAAAAATTCACTATCTTAGTAAATAAGTAAGTACGTCCATTGACTGTTCGAACATTGATGCTAGCTTAATACCGGGTACATCATAATCTTGGTACAAAACAGAATTGATTTTATTTTTCAAGATATAAAATTGCAGTTGTGTCTAGTCAATGAAAACTAATTATTTTTAAGTAGAATAGGCAGTTTTTGTTTATTCATGATACATTAAACCTTATTATTTTTAGCGAAAAATTGCATAGCTGATTATTTTAATTTTTTAAAATATTTACCTATTTTAATCATTCCTTAATAGAAATCAAACCAAAAAAATTATATTTGAAATTATTTAACAGAGAACAAAATTCCTCCCCCATCACGCGTTGGAGCCAGCCACACATGCACAATTGCACGGTGCGAGGCGCAATGAAAGGCTGGATGAAACAAGGGCAGATTATATTAAAAACATTTACAAAAATGAACTAGATATGCATATGTATATGCGTGTGCTTTTCTAAGTTTCAAAGTAAGTCATTTTTATTATAAAACCTAACATACCGCACGTAGGATTTATTTTCTGTATGGATAAGGTTTAGTTTTCATTGACTAGACCCAACTGCAATTTTATATCTTGGAAAAATAAAATCAACTTTGTTTTGTACCAAGATTATGATGTACCCAGTATCAAGCTAGCATCAATGTTCGATCAGTCAATGCACGTACTTACTTATTTACTAAGATAATGAATTTTAATAAAGCTACTTGTATATATGATTATTAAATTGAAGTAAAACGGGTGTTGTCCACTCGAAAAAACGTGATTTGACGTCACTTCCGGCAAAATCGGAAGTTCAGGCACATCAATCTAAGACCAAATAATGGTAAATAGTCTGGTTATTCATTTTCAGCAGTTATCATTTCAATACCTGCGGTAGTTTTGAAAAATCGTGGTATAGTATCGAGGGGTAGGTCCAGTCTTCGGAGCCATCTATCGGAGAAACTGTCCATAATTTGAAGTTTTTCCAAAGAGATTTATTGTTCAAAATCTACAACTGCGACATATCAAAAATTCATCACATTTGACAGGCCACCAATTTACCTACAAAACGTGCCAAACAGACTGAAATTGTCGTATTTACTAGAAATGGTGTACACACACATACATATAGACACAGACATTTTTATTCCGAATTTGACTTCAGCTTGTTATGAAACAACTCGATTTCTGTACATTTTTACGATGAATATTATTAAACATTTTTGTTGTTATATCTATTTGATTTTAAATCACATAGGTATAATGTCGAAATGTGCAAGATATATAATGTCAAATGTAACATTAATATTAATGAAATAATAAGAGTTAACGTTAATAATTAAATATATATCAATGAATGTTACATAATGAACTAGATACAGCTAATATATACATTAATATTCAAATATTCTGTTAATGATAAAAACGAGACCTAATTAATAAATTTCTTCCAACGGTTTTGGTTTAATTGAAATTTTAAGTGTTTGACGCTAATTAAGTAAGCGTTTAAAACCAGGAACGAGTAGAAGTTGCAGTCGGGCTTGGTCGACAGCAAATACCTATTTGATTAACGTAGGTATTGCTTGAACATGACGCAAATCACTTTTACCTACGATCACTACTGTAAATAGTAAAAAACACACTACCTGCCATCTATGTAAGTTGAACTGTACATATTGTAAACAAATCGCACTGTAAACAAATCGCACGGTAAACAAAACGCAAGGGACACGCAATTATAGGTGGCTTATATCGCTGACGCGGGGTTTAAAAAAACAAATGCGTCTAAGTAATTTTCAAACGCTGTCAAAACTGACATAATATTTGTTGAATAATATTGTTGACAAGTAAACTAAATCCAGATTTTACTAAATAAATAAATAAATATAATCGTAGGTAAAGTATAGTACATAATTCGAGTTGTAAAGCAATTACGCACTCATGGAAATACCTTTTCCATTCGTGCGTAATATGCTTCTTACAACACTCATTACGTAATATACTATTTTAAAAAAGAAAGAATAGAAGAACTAATGTCTCGTCCCCTAGTCTGGACCGGATCTTTGTACAGAGCCCACCAGCATTAGAAAAGGCCCTCTCCGACTATACCATTGTGGAGGGTATAATTGTTAAATTCTAATATGCAATTTTAAATTTTTTTCTAAGAAACCCCCATTCTCAAATAACGCCATTTCTTATTTTACAACTGTTTGTAGGCCCTATTACCGCTCTTTCCTTCAACTTCATACTGCTTTGAATTTCTTCATCTAGTCTTTCTTTCAAGCTTTTTTTGTTTTGCTACTTGTTTCAACTCAGCAATGGTTACGAGTGACGAGTTTATGAGTTTCTGTTTATACCTTTTTGTGGAATTACTTTTTTACGTTTATTGGTATTATACGAATGTATGATGTATATGACATTTATAAGTTGGTTATATATTATATTATACAATAGCATGAAGCAAACAAATCAGTAAAACCGCTTATACCAAATTCTGATTGAAAACAACAATATTTCCGAGAATTCCGAGAATGCTCCAATCCTGAAGAATGCGCGGGATTGATTTTTGAAACCCCGAGATTTTCGGGACCACAAACTCATCCGGGATCCCGGGATTGAAAAATCTAGATGTCAGTGAGATTAAATGCACAGCCAATATATTTTTTACTTTTATTTTTGGTATATTGGTATTCGGTAATGCTGAAGTTCGTTCGATCCCGAGAGAACTATACATTGCAGTTTTGATATCGTGTACATCTTCGTATTTCTGTGTGCTTAACCAAAGACCTCAGTAATATTTTGCTCTAAATCTGTAATAAAACATAGTATATATAAAATCTGTCAGTTCACATGCCTCTGGCGATCTCTTGTACTTCGGATACGACTCAACTTTAATAGGAAGTATTCAACTATGCGGTTTTACGTATATTCCAGACTTGAAATAAAAATTATTTTAAGTCTAACAGAAGTTGTGGCATCCGGCAACTTTAATTCTTTTTTTACATTTTAAAGTGAAATTAATATATCACCTAATCTACGTAGAGCTTGTTGTAATTTATGATGAGGCACACTGTATATTGAAGTTTCGATATCTAGTATATCTTCCTCTTTTTGTGTGTTCAACCAAAAATCTCAGTAAAATTTTGCTCTAAACTTGTGACAAAGCATGGTATATATAAAACATGATTAGGTGTACACGATCACCCTGTATGACGAATATGGCTTAATTTCAATACGGAGTATTCTACCATGCTAATTTATACAGGGTGTCCCGAAACTCCCGCCTTCCCCTTTAGGTGCTAATTCTCCATGCAAAAATAGTAAGAAAAGTTCCTATAAACATGTGTCCGAAATGCTTCCTAAGGGAGCTACGGCCCTCTAAGAATGGCGCAAACCACTACTAATTATCTCGGAAATGATTTGGGACAAATTTATGAAACTTGGTTAACTTTTTTCGATTATTAAAGGTTATTGTTTTACAGTATTAGCCAAAATTAATTTTATCCAGGGGCGGAGAAACGAGGGGTCGGTTTTCTTTGTTCCTACATATTAATTTTTCCATTTGACATTTTTAGTATTTTAATCCCCGATTATGATTCCCTGATTAATTCTGCATAAAAAAGGGCCTCTTTACAATTAGCCATATGGCAAGCCGTTTTCGAGTAAAAGCGGTCTAAACGAAACATTGTGTATTCGTTTGCTAAATGCGCATTATTTATTTTTCAAAGTAGGCGTAAAACAATAACCTTTATTAATCGAAAAAAGTTAACCAAGTTTCATAAAGTTGTCCCAAATCATTTCCGAGATAATTAGTAAAAACACCTATTTTTGCGCCATCCTTAGAGGTCCGTAGCTCCCTTAGAAAGCATTTCCGGACACATGTTTATAGGAACTTTTCTCACTATTTTTGCATGGAGAATTAGCACCTAAAGGGAAAGGCGAAAGTTTCTGGACACCCTGTATATGTTCCTTTGAAATAAAAATGTTAAGTCTTTAACAGAAATTATCGTGTTTCCAAAAAACGGCCTACATACATATACATAGATACATACACACATTGTATACTTCTTATATGGTATTTAAGTGTCTTCTTTAAAAATGTTTCTTAAAGGTTATAGAGGTGTGAATAACTCAAAAACGATTGAAGATAGAACATCAAATGTCTTTTTTTAAACTGTCATTACAAAAAAAGTAGGTATAAAAATGTGTCTATTTCATTGCGGGTGTTAGAGCTCGAACTCCGATGACGTCACATAAAGCGGCCACCGCCAAAAGAAGCACACTTAAACAATATTTTACTTATCTGGGTGTTTCAAAAATATATTGATTTTCAAGTTTCCTGACATCGTATTAAGTAGTTCCACCCTCTATCATTTAGCATACAGTTTTTCAGATTGATTTGAACAGTAAACCAAATATTTAAAAATAGAAATTACAGTTATGCAGTAATTAATCTTTTGAAGTACTAATCATTATTAAAATTAGATGATGCATAATTTATATTCTCGGATGATTAAGCTGAAAAATTTGTAATTACGAAACTAATGAGGTCCTAAATTACAGTTAGACAAACTGTTACTCTGTTATTTTGATCTGACAAATTATATCTTCAGTTGCTTGAAAGGTCCGTTGTTTATCTCTACTATGAAATCACAGTTGTCAAGTGATTATGAAATAATCAGAAGTAGCGGAACTCTTGCATTTTTTTGGATAGATTAGAATAATTTGTTGTCGCTTCATCCAGAAAGACAGAGCGTAAAAAATTCGTTTTCCGTTTTCGGTTTGATAAAAAATCCACGGGTTATTTAAATTTGTTTATAACTATAATTTTGAAAATTATAAACATTAAAAAAAACGGTTTAAATGAAGATAATTTTTGTTTCTTAATACCATTGTAAAATACATGTAGAAACCTACATTTAAAAAAAAATTGTCCTACGAGTCGATGCACTTAAACAATAAGCGATTGGAATTTCGAAATCTTTTTTTAATTTTTAGCCGTTTAAATAAATATTTTGCCCTAAAATTTTGCCGGCGCGGTAGCTCAATCGGTTAAGGCGTATTGAGTGGCGAATATGCTGATCGACTGTCTACCGCGCTCTGTGTTCGACCCCCCAGCCCCGGTATTGACAACACCGGTGGGTGTGGATGTATGTCTGCGTTTTTCCAAATGTGTAACCTTCCGCACAGCCTTGGCTTTGGATTTGGGGATTGTCTACTATCTGTGGTGTGTTTAATAAAGAGTATAGTTTCACCAACTTTCGTTAAAATTGATGCATTATTAGATTATAATATTTCTCAAATTATCAAAAAGTTTTCGTAGGTTATAATCAAAATTTTATTGCGAACAATTTGGCATTTTAATTTTTGCGATGCGACTACTAGGACCGGAGATAATAAGAAAACTAGCAGATTTCAATGTTGATTGATTGATTTACCAGTGTGTGATAGGCATTGCTACCACTCCCAGGTATACAGCTGAGCCTGCTACGTCCACGCTGGGTTGGACTAAGGTCATGCTTGTTGCCATCAGCGGGAGCCACATGGCGCATGGTAAAGGAATGTGGGATGGGAGGTGTAGGTATTTGTGAGATGCGTTATCGCATTGTGTCGTGGGGGAGCGTCTAAGCTCCCTTTTTTATGTTTTTGGCCTCTGCTGAGTTTTCTTGTAAAATATAGTGTTCAAGCTCCTCTTTTTGTGTTTCTTCTTCTTCGAATCTTTTTTTTCTGATTCCTCGGTTTCCGATTGTGGTAAAGTATATATTGTTGCAATTTCATGGTGTTCATTTTTTTTTATCCTGATCGTCTCAGTTGTTCTCCGCTGTAGCATGATCTCCCTATTTTTAATTTGTTGATGTTCGGTGCTTGCGCTTCAGTAGACGTGTTGGGTCCCTTCCTTGGATATGTCCCCAGTACTTCATTGCGTACATTTCTATCTTTTTTTTTAAATTGTCTTTCCTCCTAATAGTGTTGATGTTTTATGTCACTGTTTTCGTCTTGTTGTTTTTCCGACTAGTTGGACGATGTCCCTTTCTGCTCTCTTCTGCAAAACTTCTGTTGGCTTTTGTTGTTGCCGCGTTTTTTGACTATGTCATCGTTGGCCGTTTGACGGCTATGTACATGTATTGGTAAGGTCCCATAATAGTTTATTTTTCTCAGTGAACAGTATGATTGTCCTTATGACTCTGTATGCCGTCTTGATTCTCTCCTTTATCGTTTCTCTCCGTTTCAGTTGGTTCGTCAGGTACTTCAATTTGTTCGTTGTTCTTAGGGAGTATTCATCTATTTTGTGTTCATCTTCGCTGGCTGGTCCAACTCTTTTGTTGACGGGTCTCGCTTCGTTATTGTGTGTGTTTTCTTAGAAAACACCATTTTTCCTAAAGAAGCCTGCACCACGCATACCTCCGCTGAAGCGCTGCGAGAACTCAATTTCGACGCAGTATATCAACAATGACTCATTGATCATTTCAGGTTTATTTCAAATTATATTCATTTGAATACCCGAATAACTATGAAAACCCCACTTGAAAATTTTTAAGAAAGTGTTGCGACCATATTTGCTTATTACGGATCTAACCTATATTAAACTCGTTTGGGTATTTTTAATAATTATCAAAAAAGAGTTATTTGAGAGTTATCGTAAGAAATTTATATGGCCATATTTTACGAACAATACGTTATTGATTATGTCATTAAAAATTATTTATTTGAAACCAAATACCTCAAAAAAACTTGTTTTCGTCTACACGACTATTTTTTATTTACTCTTTCAACTGCAAATATTTTTTTTTTTAACTGTTTAACGTCGGCCTATTTCCGCTACCAGGGCCTATCACTGGCGCCAGGAGACGAGCTACCCCCAACCTGGAAATTTTGCCGAACCTCTTCCCTTAAGAAGAGTAGGGATCTTTTACTTGCCTAACATTTAATAGACAAGGGACCGCCTGTTTTACATCCCCTCCGAAGGATGGTATATCCACTACGTAATCCTCGTCTGAAATTACGTAACTTCCGAGTATACACAGATATACAAGCCTCTAGAAGGTGGGACGAGAACGCTGTATTTCCCAAGATGGGAGCCCATCCAAATACTAACCGCGCTCGACGTTGCTTCAACGGAATATCGACTGATATTCACATTGAAGTCGCCTCTACGCTCGCCCCTCTGCAAATATTTACATATTATTTTCTATCTGAAATGAATATGACACTTTTATTTTGTGTTCCAAATAGTGCTATTAGTTATTTCACTCAAGTGAATGAGAGATCGGTGTTAACGGATTTATTTAGTTTGGCCATAATTTATGCCCCCGCTGAGGACCACCGACCCTAATTCGAAGAACTTTGGTATTTCTTACCATCAACATTGCAACACAAAAAGTGATAACATACTACACTAGTGGGCTTGTTAATTAAAAATCATGCATTGCTATTACTAATTAATAGATAGTTAAAGACACTTATCATTTGTATTTTGGGATTCTCTCTTCAGGTGTTGCTAGACGATGTCACTGCACTATACTATAATTTACTGCGTAGACCAGAAGCATTGTGGAATGATTTTAACTTTGCGTACCTAATTAAACACTATTATTTCTTATAAAATTACTGAAAATGCCCCGAGATAT
Organism: Rutpela maculata; assembly: GCA_936432065.2. NCBI lineage: Eukaryota > Metazoa > Arthropoda > Insecta > Coleoptera > Cerambycidae > Rutpela > Rutpela maculata. The sequence goes on along the minus strand of OW386289.2, from coordinate 83,227,852 downwards.
ACAGGGTGCTTCACCGTGAGTGGCCTATTAGACGTTTTGGAGAAAATGTCCTTAATTTGAAATTGAAAATTTGTATACAGAGGTTTTCCGGGGTGATCTATTTAATGAAAATAATATCATAATGTGACACTTCCGGTTATACCGGAAGTCGGCATCAACTTCGTTATTTTAAATGGCATACCATATTTTTTATGTCGGAATCGAATTCCACTCATTATTTTAAGGTAACTTTCAATAACATTCCCTATCTCGGAAATCAATAGTTTTTGAGATATTTCAGTTTTATTGAAATTTTATGTGAAAACCAACCCATAGTTGAAAATTAATAACCTCCGCTATGGCAAATTCCAAAAACCAATTTTTCTCCCATATTATGTACGAGGATGAAGCTTATGTGAGCATAAGCTACAAATGCTACGAAATGTACAGGGTGTCCAGAAAAGTCAGTCGAATTTTGACAACTTCGACCTCCATTAAATCGCTTATTTTAAAAGGAACATACTGTATTTTATGATCCTATTCGATTTCTTTTTGAATTACCTTTCAGTCTATATAGGCATTCCCTATAGCTAAAATGTACAGTTTTTGAGTTATTTAAAGTTATCTAGAAAGAGGCGAAATTAACAGCAATATCGAGTATAGTGTGCCGTAAAGAACAAAAATATTTCTTGTAATACCTACATTAATATTAACCGTCACTCAGAAGGTGGAGTTCCAAAACTAAGGAGAAAAGAAAAATACATAAACTGTTACTTTTTCTTGCACCAAAATGCAGCTATTGAAAGCAGCATAAAAATACAGTATGAAATTTGTATAAATTTTTAATATGTACAAATTTAACAAAACCAATACAACAGAAATAAAAATAATTCACGTCAACGTTGAGAATATTGATAAAAATAAGAAAATTGTTAATTACATTTTAAAGATATTGAACGTAACAAGAAATACCGACAGAAATATTGATAACAAACACGTCCTTTAAACTAATAACTGCTCGATATGCTGCCCATTAACACGTAAACAATTTAATACTCGGGTCATAACACCGTTAGTGGTTGCTCGTCTAATTTCATTCCCGTCTAGTTTTTCGAACGCCCTTCTTACTCTCATTTCCAATTCTTCTCGTGTATTTACAGGCGTATCATATACTTTGTTTTTCATGTTTCCTCACAGATAAAAATCAAGTGGTGTGGGATCTCGACTTCTAGCAGGCCATAACCAGGGGCCGCGTCGTCTAATCCACCTATCTTCAAACATATCGTCTAGTATGTTTGATACCTCTCGTGTACAGTGAGGAGAAGCTCCATCTAATTGATACCAACATCTTGCATAATCCAGTACTGATAAATCGTCCAAAAATTCGATAACTATTGTTCTTAGTATCTCTGCATAACGTTGAGAAGTTAAGGTGCCATCATAAATATGGTAACTCAACTTATTGTCTTTTAATAAACAAAATACACTAAAACTAAATTTTTCCTGAAATCCTCTTTCCCTTATTGCGTGAGGATTCTCATTTGCCCAAATATGCTGGTTACGTCTGTTAAGTATTCCTTCACGGGAAAATTTCGACTCATCTGTCCAGATAATTTTTTTCAAAAAGTCATTATCTTCTTGACTGCGAATTAAAATCATTTCACAAAACTGAATTCTCTTGCCAGGATCTTCTGGATGCAGAGCTATGTCATATACTGCGGTGTAAATGGATGCCTGTGGATATGCTTCGAAATATGCTAGGATTTCGTTTTCTTCGTTTCCAGTAATTGGACTGGGATTTATTTTTGTGGCTTTAAAAGTACCAAACTGTAGAAAATTAGCCTCAATTCTTCTGAATTTTTTTTCTGTCATAGGTGGCAGATCTGGATTTAATTCGTTAAACCTTCTGCACGTTCTATTAAGAATTCTACTGCATTCTCCATGTAAATAAAATAAGTTTAAATAATCTGCATTAGAATAATTATTTTGCATATTTATAACAACACGTTGACACTATAAGGAAATAATTTAATTTCGAATGACAGAACTAACATTTGTTTTTCACGGCACACTATACTCGATATTGCTGTTAACTTCGCCTTTTTCTAAATAACTTTAAATAACTCAAAACCGTACATTTTAGCTATAGGAAATGCCTATATAGGCTGAAAGATAATTAAAAAAAGAATCGAATATGATCATAAAATATAGTATGTTTCATTTAAAGTAAGGAGGTCGAAGTTGTCAAAATTCGACTGACTTTTCTGGCCACCCTATACATTTCGTAGCATTTGTAGCTTATGCTCACATAAGCTCCATCCTCGTACATAATATGGGAGAAAAATTGGTTTTTGGAATTTACAATAGCGGAGGGTATTAATTTTCAACTATTGGTTGGTTTTCACATAAAATTTCAATAAAACTGAAATATCTCAAAAACTATTGATTTCCGAGATAGGGAATGTTATTGAAAGTTACCTTAAAATAATGAGTGGAATTCGATTCCGGCATAAAAAATATGGTATGCCATTTAAAATAACGAAGTTGATGCCGACTTCCGGTATAACCGGAAGTGTCACACATATGACATTATTTTCGTTAAATAGATCACCCCGGAAAACCTCTGTATACAAATTTTCAATTTCAAATTAAGGACAGTTTCTCCAAAACGTCTAATGGGCCACTCACGGTGAAGCACCCTGTGTATTAACTTTCAAACACATGCCATCCACTTATGCGAACTTAAATATATCTTCTATACTTTGTATTTAAGTTTTAGATATTTTTATAGACAGAGCACTTGTGAGATACGTCTGCTAGCGTCGGCAGCCAGCCACCCGAAAACTAGCAGATTTCAATGTTAAAACATAAATTGTTTAAATTATATATAAAGCAATGGGCACATTTAATCCAAAACTTATCATGGCACTTGGTTTTTATCGTACATTTTTTATATAGTTAAATTCCGGGTTCTAATAATAAAAATAGGAACTATTTTCATTAACAAACTACAATATTCAAGTATAAAAGGGTCATTTAGTGATATGGCAGTTTCCTACTTTTTCTTCCTCATTTTAAAGTATAACAAACCAATAGCCTCAGAAAAAAATTTCAGCTCAATTGAATCAATAGCCACAGAGATATTCGCATTTGAATAGAAACACGCTCAGCCGGCCAACAGTCCGTAGAGTGACATCACTTGGCGTGCGCCGATACCTATATTAGAGCAGCGATTTCGTAAGTCTATCGTGTCGTTTTTTTTTGGCGTAGAACCAGGTCAAACATGTTAGGTTCCTTTGAGTATGTCACCGGGCATATGAAATCATATTTTTTTGTGGTCTCGAACTTTTTAAATCAATAAAAAGTGAAAAAAAAATGTATTTTTAAATAAAATTGTTTTTTTTTTGTTTCCACCGCCTTATCTTTAAAACTATTAAAGGTACCGAAATTTATTTTGTGTCAAATTAAAGCACACACTGTAGCGCTTTTACCAATATAAACGGTTTGGGCATAATTCGCACTTTCATTTCTCTAAAAAATCAGATAAACTAAAAATATATATTTTATGTGTTGAAATCTTCACCAATCGATAAACTTTTTTATTTTTGAAAATATTTACATACATGCAGCGAAGAAAATAAAGCCTAATAATCACAAAAGTTTTTGAAACAATATATTTTTTCCTAATATGTACCGTGTGGCAACAGCAATTTGCGACATTGGGATGCAATTAATACACCTCGCATGCAGGGTTGGTCAGATTAGTCGCGCAGAAGTGGCGGTTGTCGAAAATCGTTAAGTATTCATTGTTCGGATAAAAATTGTGACAATCGAAAACGTGCTTGTTTTAAGGAAGGCCTAAAATGTTGCAACGAGTGCAAATGTCGTTCCTGTAACAACATTATTAAAGATTTCGAGCCAGATATGAACGAATTAGAATGCTATTAATGTAGAGCCTACATAAACTACATACTACATATTTATCTATCCAAATAGAAAATTTATTTCAACAATAAAACTCATTTTATGCGTACGTTTTTACTTTCATTAATTTAAAAATGTCTAATAAACTTACTAATTAGGTGGGTAGTTAGTAACACTGATTGATATTTATAGATTAGGTATTTATATCTACTTACCTGTCTTTTTATTATTAAAAGGAGACTATTTTATATTTATTGTACAATTTCTTAATATTAACAACATATGATCAATACTACTGTATAATATATGAAATATTGACAATAATATTGATCCCCTAGATGCTTTTGATCACTACTGGTTTTGTATCTATTGATATATTTAAACTACTACATACACCCCGACCGGGACCGTCAGATCGTTGCAGTCGCCAGGCTTGCTACAGCCGAGCGCGCAAGAATATGACTTTGACCCGTTAAAAAAAAATCGCTGACTCAATACTATGAACGGGACATGAAAAATTTTTATCCTAAAAACTTTTTTCAACTATTGGCTTCAATTTGTACGCAGCATGTATATACAAATTTTCATAAATAAATTTTTTTCTCGATTGTCTCAAATTACGCTACTGAAAATAACAAGTTTGAGTTTCCTATTATTTTTCCAACTTAAAAAAAAAATAAATCGGGTTCACGTGGGACGTTGTTCGAAGCGCTATTGTGTCTACTTTAATCTAAAAAAAAAAAATAGCTTGATAGCACAAATATTTTCAGAGATATAGCGGTGGAGACGTTAAAAAACATATTTCATTAAAAATCTATTTTTTTGAGTTTTTCCGAAATAAAAAAGTTCTCGACCACCAAAAAATGTCGTAAAAAATGATTTCGTGTACACGATTATCTTACTAAAGAATCCCACTAAGTCTGGTTTGGTTCTACGCCGGTTTTTCTCGAAAACTAAGCGACTTTACTTCCAGATTTTACTCTACTAACTTGCATTCACAGCCGTGTTTACTGGGCGGTTCAGCCATCTGACGTCACAACTCGACTACATGGCTATCCCGAGCGTTTTTAAGCAAACCGACTTTAATAATTTTTTTATACATGTCAGTAAATTCTTATTTTTGGCATACTTACTATACTCACCAAGCTCTTTCAGAATATGTAATAATAAAAAATTGTTAAATGAGCCTATGGTTTACAAGAAAAAATATATTTAGTTATATTCGTTAGAGTGCCTAAAACAGTTTTAAAGACTATAGTATGCTTGATGTTTTAAATATTTATAATAAACCGAAAAAAACGCATATTTCCTATCCTGTCAGGCTTGTTATCAGATAATCCTGAAATCTCCATGTATCATGTATATTTCATGTAAATCGACAAAAATATGGAAATTATGTAAGCCATATTGGATTCACCGTTTTGAACTCTTCATTATTGAAACAAGAACGGGAAAATTACGGTCAGCCAAAAACCACCAGTAAAAATGGAATGGAGGCACATCGGTTAATATTTTTTAATAAATTTTTTGAAAAAAATTTAACCGCCTTCAAAAACGGTCGCTATACATGTTACCGTCGCGTCGCCCAGTTAATTGAACTTTCTAACCTAATATCGATGTTGAAGCCGGTTAAAAATATGAATTAGTTTTTTGTTTATTCAACATTGATATTAGGTAATAAAGTTCAATTAACTGAACGACGCGACGCACGGTGGTGTTTTTTTTTCAAAACAGACGTCCAAAATCTGTAACCTAGCCAATTTTCGATAAAAATTTACGAAACTTGATAAAGTTAAGTATTTGGATATGCTAAATTCGGTTTTGCTGCAGAATTTTTTTTTTTCAATATGGCAGCTTCAAAATTTGGGTTAGAAGCATACAAAAAAAAAGTCCTGATTCTGGAACTCGACCCGAGTAGTCCAATGTATTTTTCGACGCTGAATTCGAATCAGACCTCAGAAAAGCCCAAACACCCTCAAAATTTTGAGCTTGAGCGAAAAAACACCCTTGGAATAGGGTAAAATCGCCGCTCATAATATGTAGTGACAATAAGTACATGCAAAAGGTACCCCTGAATGTACAATCTTAGGGTTTTTGAGGTTGCTGGTTTCAAATTTCAACATGCCAAAAGCCAAAAATGATTCTCAGGGTGAAAATGGAGTAAAATATGTGTTGAAAATGGTGTAAAAATGAAAATTTGATAAAATACGTAATTTTCATTCTAAACTTATATTTCTATTAGTTTTTGAGGTTGATGATTTCAAATTTCAACATGCCAGAATCCAAAAATGTATTCTTAGGGTGAAAACGGGGGTTGAAATGGGTGAAAAATTAAAATTTGACAAAATAGGCAATTTTCATTCCGAAAGTATATTTCTAGGGGTTTTGAGGTTGCTGATTTTAAATTTCAGCACGCCGAAAGCTTAGAATTTATTCTTAGGTTGAAAATAGAGTAAATTAGTGGTTGAAATGGGTGTAGAAATAAAAAGTTGAAAAAATACGTAATTTAGATTCTCAAATTATATTTTTAGGGGTTTTGAACTTGTTGAGTTCAAGGTCGAATCGGATCTCAGAAAATCCCATGTGCCCTCAAAATCTTGAGCCTTTAGCGAATAAACAACCCTAAAATAGGGTAAATCCTCCCTGATTTGTGGTAACAATAAATACTTGCAAAAAATAGTTAACAAGCGCAAACGTATTGTATTTAAATATAGATTTTTGGTATATGGCTAAGGATTTTCTACTCTGAGGTGGTTAAGCAACCCCTCCTAGATAGTTAAAAACCACCCTAATATAAAAATAAAGTTCATGAGAGGGTTTAAAGTCACTTTAGTTTCTATTCAAAAATTTATAAATCAAAAACTTCCCCATTTTCCAGTTAAAAAATAATAAATATTGTAGGGATGACGTCAAACTGACAAATTGTCAAATATTTTTCAATCCAAGACATGCAGACAAAAATTAATGAGCTACTTCTGCGACATTTTTTTTCTGCACTATAGTTTTTTATTAGAAACTGGTTATGATCTACAAGATACAATAAAAAGTTAAATATTAGTTGATGGCAAAGACCATTTTAATACAATTTTTTTGTGTGAAATATCTGATTCCTTGAAAGCTCTCAATAATCTATTGTTATTTTATTAATTAATTAGTCTAAATAATTTTTTTTTTTGTTTTAGGTAAGTGCGAAACCAAACTTTACTCCGGCCACTGTAAGTATTCGGTAATGTTAAATATCAGTAAATAAAAGGGGAAAGTTGCATGATTTTTTTTTATAATGAAAATCGATAAAGCATCAAAACAAAATTATAAAATTGTAAAATTGACGATTTTTTGAATGTTAATACAACGAGAAAAAAAATAATTTAGTTATTTCAAAACAGTGGCTATTTGGCGCAGTAACTGTGACGTTTTCCGTTATTATTTCCCAAAAACTCGCCGCTATTACCGTCGACGATCACACTTCAGCCATTTTAGACAAAAATATGGCTTCTGATCTAACAAAATATATCCCTCATTTTTTTTAATCGATTTATTTTGATGTTTTAAAGAAAATATTAAAAATCGACGAGATCACTACGGGCATAAAAAATTATTCAAGGTCAAAGTTCACAATAAACGGTTTTTTGCGAGTATCGCGCTTTCTATGGCTCGGAGGCCAATTGAGGTTATTATGAAAATGAAAGATAATGAAATTCCGCACAAAAATGATATTTCCCATTTTTTATGTACAACGAACGGTTTAAGCATTGTACATAAAAAATGAACAAAATATTTTTCATTCAAAATTTGATTATCTTTCATTTTCATAATAACCTTAGTTAATATAATATACACAAGGAAAAAAATCCAATCAAAATTACTGTACTGTACAATAAAAATTTGTATAATGTGCTTACACATTATACCCGCTGGTGTATTTCGAAAAATATAAACGTTTTAAGATTGTATGTTTTTGCGCGATTTTCGACTCCAAAATGCATGCTTTTTTTCACTATTTTTCGCCGATATCTCCGAAACGATAAGAGCTAGCTCGAAATAAAAAATACCGTAAAACGAGTTTGTTTCATTACGAATCTTTTGGTTCCATCAGAATTTTGATGTGTTTTTTCGTTTTGGTGGTATATGCTGAAATGTCGGCGATGTATGGCAAAAAGTCGGACATTTTTTGCTTAAAACCTAGGTAACTCCTTAACCTTGACTACTAGGCCAAGAAACTACTCTAATAAATTTAAATAAAATTAAATTTGCTAGAACTCTTTTTTTTTTTATGTTTTATCATACGCCAAAAGTGAGGGAATTGGAAGGGGTGGAAGTGGGGACTTTTTTCTTTTCGGTAAAATTTTGCCATTTTGTCACCGTAATTAATCAGTAATTAACTGAAAACGATCTCAAATACGATTTCTGCTTAATATCATGTATTGCCTAGACGCTCTCTATCAATCTCGGCCCTTTAAAACGAGATTTTCTGGAAAAAATGTTTTTTTAAAGATTTACATGCATTTTCTAGGAAAACGTGAAATTTCTTCCATTTTCTCGAATATCTCGAAAATTATCAGTTTTTTCGAAAAAATTTTTGTTTGAAACAATTTGCAGCCATGGCTGTGTTTAAAAATTACGGCATAATTTGAATATTTATTTTACCGAAAATAAATTTTATTTTGAATTTCTTTTGTTAAAATCGTTTTCTGCGTAATGGCAATTACGAGCAAATCACTTTTTCAAGCATTTTAAAATTTCATGCATCTTCCCCATTGTAAGCACGTACTATTTTATAGATTCATGATTAAATGACCTTAAATATTTCATTTGCAGTATACTATCACTTTATTGTTACGTTTTGAACAGAAAAACAAGACTATGGTTAACGTCGTCTTTTTTTTTTTAGTGTCAATTAGCAGTAAATTTTATTCTCTATAACTGTGGTTGCTTTAAGTAGATTTTGAAAAATAAAAAAAGATGGTAGTTTATTAAAAATATAATTATGAATGAAACGAAGAAAAATCTTCAATTGAGTACCACCAACCTCGTACAAAGACATAGCGTGTCTTGTCATAATACTGTCATTATAGGTTAATATTTTCTTAACCGTTTCTTTAAATTACTCAAATTCTTAAAAGCAATTTGGCATACTTTGCACGAAGAATAACGCATATAAAAGTATCAAGTGGACTCAAGTCTGGTGTTCAGAGTGGTGATTTGACCCATTATATGAAAAAAATTTTTTTTATTTAAATATCTGAATATGGGGTTTGTTCATATGACAGCTCAAATATTGACATTGTAATAAATTGGGTAGGGTTTACCTAGTGACAATTTCCTATGATTTTCAACCTACAATTGGATCGGTTTACCAAACCATGAATAAGACCTCATAGCCCAGTCGATGAAGGTATTTACCCACAAAAAGTTGCAAACTGTGTAAACTTTTTTTTAATGAGTTCATGAAAGTGTGTAGAATAATATCCTGAAAAGTTTACATTTCGCTCGGATGCAGAACATAAAAAAAAGTGAAAAATTTTTTTTCATCCATTTTTTCAAAATTTTGAAATTAAGTCAAGCTAGGAAAAACAAAAAATACATATGGATAGATCACGTAATTATGAACAAAAAATGTGCTAACAAAATTTATCGCTAAAGTCACGGTTTTCCCGGAAAAAAATAGTCAAGTGTAACGTTATAACTCGAAGCGAGATACATGGCGCGCGCTTGAATACGCATAACTGTGACACCGACGCATTGAATTACATGTCACTAAATCAGAATTTGTTCCCATATTAGTGTTGGTTCATTTAAAAGATGGAAATTGTAGCTTTCTGATCCTTTTTTGTTTTAAAGAAAACAAGCAAAGGATGGATGGGAAAAATATATTTATATATATTATCTCGCCCGAACTCAATCGTCGCAATAAAAAATATAGAAAAAAATAAAAGCCCTTCAAAAAAATTCTTTCTTCATTGAGAACTGTTAAAAAGTATGTACACTTCATGATTATTATGGTTTATTAAGTTGTAGTAACGTGGATTCAAAAAAAAAGTACATCTCAAATCATTTTAATTTAATTGCTTGATGATTTTCTTGATAAATATATGTATTTGAGGCTGTAACTTGCCGAGAAATTGACCCATTGGAAAAAATAAAATATCACTATTTCGGAAAAAATGTATAGTTTTCGAATGTTCAAACACAAATTCGCTTACTTTTATGCATTTTTTCGAAAATATGATTAATCATATCATGATAACAAATTGCGATTGTCACGATCTTATCCTTAAAACTATGAAAATATCTTTGATTGTCTTGAATATAAATTCTGGAACTCTTCCAATACATTAACAAATGTATAAGAAATTTAGTGGATATAGCTGAAATGTGGATGTGTATCTGTAATAAATACAATACAGTAAAGGCACGTAAAAATTCACGCGAGCGATTCAGCGGCTATGTGTGGTGTCTGAGTATGCGTTCATAATTATGTATTTTCCCTCCAGACTCACTATTTATCCTCTTAGTCACTAAGAAAAATGTTAAAAATGTGTAATCAGAAAGAGAAAAAAAGCTTTATTTTACTTGTTAGAACTGATAAGAATTTTTAGAGGTTCCGTATGCATTTAACCGTGCGCTTGGTCGAGCAGAGTGACAAAGTTACTTCACTATTTTTTTCCGGGAAAACCGTGGCTTTAGCGATAAATTTTATTAGAACATTTTTTGTTCAGAAACACGTGGTCCACCCATCTGTATTTTTTGTTTTTTTCTAGCCTGACTTAATTTAAAAATTTTGAAAAAAATTGATAAAATATTGATACACTTTCACGAACTCATTAAAAAAATATATTCAGTTTGCAACTTTTTGTATCTATAAAATGATCTCTGTCGTCTGGGCTATCATAAAAAGTACCTAACAATTTTGTTTGTATAGTTATCACTAATGTTATCTATCTTTTTCGTAATTTCTCAAAACCATCCACTTTAAAAATTCTGTTTATTCAAGAGATTTTCTAAATGCAATGTTTTATATTCATTGAAAACGATATAAAATTGCATTCACTTTTATATGATACACCTTGTAGAGATCATATTAATGAAATATCACTGTATAGTACAAGGTATTCATTGGCAAATTTGCAAGTCAGTCTAATCTGGTTCTGGCCAACGCCTTTCTTTCTTTGTACTTGAAATATGCAAATAAAGAAAACTGTACCAGCCTGCAGCGCGCAATAAGCACGTAAACGGTACCGCTTCGCAGAAAAAAATCTAGGAGTTGTTTCAATTTAACAATGAACATTAAGTAATTGATTTATTTTACACGATACGAATGGCTACCACCCAGAAATAAGCAATGGAGAAAGATAAACTTTAACGTTATGTAGCCAATGGTAATTGAATTTATTTAATATGGTTTAGTTGTGCTATATGTGTGACTAGTTATGCAACGATTTTAATAAAATAAGTTCTGTTCTATTAAGTATAGACTCTCGCTTTTTTAGTTTATTACACAGCCTCACAAAAAAAAGTTCTATGCAGCGGACCAAATTATATGGATTAGGTGTATTTTTCGACGCTGAATCCGAATCCGTGGTCCAAAAAAGGATCTATTGTTGTCAGTTCTGTTTTTTTAGCCAAGAACATCCCTTAAAATGGTGTAAAATTATAGAAATAATGTAATAACTCTTAATGACGTGTGAAAAATGGTGGGTGTTTTGTAGTCGAGAGTAGAGAATATAAATTCAAGCCACAGTAAGCTATTTCTATAAATTAAACCGAAATCCGCCCTTTTGGGCGGGGAAAACTACCACTAAAACTCAGTACAGTACAGTCGTACAAAGGCTAAATTTTTGTATCTCTTAGTGCAAATATTTGACTCTGGTCACAGTTTAAAAATATACAGTTGGGTCACTTCCCCTCATTTTTGTCCAAGACCCCCCCACTCACGCTATCGACGCGTGGACTACACTCAGTAGCAACGATGGTTTGTTGATACCGTGTTTCTAACCTAAACGCAAAATTAGGTTATTTTATTTTAAATGCAAATAGTTAGAAACAGTTGTAAAAACCAATACTGATACTGATAGAAAATATCATTCTGCTCCCTAGTTGTTCAAGCAGTACCTGTGCTAGAGTGATCGTTTAATTTTTTCCCGTTTTCCTAAAGTTGAACCAAGGTAAGTTAAAGTCACCAATAATAATTTTTTTCGTGTTCTTTATCGAATTTTGTATTGAATGGACACTTTTTCAATAATTGTGCCCAGTACTCATGTCAGCATTGATAATTTTTGTATCGATTTCTTCTAATTTAGTTAATAAGAGCCAAATAATAACAGCTACACGTTTTGCTATTTAAAGACCTGTAGGTAAATAGAAAAGCAAATGTTTTTCATATCATTTTGTAGCCACACTTTTTAGTATTAAAAGAAGTTTTTTACTTTGAACAGAAAATTTTATATATGTAGTTTAAATTCATCGATCATATTCAATGATCATGTCGTGAAGTACATGGTTTGATGTAAATACTTTGACACATTTGAAAGCAGTAGTTGTTTGTTGGATAAACTGTGTTACATATATGTACTTATAATTTTATTAATATAATTTAATATTTGCCAGGTTACTTGTGGAAACAATTCATAGATAAATCTGAAGATAATAAATACAGTTCAGAAAAATGCTGTGTTCAACAATTTGGGTATGCAGTGCGCATTTCAAAAACGAGTAGGTATGCAAGACGATTTATATAAAAATGATGCATTACCCTCATTGTTTCGTCTTGGTGAGTATACCTATTAAATAAATATAAAAATATGATTTGATGTTTTTGATAAGCACGATTATTTATTTCATATGTAGTAAAAAATAGAAAAAAATCATTATTCAGTTTGTAAAATATAGTTGTTATAATTTTCGTTTTTTAGAGAATTCATTTGTTCAAAATTTGCAATATAAATATAAATAAAAAAGGTGAACTACAATAATTTTTAGATAAAAAATCATTTCGCTTTGTATTCTTATTTTCTATTTGTTAGTTACCTACTTAGGAACATATTTTTATTAAAAATAATGTTTTATTTTACAGAATAATCCATACAAAGTAAGGATGACCATCGTCTAATAACCTCAATGTCTCGTTTAGAAGATATAAGCCATCAAGTGTTGTTTTACTTTAGTAATAGGTACCAACTTACTTTATTATCACTTGCAATTTGTACTCTCGTCTTTTTTATTGCATTTGTCATGTATGTAGGTAAATATAAATAGAAATATTTTTAAAATGTGTTATATTCTTAATTTTAATAAAATAGTCATAATATTTAATTGAAAAAAAAATACAAACTCCTGATTGTTAAGTTTCATAATACTTTATATACTTTATGTTTATATTTATTGATGGTTTCTCACTGTATTATATTATTATATATCCATCTATTATATTTTTCTTACTTATTTGTTAATCATTAGCAAATATAGAATTAATCTGTTATTAAATAATATTTATAATATATTTATTGGAAATTTATATGTGATTATAGTTTTCAATAGTTATTTATCTAACCGCTATGAAATATCAAATTTTAAATGCATTTTTGACGTTACAAAATGTCACATTTTTGATAACTGTCAGTTTCCAGTTTCATTACATAACTAGTGATGTAATGAATTTTTTTTTCCTATTTTAAAGTGGGATTAGATAAAATTTTGTAACGTTATGCAAAAGTAATTTTATTTGGCTCATGTAATTTGCAAAACTCGCTCTCTTCGCTCGCTTGTTTTGGCAAATATTACATTCGTCAAATAAAATTAGTCTCTTTATAACTGGTTACGTAAATAACTATTATGTAACCAGTTATGAAAATTAATTTTTCATAACGTGTTAAGTACAAAATTTTATCTAATCACACTTTAAAATAGAAAGGAAATGACAGAAACCAATACATAAAAATTCATTACATCATTAGTTCAGTAATGAAATTGGAAACTGACAATTCTGAAAAATGTGACGTTTCATAACGTCAAAAATGTATTTAAAATTTGACATTTCATAACGGGGGAGGAAATACAAATATTTTGAATAAAAATTTATTTACTTATTTAAAAGATGTTTTCTTAATAAATTTTTTAGGTCCTACTCTTAAAAAAAAAAACCTCAGATTTTACTTACTTTATTTTATAAATTATTTTGTTAACAGATAATTAATAAAATAACATACCAGCATAAATTTACTTAAATCTCAAAATACATAATTTTTTCCGTGCAAATTATTAAATAAATAAAAAATAACTAACTCTAAAACATTATACATTTATGTTTGTTTGTTTAAAAAGCAAATTCTTATTTAATTTTAATTAACTAGCTATAAATCTACAATGTTTTATGTATAACCTACCATTAAACAAATTTGTGCGATTAAGGTATATTAGGAAAGTAACACAAGGTATCATTACTGTAAGAAGTTACAATTAGAAACTAATACAACAGTAAATTTGCTTAAATTTTTTTTTTTCAAAAGATACCTATAACATTATTTTGTTATTACTATCAGTACAAAACATGTATTTAAAATCATAGATATGTCTCATCTTTCTCTTCGATTGCAGGCAGTACATTCGTTTCTGAATATTTATTTTCTGAGGAATTTTTTGTCGAAACAGCATGATTTAATGATATGTTAATTGCTTCTATTATCTTAGTTGAGAAGCATAAAGAATCCTTCTCAATTCAAATATTACTTAAATTGTTCACAATATTCCTTTGTACTGTACCATTTAATTCAACATTGCAATTTCTTCTATAAGCATATTTTTCCTTAATAAATTATTCTAGATTTATTTTTGTGATCTGAAATATAGTTGCCCTTCCACCTTTCGCACTTTGCCTATGCTCTCATCGTCATAAAAATTTTCTTCATGTCCTCCGATTCCATTCAACATGAACCCAAAATGTCCCAGCGTGCTGATAAATCTGTAATATATTCCAATAGTAGTAAGGAAAAATGAACAATTAAATAATTATAATGTTACATAACTAACTAAAAATAGATCTGTTTTGAATTTGACAAAATACACGAAGGATTATTTAGAGTTTAACAGTGAATTTTTGTGAATGTTGCAAATTACCCTCAACTGATTATTAATTTTGAAATGAAGCACCCAAAGCGAAAGGTTTATCCCTATGCAATATGGTGTACAGACACCGTCAATTAAGTACTTAAGAGGAAACATGCCCGCATAAATTAGACCATGAATATCTTGTAGTACAGATATGAAATATCGGTACTGTAGTGCAGTGGGCCAAAGCGCATAGGAGAAGAGCACACTTGGCCACACGGTTTATCATGTACTGGGTTTGATTCACAGTTCCGATGCTTGCAATGTCGGTGGGTAATGGCTTTGGACTTGAGAGTTGTGTATATATGTATGTATATGTTTTATGCTTAATACTCAAAAAAATAGGAAGAAAATATAAAAAAACACTAGACAAATTAGACTATGAAGCACCGAAATTACCTGGAGAATGAGATACCATAAAAAAAATTCCAGCGGTTGACTCTTTACCAAAGATGATTTTATGCTACTCCTAATATCTACCAAATGAAGGCATAAGTCCATGAGATACTATTCAAAATAAAGACCAGGGATAAATAATTTTTAAAAACGTGATGAATTTTGTTGAGCTGCGATTTATCGTATATATTATAGAAAGGGCAAAACATCGATATTTTTTTGGTCAATTTATACGTAAATCTAATTTTAATATATAAAATACTCCCATTACCAGATATTTTTGTACAATACACATACCTGGGCCACATTTCTTATTACTTCCATTACTCCTCAAGTAAGAATTTAGCCTTCAACGTTATGATGTCATGATTTAAACTTCTGTAACAAAAAAAATATTAAGATACGATTTTTGATGTCAAAATAGTGGTTTATTTATTTATCCATTAATAATAAATTTCTGTTATTTAAATTATTTAAGAATAAATTTAATAACATACCTGGTATAAGCTCAGTTTCCAATACAATTTTTAGAGTCCTATGAATTTCATTAATATTGTTTGATTCTTGCCTTTATAGTGTATATTGTGTAGCACCATGAGAATATTATTTATTGTTTTAAATATTCAAATTATTTGCATTTTGTATTCTGATTATTTACAACATAACCAACAAGTTTGACAATCCACATTGACATTTCACCACAGGTCTAGCAGCACCTCTAGTTGCTCGATTTTAAAATTGGCGCGTTCCCCTACATGCGCGTGGACTACACTCACTCGTCCTGGACTAGACATAAAAAACGAAACTAAGGTCCACCGAAGTCCATAATGAAAAAATAGAGTGGGTATACTGTATATTCCTCTACTGTGCTCTGGTGCGACAGCCAGCCTTTACTCTCAAAGGGTAAAGACTCAACTCATAGATTTCAAAACGGGAAAAAAGAATGAGGCTTTTGTAGTTTTAGGCAGGGTGAACAACCACCGACTTGGTAAGAGCTACCCCCATGCTCAAATTATGCATATAGGTGCTATTGAAATTCGGAAAGGGTCAAATACTTGTAGCCCATCTCGCCAAATATACAAATCTGGTACGACATCCACCCAATCTTAATAAGGTTGAAAATTACCCCTATTCACAAATCATAAACAAAGCTGAAATAGCAACTGCTTTCAACCAATTTTTTATAGATATCTGTAAAAAAATATCTAGTGACATTCCGAAATTCACAAAAAATCAGGTCATAAATTACAACACAAACTCGAATCTAAACTCCATGTTCTTGGAAGATGTTGACGAAACTGAAATCAAAAATATAATTGGCACCCTGAAAAATACCTCATCTCCTGGGAAAGATGGAATAACTACAAAAACACTAAAACTGTTATCTATTCACTTCTGCAAACCTTTAGCATATATTATTAACCTTATCTTCAAAAATGCAGACATACCTGAAGCCTTCAAAAAAAGTATAGTCATCCCAATATACAAAAATGGTAATAAAAACCACATGACAAACTACCATCCCATATCATTGATAAATAATATCGCAAAAATTTTCGAAAAATGCTTGAACCTTAGGCATCGTTCATATCTAGAGAAAAACAATATTATCTCAAAAAATCAGTATGGGTTCCAAAGAAACTTAAGCACAGAAGATCCTCTCCAATTACTAACTGACACTATTACAACAAAATTTGAGAAGAACGAAAAAGTTTTAGCTATTTTTTTGGATTTACAAAAAGCTTTCGACACGGTGTCACATAGCCAGTTACTGGACAAATTAAACAAGATGGGCATTAGGGGTAAGGTCTACAACTTAGTAAAACAATATCTGTCAAATAGACCCCAGTAAGTAAAAATTGATAATGCTCTTAGCACGAGGAAAATAATAAAAACTGGAGTTCCACAGGGTACCGTTTTAGGCCCTACTCTATTTCTGTGTTTTATCAACGACTTACTAGACAAGAACTTTGGATGCAAAATCATATCCTACGTAGATGATACTGTATTAATTTGTTCGGAAGAGACCTGGAGTTTAGCGCGACAAAAGGCGGCAGCTGCAATAAGTAATGTTAAAAATTGGCTAGATATAAACTCTTTAAAATTAAATATAACAAAAACTAAATTTATGTCTTTTTCCCCAACGAAGGCAGGATTACCCCAAACGACGGAACCCATTCTTATAGACAGAGAAACGAATAGTTACAATCTTAACACCACAACTATTAAATATCTTGGAGTTATTTTTGATATCCACCTAAAATGGGAAAACCACATTAAATATTTAAACGTTAAGCTAAGAAAACTAATACATAAATTCTACAACTTGAAAAGGATCCTAAATAGAAAAACTCTCTTAGTGACAGCCTAGCGGAATCCATAATTAGGTATGGCATAAGCGTCTGGGGCTCCGCATACAATGCAACACTTCAGCCTCTGCAAATAACACAAAACTATATACTAAGGACAATCTTTAACAGAAAAAATAGGGACAACTGCAGACATATATTTATAGAGAACGAATTACTGAACGAATTATGTCAGGGGATTGTATATGCATGCGGCTATAGTTTTTACTCACAACAAGAAACACATTTGGCTCGCCGGTAAATCACCAATATGAAACAAGAAATAGAACTAAAAAAGCGTATCAAACTCCAAAATATAACAAAACAATCTGTCAGAAACAAATTAAATACAATGGCATCAAATTGTATAACCAGCTACCTGAATATATTAAAGCCTATAATAAAAAGAAATTTAAAAAGACATGTAAAAAATACCTAGTAGACAATTATACCACATTTCTTCAACTTTCGGCCTAACCAATAAAACAAATCTTCCCTGACCCCAAAAAACTACCAACTTTTATAAATAACCAAGGCAACATTTAATTATAAATTATATATTCTCATTATCTTCCTCTGTCTTCCTGATTCACTTTTATTTAACAGCTATACAGCTATGAATTTTAATATATATATTTTTTAAGAAAATGCAACGAAATAGCCAAAGATAAATAAGTTAAGTGTGAACAAAAATGTTAAATACTGCTAGACACAACACGAGGTCTCCTCAAGTGTCATAACACATGTAATTCTAATATTAATAAACACATGCATTATATCACAAAAATGTAAAACTTGTAAAAAAAAATGTTGCAGTAATAAATAAATAAATAAATAAAATTGGGGGGTAAAAATTACCCCCAGAGACGGACGGATTTCATTACTTCTAATATCCTGGAAAAAAAATTCAGGCATTTGTAGTTTTAGGCAGGGTAGACAAATATGGAGTAAATTCATACGTTAAGCATTAACCAGTTGTGTTTTATTTATTATACCATACCTGCTTATCCAATTGTTTATCTTAACATTTATCAACTTATCTATCTTTTAATCTGTGTAAAGCTATTCTTTTTCCTATTTATATCATACTTTCGACCATCAATCCAAATACTTTCTGTTCTTATGATTTTTCTCTCTTATCTTCAAAAGATATTTTCCGTGGTTTTTTCCTTTTTTTTTTTTTTTAGTCATAGATATAGGATATATCTCTTCAGTGACCATGTTCTTCTATCTATGTAAGCTATATACCTAAATTAACTAAATTTCCGTGTATCTATTTCTGTCCCATTGGAGGTGATTTTCATCCTTATTAAAAACATTGGGTAGTTGTCGTACCAGACTTATATATTTGGTACAATGAGCTAAGCGAATTTCAATAGCACCCATAATATGTAACATTTGAGCATAGAGGTAGCTCTTACCACCCTTTAAGGGTAGTCTCTGGTCATGTATTGGTGGTTGGAACGAATTTACTCCATATTTGTTCACCCTGCCTAAAACTACAAAAGCCTCAAAAGTCAAATATTTTGCACTAAGAGATATAAAAATTTGGCTTTTGTACATGTTATTTACACTCACCTGCGTCTTTTGAGTTTTAGCCCCCCATGAGGGCGGATTGCGGTTTAATTTATAGGAATAGCTTACTGTGGCTCTTTATATTTTCTGCTCTCGAATACAAAACATCTACCAATTTGCACACTTCATTAAGAGTTTACATTACTTCTATGATTTTACACCATTTTAAGGGATGTTTTTGACTAAAAAACAAAACTGACACGATAGATCCTTTTTTGGGCCACGGATTCGGATTCAGCGTCGAAAAATACACCAAATCCATATAATTTGGTCCACTGCACAGAATTTTTTTTTCTGTGTGGCTGTGTTATTTTAGCTGAAATATCTAGCTTATCAAAGGAATAATTTCGGCAATTTTAAGGCGCAGTTACACGGCGCGTGGTTCGCCGATTCACGAACCTGGTGCGTGGTTCGGCAAACCACGCGCCGTGTAACGGATAGCGAGCCAGATGTGTCAATACGGCACGTGACCAATGCAGATTTCGTATGGGGTTGTGGATTGTAGGCTCGTCAAAACTGCATGGGTCGACTGATGACTGATCTTCAGACGCAGTTACCGACAACTAGATGGAAGACGCGAGCCGACGCGAGCAACGTCTCCCGAGTCGCAAGCCATGCCAAGTTGCCTATGTCACACGGCGCGTGTTTCGTGACTCGCCGAGCCAGGCTCACCTAATCACGCGCCGTGTAACTGCGCCTTTAGATATATCCTCGAACGTAGAAAGTGAAGCAATATTCTTCATCTTCAACTGTTTATTTGACCACTTTACATAGTTTATGTACATTTGTGTCAAGTCAAAAAAATTACGATTTGCAATATAAAAATATTAAAATTATAAGAATTATAAAATATAACATAAAACAGGCATAAGACAGACAATTAAAAGCTTACTTGGCAGTAGTTTCAGGGTTAAAATATGGTAAGACCTCGAAGTTAATTCAACAACCGAGTAAAAACAATGGAAAAGTGAAAAATGATCAGTTACTTTCATAAAATTCGACAACCGAGTACAAACAATGGAAAAGTGAAAAATGATTAGTTACTTTCTTAAAATGGTTAATTCAGTTGTTTAATGTAGTTTTGGTAGATGATTATAAAAACTGATATGTAACGAATTATTATATGACTTAGCCAATCTTATTTAGTATTAGAGTTATGTGAATCTGAATTTGTTGTGAAAGATGATTTGCTTTTATGAATTTCTAAGATATTTTGGAAAATGTATAGTGAAGGGAGTGGTATAATGCCCAGTTCTTTAAATAAGGGTTTATAATGGCCAAGGTATTTGAATACTAAAATGATCTTTTACAGTTTTAAATATAATTTGGTACACTAATAAATAAAGTGATTTTACACTTGAATTTCCAATAAAAATAAAATCGTCCGTTTAGTTTCTTAGTAATCGATTTGGCCAGTTTGACAAATATGCCTTAACATAGTAGAGCTCGGATGCCCGCTAGGCTAAGTTAATTTTCACTCTTAGTACTACAATTTTTTAGAAATATGCTTCACAAACTACCATAATATTAAGTAGTTTCTTATAAACACTCTGTTAAAACGCTGAAAAAAATCACCCATCTAGTATAAAAGTTAAGTTTAAATCAATTTTAAGCCCTAAATTTGTTAAATTTGTTATGTATAAAATAAATAAAGCAACTGTTGAAATTGATTTGCAACGGCTGCATATTTCGAAGGTGGCGCGAATATTTAAATTTTTATAAAGTATAAAATTAATTGTAGTAGGTAATATCATTGTGTTGTATTTTTTTATTTGTTTCTGGAGTTGCAGAATTTTGTTTATATTCGTTTACCTCATGCACTTTTCCTGTACGTACAACCGAAACGGATGAGCAATTTTTGCAAAAAAAACATTTCAAATTGAAAGTAAACCACAATGTTTTTCACTTTTTACGTCTTCCAAAGAAAGAATTAATGAATTTTAAACATTTTAGACCTTTATCGAGCTCCTTTACGTTAACCATGCGATTTCCTTCATGAACATGATCTTGGCATTCGGTTGAAAGGTTAGAATCAGGTTTATTACTTCTAATACCTTTTTTTAAGTCTTAATTTTTTTTGACGCACTTTTTTAAATAATTTGTATTTTAGTTGTTCTGACATTTTTAAATATGTTGTATTATTATTTATTAAGGTTATTATCTATTTCTAACTTAATCTAAACTGAAAATTAACAAGCACTGACAAGCAGATTAGTAAATGACAATCGTATTTAATATAGCATTGCCAAATCTTTTTACTCTATCTCTCTCGCGATTTATTAAATCCACCGCTAGATTCGCTCTTATCAGTATACAAGTACCTTAAAGTTAAAGTGTTTAGGTTATTTAAATCTTTATCACTACAAATTAATGTTTGCATCATCCGCGAATAATACACAAGGGCCAAGAAAAATATATGTGAATATATCGTTGATGTAAGTAACAAAGAGTAGAGGCCCCAGAACAGAGCCTTGGGGTACACCATGTCTGACTAGAGGAGCATTTGGAATTTAGTCATTTACACCCATATTCAGCATCGTCATCTAATCAGATAACAAGCTGGTAAAACATTAACAACCTGTTAAATATGGATGCACATATGCACCAATCACAGTTATTGGAAAACAGCCTGTCAAAGTAGGTGTCAAGTTAACAAGAGAATTTTAGACAGTTGAGCTCTTAACAGACTGTTATTTGTTTTGAGGTTATGTGTAGGTTTGCATTTATGGTATTAACTAAATTATATTGTAATCATATGTTATTGTAAATGCCGATAAGATAGAATTTTAGAAGAAGAGAAAAGTTAGATTAAATTACTTAGTTTTAATCATGGCTTTTTGGTTTTCATTGAATATAAATGTAAATCCTATTTTATTTGTATATGTAACTTATTTGTGTATACTTTACCTCTTGCCACTTCATTTTCAGTAAAATAATTGTTGCTTAAGCAACGTCAACATTTAAATGTTGACATAATGAGTAATGACATATTAAAGGTTAGAATATACATTTTACCTCAAGTTTTTACCAATTGCTGCCCAAAATACTAGTTCCCTTCTGTTAACAGCGTGTTACATAACTCCTATTCAATTTTCATTGGTGAATACGAAATTGTCTTATCTATCCGATTAATTTTAACAGCCAGTTAGGTATCAGTAAGTTAAGCAATTGTTGGTGAATACGGGGGGTTAAGGAGACACACTGCGTCATGTTATTAAGGTAACTATTTATCAAAATCGGACTCTTTATTCCATAGTGGCTTAACTTCTTCAATAACAGCTCATGGGTGACACAATCGCAGGCCTTGGCAAAGTCACACAACGTTATAGATGTACGTTGTAGGCCTAGCTCAAAGCCCCGGACTTTATCATCCAGAATTTGAGATACTGCTTGAATTATCGATTTATTTTTGCGGAAGCCGAATTGGTTTTCATTTAGTAACGAGTTATTCTCAAAGAGGGAAGTTAGACATGTTTTTATAATGATTTCGAAAATTTTTCCAAAAAAGGGCATTACAGATATGGGACGGTAGCTGTCAACCAGTTTTAAGTCACTCTTTTTACTCTATATCCTACTCATTCATGGTGGTGTTCCTTTCCTCGAGGTAGATGTAGATTGTTCAAGGGGTCGCTCAGCTCTTTCAGCTCTACTTCACACCGACGTGAAAAAATCTTTTGTGAATTTCCAGGACTCCCAAGCTTTTTACAAAGCTTGTGATTTTCCTGGGGGCTAATTTCCCTATGTCTTCAAGCGTTATTTCCACCTTGTCTAAGTACTTTAGCCTAGTGCGGACTAGCATCTTGCATTCGCAAAGAATATGTTCCGCAGTTTCTATTGCAGTATAGCAGTATCTGCACGTATCGTTGTCTACCTTGCCCATGTTCTTATGATGGTATCTTAAGGGGCAATGGCCTGTCATTAGCCTTATGTTGGACTTTTCGAGCTCGAGAAGCCTTGTGGCATTCTTTGGTGAATAAGTGATGAACTTTTTCGCTTGTCTTTGGCCTGGAGTATTCTTCCAGTAGGACTCGTTCTATCCCTTTCCCCATTTTAGAACCTCTTTCGTTCTGTATCCCTTAGATAAACCACAAAACCGTTCGGGCCTAAGGAATGGGGGTTCAGCACCTTTTTTGCAACGGCGTCAGCTAATTCGTTTCCTTCTATTGCCTCATCCCTGGCACTCACATCAAGGTAACCTTGTTGCTTTTTACCAGTTGCTTCAGGGATTGTCTGCATTCCCAAACAATTTTAGACTCAAAGGTGTAGGACCTGAGAGCTTTTAACGTTGCTCGGCTGTCTGAAAGTATATAGATCTTTGCCCGTCGAATGCCTGTATTTATGCATTCCTGGACACAGAGGTCTATAGCATAGATTTCTGCTTGGAAGATGGTTGGAGTCTTGCCTAGGGCTCTGGATAGCCTGCAGTTAGGCCCCGTGTACCAGACGAGTAACCCCTTCTCCAACTGCAGGACTTCGACTTTGCGCATCTGGCGGCTCTTGATTAGCACATCAAGCGGACAGTCAAAGTCCCGCTTAATTGGCATAGAGTCACAGGGTTTGGTCATGGATTCTAGTTCAATTGTTCCTAGAATCCTTAGGTGACCAACCAGGTCTCCTGCCTTAGGGCAGTAAGTGCTGCCTCTTTCCTTACATGCAGATGTAGAGGAAGCAGGCCTAGCATTGCCTTTATAGCTGCTGTGGGGCAGGAGCACATTGCTCCTGTAATCCCTAAGCAGGCAAGACGTTGCAACTTCTGCAACTTTCCTTGTGTTAATTTTTCTTTAGCCACCACACACATGATGCATTGGTGACCATTGGTCTCACAACCGAGAGGAAGGACCAGTAAATCATCTTCGGTTTTAGACCTCAAGTCTTATCAAACAGCCTGCGGCACGTCCACCTAGCCGCAGTGGCTTTGGTAAGTGTTCTTTCTAGGTGTGAGTTCCAGGTAAGTCCCTCGAGGTAATTACTATTATTGGACAAATGTAAAAACAATACATACATCGTATTGAGAACCTCCCCCTTTTTAAAATTTTTTGAAGTCGGTTAAAATTATATGTCAATCTTTCTAAATTAAAACCTCTAGTTACTTTACTAGACGTTGTTAAATATGTTTATTTGTGTGAACTAATTTCTTATATCCTTCGGCATCCTTCGCTGGTGTAATGGTACCTGCTATAAAGTTTTAGATACCATCTCATGGACGCAATAATAAGATTAAGGCTGAAACTTTATGGGTTTTAGTTCTTTTTTATGCAAATTTTTAGAATAAATATTTATAATAAAACATTTCAGAAGCAGTATTATTTTTTTTAAAGTATGCAATAAAAAATCGTCTAAACATGTAGGTATATCAGCTCAGTGCACAACTGACATACATGCGTTCAACCAAAAGGAAACTTTCCAATAATATTTTAATTACTCATTATGTTTTAGACCCACACATAGGGAATTATTTTCTTAGTTTTTAATAACCTATAGCAATTGGCAATAAGGCAATTATTTCACAGTTGTAAACGTATCTTACCCGGAAGATATTTCGAGAGTTAATGAATACCTATATATAAAAACCAATAGAAGTGAATAAGTGGTTATTAACTAATAATGATCATAATAATAATAATAATAATAATAATAATTTTTATTGGTGTATAGCACAAAAAATTGTTTTACACAAGTCAAAACATACATACATATTACCTAAAAAAGTGTGGAGATAATATGGAGAATAGTAAATAATCGAAAAGGTATTTATCTAAAAAAGTCATCAACCTCGTAACAATTTTTCTCTCGTGATATTTTTTTCAATTTTGATTTAAAAATATGTAGATTGTGACGAAATTTAATATCACACTTAGTGCATTAAAAATTTTAATAAAAGTTTTTTTGGTATAAAACTGTTCGACATGATTGCGGTAGTAATCCCTTAAATCTTGTGCTGTGATCATGGCTAACTTGATTGGGAAGAATGATTTTTATGAACAAATATATTTTCCAAAATGTACGCACTTGCAACAATTAGAACTTTTAACCTTTTAAAAGTAGTACGACAGCTCTCACGAAAGCCTAAACCTGGAACAATTCGTGTAGCATACGTCTGCAGAATGAATAGTCGATTTATATGTGCACTATTTCCCCAGTTTATTATACCATATCTCAATAGTCCAAGCAGTGGGGATTTTGCCTTGCAAAAGGTGGAGTAGTAATGATTTTGATATATGTTGTTTATGTCGAAGCCCTGATGAAAATACAAGTTTTCGACTTTGGAGGAGAGGCGGGAGTCAATAAAGGTGCTAAAAATTGGTGTTTTTTTTTTCAAAATAATTCGGCAACGTTCGTTCCTACGAGAAAAATGTTCAAGACAAATTTCCTACATTTTTTATTGTATGTCTAATGTTTAAAGAGATAAAGCGTTAGAAAGATGGATTTAAGAAAAAAATACAGTGTGCATCATGGTTAGTGGCCTATTAAACGTTTTAGAAAACTACAAATAATGTGAAGCTGAAAATCTAGGATGAAAATAACGTCACGTATATGACACTTCCGGTTATACTGGTAGTCGACATCAACTTCCTTATTTTAAATGGAATGCCTTATTTTTATGCCAGATTCGAATTCTATTCATTATTTTAAGGTAACTTATGTGGGCGCAAGCTACAAATATCCCAAAGTATACAGGGTGCCCAGAAAATGAGGTCCCACTTCGACCACCATTAAATCGCTTCTTTCAAACGGATTATGCTATATTTTATAAGCCCATTCGCTTCCCTCTTGTATTACCTTTCAACATATGCATTCCCTATAGCTAAAATGTATGGTAATTGGTCCATTTAAAGTTATTTAGAAAAATGGTTAAATTAATATCAATATCCACAATAGTGTGCAATGAGAATACAGTAATTTACAATAATTTTGCAAAAGAATCACAGTAGGTTCATTAAAATTGCTTAAAATTCGTCAGGAATTGTAAAAAATCCAAAACCATCTTATTTTTATCAACTTTCTCAACGTTTTGCATTGTTATTGTTGTAGATATTAAAGTTTATACAAATTTCATACTGTGTTTTTTATACTTCTTTCAATAAATCACTTAGAAAAATGCTTGAAATTTCTCTTTAGTTGATTTTAGATCTTCTGAGTGGAGGTTATGGACATATGGGAGAAAAATTGCTTATCGGAATTTACCATAACGAATGTTATTAATTTCCACTATGGGTTGGTTTTCGCTTCAAATTTCATTAAAATCGAAATATCTCAAAAGCTATTGCTTTTTTAGATAGGGAGATTTATTTATAAGAAAAATAAGAACTTTAATAATTAATAAAACTTTAATAAATTGACAGCGTTTGTGTTTTGTTCGCCTGTTTATTGTAATCACATATGCAAGGGATACTCGTAAAATGTTTATCAATCGCTGTTCTAGCCAAAATTCAACTTAATTATTTCTTTTATTGTGATATTTTCAATTGTAGATAAAATAACGTGTGTAATTCGAGCACAGTGTCAGTGTCGCTCTTGTTGCGCTCCTCTTCGTGTCGCGTCACTTTACTTACTCTCGAGCGACAATGAGGTACTTTGCACTCTTAATACACAAGTAGCTATTGACCTCTTCGGGAATAAAAGTGACACTTTAGTTCTTGAAAATGGGGATTAAAATAGCTAGACTGTGGAGTATAAAAAATAAGTGTATATGAATCACAGAGCAAAATGTTTAAAACGTCTGGATTATGAATGATTCTACTTAATATAAAGTGAATTTGAATTATGCAGATATTATGCCAAAGTGCATGTCCTCAGCTAATATCACAGCAGCATATCTGGTTATAAATCGTGCATTGCCGTTCTTATAATGTCAATGTAAGGATTTAAAGTTTCCTTATAGTTAATATTATTTAAAAGTGTAATTATTGCGAAACCATGTATGAACTTTTAAACTCCTCTCTTTTTTAACCTTAGATGGTGCAATGTGTATTTTCGGTATGTTTACTTTTGATCACAATCTTCCGTTTAACTTTAACTGGGTGGTCGTTTATATTAACCTTTTCATAAGTATTGAGTTATTTAAATTTTATGAAACCTTGATTAGGTATCGAAAAAATCAAGGACTATTATTGTCAGGCGTTTTGAAAGCTACATTTTCAAGTCATACCCGTATAGGTATGTTTGGAATAATATTTGAAAAATATTGTTAGAAGCAGACTAGAACGGAAGTCATAGTTTGATACATGTTGTTGCATTTGCACTCGCAACATTTTACATGAATTCAACAATTGGTCTCTAAAATGCTTAAATTGTGCATAAAAAAAATTTGTTCAAAAAAAGGTCGACAAAAAACACTGAATAAAATTTTTTCGCATTTTGACTGATAGTGATAATATGCTATGTTACTAAATTCAAAATCGTTTAATAAAGTGGCACTTTACCACATGAAAATGTCACTTTAATATATAGTAATGTCAGTGTTAATAAAAACAGTTTGACAGAAAATTGCTTATTTAAATATTGGAAACATTGATATATATATAGTGTGTTTCAGTTAATATTTTCACAACCGATATTTCGAAACTAAGAAATATATTTTTATTCTGTAAACGGTAATGGATTTCTATGGTTAATGCCTTCTTCAAGAAGTACAATTTACTATTATAACATTGTCACCAGAGATAGTGCTGCAGTTTAAAAATATTTTTCGAACAAGGAAGGTTTGAAACATATGCCATTCGATTAAGAATTAAATTTTAAACAAAATTGTTCTTATTCCAAAAAGTCAAATCTGCAGTAGTTTTTGAGTTATTTTAATTTTATTGTCTAATATTTGAGTGTTATATTTTTTATTTAATTGCTGTAACTTTTTTAATCTTGATTTTCGGATGTAGGTAGGTTCTTAGTAATTTTTTTGCCTACTATAAGAGATTTATTTACTGGTGCGAAAATTTTTTTAATAGCACTTTTACCGGAAATCACTTTAAATTGAGAAATTTAAATTAAATTAATTGAATAATTTGCAATTGTTTATTTATTAACTGTCAGAACTTTAATTTTCCAATTTGTGTAACAACTTGTTACAATATGGTAGTTTTAAAAAGTTGAAACGTGAAAGAATACGAACAGCAAGAACCAAGGAGAACGGCTTTAGTTTTACAAACCGTTAACAATGATCCCCACTCATCATTGCGACAAATAAGAGCCTCCACCAATGTATCACTATCGTTGTGCCAAAGAATCTTAAAAGAAAATAAGTACTTTCCATATAAACCACACTTATTACATCATTTACTGCCTACGGACTATGATCGTCGCTTAACCTCTCTTGCTGAGTTTTCTGTTCTTTATGAAGGAAATTGTGATTTCCTTAAAAATGTACTATGAAATGACGAAAGTTTCACAGTAACGGCAAAATTACAAAACATAACTGTAGATATTGGTCGGAAAACAACCCAAGATGGATAATTCGATCAAAAAACCAAACTGTGTTCAGCGTAAATGTATGGTGTGGTTTTACTTCCACATCCAGTGGAAGTATTACTTCCACATCCAGTGGAAGTATAGTAACGACAAAAACATTTTTAAAAATTTTTATTGTTCAAATAGGCTCAGAATGTCACGAAACGTCGAGATTTTAAGTTTGAGCGAAAAAAAATGTCTGTCGGTCTGTCTGTAACTTTTTTTGTGCGCACGTTTACTCCGGAACCGATATTGACTTGAAATTTGGTACACATATGTACTTTAACGAGATCTAGAACTAGATTATATTTTCATCTTGTTCCGTCGAAGGATTGGGGGGTAAATTGGGGTAAATTTGGGGAAAATAGGTAAATCAAGCAGGTAAGAGTCCATAAAATTGGTATTTAGTATATACAAGAGAAGCTAAGGTCTCAAAAAAAAATTTGGCATTACCACCCCCACCCCATTATTAAAGGGGATGAAAAAAAAATGTGATTTAGTGTGTGTACAAGAACCAGAAACCTCAAAATGTTTTTTTACTCATCCACCCCCACTACCACCCCTTATCACCACCCCCACCCCGCTACCGATGTGGGGTATCGTTCTATGGGTTTTTGGGGTAGAGGATTTCAAATATTATATTATTAAAGTTCCATAAACAATTATTTCCACATACAAAAATTTTTTCGTTGTGAGTGACTTGGATAAAAAATGTGGATGTGGAAGTAGTGATTCCTTGGGCAGCGGTTTTTTAAATGATTGTATTATAGTTCCGTTTCTATAGCATGAAAATTTAACCTGTGCCTTAGGTATTTAAGATTTTTAGAAAATGAGTTACCAAGACTTTTACAAAATGTTCTCCACAACAGAACTGAAATTTGGTTTCAGCAAGATGGCGCCCTACCCTCTAATATTGTTGTAAATTATTTGAATGACACGTTTCCAAGACGCTGGATTGGCACCTGAGCACCGGTTAGAGGGCCCGCACGTTCTCCGGACTTGACTTTTTTTGTGGGGATATTTGAAAAGTATAGTATATCAAGAGCCAATAGAAGATATGGCAGATTTATACAATAAAATCTAGTCTTGCGCTGGTGCAATTAATAGACATGCATTATTAAGGACATGTAACGAGGAATTGTTACATCTCTTTGACATGTGTATTCAAGCAGACGGAAGTAATTTCGAGCATCTATTTTAAATATTGTTGTCAAGATGTACTGTTCAAAAATAAAATTAGCTTGTTTGTTGTTTTTCCATTTAAATGTCTCAATTTAAAGTAATTTCCGGTAAAATCGGAAGTGCTATTAAAAAAAATTTCCCACCAGTAAATAATTCTCTTATAGCAGGCAAAAAAAATATTAAGAACCTACATCCGAAGATCAAGATTAAAAAAGTTACAGCTATTAAAAAAATAGACAATAAAATTAAAATAACTCAAAACTACTGCATATCTGACTTTTTGGAACAAGAACAATTTTGTTTAAAACTTAATTCTTAATCGAATGGCATATGTTTCAAACCTTCCTTGATTGAAAAATATTTTTAAATTGCAGCGCCATCTCTGGTGATAATGTTATAATAGTAAATTGTACTTCCCGAAGAAGGCATTAACCATAGAAATCCATTACCGTTTACAGAATAAAAATATTTTTCTTAGTTTCCGAAATATCGGCTGTGGGAACGTTAACTGATACACACTGTATATTAAAAGTACAATTATTCAAATTTGAAAAGTTAACAACACGATATTTATTCAATTCCACTTGTTCTTCCTGAAAACTACTAGAATTCTCTATCTGTATTCCTGAATGATCTTGAGGTGCCACTAGTTTTGGCTGATGAAATATACTTTTTGAAATTTTCAACTTATTGCCAATGCTTTCCTCGATATACCCTTCAGCCACACTAGTTGACCGCCATCCTCCATGTCTCCCCCCGTTTTCCAGGACGGCCAACACGATGGTGATACTCGCGCGGTCCCTACCCCTAAACGCAAAAACCACCCCTTTTCTTCCATTTTTCGTTGTTAGGCATGCGAGGACTTGGATCGGCTTTTTTTTTGAGGAAACTCAATATGTCCTGTAAAATTTCGCAACCAGACATCCTAACGACCCCCGGAGGTTGAAGCCACCCCCTCCCTCAATACCGGAATATGCAAAAAACATCCAAACGTGCCGAAAATATTTTTTTGCACGTTTTCGGTTTCTTCCATTTTTCGTTGTTAGGCATGCGAGGACTTGTTGGATCGGTTTTTTTTTTGAGGAAACTCAATATGTCCTGTAAAATTTCGTAACCAGATATCCTAACGACCCCCCCAAGGGTTGAAACCACCCCCTCTCTCAATACCAGAACTTACAAACGTGCCGAAAATTATTTTTTACACGTTTTTAAGAGCAGGGAACACGATGCTGATATATCATTTAGTCTCCCACCACTAACCAACTACCCCCATTTAGGGGTAGTTGGTTAGGGATGGGAAGCTAAATAATATCAGCATCGTGTTCCCCGCCCTTGAAAACGTGTAGAAAACAATTTTCGGCACGTTTGGATGGTTTTTTTTGCATGTTCCAGGGAGGGGGTGGTTTCAACCCCCTGAGGTCGTTAGGATGTCTGATTGCGAAATTTTACAGGACATATCGAGTTTCCTCAAAAAAGAAACCGATCCAACAAGTCCTCGCATGTCTAACAACAAAAAATGGAAGAAAAGGAGTGGTTTTTTTGCGTTTAGGGGTAGTTCGAGAGGGGTAGGGACCGCGCGAGTATCACCATCGTATTGGGCGTCCTCGAAAACGGGGGGGTAGACATATTTTGTCGCTACCTTTGCACTTTTGGGGTTTTAGACTTTTTTTGCGAGTTTCGTATGGACTATATCAGCTCCACTGTCAGCAAGGAAGGTGGCAGACGTCCTCCTCAAGCAATGGCCAGTGTAACTGTATGCATCTGGGAGTTTTAAGTATTCTGCAACTCTTTGGGGAATATTTGCAAAACTGTTAATGCCAACTGGTTGTATTGTGCACTTACCGTGATTATAGTAAATGAAAAATCTATTGTATTTTACTTGTTTGGGTCTCAGTCGTAAATACTTATGATAAATTTCGCATTCTGATCCTACGGTAAATACACGTTTCTTTTTGGTTTTGGTATCATGTAAGGTTATAACCAAAATTTTCCCCGTGTCTTCTATATCTTTTACAGTTAAACTGCACAACTCTGCACACCGACATGCCCCATTTAAACCAAATATTTAGTACCCCTTTCATTAATAAGAACTTATCGTCTAGAGCCTCTTTTAAAAACATAATAACGTTTTCCATAGTCAAAACTTTTGATTTCTTTGCTTCGTATGTGTCATTTTGACGTTTTAAAAAGGCAAGTAACTTTTTATATTGTGATATATCCAAATTTTCGTTTATTTAATAATAATAATAATAATAAATGGTCTTTTATTAGGCGAAGTTTAGTTATTACAACTATTCTTACACTTAACCTAAAACATACATAAAATATAATTTCAAAAAAATATACAAAATATAAATCATAAATGTAAACAAGTAATAAAAATACAGACATAAAGATTGGACAACTGAGTAGGTAACAAATTGAATTGGATTGCAAAATCACTCATTGGGCCAAACGGCAAACAGAGAAAAGAAATAAGAAATAGGGAAAATATGAATATATGTACACAACAATACACATATATACAAAAAATTAATTATAATCTTTATTGTTTATTCAACAAACATTTTTTTAGATTTCTCTTAAAGCTACTAATACCAAGTTTTTTAAAGTTTTCATGGATATCATTAAAAATATTCGGTGCCTGGTATGAAAAAGAGGACTGAAATTTGGTTGTCGAATGTAGAGATATATTAAGTTGGTTAGGGGTACGGATATTGACATTATGCAAGGTACCACGATAAATCAATTTATCATGTAAATATGGAGGAGATCTAAATTTAACTATTTTGAAAATAAGCGTTGACAGATGAAGTAATGGCCGATTTGCCATATTTAACCAATTAAGCGCAACTAATTTAGATGATACCTGATCAAATTTCCGCAAATTGAATATAAAACGAATACAATTATTTTGCATCTTCTGTATTCTAAGGCAGTCGAAAGAGTCAATACAAGGACCGTACATAACATCACAGTAATTAAAATGTGATAGTACCTGCTAGATGTTCACAAAGATACTGTCTCATGTAGTTGCTCAATATAGACTTATTACTATATAAAATTTTAAGAGAATAAAAGGCCTTTTGGAGACAGCTAGTAACATGAGTTGTGAATTTAAGTTTACTATCTATATTCAAACCGAGGTTTTTAGCAGAATCTACGACAAGCAAATTATGTTCTATTTTTATATTATTTGTATAGTACTTCAACATGGAATATGTAGACCATAAACTATATAAGAGATATTGCCTAAAATAACGAAAGACATTGTATGAAAAACACTAAAATATGTATAAAAATCCGCTGCCCAAGGAATCACTACTTCCACATCCAGATTTTCTATCCAAGTCTCTCACAACGAAAAAATTTTGTATGTGGAAATAATTGCTTATGGAACTTTAATAATATAATATTTGAAATCGTCTACCCCAAAAACCCATAAAACGATATCCCACATCGGTAGTAGGGTGATAGGGGGTGGTAGTGGGGGTGGATGAAATAAAATATTTTTAGATTTTTGGTTCTTGTACACACACTAAATCACAATTTTTTTTCGTCCCCTTAAATAATGTGGTGGGGGTGGTTATGGGGGTGGTTAATGCCAAAAAATTTTTTGAGACCTTAGCTTCCCTTGTTCATATATACTAAATCGGTAGTGGGGTGGGGGTGGTGGTTTAGTGGTAGTGGGGGTGAATGAAATAAAAAAATATTTTAAGATTTTTGGTTCTTGTACACACACTAAATCGCATTTTTTTTTCGTCCCCTTAAATAATGTGATGGGGGTGGTTAATGCCAAAAAAATTTTGAGACCTTAGCTTCCCTTGTTCATATATACTAAATGCCAATTTTATGGACCCTTACCTGTTTGATTTACCTATTTACCCCAAATTTATCCCAATTTACCCCCCAACCCTTCGACGGAACAAGATGAAAATATAATCTAGTTCCAGATCTCCTTAAAGTACATATGTGTACCAAATTTCAAGTCAATATCTTAAACGGTTCCAGAGTAAACGCGCGCACAAAAAAAAATTTGGAAATTTTTATTGTTCAAATAGGCTTAGAATGTCATGAAACGTCGAGATTTTAAGTTTGAGCGAAAAAAAAATTTGTGTGTCTGACTGTCTGTCTGTCTGTCTCTAACTTTTTTTTGTAGCAGGTAAGAGTCCACAAAATTGGTATTTAGTATATACAAGAGAAGCTAAGGTCTCAAAAACATTTTTGGCATGAGCCACCCCCATTACCACCCCCACCCCACTATTAAAGGGGATGAAAACAAATTGTGATTTAGTGTATGTACAAGAACCAGAAACCTCAAAATATTTTTTTACTTCATTCACCCCCACCCCACTACCGATGTGGGGTAATGAGTTCGTGAATGTGTATAGAACAATATCCTGAAAAGTTTACATTTCGCTCGGATGCTGAACATAAAAAGAATGTGAAAAAAAATTTTTCATCCATTTTTTCAAAATTTTGAAACTAAATCAAGCTAGAAAAAAATACAAAATACAGATGGATAGATCACGTATTTTTGAACAAAAAATGTGCTAACAAAATTTATCGTTAAAGCCATGGTTTTCTTGGAAAAAAATAGTCAAATGTAACGTTATAACTCGGAACGAGATCCATGCGTGCACGCGCTTGAATACACGTGACTGTGACACCGACGCACTGAATTACATGTCACTAAATCAGAAATTGTTCAATCTATATGAGTGTTGGTTCATTTAAAAGATGGAAATTGTAGCTTTCTGATGCTTTTTTGTTTGAAACAATACAAGCAAAGGATGGATGGGAAAAATATACTTATATATATTATCACGCCCGAACTCAATCGTCGCAATAAACAATATAGAAAAAAATAAAAGCCCTTCAAAAAAATTCTTTCTTCATTGGGAATAGGGTCATTTAGTGATTTGGCAGTTTCATACTTTGTCTTCCTCATTTTAAAGTATAACAAACCAATAGCCTCAGAAAAAAATGTCAGCTCAATTGAATCAATAGCCACAGAGATATTCGCATTTGAATAGAAACACACTCGGCCGGCCAACAGTCCGTAGAGTGACGTCACTTGGCGTGCGCCGATACCTATATTAGAGCAGCGATTTCGTAAGTCTATCGTGTCGTTTTTTTTTGGCGTAAAACCAGGTCAAACATGTTAGGTTCCTTTGAGTATATCACCGGGCATATGAAATCATATTTTACGACATTTTTTTGTGGTCTCGAACTTTTTAAATCAATAAAAAGTGAAAAAAACGTATTTTTAAATAAAATTGTTTTTTTTTGTTTCCACCGCCATATTTTTAAAACTATTAAAGGTACCGAACTTTGTTTTGTGTCAAATTAATGCACACACTGTAGCGCTTTTACCAATATAAACTGTTTGGGCACAATTCGCACTTTCATTTCTCTAAAAATCAGATAAACTAAAAATATATATTTTATGTATTGAAATCTTCACCAATCGACAAACTTTTTTATCTTTGAAAATATTTACATATATGCAGCGAAGAAAATAAAGCCTAATAATCACAAAAGTTTTTGAAACAATATATTTTTTCTTAAAATGTACCGTGTGGCAACAGCGATTTTTTTTATCAGCGCTAAATGCGACATTGGGACGCAATTAATACACCTCGCATGCAGGGTTGGTCAGATTAGTCGCGTAGAAGTGGCGGTTGTCGAAAATCATTAAGTATTCATTGTTCGGATAAAAATTGTGACAATCGAAAATGTGCTTGTTTTAAGGAAGGCCTAAAATGTTGCAACGAGTGCGAATGTCGTTCCTGTAACAACATTATTAAAGATTTCGAGGCAGATATGAACGAATTAGAATGCTATTAATGTAGGGCCTACATAAACTGCATACTACATATTTATCTATCCAAATAGAAAATGTATTTCAACAATAAAACTCATTTTATGCGTACGTTTTTACTTTCATTCATTTAAAAATGTCTAATAAACTTACTAATTAGGTGGGTAGTTAGTAATACTGATTGATATTTACAGATTAGGTATTTATATCTACCTACCTGTCTTTTTATTATTAAAAGGAGACTATTTTATTTATTGTACAATTTCTTAATATTAGCAACATATGATCAATACTACTGTACAATATATGAAATATTGAACAATAATATTGATCCCCTAGATGCTTTTGATCACTACTGGTTTTGTATCTATTGATATATTTTAAACTACTACATACACCCCGACCGGGACCGTCAGATCGTTGCAGTCGGCAGGCTTGCTACAGCCGAGGGCGCAAGAATATTACTTTGGCCCGTTCAAAGAAATCGCTGACTCGATACTATGAACGGGACATGAAAAATTTTTATCTTAAAAACTTTTTTCAACTATTGGCTTCAATTTGTACGCAGCATGTATATACAAATTTTCATAAATAAATGTTTTTCTCGATTGTCTAAAATTACGCTACTGAAAATAACAAGTTTGAGTTTCCTATTATTTTTCCAACTTGAAAAAAAAAATAAATCGGGTTCACGTGGGACGTTGTTCGAAGCGCTATTGGGTCTACTTTAATCTAAAAAAAAATAGCTTGATAGCACAAATATTTTCAGAGATATAGCGGTGGAGACGTTAAAAAACATATTTCGTTAAAAATCTATTTTTTTGAGTTTTTCCGAAATAAAAAAGTTCTCGACCACCAAAAAATGTAAAAAATGATTTCGTGTACACGATTATCTTACTAAAGAATCCCACTAAGTCTGGTTTGGTTCTACGCCGGTTTTTTTTCTCGAAAACTAAGCGACTTTACTTCCAGATTTTACTCTACTAACTTGCATTCACAGCCGTGTTCACTGGGCGGTTCAGTCATCTGACGTCACAACTCGACTATATGGTTATCCCGAGCGTTTTTAAGCGCGCCGACATTAATAATTTTTTTATACATGACGGCGACGTCAGAAAATTCTAATTTTTGGCATACTCACTATACTCACCAAGCTCTTTCAGAATATGTAATAATAAAAAAATGTTAAATGAGCCTATTGTTGAAAAGTATGTACACTTCATGATTATTATGGTTTATTAAGTTGTAGTAACGAGAGTTTAAAAAAAAGTACATCTCAAATCATTTTAATTTCCTTGCTTAATGATTTGTTTTGATAAATATATATATTGGAGGCTGTAACTTGTCGAGAAATTGACCCATTGGAAAAAATAAAATATCACTGTTTCGGAAAAAATGTATATTTTTCGAATGTTCAAACACAAAATCGTTTACTTGTATGCATTTTTTCGAAAATATGATCAATCAGATTATGATAGAAATTGCGATTTTCACGATCTCATCCGTAAGGCTAGTTTTCACAGTGCGATCTACTGGGTGGCCAGTTAGCCAGCTGCTGGCCTCCTTACTGGGTAGAGAGCTACTGGACCGTGAAAGTACTGACCCGTACCATTTACATGATGCTAGCAGTAGCATGCCAGTAGAAAAAATTCCAGTACAAAGATAAGCTGTCATTTCAGAAATGTCTGTTGTAGAACATAGAGATGTTCGTAATACTGTGTGATGAAATTATGGAAATGGTACTTCAGGAAGCCAAGAGAAAGAAAATGAGGGTCTGGGTAAGAGACTGGCTGCGTAAGAACAGTAGGGGAGCATCATGTACCATATTAATAGAACTCTATGATCATGACCCACTTGAATATAAAGCTGTGATGTGAATGACACCTAATCGGTTTGAGGAACTTCTGAGTTTAATAGCCTCAACTATTTAGCGCAAAGAGACAATGATGCGTGAGGCTGTGCTAGCAAGATTAGAATTGGAAATAAAATAATCCGAATGTCTCTTTGTAATCGCGGTTAAACATATCCCACAAATTCTCCTCTTCTCTATACAAGTCAACAAACTTAGCGCTTTGCTGGTAACTCCACCTTCCCGACATTTCAAATATTTATGTGTTGAGTAGCCGAAGAAAGCAGGGAGAACTAACCTTAACCTATTTAAACCACGTGCATCAACTGTCTACTGCCTAATCAGCTACTGACCTTGTGCGTTCACAAGGGCCGGTGGCTGGCCTATTTACGTGGTGGGAGAGGGTCAGTGGACAGTAGACACAAATATATTTGAAGTAGCTGGCTATGCCAGTTACTGGCATGCTCGTACGGTCAGTGACTCGCCCGTTCTGTTTTCATAAGGTCAGTAATTGGCAGTCAGTTACTCACTCAGTCAGCTTGCACGCCAACTCGCACCGTGAAAACTAGCCTTTATAACTATGAAAATATCTTTGATTGTTTTGAATATAAATTCTGGAACTTTTCCAATACATTAACAAATGTATAAGGAATCCATTGGGATATAGCTGAAATGTGGATAGGTGTACCTGTAATAAATATAATACAGTAAAGGCACGTAAAAATTCATGCGAGCGATTTAGCTGCTGTGTGGTGTCTGTGTATGCATTGCTAATTATATATTTTCCCTCCATACTCACTATTTATCCTCCTATTCACTAAGAAAAATGTTTAAAACGTGTAATCAGAAAGAGAAAAAAGCTTTATTTTACTCGATAAAACAGCTAAGAATTTTTAGAGGTTCCATAGTATGCATTTAACCGTGCGCTAGCCGCGCAGAG
The DNA here is from genome assembly GCA_936432065.2 of Rutpela maculata. NCBI lineage: Eukaryota > Metazoa > Arthropoda > Insecta > Coleoptera > Cerambycidae > Rutpela > Rutpela maculata. The sequence goes on along the minus strand of OW386289.2, from coordinate 83,189,288 downwards.
TGACAAAGTTAATTCACTATTTTTTTCCAGGAATACCGTGTCTATCCATCTGTATTTTTTATTTCTTCCTACCTTAACTTCAAATTTTTTAAAAAATTGATAAAAAAATTAATCAGTTTGCAAATTTTTATGGGTTTCACCATAAAATGTTCTCTATCGTCTGGGATATCTCGTGCGACATTTAAATTGTCTTCATAACAATTTTCTAAATTGTTTTCAGTAGCAAGACTCATTTTTATAATTAATATATAACTTAGAATCAATTCGACTCACAAAAATTATACTTAACTGTTATTATATAAATAAACAAAGCCGTGTCATTTACTAGGTTACGGAAATCCTACACGAGTACCTACTATGAAATTTTTTAAATTTCAAACTTTGGAATGCTTTTAGATCTATCACTATTTGCTTATAATTACGTACTAACACAAAATACGAAAAAAATAGTATAAACAAATCTCGTAAGAAAAGCTGTTTTACTAAACTCATATAGTTTAGTAAAACTTTGTTTTTCTAAACTTGTTGTTTAATGTACTATTACCGTCGCCTAGTTAATTGAACCTCATTTACCTAATATCGATATTCATTTTTTTTTTAAATTTTTTACTTCGTAGTTAGCTATGACTTAACATCGCAAGAGGAGAAATGGTTTCTTATAGAATATAGCTATAAAATCTTATAAAATGTAGTATAATGGTATGTAGAATATACCTTATTTCACTTTCATTAGGTCGTAAAATATTGTAAGACGCGGAACTGTTATACTGAAAGTGATGGACATATGGTTCGTACGGAAATGCAATGAAATAAAATTAATAACGTAGTCTTAATTACTCGAAGCGTATCATAGCTAGCCAGATATAGACTTCTTTTACTAGGAAAATTTTTTTTCGATTGTTTCATTTGACGATCTGTTTAAATGAGTTACAACGAAATGATTACGAAATATTTTGTATGACTCGCCATTGTACTTAACGTAAAATGAGAAAAACTCTGATTGATTCGAGGTGAGCGCCACGAAACGGAGTACATAGGAGTTGAAAACAGGTGGCATATTAAACATATACAAAAACAATACTGAATAATACAAAAGGAAGATACAAAAAGATATAAATAAATTAATTTAGAAAATACAAAATTTCTCCCAAGTTGGCAGAAGGCCCAGGATGGACGGCGGCATTCCCTCTCTGAACAACCGAACTGATTCTCTGGATCAGGTAACAGGTGCCTTTCTTTTGATTTGAAATAACACAATTGATACATTTTTTAGCCTCATCGCCCCATTAGTCCAATAATTATAAAAATTTCCATCACAAAAAATGTTATCTGAGGTTTCTCTTCAGTAACAGTTAGTGGAGGGGTTATACATCACAAAACCACAAAAATCCGTTCTGGAGGCCCCCTCAAAAAAACCACCCTTTCAGTGAAAAAAGCCTTATTTTACTGATAACTCGTTAACCATTGAAGATATAAAAAAATTGCTCATCATAAAAAGAAAGCTTGACTAATTTCCTAAAAAAAGTCCTATTGTAATTTTGTTGTATATGCCATGGTTTTCGAGAAAATCGATATTGAAAAATTTTTCCAAAATTTGTATTTTTAATGCGCGCGAATTTTCGTTTATTTGAAATTTATTGCGCGCGGCCTATATAAAAAATTGAATTGCTCGAAAACCTAGGAAGAAAAATCAAAGAGGATATAAAATACTATCTTGTGTTGCCATTTTTGATGGCTATTGATATTTATTAGTATATAAAAATAACAATATAATATAGTTATCTCTTAATTTTTTGCGTCTCTAACTATTCACAGGCCCATAAAAAATAGCTGACTTTAATATAAGTTATAAGTTATCTTTTAGTTCCAGATAGTACTTCAATGCAGAAAAAGTTAGGAATAAAAATATTCACATTTACAAATTTACCAGCATGTTGAAGTTAAATTTTGGCCAATTTTTTATTGCTTCCTAAAAATAAAAAAAGACCCAAACATCTTGAAAATTTAGCTCAAAAGATTATTCAATAAAATGGAGGAAATTGAAAAGAGAGGAAAAACGGACAAACTTTGGATTACCTATATGAAAATGGTTATATTGGCAAAATCAAAATAAAAAATAAAAAATTGGCTAAAATTTGGCTAACTTCAACATGCTGGTAAATTTGTAAATGTAAATATCTTTATTCCTAACTTTTTCTGCATTGAAGTACTACCTTCGGAATTTATTTTCCAACATCTATTCTAACACCATGCCAAGTGGCATCGCGTGTTCATTAAATGAAGTATCGTTTCACGTACCGCGGCCACTATTACCGACTGGAGTACATAGACCCAAGTTTCAACAGAGAATGGCAAAAAAAGAAACGCGATTCTAGTTCTTTATATTTACGTCTCCGATACGGGCAGCTTCTCCAGATTTTCTGGGATGTGTATTTAATATGAAACGATGCCAGTGTATCACGACACGTAGCGTCCCATAGAAGGGCATTTCCCCCTTCACATAATACAAGGGACATTCCATCCGCCCTTTTTCCGTCGCTTCTGCAACACCCTACTGATTCAAGTATTCAAGGAATTTCTGCTGAAACCAGAGCTCCCTTGATGATGTCGTTGATAATTCCATGACGAGACCACCTCCCTGTACTTTTGCGGTATGGTGGGCCATAATGACCAAGAATGTTTACCGCAAGTCAGTTGTGGGGTTCCCAAAGGGGTTCGTAAGGCAACGGCGCGGCGATATGAAAAGATGAGTCGTCTAAGAAAGTTCCTATTGAAGGCGATGGTAAAGTACTCAGCCAGGCGCCAGATTCTTTTTATTGAACTGCGAGCAAACGTGCTTTTCCTTTGAGGTCTTGATTTTCAGTCAGTAGGTTGCTTAATAGTGAAGATCTATGGTTCGATTCCATTCTGGAGTAAATTTAATTTCTGGTTTATTTTCGACAAAAGTGGGAGAGGGAACTAAGGATGCCCTAGATGTGGTTTGGATTCCACAATGTCGCATCTCTCTTGACTTAACACAAAATCGTAGATTTTCGTGAAGTTGCTTCTTTGATTTGAGGAAGTCAACAAACTGACTTGTGAATATACAGGGTATTTCAAGTACGCAGTCATTAATTTGTATGGGTGATTCTGTCAAAAAATATTTAGAAAAATTCCTCTAAACATGGGTCCGAAAATCCTATTAAGGGCGAGTTGTACCAACTACGTTCAGACTAAGATCACCTAGATCCAAGATCAAAAGGCAGTTTGTTAGCTTATTGCTCGAAAACCGTTGCGTCTATAGGTCCTTATTTGTAGCAACTTTTATATAGAATTTTATCAATGAAAATAAAATTTTCTGTGGAACCAACTGTTTCGCGAAAAAATGCGAAAAACCGCGGCGGAGCGCATTAAGAGTGGTTTTTAAGGATGAAGCTCATACTTGTGCTTGGGTAACTCTTTTGTTTCTTAAAGGTAACCCTATGGAAAGTGTAATCCCTAAAGGGCAACAGATTATAATTTTTTTGTAACTGTAAATTGTAGACATGGGAAAAATTGCGATTTAAAAGTTGCTTAGAGTGTAACGCCCCATCACATGCACCTCATTTCAGGGTTTCTAGAATCAAATAATTTCTTTGCATCGCAACGCCATCTATACTTCGATTTGTAAAATAACCATTTATTCTCAAAACTGAAGTCATTGAGATTTTCTAGTGGATGCCTTTTACATATTCAAATATTTCGTTTAGTTATTAAGGAAATGGCCCGGGAGTCTTAAGTGGGACACCCTGTATAATCACAAATACTACTCGTGTCAAAATTTGTAAAAGTACCTAAAACTTGGTAAAAAATGACAATTGAATTGTTTTGTTATTTATGATAACGGGAAAGGAGGTACTATTTTTATGAGAACAAAATTACATGGCAACGGTTTTCTCAGCATTTACTGTTAATGCGTGAAGATCGTTGATGAAAATAAGAAATATGAGCGAACCAAGTATTGAACCCTGGGGAACTCTCAGATCTATATCTTGAACGTTAGAGATATCATTTGATTTTACGTGAATTTTTCTATGCTGTACATGTGACATTAACCAGTGTAAGAAGTTGCCTCGAAAACGATAGCGTACAATTATTTTTTTTTTTAATAAAACAAGGTCTAAACAATCAAAGGCCTTGGATAGCTCAAAGAATAGTGCTCAGGGTGTATACTTTCGGGAAAATAGGGAAAACTTAGAATTTGATTTTGGTGAGGGAAATCAGGGAGAAGTTGGGGAAAATTTATTAAAACTATTTATATCCAAAGTTTTGACATGAAATTTGCCTATAGTTAGAGTTTGGTGTTTTACAGGTAGCCAGTAATAAGTCCCAAAAATATTTTCTGACGCCCTTTGTTAAGTCAAAATGTGGGGCTTAAAATTCTGGTCTTGTCTCAATTTTAGATTTTGGACTAATAAGAATAGTAATAGAAATAGGATATTCAAAAAAGGTACTAAAATACCTGTACACATAAACCTAGGTATAAAAGAAAAAAATATATAAAATATGATAAAAATATATGTAAAATTCATACAAATGTCCAAATTGTAATAATAATTTTCTTAAACATTATATCACTATCAAGATATTCTTGAACAAAATAAGTATAAATTTTTTAAAGGTAATAACTTTATGAATATTGAATGTCAATCAGTTTATTTTTGAAGTATTGAAGAACAATAAATTGTTACTAAGCCAGCTATAAATGATCAGCAGTAGTGTCAATTTTACGTTGGAGTGAAATCATAAGACATGTTAGAAAAGGTAGCGTGGCATCGTCGGCATACAATGTAATGAAGTCCTATGTCAGCATATTGTTTAGCTCATTAATATAAATAATGAATATAATATATGTCCCAATAAAGGGCCTTGAGGAACACCCATTGTATTATCTAATTTTGCCGATGTGTAGGTTTTCCTATTTTGATCGAAATAATTAATTTATTTTTCCCATTTGATTCCTTTCACTAAGATTGCAGTAACTTCTCCATTTTTAAGGGGGAGTACTTTAAAAAGTGAATTTGAGCGTTAATGCTCAATGAGAAGATTATACTTTATAATTATATTAAAAGCATTACTATTTTTAAACATCCCGTACTTTTCAGTACCTAGATGCTTTCAACAGAATAATAATTAATTATTATATTGTAATGGGTAATGGCCTTTCCAGGTGTATTAAATAAGCCAAACACGAACAAATTGAAATTAAGTAATTTTCCACACTGACAGCACATTAGGTACCTGAATAGCTTGTGTACAATTAAATGCCATGCCAAATTTAAACACTTATGCGTACTGGCTGCCAGTTCATGACCCCAGATATCTCATGTTGAATTATTTAAATGAGTTACAGAACCGTTAGATTGAATTAATAATTATGCATTGCCAATCTCAAATTGAAATGTGTTCGGAAACAAAACAAATATGGAAAAAAAAGAAAGTGAACTGATTCCGGGGAAATATTTTTTGTCCGTGTTTAGTTTTTGAAAAATCGATCATCTTGAAAATGAAACAGAAAACCTTGTAGTGTCATTCAAATAACGATACGATGTTGAACAAAATTGGGAACAAGATTTTTTTGATTGATAGATTGATTTACTAGCGTGCGGTAGGCATTGCTGCCACTCCCTGGGTTATACAGCTGGGCCTGCTACGTCCACGCTGGGTTGGACTAAGGTCATGCTTGTTGCCAGCAGCGAGAGTCACATGGAGCATGGTAAAGGAATGTGGGATGGGAGGTGTAGGTATTTATGAGATGCGTTACCGCATTGTGTCGTGAGGAAGCGTTTAAGCTCCTTTTTTTGTGTTTTTGGTTCTGGGCATCTGCATCTTCTGAACCTTCGTGTGAAATATGTGCTGTGTCTTGGTATGGAGTGTTTATGTTCGGTTTCCGATGCTGGGTTGGATTTGGGTCATGCTTGTTGTCAGCAGCGAGAGCCACATGACGCATGTTTTTTTTTCTTCGCTTTTCTTTCCTAGTTTTTTTTTTTTGATCCTCTCGATTGTTATTTTCCACGTGTAACATGGTCTCCCTATTTTTATGTTGCTGCTGTTCAGTGTTAGCGTTTTCTTCTGCTGTCCTTTTTGTTTTAGCCTTCTTGATCCTTGCCCTTATCTCTCTGCTTACCAGGATATGGTCTATTTGTGTGATTGAACTTCCATTACTCCAAGTGTCAATGCTTGTTTGACTTTTGCTCCATGCATTTCTTATTGTTAAGTCAAACATGTGTGCTAGGTTTTTCAGCGCGCTTCCATTTTCGTTAGGCCATGTGTGGAGTATATGTGCATTGAAGTCTACTAATAGTATAATGGACATTTTTCTTTATTTTTCATATCGTTGGTATGTGCCGGTTTTCTCTTTCTATAATTGATGGCTTAGTGCTCCATATAGACAGTCCTCTCTTCGGTTATTACTGATTTCTTTCTCCTCTTTGTTGCCTGGCACAATTTCACTGCACTATATATACCATTATTTACTGCGTTAGAGGGGAAGCACTGTGTAAAGTTTTGGTTTGTATACCTAATTAAACACAATCTAATGTTTCTTATCATTGATCCCAATAATTAAGAATTCAAAACGGTCAATCCAATACGATTACCATAATGCAACATTATTGCAAAACATGAAATTTGTTATATGAAAATTTCAGGATTCGCTGATACGTTACTGACGGGTATGTTAGTTTACTATGTAGAAGTTAAATAAAAAGGTCACTAAAAAGGGGGAAAAAACAAACAAATTGAACCGCCTAAAATTATGAAATGAAATTTCAATGCCGCCCAGTTAATTAAACCTTATTACCTAATATACAGGGTGTCCCACTTAAAACTCCCGGCGCAATTTTCTCGATAACCAGAAGCGATATTTGAATTCTGTAGAAGAGCCACAACGTTACGGTGGTCGCAGATCACATGCTGTACAATGGGAAATACAATAAATTTATTCTGTCAAAATGACGCACATTTTCTTGATGTCCATGCAATTCGCGAAAATCACCCACCAACAGATGGCGCTCTTGTATCTTATATTTATTATATAATAGTGAACGACAAAGTTTTGAGATTTAATTGGCATTTGTGACAATAGAAAAACAGTTTAATATAGTAACAATTGTGTTTGGTAGTGTTTATAGCTTCCTAAAGTATTAAAAAAAAAACAGACAAGTATGAAAAAATGCCGAATATAATTTTATCAAGTGAATTTTCTGAGATTTGTTTTGACAGTTTCAGCAACAAAGTTAACCTTCTATCAAATGTCAATAGAAAATGAATTTGTTGTTCGCTATTGTACAAGTTATACTGTCAGAATGTGGATGTCGCCCACTCCGTGATTTTCCCGAATACTGTAAAATTAGTGTGTGATGTGTAATTTTGTAAAAATGAAATAATTGTAGCGCAAGGCATAATGACATCAAAATCTGCTCCAATCAATTGAATGGAACTAAAAAAAATTATTTGACTGAGCTGATGAAAAAACAACCCCAACTATATGTGGACAATTTACAAATTAATTCACTGAAGGGATTATTCTTGGGAAGGAGTTGACGTTCTTCTTGTGCATCTTCAACAATCTGAAGCTTCCTTCGTACCTCATTGACAATAATATAATAATAATATTTATTTGTGATTTTACAAACATGTATAAGATAACAATATTACAAACGTGCATAAATAATAAACTATAATAATATTAAAAACAATATATATATACAATACAAATAAACCAAAACCTGCAACAGAAATATTCATTATCCTTTAATCCCGGCTCTTAAAGTAACACAAGACTCGATGTTTAAAAATAATTTTAAAATACTAACCAAATACGAAAAGTCACAAACGAAATACTTCAGTAAAATTAAATTAAATTTGGACCAAACCCGGAACAAATTTGTAACAGGCTAATTTCTTCGGAATTCTATTCCATGGTTATCCAGGAGTCTCTGACTGAAAATCCCAAAAAATCCGCCGTGCAGAAATAAAGAAAAAATGCTCCCCCATGTTGCAATTAGGCACTTTTTTCCTTTAATCGGTAATAGCCCACACGGATGACACTTTAGGAAAAAAGTAAAGAGGCAAAATTTTGAGAGAAAGAGCTAAGCTTCAATATGGTAACAATCGGTTAAATATTAACAAAGTTATGATTGTCAAAATGACAGATTCTTTTCAAAAAAGGGTATTTTTTGTATTTTAACATCGTAAGAATGTAACAATAGTCAACAATAACTTTTGTTGGTAATACTAATTAAACATGGTTTATTTAAATATGAAATAAAACATATACCGGTTAGTTTATTTGACGATATTTCATTTCGAAAAACAACAAAATCATCTCTTTTTTTTTTCTTATTTTAATAAAAAGCTTTGTTCAACTTTGCCTGAAAATTCTAAACAATTTGTAATAGACGGGGGGGTTTCTCCTTAGAAAAGTTGTGTGGCAACGCCCGGCTCAATGTAAAGATATTGTTCATCGGTGTGTTTCATTTGTTCGTTATCATTATGGTTTAAATTGTATTATTATTTTCGTTGGCTATTCTAATGAAAGCACGTCCGTTAAATTTGCAGAATACCAAAGAAGAGCTAAAAGTACATTTCAGAAAGAAATTAATATTGACCCACAAAAAAGTAGTAGAGATATCTCAAAATGAATTTTTAGCATCAGTGTCAAATAAAGATCAGTTAATTAAACTTCTAACATCAAATTTCCATCAAAATAATATCACAGTCAAATATGTGATGCAGATGCTGATTATTTAATAATAACAGCTGCTATTGATTGCTCAGCTGATATGTGTAACCCTGTTATAGTTGTTGGTCAAGATACAGACTTAATAACGTTACTTATTGAGCATTGCAAAACAAAAAATGTATACATGATGAGACCCGGTGAGGTAAATCTGATAAAATAAAGAATATCTGCAAGTTACGTTCAAAATTAAGTGAAAATGTAGTAAAAAATACTCTATTTGCACATGCCATATGTGGATGCGATACCACCTCTGCATTCTATAAAAATGGCAAAAACAGTATTTTCAGTTTTAGAAAATAATACCGAACTAAGTAACAGCCTATTAATTTTCAAAATTTTTGCTGAAGCAAATCAGCTTACAGTAATTGAGAAAGAATTTATTTTAAGATGGTATGGCAGTAAAAAAACTAATAGTTTAAATGATTAAAAGTTCGTTAGGAATAATCATTTTTTGCTAGGCAAAATATTTTGCAACACTTCGATCTAACAGTTCTTCCGCCAACATCCGATGCCACTAAATATCATACTTATAGAGTGTATTATCAAATTAGGCGACAATCTTAATCCAGAGAACTGGGATTGGAAAAACAGCGGTTATCTTGAACCAATAAAAACAGTATAAAAGTGTGCCCCTGATTTCATTTTAAATATTTTATTCTGTGGTTGCAAGAAAAATTGCAAACAGTCTTGAAAATGTAAAAAATATAACCTTAAGTGCAGTACCAGCTGCGTAAATTGCACTGGACAGGACTGTGACAATGCGTCAGAGGTGTTACATGAGGCTAGTTTTTAGTTAAAGCTCGTATTTGAGAGTTTTTTATGCTTATTTAATTTATTCATGCTTCTTAAAGAATTTATAGTTTATTTTTTCACTATTTATGAGTTCTGTTATTGTGTTTGTTGTTACGTTCTTTTGTTTTTAGAATGGATTTTATTTTGCGAATGTTTTACTTTAATTAATTAGTATTACCAGTAATAATTGTTGTTGCCTTTTGTTGCATTTTATGATATTAAAACACATAGGTACATATATCATATTAAAACTTAGCTCTTTCTCTCAAAATTCTTTACTTTTTTCCCTAAAGTGTCATCCGTGCGGGCTATTACCGATTAAAGGAAAAAGGTGCCTAATTTCAACATGGCGGCTCATTTTTTCTTTATTTCTGCACGGCGGATTTTTTTGGGATTTTCACTCGGAGACTCCTGGATAGCCATAGAATACAGTCCTGAAGAAATCAGCTTGTTACAAATTTGTTCTGGGTCAACTTTTAATTTTACTGTACTAAAATGACAGTTCGCCAAAAAGTAAGGACCTTCACTCTCAAGCTGGAATAGCTCAGTTCCCTCATAATTTACCAAGAGAAGCAAGTTCCTCACCTTGTGTCGTGCTGTGAGCGCGAGTTAAAGAATGCGCTATTTTGGTTTTCAAGAGAACTCTTCCCACTTTCTCATGAGAACGAGCATTCACATGAATATAGAAAAGCTACCCTGAAGTGAAAAAACGGACCTTTGAAAGATCTTTTCCAGGAGCCTAGAACTTGATGAATACTTAAAACCTGTAAAGGTATCTACAAAATATCGTTTTAGATCGGTGAAGAGACTCATTTGCAATTTAATTTAAATTCTAAATGTTCATCATTATATGCAAATGTACGAATGTTATTGTCAATTATGCTATATTTAAATTTTTTTGTATATAAAAAAATTTCGTTGTATGAATCATTTTGTACGTGGATATTTTGGGGAATTTGCAATAAACAAAACTTTTACATACATCATCACAGCCTTTCATTGCATAATATTATTGTTATTGAAAATAATTGTAATAATATTATTGTTATTGAAAAAATTCTCTACTATGAATTGCATAAACGTACATCGAAAGTGGGAAATACGCAAATAGTTAAACACAACACTAAATATTTTATGTAGTTGCAAAATATTTAATGGTAGAAGTCAATCGCAAGCTATATGAATGCTCTGATCTATGTCTCTGTCAGACGTGCCTTACAGCAAAGGGAGGCCATCTAAAATAATACATAACCACAAAACCTGCAAGACGTTGTCAATAATAAGCGGAAGAAGAAGAAGAAACAATTTAAATGCTGTTGCATTTTTTGTGTATATCAGATACAAAAAAATAGTAATTTACCAATTTTTTTACTTTTTTTTTGATAAATAAAACAGATACACAAACAAATTAAATTTTTTCCCATAAATCATGTTACAATGGGAAATATTTGATATGTCAGAGATTGGCATGATTGATAACACAGGCACACAAAATAAAAAAAAGTGGTCTGTTCCCGGAACTCCAAGGTGAAAAGTGGGCTGTTTATGGGACTCCATTGGGTAACCTCTATGTATTTCGACATTCTGAATACGAAGAATCTGGTGTCCGATTAGCTCCACCACCCACCAAACTTTATTTCGAAAAAACTCATAATTTAGGTTATTTTGGCGATTTACAAACGAATGGTGGGTGATAGAGCTAAACAGACAATACATGGGGGTCACCCAATGGAGTTCCAGGAACAGATCATTTTTTTAATTTTGTGTGCCTATGCCTGTGTAATTGTTGACTGTTAGAGGTATAAACACAGCCACACAAAAAAAAAGTTCTGTGCAGCGGACCAAATTATATAATATGTGTATTTTTCGACGCTGAATCCAAATCCGTGGTCAAAAAAAAATCTATCGTGTCAGTTTTGTTTTTTAGTCAAAAACATCCCTTAAAATGGTGTACAATCATAGAAATAATGTAATAAATTAATGAAGTGTGAAAAATGGTAAATGTTTTGTAGTCGAGAGTAGAGAATATAAATTCGAGCCACAGTAAGCTGTTTCTACAAATTAAACCGAAATCCGCCCTTATGGGGGCGTGAAAACTACCGCTAAAATTCAAAAGACGCCGGTGAGTGTAAATAACATGTAGAAAGACAAATTTTTGTATCTCTTAGTGCAAAATATTTGATTCTGGTGCGACAACCAGCCATTATTCTCATAGGGTAGATACTCAATCCTATGGATGGTTAAAACTACCCTCACCCCTCATAGGTTTCAAAACGGGAAAAAAATTCAGGCGGGGTGGACAAATATGGAGTAAATTCATTCCAACCACCAATACATGAATAGAGAGTACCCAAACTAAAGGTGGTAAGAGCTACCCCCATGCTCAAATATTACATATGGGTGCTATTAAAATTCGAAAAGGGTCAAATGCTTGTAGATCATTGTGCCAAATATATAAATCTGGTACGACAACCACCATATCTTTTTAATAAGGTTGAAAATCACCCCTATTGGGATGGGGGGGAAAAACTACCACCACATACGGACGGAAATAGGTAGACGGAAATTTAGTTAATTTAGGTATATAGCTTACAGAGATAGAAAAAAATGGTCACTGAAGGGATAACATCCTATATCCGTGACTAAAAAACTACGAAAAGAAAACCGCGGAAAAGATATTTTGAAGATAAGAGAGAAAAATCATAAGTATTTGGATTGATTGATATAAATAGGAAAAAAATAGCTTTACACGGATTAAAAGATAGATAAGTCGATAAATGTTAAGATAAACAGTTGAATAAGCAGTTATGGTATAATAAATAAAACACAACTGGTCAATGCTTAATGTATGAATTCACTCCATTTTTATCTACCCTGCCTAAAACTACAAATGCCTGAATTTTTGTTCCAGGATATTAGAAGTAATGAAATCCGTCCGTCTGTTTTTACCCCTCCCCCCAATAGGGATAATTTTCAACTTTATTAAGATTGGGTGGTTGTCGTTTTAGATTCATATATTTGGCACGATGAGCTCTTACTAAGGGTAGACTCTAGTCATGTGTCGGTGGTTGGAACGAATTCACTCCATATTTGTTCACTCTGCTTAAAACTACAAAAGCCTCATTTTTTTTCCCGTTTTGAAACCTATGAAGGTGGGGGTAGTTTTAACTCTCCATAGGGTTGATTCTCTTCCCTTTGAGAGTAATGGCTGGTTGTCGCACCAAAGTCAAATATTTTGCACTCAGAGATACAAAAATTTGTCCTTTGTACTTGTTATTTCCACTCACCTGCGTCTTTTGAGTTTTAGCGGTAGTTTTCACTCCCCCATAAGGGTGGATTTCGGTTTAATTTATAGTAATAGCTTACTGTGGCTCGAATTTATATTCTCTACTCTCGACTATAAAGCATCTACCATTTTTCACACTTCATTAAGTTATTACATTATTTCTATGATTTTACCTACGATCACTACTGTAAATAGTAAAAAACACAGTACCTGCCATCTATGTAAGTTGAATTTTACATATTGTAAACAAAACGCACTGTAAACAAATCGCACGGTGAACAAAACGTACGGGACACGCAATTATAGATGGCTTATATCGCTGATGCGGGGTTTAAAAAAACAAATGCGCCTACTTAATTTTCAAACGCTGTCCAAACTGACATAATATTTGTTGAATAATATTGTTGACTAGTAAACTAAATCTAGATTTTACTAAATAACTAAATAAAAGTGATCGTAGGTAAAGTATAATACATAATTCGAATTGTAAGGCAATTACGCACTCATGGAAATACGCACTCGCCGCTACGCGGCATCGTGCGTAACTTTTCCATTCGTGCGTAATATGCTTCTTATATCACTCATTACGTAATATACTATTACACCATTTTTAACTAAAAAACAAAATTGACACGATAAATTTTTTTTTAACACGAATTCCGATTCAGCGTCGAAAAATACACCATATCCATATAATTTGGTCCGCTACACAGAACTTTTTTTTTGTGTGGCTGTGTAATTAGGTAATTATTAAAAGATTTTAATAGTACGTTATTCTAAGAAAAGTTAAATCTGTTTGAACTTGCATGCGAAATTTTGACAGCAATATTGAGGAAGGTCACAGCCAGTACAATATGTAGTAGAATTATCCGAAAAATCATTGGTTATGAAGGTATATTAAAAAACCGCTACTTCAGATTTCCTATCCAAATCTCTATTTCTACCCCCCACCCCCCCCCCCCATCTTCCTACCTCTCTCTTTGCTCAAGCTTAAAATCTCGACGTTTCATGACATTTTAAGCCTATTTGAGCAAAAAAAAGTCGCGGGGCGAAATATCGCTCCTCGGATTGCAAAAAATTAAGTTTCTTGCAAAACAAGGATTTATTCACGCCTTGATTCTGGAAATTTTCACAAAACATGAGTTGGAACAAAATAACAAGGTACCTCCATATTTTGCAATTTTTAATCATCTCCAAATGATGCACACATTGGCATTACATGAATTGGGTAAATAATTGTTATTATGTAATATGTAATACCACATATAAAAACTGACATAAGTTGAATAAAAATAAAAATATTGCAATCATCCTCTTCCTGTAAACAAAGTAATACAGCCAGATGATCGAAAGTAACAATGGTCCTTCGAGCCGGATTTGAACGATTAATTATGGATTTTTTTAAATTTTGCTGTCAAAGAAGCTGCGCAAAGTTCCAGATGACATACTTTAGTGGAGCTACACGTGATTTAGCTTATAAAAGTTCGACTGATCTATACATCTAATTTAATTACAAAATGACTTGTTCTTAGTAGTCCAGTGTTTGACGGTAAAAATATGGTATTACCTCAGAATTCTTTCGTACAACATCGATTTTGATGAAAATTTGTAATTAAGCTCATCTAACCCTCCTCTTCAAAAGTTATATGTTCCTGATGTGTGCTTTTTGTTTTTTGGGGGTGAAAACTACCCCTTCTGGGAAAAAATTTAAAAACAGATTTAAGCGTTACATAAATTGAAATCATATAATATGTAGAATAAACATTATTTCATGTCCTGGAATATAATTTATGATGTGTTACAACGTTTCAACGTTTAAAACCACTCCTTATGACAAAATTTTTAAAAAAATTAGTTTTCAACAGCTTGAAATGTTTAATGCTTTAATGGTGCATTTATAATGAATTAAAATCCCGTAACTGTTTATATTACAATTTATGATTTATTGCAACGTTTCATCCATTACAAACCGCCCTCGTGATCAAATTAACTACCATATTTACTTGAAATTAAAAACTGAAATTACTGACTGAGTTTAAAGGGGAAAATAAAAATTTTATTTACATTATAATGTATATGATAAAACATAATATTATAATATCATGTTTTATTATTGAAAACCTATCATCAGAAGAACTATCATCACTATCATCAATATCGACCTCCTCCTCTTGGACTGTAATTGTAGGACAATTTTGACAGTTGTCACTGGAGCATGTTCCGCATGTTGCTTTACAAGCTCCGCCGCATCCTTTTTTGCAATTACCGAATATCATTTTGAGGAGTTCTTCCGGTGCAGGCATATCCAGCATTTTGATTGGTAGTAAAAATCCTTCATTATTAATCCATCCCCAATTAGTTGGGGTTTGTTCCCAAGCCACGTCTGGGTTTGTAAATAAACTCTCTTAATGTGCTCATTCAGATCATCAACTGTCGGAACAAGGGATGATAATCTCACAGCACTGTTTTTAGTGGGAATCAGCGCATCTACTCGAGAAACGCTGATAAGTCTTCGATTCAGTTTTTTTAACTGTATCTCTTTAGCAGCTCCGTACAGTAATATTGTGCAGTACCTACCGGCTTCTAAAATTTCTTCCAGCTCTGAAGTACTATCATAAAATATATCATACATGTATTTATTTATAAATGCTCCAAAACTGTCGAAAATAAAACAATTTACATGCTTCGAAAATTTCACTGAAAAAAAGGCGATTAGTTTTTCAACGATAACTTCCTTCATATCACTACCTCCGAATAAAGAACTTATATCTAGATACATAATTGTACTAATTTGTATGTTGCTGATATAGTTACAATCTAAGGCACTTCTTCCCATAAGTTCTTGATTGGTTAGTCGAACTATTCGCGGCCGATTCGGGCACGATCGGTTCCGTTAGATTATCATAATCTCAGTTTGACACTTTTGACAGTATCCGCCATTAATGTTAATAGGTGTTTTTCGTGTTTTTCGATCAAAATGTGGTGAAGAAGTCTTTTTATTTTAAGTTGTGATTTGCTTAATACCTAAATAATATTCTCTATTCATATTTAGAGAGTCTAGTGACAATATATTTAGTGCAAAATGGTGGAAGTGCTGTGCCATTTGCAAAAAGCAGTTTAGAAAAGAAGAAAATCGATCGTTCCATAGTCGTAACATGATGAAGTTCAGTTTACAGTTATATAGTGAATAGCAATTAAATTTTAATATCCTTTCAATACATATTTATCTTACTGTATTATATTACTGTAATATCGTATGCCTACATCACGTTGTGTAAAGAGCCGGTAATGCAGGAATTGCAATAATTCATTTTAATGAAAATATTTACCATTCTACACACACAACGCCACTGTTGCCTATGGGATGTGATGTTCATCTATTCTTTTTAATGGACATATAATGTGACTATGTTAGGAGCAAACAAGGTATATAGTGAAAAGATAGCCTGTTATTTATCTAGATATAAGTTCTTTAATCGAAGATCACTACAAAAATCATTTTGCAGAGAATTTTAAGGGCTACAATGCTTGTAAAGTTAAACTTCCTTGAACCCTTCGTATTTGAGATTTTTGAGTTTAAAGGGCTCGGGAAAGGTGGTCCTCGCACTCAAATGCAAACTTACTAACTACAAACTACTAACTTACGTAGCTTCTTTAGTTTTTGAATTATTGTGAAGAAATGAAAATTTTTTAAGAAATTTCAAAAATCATTTCAAATTAGAATCAAACTTTTTTTCAAATCTAGGCATCCCAAACCGATCAAACTTCTAGAACATGTTGTTCGTACTTAAATAAAGTGAATTGTAAATGGATTACATTCAATTTCAATTCTTGCGGTGAAGCCATGTTTTATTGCTGATTTTTTCTCCGAAAAAACGAGACAACCGTTTTATTTTCATCATAACTCCGTTAGTTTTTATGCTAACGCCAACTTTTACCAAATCTCATATTAAAGGTCTCCTCACGTACTTTTAAAAATGTCTTACATGTTTTCCTCCAAAAATTTTCCGTTTTTCCATTATTTAACGTTGAAAGGTTCGAATTCAGTTTTCGAACAAAAGTCACATTCAACGAGCCATAGCTCGGTTCATATTGCATCTACAGAAATAAGAAAAAAAGCCAACGGATTTATTATTTTATAAGCTTCATTTTTGCTTATAATATTTTTTTGATAAAACGTATAAATTCGAGTTATTCGCGAAAAATCGTTCTAAAACGTGAATTTTTTAGATGAAACATCAACATTTTCAATCACGATTAACTCAAAAAGTATTGACTTATCGAAAAACCTTTATAGGACATTTTTTACTTAGAATTTATTCCCCTATCGATTTCTGCGGTTATTTTGAATGTAATAATTTCCACCCCCGAGAAGGGGTGGCATCCACCTCCAGGGTAAAAGCACACTTCGGCACTATATAACTTTTGTTTCTTGTGCCATTCCCTAATTACTGTCCAAATTTTACGTCAATCGGTTTTGTACGAAAGAATTCTGAGCGAAAAACTGTCAAACACTGGACTATAGGAGTCACATCAAGGAATTAAGTAATATAACTAACAATTCCTAATCATTTTGAAGAATTTCGCAACAAAGTTTCATTGGTGTAATTGTTCAACTTATGCGAAGAACATTACTTTATATTGATAATAATGGAGGACATACTAAGTCATTTATATAATGGCGATTGTTTGTATTAACTCATAAATTCTTACTTATCACGTATCATTTTGCCTTTGTACCTGATTTTCGAAATAAAACCCTGTATGACCATTTTCAGCTTGAATAAATTACCAAAGTAAACGTACTATGCTGTTACACATAAAATAGGATTTCCTACACAACTAACTTTCATAAGAGCTAACCTTATACTTCTTAATTAACAAAAAAGAGCACAATATAATAATTCGCAATAATTACGAATTAAGGTCGATTTAGTTGCAAAATTTGCGTTATTATTAAAATCGTAATCGGATGTCGAAAATCATCGATCGACAATCACTATAATAAAAGGTAATATAGGCTTATCTTCGGTACCAAATCGATTCAAATTGTTAGCCGTTAAACGATATCAAGCGGGTGTTGGGAAATCTGTTCGAATACGTGCTGTATTCTTAACACATTGTTTATGTTTGTTGCCAAGCTAAACGACACTTGGATGCTAATCCATTGTTGTTGATGTAGTAAACAGTATTTATTATCACACTTTAAATTATTGACATAATGAAAAGAATGGCAGCACAATAATAGGCTCGTAGTGTCATTTATGATTTCATGCTCGTTTTAACCTATTCAAGTCACCTCTATATAAATTTAATTTCAGCAATTTTCATTCTAATAATCTACTTTTACGTGGTAAAACAAACCATATAAACGTTCTTTAATAATTATACAGGGTGTTTCACGAGGAAACGGACATGCTTTAAGTCCGGACTTAAAAAATGTTTTGGTTGTTCTTCAAGAAAACAATAAATCCCTGTATATATTTTTTTAAAATTTCAACATTAAATTCGAAAAGTACATAAAAAATTGAACAAAATGACTTCATAAATTTTTTGCCACACTTTTGCCACCTTCAAAATGAATTCCACTAAATAATGCAATATGAGACTTTAGAAAATATCGATGAATGATAGGCGCAAAAAATGTTTCCACCATTAAATTACGCATTTACTTTTTTTTTCAGCAGTAATTATTATGCTTTAATTACCAATTTTTATGGAGGGGGTAAAGTTAGTAAAAAAATAAATATTAAAGGACACCGAATCAAAAATCTATTTCATTCCTCTCATTTATTAAAGGCTAGTAATACAGCAACATAACATACATATTAACAACAACAATAATTGTAATAACAAAGTTGCATATTAATAATACACACAGTAACAAGATAATAACAAAATATTTACTGAATAATTGTTCCAAAAACAAAAAATGCAGATATTGTCATGTCATAAAACATATTTACAAACTAAAATTATAATTACATTTTAAGGCCCCTGTACACATTTGGCCAACTAGTTGTGCCAATGAGTTGGGCCAAAAATAAGGGCACTGGTTACACGTTGGCGTTACTCATTCTGCATTGGCCATTTGACGAGGATGGATGTGGATTATTGGTTCAATTTGGTATAAATCTATAAACTTCAAAACTTCACTATTCCATACCGCCATCGTAGCTCGTAAATACAATTATTACGCCGCAACACTACCGTTTCCGCTTTAACGGCAATTACGAACTGAAGAAGAGGCCAACGTGTGAACGCTGTTGGCGGATTGCGCCAAGATCTTTTGATGTGTGCACGAAAAACCGACAACATTCGGCTGGCCGGCCAACGCTGGCCGCCAACGACCAAGTTACGCCAAGTGGTCTTGTACACGTTGGCCCAACTAGTTGGCCAAACGTGTACAGGAGCCTTTATGTTCAAAGTGTCCTCCTCAGCTTCAGTACATTTTCTAGTGCGGTTCACGAGATGACCGATTAATCTTCATATCACATCTGGACTGTTTCTAATATCGTTGCGGCATTTAAAAATCCTTTGAATTAATTAATCTCTGCCGTTAATGTCCACTATTTAAGAAATAATCTAAAATTGACTGATTTTACGTTTAAAGGCATTGTTTAAAGTTGTCATTTTTGATTATAGTAAGCTTTACTTCAAAATGACAACTATTAGAAAAACAAGCAATGTGCCAACTGTAAACAATAGTTGCTTTCTTTCTACCAGTGAACTGAGCTAAACTTAAAAAATCTTGGTCGTTCTATTTGATTTTCTTACCTCAAATTAGCTCAGACAAATATCTTCCCAAGTTCAATTCAGGGAGGCAATTGGTCATAATACCTGAATCTTAACAACGCGCATGCGTAAATTTTCTGGTCTATTTTGATCATTATAATCCAGTCATCTTAGTCAAAATAGGGTAAGAATCTCGGAATTCAAGATAACCGGCTGTAAACTCGTATAAACCTTTATTTTAACATCCTAAAATTTGTCTCAAAACCTACTTAGGATAGCGTGGACGCGACTTGTCGATAACTAAGGTCAAAGGTCAAAAAATCGTTTTTTGCGCATTTTTTGCAAATATCTCGTTCCCTGTAAAATTTACGCTATTTGTATTCATTATAAATATTGTAGGGGATAAAATTCTCTACAACTTTTGTTTCAAAAATTTTTTATACCTCAAACCGTTTTTGAGATAGAGGGCGGTGAGCGCGCAGTCTTTCACTATGTAAGGTGTCATTCAAGTTCGATCTGTAGTCTCGGTCAAAAACACGCCGTATAAAGCCCGTTAATTATTGAAAAATATATAATTATAAATAATTTACATTTTTTCATTAAATATCACATTTAATATAATAAGAAGAAAACTAAAAATAACAACATGGAGTCCTTCTTATTTTTATTCAATTTTTTTAATTTCAACCATGAAAAATGTATGAAATCGCATTTTTTAATAAAAATATAAATTAAAAATTTATTTATTGCCTTTTTATTTACTTAGGAAGTAATTAGTATAAATCTGAATATAGTTAAAATGTAATTAAAGTATTTCTATTAATAATTTTCTAATTGTACAAAGAGGTAAGTGTTATTAAATGAAGATATACTTAATTTATGAAAAAAATTATTATATTAAATGTGATATTTAATGAAAAAATGTAAATTATTTATAATTATATATTTTTCAATAATTAACGGGCTTTATACGGCGTGTTTTTGACCGAGACTACAGATCGAACTTGAATGGCACCGCCCTCTATCTCAAAAACGGTTTGAGGTATAAAAAAAAATTTAAAACAAAAGTTGTAGAGAATTTTATCCCCTACAATATTTATAATAAATACAAATAGCGTAAATTTTACAGGGAACGAGATATTTGCAAAAAATGCGCAAAAAATCGATTTTTTGACCTTTGACCTTAGTTATCTACAAGTTGCGTCCACGCTATCGTAAGTAGGTTTTGAGACAAGTTTTAGGATGTTAAAATAAAGGTTTATACGAGTTTACAGCCGGTTATCTTGAATTCCGAGGTGAAACCACTAAGATGGCTGGACTATTATTTTTGCAAGTACGTTTAGATAACAATTTCAAATTAATTTTTTTACAACTTACGTTACCGTTATCTTTTAGGAAATGTAAATATCTGAGGTATGTTCTTTCAACATGATGGGGCGTCACCGCATTTCTCCAACTAAATTAGAAACCATTTAAATGATGCATATCCAAACAGATAGATTGGTCACAAAGACCGACACAGTCTTCGGATTTCAACCATGTACATTATTTTTTATGAGACCACTTAAAGAATGAGGTCTACAAAGTGGACATTGATTGCAGAGATCAGTTAACTCAAAGGATTGTTAAATAGCACAAAGAATTTAGAGACAGCTGATGTGATAACAAGATCAATCGGTCATCTCGTGAACCGCACTAGAAAATGTATTGAAACTGAGGAGGACATTGTGAACATACCGTGCCTTTACAACCTCTTTGCGTGTGGTTCCTTCCAGTGATGTATCTTTGCGTAAGATACTACCACAAAAAGTTTTGACCTGAAAAACTTCATAATATCTGGGAATTTTTTTTTTCGAAAATCCGAAAATAAATTTTTTTTCTTAATCAAGTGAACCAATTTGTTTGTACTTCACATATATTGTAAATTTTCTCAAGACAATTTATTAATGATATTTTCAGGAAATCTTTCCACGAAGAAAACAAAAATTGATGCTTTTGAATTTTTTGAAAAATTTAAATACGTACTTACACGTTAGCGACCACCACCATTTTTTACTAATTATACTCCATACAATGAGCTATAACATATATTTTTCACAAATCTCTAGTCAAATTGGCAAAGATAATGTTACGTGCTTACACCCCTGTTAGTAAACATCCTGTATCGTGGGTTCAGAAATGATAACACCAGGGTAACACTAAACAATAATGTATTTACTACTCTTGAGGGGGCAGCTCATTCCCGAGCCACTGCAGAACTTGGTGGTAGGTGCGCCGAGAATGCTGTTTAGCTGCGCTCTCAGTTGGTAGGGGAAGCTGATGTCAGGCTTAATATTTGCCGCTGACCTCATGAACGACTGGAAGCGGTACTGGTTGAGGGAGGTCTGTCTTGCTGGTGCCCCACACCATTTGAGGAAGCAAATCTTCCCAGCCTCTTCAGCCTCGCTTTGAGTGGAGGAGGGGTTGTAAAAGATCACTGCCGCTTCCTTGATGATTTCTGATTTTAAGTACAATTTTGAGAAGCCCACCTTGCTTTTCCTTAAAGTTGAAGTGTCTCACTTTTGTAAAAATCTGTTTTTCGAAAATTTTCACTTTTCCGGAGCGTGTAGTTCGAAAACGGTTGCGAATTCGAAAAAAGTATATAAAACTAAAGTTGCAGAGAAGTTCATGAGCTTTCATTTGGTATAAAAAAAATTTTCCCTTCGACGCACCGTTTTAGAGATATAAGCGAAAAAACCAAAAGCGAAAAAACCAAAAGTGGGACTTTCTTTGTACCCCCCTCCGGCTCACCTCCTAAACGGACTTTCATTATGTTCACTCTCTAAGCACCCTGAATAACTTTCTAAAGGAATCGCTTAGGTCCTTGCTCACGCACTCTACGCCACCCTTTAGGCCATTCGTTGACTGGACTAAATGGCAATGTTATTTTACATATTAGAGATATTAACACTTAAGGGCAGCAACGCACTACTACGGCCACGACCAACGGCTGGTCGTGGCTGTAGTACTACGACCACAAATGCGACCAGTCGATGCGGAGCTGCAAAATGGACGTCGAATATATAGCTATCGTTGTGTAGACTGGTCGTTAAGCGTGCGCGCTGTTCTGTATTACATACAAATTTTGACCGCAACGATTGATTGGCCGGACCTTGGTCGCATGACAAAATTGTGGCCGTTGCGACCGCCTGGCCGCATCGACCACGTGTGCATTCTCATATAAAATTGGCCACTATATAACTTTTTCATTGAGTCATTCCCTAATTACTGTCCAAATTTCACGTCAATCGGTTTTATCCGAAAGAATTCTGAGCGAAAAACACTGGACTAAATTAACTTTTCAATGAATATCGAAAACAAAAACAAAAAAATAGATTTTTTCTCTAAAAGTTGTTATTGTTGTTTAAACAATATAATAATTATTAACGCCGACTGTGAGAAACATGTTTGAACTTAAATTTTCAATAAAAACGACTCAATGTTTTATAAATATCGCGGAAAAAAATTTTTAAAATATATATTTTTTTGTAAATATTGTTATTATTGTTTAAATAATATAAATAATTATTTGCGCCCCTTGGGATGTTTCTGATTTTGAATAATATTAAAAAACACACATTTAAAAAAAATGATCAAAATTGGAGCTGTTGCTGAGAATTAAGAGGTTTTGACGATTTTTAGACTTTGTTGACTCGATTAACATGCACACAGCTATACCCAAGAACATTTTGACTTGCGTAGACACTAAACCATCTATTACTTTGAAATTAAAAGCGCCAGGAAAACATATCCACATGACCTAATTTTGATTTGAATTTATATGTTCGGCGATTCTTGCACTACCTTTCAGGTTTGCTGTGAAACAAGATATGATTTTTATATTATTTTCCCTCCGATTAAAGAACTTATATCTAGATACATAATGGCATTGATTTATTTGTCGCTGAAAGACTCACAATCTAAGGCACTTCTTCCCATAAGTTGCTGATTGGCCCATAGGCGTATTCGCGGCCGCTCGTGCACAATCGGCTTCAGTTCGATTATCATAATCTCAGTTGACAGTTCGGCCATTAATGTCAATAAATGTTTTTCGTGTTCTCCGACCAAAAATTGGTGAAAAAGTAATTTTATTTTAAGTTGTGATTTGCTTAATACCTAAATAATATTCTCTATTCATATTTACACAGTTTAGTGACAATATATTTTGTACAAATAAATAGTGAAGTGCTATGCCGTTTGCAGAAAGCAGTTTAGAAAAGAAGAAAATCGATCGTTCCATAGTCGTAACATGATGAAGTTCAGTTTACAGTTATAAAGTAAATAGCAATTAAATTTTAATATCCTTTCAATACATATTTATCTTACTGTTTTATCTTACTGTAATATCGTATGCCTACATCACGTTATATAAAGAGCCGGTAATGCAGAAATTTCAATAATTCATTTTAATGAAAATATTTACCATTCTACACATTTTCTACACACACAACGCCACTGTTGCCTATGGGATGTGATGTTCATCTATCCATTTTAATGGACATATAATGTGACTATGTTAGGAGCAAACAAGGTATATAGTGAAAAGATAGCCTGTTATGTATCTAGATATAAGTTCTTTAATCGGAGTATTTTCCTCTAAAATTATACATAATAACTTCTAAATAATAAAATAATTAAAGATTTCTGGACACTTTTCCGTTTCCTGTATATTGGGCGGCATATTTCAATTTTGTACCTTATTTTTTCGGAATAGTCTAAAAATATACATTACATTATATCACCGAATCTACCTAAAGCTAGTTTGAAACTGGTATGTACCTACACTTTCGATACCTTGTACAATCGTCCTATTTTTTATATCGTTAACAAAAAATCTTAGTAATACAGTTTACTCTCGAATATAATTCGTATCTGTATAAGACATGGCAGTTTACGCACTTCTGATGATCACCCTGTGTGGTGGATATGGTCCAGTTTCCGTATTCTATCATGCTATTTTACATATGTATCTTTAAAAATTATAAGTCTAAGAGAACTTGTCGTGTTTTGATGAAACAAAAATTTGTTTCTACGATCATTATTAAAAAATGTCCCGTTATAATATAACTATTTGATTAAATCAAGTAGATATAATAACTAATAGACACCTTTATTAACCAACAGGGCAATACGTAGGTAATATGTAATAAAAACTTTACGTAATAAATTGTACAAATTAAATAAGTGGGTACCTAAATAGTACTTCTTACATAAAAAAATCATAATATATTACAAAATACTTCTCACAGCATGATGTTAACAGTCATTTGTCTAACAGCATTTAATGTGCAATAATGAACATTTCATAAATGACAAATTATATTACATTCAAAAGTTATCCCTCGAGTTCCATATAAAATTTTTAAAATCAGGTTATCTAGTACCTTTTACAAAATACCAATCATCTACAAATAGTGCTCTGGCTTGTGTTAAAAAAATGGGAGCCAAGGAAATTTTCGTGAAGAAAGTATCTGCCATACCTCAAACTCTTAAGAAAGGTTAGTAGATTATGTACTTAAAAATAGAGTTGTCAATTTTTAGTTTGCGGCTTGCCATAGATTTTTTTCTAAGGTTATCAAATCCCGCATTTCATATGCATATAGACGCATGTTGCTTAATAATAGCATTGTTACTTATTTTGCATAAATCTTACATGCTTTGATATTTCATATTATCATATTTTATTATATTAGTATATTTTATTATAATATACTCCCTGCGACGCCGCACAGTGGGGCAAATAGCTCATTTTTTGGACAAGCGATAATTCCCAAGCTTGGAATTAACGAAATTTAAAATTTTTTGTTTTAAACTCTTCGTTATAAAATTGCCTTTAATTCTATCGAGCCCGAATTTTGAAATTTCAAAATTAAAGGACTTAAATTTTGAAAGTAAATTAAAATTTTATCAAAAGATAGTTTAAAATTATAAAAAATTGTTAGTTGGGGTTTTTTTTTGGTTTCTAATCTCATTTCTGATCCCCAAATTTTGCTATTCAAAAAACCAAGACAGCGGATCCAATATGGCGGCCATATTTTTTTAAATGAGATGTACATGCGCAAATTGATAAAAATTGTTACTTAGGGTTTTTAAGGGTTTCTGACCATGAATATGAAGTCTAAATTATGTAATATCGTAATCCAAGATGGCGGATCCAATATGGCGGCCACAATATTTTTTAAAATGAAATGTACATGCGCAAATTATTAAAAATTGTTATTTAGGAGTTTTAGGGTCTGCTGAACATGAATCTGAAGTCTAAATTACGTAATATCGAAATTCAAGATGGCGGATCCAATATGGTGTCCGTAAGTTAAAATAGAATGATAAATCAAGAAAGAAATTGCTAAAATTTATTACTCAGGGGCTTAATTCGCTAATCTTGTTTCGGATATTTTAGTTTCGTCACTTTGGAAACCATAATATCGGATCCAATATAGCTGTTATAAATTTAAAAAAAAAATAAGACGTACATGCAAAAGTCATTAAAAATTTGTTCCTAGAGGTTTCTGATTCTGCAGTTAAAATTTCGTAATTTTGAATTCTAGAGTTGCATTTCCAGTATGTGCTAAAATGAAATAATTAATCAAAAATTAACCTTAAATGTCCAATCATAGAGTAGTCAAAAGACAAATACTATTAGCTAATACTATTAGGCAAGAACTATTAACTTTAATTATAATATTTGATCAAGTCATAAAATGACAGAAAGTAAAATATTGTAAGCCATGAACTTAAAATAACCTAATGCTTCTAGTCCTAAACAAACAGCTAGAAAAGTACGATAAGATATAAATCTAACATAATCTAATACGTAAAATGATGAACGAGTAGAATCTTCAACTTCAACTTCAACACCATATTGGATCCGCCATCTTGGATTTCGATATTACGTAATTTGGACTTTAGATCCATGATCAGCAATCTCTAAAACCTTTAAGTAATAATTTTTAACAATTGCGCATTTACATGTCAATTAAAAAAATATTATGGCCGCCATATTGGATTCGCCATTTTGGATTACGATATTACGTAATTTGGATTTCAGATTCTCGATCAGAAACCCTTAAAAGTCCTAAGTAACAATTTTTAACAGTTTGTGCATGTACATTTCATTTAAAAAAAATATTATGGCCGCCATATTGGATCCGCTATCTTGGTTTTTTGATCGCAAAATTCGGGGATCAGAAATGAGAGTAGAAACCAAAAAAACCCAAGTAACAGTTTTTTATAATTGTAAACAATCTTTTGATAAAATTTTAATTTACTTTCAAAATTTAAGTCCTTTAGTTTTGAAATTTCAAAATTCGAGCTCGATAAAATTAAAGGCAATTTTATAACGAAGAGTTTAAAAATTTTTTTTTTTAATTTCATTAATTCCAGGCTTGGGAATTATCGCTTGTCCAAAAAATGAGCTATTTGCCCCACTGTGCGCCGCCGATAGGCTACAAAACAATAATATCTTGCGCTACTGGAAACGCGTGTTATGACACGCGCCTGTCGGTGCAGTTACAAACAATGTAGTTAGTGAAAGTTTTTCACTTATTTCGGAATAGGCAGTTGCATAAATAATCTGTTACACAAGAGAAAAGTAGTAGTTTCTCTGAAGGAGGAGATTTTAATGTCTTTTGAAGCTGAATACTCTGATTTGGTCACCGATCAAGAGAAAGCTGATACCAACATTTTGCTCCACTCTTGCCTTGGCCAAGCAAAAAAGTGTGTTCACATATTTTCACAAGATACCAATGGCTTTATTATAGCTTTAAATCAGTGTGAACACTTCTCCAATGGAGTCTATTTCCATACTGGAGTTGGAGAAAAGCATAGGATGATTCCACTTACTCCCATATATAAAGCGCTTGGACCAAGCAGAACGGCTGCATTACTTGTATTCCATGCAATATCGGGTTCAGATACGACCGGCACATTTTACAAAATAGGAAAGAAGACCTTTTGGACGTTTTTCCTTAATGCATATCAAGAAGTTTTAGCAGCGCTCAGATGCCTTCAGAATGAGAACGATATAAGTGATAAAAATAGTTCTGCACTAGAGTAATTTGTATGTCAAGTGTTCTGTCCTAGAACTAAGGTCACATGCATCGAAACACTCCGATGGCAGTCATTCTCGAAGAAACAGATTACTAATGACTTGCTTCCACTTACAAAGGCATCACTAATTCTATACTTGAGACGAGACAATTACCAAGCACTTGTATGGAGTAAGTGTAATTTGAGCTTCTCCTGCAACTTACGGATGGTATTTTGAGAACAATAAAAAAACTATTTTTTCTTCGATCAATATACCTTTTAAGTTATATCTTATGTTTCAGCTATTCACCAGTCTTAACCGAAAATCCATTAAATGCACGAATGGAAATATATAATATTACCAAATGTGCATGCAAAAAAAGATATTCTTCTCCCTGCAAATGCTACTCGAATGAGATTGTACAGAATTATATGCATGTGAGGGAGAAAGCTGCTTTTTTTTGCAAATAATGATCTCATTTAAAATATCCTGATCGTTCATTTATTATTTCCACTACAATCGATTAAAATTAGGACAACTTCAACTTTATAAATATGTGAGTACTTTATCCAGAGGGAAGATCTATTTTTCCAATATTTGACTATAAAAGTAAAGGTTATATGAGAAATAAATTTTTAATTCATTTAAGCGCGGCTTAAGTAAATTCCCCGCAACTGATTTTCGATGTTTTTCTCCCAAAATTGAACTACTGCAGAACGCCTTTCAGGAAAACTTTTCATTTTGAGGGTCCCAAAAGAGCCCCCCCCCCCTATTGTGCGATTACGAAACGGAGTTGGAAACTCTATCTTGGGGGGTTTAGTAATTATGGTATAGGAAGTAATTTCAGCCTAGTGCCATACTTCCTTCATTAAAACTACCACGGCCTGACAGCGTACTAAAACTCAAGGCGGAAAATGTCAGTTTCCATTTGTTTCATGACTAGTGCATTAGTATCTAATAGAAAAACAAAAAAACTGACGAGCCGTTATGACTAATATGACTATGTTCTTTACACTTTTACTTCTTCAACAACTTAGTCAGGGAGCTGTAATGCTAAAAACTCCGAGATGCCGTGGACGTCCGTCGACTTGATAGATGGTGCGGAAGGTCCCCCTGAACCACTCGATACCCTTAGTTTAGCTATTGGTCGTGATCTGTAGAATTTATGACCCCGGGAAGGTCATTCCGAACGGACGAAATGTGAAACCTGTCCGTCGACTAAAAAATTACATTCTAGGAGTCATCAGAAACCCATTGCTAAATTTTTGTTGCATTCGGTGCACAAGGTCCAAAATTATGGGCAAATATCCGATTTTTTTTGAAATTTTTCTGTCCGAGATGTGAAGACCCTTCAAAGCCTTTTCCAACCTGTTTTCCCAAATCGAAAAAGTACCAAAATCCAATCGGCAGACAAATCTATTCACCAGATTTTTTTTGGGCGACTTTGAAAATTGGGAAAATTCCAAAATTTGATGTTTTTCCACCTAATTATGGGGGAAAATGTCTATCAACAATTTTTCCTGCTAATTGGACCCATAAACAGTGGTGAAAAACAATCGACAGACAATTTCATCCCTTACACAATTTTTGGCCATCCTTCAAAAATTTCCAAAATGTGCCAATTTATTAAAAAAAAAACGGAATAAAGTGTCTATTTATCTACAGTGTCCTTTGTGCAATTTTCATTAATATGTTGACCGAAACCAGGAAAACCAGGAAGACCAGGTCCTCGGAAGGTAATTACAGCACAATGTATCACCTAAGTGCTTCCTTGTAGCCTCTCGTGGGAGTTTACTTTATTCGCGTATTTTACAATCGATCTATATGTTGACTGGTAGGTATGGTGGGAAACAATTAAAGCTGGGGTCCGTACATTACTGCCTCGGGGAATTTAAACGGCAGCCATTACCACGAATTGCCTAAGAACGCCACATCAAGTTCGCCGACTACCACCGCGCGGTTCGGTTAAGTTACCTACATGTAAATTTATTTCATTGCACGTGCAGTGTGTTAAATCCCTTAAAGAAGGTCCTTACTAAAAACCTATTAATAATAGAAACATTCCCTTTTGTGGTTTTCCTGGTTTCTGGTCAACATATTAATAAAAATTGCATCAGCACAAAGGACACTGTACTTAGATAAATAGACACTTTATTCCGCTCTTTTATAAATTGGCACATTTTGGAAATTTTTGAAGAGTGGCCAAAAATTGTGTAAGGGATGAAATTGTGTGTCGATTGTTCTTCACCTTTGTTTATGGGTCCAATTAGCAGAGAAAATGATTGACAGACATTTTCTCCGATAATCCCGAAAATTAGGTGGAAAAACATCACATTTTGGAATTTTCCCAATTTTCAAAGTCGCCCAAAAAAAATTCTGGTGAATAGTTTTGTTTGTCGATTGGATTTTAGTACTTTTTCCATCTGGAAAAACAGGTTGGAAAAGGTTTTGAAGGATCTTCACATCTCCGACAGAAACATTTCAAAAAATATTCGGTTATTTGCCCATAATTTTGGACCTCGTGGACCGAATGAAAAAAAAATTAGCACTGGGTTTCTGATGAGTCCTAGAAGGTAATTTTTTTGTCGACGGACAGGTTTCACATTTCGTCCATTCGGAGTGACCTTCTCGGGGTCATAAATTCTACAGATCACGACCAATAGCTAAAGTAAGGGTACCGAGTGGTTCAGGGGGACCTTCCGCACTATCGATCAAGTCGACGAACGTCCATGGCATCTCGGAGTTTTTAGCATTACAGCTCCCTGACTAACTGATTTTAACCCTTCAGCAACGATAATAATGTCAATCGTATTAGACTTTTTTCCCAGGGTGACATTAGCTATTAAAAAAATGTTGAATTTTATATGCCGCTATGAAGTTGGAAAAAAGGCACGGGCTCTCAGACTATAATAATATAGCATACAGTATTGCCCTATAAATAAAAGTGGTCACAAATAAAAACTCCGCTTAAATAAATATTGCATAACTGAATTACCAACCTAGAGTAAATATTTATAACATTCGATTTCTCAAAGTTTAAATTAATTTGCACATACACTTATTAACACTATTATATATTAATCATGAACTAGGTATCTCAATCGTGGTAAATATATCATATAATTAATGCAAATAACCATTCACTTACTTAAATGTATTACTTTACGAAGCTTAAACAGTCCTTTTGTTTGCCCACGTAAGTCTAACAATATACAAGGCACGGAAATCAATGTGGTTTATGTCATAAATAATTTTGCTGCGAATTGGGAAGTCCAGTATTGATTATTTAAAGTATTTATTTACTACTTGCATGTGTTTATGTTGAATATTCATACACTTATTATCATTAAATAATTCATTGAAGATGAGTAATGTGATCATAAACTATCTAGGTATCTGTCTAATGGTTTTTACAAACATTCTCTCTGGAATTGTTAATTTTTAATTACACTTTTTTTTTGTGATTCTATTCCGTCAAAATTTATTTTTAACCAATGATTATATATAAATTATGGTTTTCTGCAAACGGAAAATGGGAAATAGATTATGGGTTTTCTATTTGAAAAAGCCCGTAAGCGTTTTGTGTACCCTTTTGTATTTAGTATTTGATTAGGAAAAAACGAACTCTTCAGTGGAAAACGATCGCAAGATCTTGGTTACCATAATAATGACACATCGTAGCTTTGGTTAATGTCAGAATTATACCAACTGATATTTCTATTCAAAGCTCTAATGATCGTACTTTTAAAAGTATAAAAAGCTATGAAATTTTAGTTCGTTGCGAAAAGCTGAAGAAATTTATTGATACCAACAACAAAACACAACAAAAAACTTGAGCCCGCTCTATTTTGGTATACATAATATAAAATATCTTACATCTGGTTCTTTCTGTCTGTAAACAAAAAATGTCGGGGATATTTTTGGTGCTTCCCGATTATCTAGGAACTTAAATTTCGCCGGGAAATTCAATATGGAGGATCCAACAGGGCGGTTTTAAGAGAAAGACGGCTTCTCACATTTTGTACCCTTCCAAAATAGAAACTTGATTTTTCTTTTTTAGTACTTCATGTCAAGCATAAGTTGGAGACAATTTTCCAAGCAAATGAAAGCCATCCAAACGCGTTAGTAAATGGAGCAACACACGTAATGAGTAAAGTTTTCGCGTGCGTTTCTCCTTCTACTTATACGTGATGGAAAGTTACTACTGCCTACATTTTCTACGTGTACCGACCCTACCTTAGATAGATCAGCAACTTGCCAGTTGCTTAAAAAATGGGTGTTAGCAAAACATACAACACATCGATTTTCCAGGAAATATACCCTTCAAGACGACTCTGCGGCAGTTTATTTTGTGGTCCCATTGCAAAATTTATAGAATGATTAGTGGTTCAGGAAAGATCAGACGGTAAGCGGATGGTAAGAAGAACATCTATGAATGATTTTTGTGCGGTGGCTACTGTCAGGCCGTGATGGTTTTAATGAAGGAAGTATGGCCCTAGGCTGAAATTACTTCCTATACCATAGTTAGTAAAACCCCCAAGATAGAGTTTCCAACTCTTTTGGGACTCTCAAAATGAAAAGTTTTCCTGAAAATATCAAAAGTGTTCTGCAGTAATTCAATTTTGGGAGAAAAACATCGATAATCAGTTGCGGGGAAGTTACTTAAGCCGCGCTTAAATGAATTAAAAGTTTATTTCTCATATATAGTAGAGTGCTCGGTGCCCAGATATACGCATAAAAATAAGTACTGTGGGGGTTTCGTTGGTACAAGCTGAATTGGTATAAAGGTAATGATGATATACTGATGTTTCAAAATCTCAAAGCCGTCAAAAAATGTCCTTCTCAAAAGGTCATTATAATCAAAAAACGAGTTATTTCTTAGTGAATTAGGTGTTTTGATATTTCTACTTTTGAGTAATAGCAAATCCTTTTAACCATGAATAGAACTAGTCAAAATAAGTAGATTTTCGAACAGACCCACCTCGAGAAATCATGCCTGCTCCCCCTGCCCCCCCCTCAAAGGGGCTGCCTGTATCTGCCTATATATTTTTTTTCTCAAAAACGGTAGGAGCTAGAGGAATGATCTTGGCGTCATCCGATAGAGTATAAAATTTTGCATGAGACCCTCCATTTGCTTTTTGCTGTTTTCTTTTTTTTAAGGCTCCACAGCAAAAAAAAGGGTGAGAGCCTTCCAACAACGACACGTGTTTGGCTATACTTCTAAAACGGCCCAATAAATCAAAATTCTACAAGATATAAAAAATAAAGACCATTATTTTTTCTATCTATTATTTGTATATGTTATTTGTTTATATAAAGCCGTCAGTGGCGTACAAAGAGAAAGATGCATATGTGCATAATGAATTTATTTAAAATAATTTATTATCGTTGTTAAAAACAATAATATAATGTAATAATTTTGAACAGGCACAATCAATATTTTCGCAGTTTGTAACAACCATAATAAATTATTTTAAATAAATTCATTATGCACATGTGCATCTTTCTCTTTGTACGCCACTGACGGCTTTATATAAACAAATAACATACACAAACAAGCTAAAAACGTACTCTTCGCCAATTTACTGAGCTTTTTATATATAATTGTTACACATTCTATAGGATACTCTTCGCAGTTTTCTTGTAAATAATGTTAGTTTTTGGACATCCTAAATTTTGTGATACCATCTTTAGTGTAAAAAAATTGTATGAAAAAAAAAAATGAAAAAAAAATATCCAACCTGTGGGATTCGAACACGGGACCTTTGGATTCAAATGCAACGCAAAGCTTTAGCCGCTGCGCCACCACCTATTGCTACAAAAATTGATTGTCTGTGATATATATCTTTCGGCATTCATGCATATTTCACTTCTATGAAATATATATTAGTAAACTTCATAAACAAAAAAAAAAATATTATGGAAATAATATCTCCCAAGATTTCCATTTTAGTACAAGCGACAAAAATTAAGAGAATTTTTTTTTTTTTAATTAAATAATTAATAACTTTTTTATAACACTAACACTAACTTACTTTCTAAATTTCAATACAATCGGACTTTTCTTTCTTAAGTTATCGTGCTTACAAGAAACGTGACGGACGGACAGACGGACATTTTGAAAGTTGTTCAGAATTCGTTCACTAACACAATGATATGAAATTTTTTTCTCTACGAGCGATATTTACGATTTTAGAAATGTGCCGATCGAATACAATATACTCTTCGTTTTTGCGAAGAGTATAATAATATACCAATCGATAGAAAAAATAATAATAAATAAATAAATAAATAAATAAATAAATAAACGTTTATTGTGCACAAAATAGTTTACACAAAAGGAAGAGGTTAGCCTAAGCTATCTTCCACCTCCCCATATACATTAGAAAAAAAAATTAATACTGTACGTAATTAATACTGTACATTACACCGAGAAAACCTATTAAACTAAATTTTTATATAATTACTTATATTATATTTCTTATAAATAAAAACGGTTAAAAAAAAAACAACAAAAATCTGACTACAATTACAAAAAGCGAAATGGTATATTAATACATTTGCCGTAAGATTTAAGTAGTCCAAATGAACAAATTCTGTTCCAAAAATTTTGCAAAATATGGTTCCTACATTTTACAACATGTATAATTACATATTATAAATACTTTATAAATAGGTTCCATAAAGTATTATAATTCAAGAACATTTAAAAGCAATAGTAAATTCCAAACAGTTGTAATATTAATAATAAAAAAAAAAGAGAAGGAAAAAGAATGATTCACTTAAAAAAAGAAATAAGAACTTTTTTTTTAATTTTTACCTGCGTTACTATATATAGAGAAAAAATATATATGTATGTGTATTTAATTTGCATCTGATAGAGAACTTTTTACATTTTTCTTAAATTTATTGAGAGATAAATCTAAGTGATCTATAACGTTATTTAACAAAACAGGTGCCAAATAAGAAAAACTGCCTTCATATTTTCTAGTCGAGTGTTGTGGAATTGTAAAGGTATTTGCTCTTATATTCACTGCATGAATATTCTCTTAACAAGAAGTTTAAACAAATAAGAAGGCGTTTTGCTTTTTAATAATTTATATAAAAAGATGGAAATAAATTCTATTTTTGATATTTAATTCATTTAGAGCCACGAGATAAGGTGTTATATGCACCCGAAACGGTATGCAACAAACAAATCGCATACAGGCATTTTGTATGCGCTGAAGTCTTAATTGATTATGCTGAGTAAGAAAATTGTAATACACTGCGCAACAATATTCTATATGCGGATAAATCATTGTTTTGACTAATTTTAATTTTACGTCTTGACTTAGTTGATATTTAAATTTGTACATTGGCTTTAGTTTTAAAAATGTAATTTGAAAGATATGATCGACATGCTTCTCAAAAGATAGATGGTTATCTAAAATTACACCTAAATTTTTCGCAGATTGTACCCAGTTTATATTTGTTCCATTAATATTTATTGTATGATCCCCATAATGTTATTTATCTGCCTCTCAGGCCCTATACATAATGCCACTGTTTTATTCGGGTTAATACGCAAGCCATGATCTTCAGAATATTTTGCTGTATTGTATAAGTCTATGTTTATGTTTTCTATATCATTTTCGAGATTACTTATTGACATATATAATTCGAAATCATCAGCATAGAGATGTACTTGACAATGAGACAGGATAAAGGGGAAGTGAAAAATGAATATAGAGAACAATATTGGTCCCAGGATACTACCCTGTGGTACATCTGATGATGTTTCTCTTATGGACGAATATAAACTATCATCAATTAAAACTCTTTGTGAACGACCTCTGACATAGCTACTTAACCAATTTATAGCACTATTTTCAAACCCAATGTATTTTAATTTTGCAAGAAGTAAATCAAAATTTACTAGGTCAAAGGCTTTACTCTGATCCAGTAAAACTAATATTGATGGCAATGATTTGTCCATTGCTAATGTCATTTACAACTTTCAATGGTGCCGTTTGTGTTCCATGTTTTTGGCGAAAACCTGACTGTATATCTGGAAGGATACTATTAACTTCAATATAGTCTTTTAACTGAAAAGACAGAGTTTTTTCGAGCAATTTGGAAAAAGTCGGCAGAATACATATAGGGCGTAGGTCGTTAAAACAGGCAGGAGTATTTATTTTTGGGATAGGTATAACGTTAGCAGTTTTCCATAAGTTTGGAAAAATACCATGTTTTAAAGACTCGTTAAATATGTGCTTTACAGCATCAATACAGTAGGGTAGAACTAGTGAAATCATTTTAACATTTATACCATCCACACCAAAAGCCTGAGATTTAAATGACTTTAAGGCATTAAAAATTTGCTGGTCATTTATTTCGACAAAATTAATAGACCATAATGGTCTTTAATTTTTATATCTTGTAGAATTTTGATTTATTGGGCCGTTTTAGAGGTATAGCCAAACATGTGTCGTTGTTGGAAGGCTCCTCACACTTTTTTTTTGCTGGGGGGCCTTAAAAAAAAAAGAAAATAGCAAAAAGCAAATGGAGGGTCTTATGCAAAATTTTATACTCTATCGGATGACGCCAAGATCATTCCTCTAGCTCCTACCGTTTTTGAGAAAAAAAATATATATAGGCAGATACAGGCAGCCCCTTTGTGGGGGGGCAGGGGGAGAAGGCATGATTTCTCGAGGTGGGTCTGTTCGAAAATCTACTTATTTTGACTAGTTCTATTCATGGTTAAAAGGATTTGCTATTACTCAAAAGTAGAAATATCAAAACACCTAATTCACTAAGAAATAACTCGTTTTTTGATTGTAATGACCTTTTGAGTAGAACATTTTTTGACGGCTTTAAGATTTTGAAACATCAGTATATCATCATTAATTTTATATCAAATTCAGCTTGTAACAACGAAACCCCCACGGAAGTCACAATAAGCGTATTAATGCACTCTACTTATAACCTTTACTTTTATAGACAAATATTGGAAAAATAGATCTTCCATTTGGATAAAGTACTCACATATTTATAAAGTTGAAGTTGTCCTAATTTTGATCGATTGTAGTGGAAATAATACTGAATGATCAGGATATTTTAAATGAGATCATTATTTGCAAAAAAGGCAGTGGCGTAAAAAAAATAAGTACATAAGAAAAAAATATAATTAAATCAAGTAAGTTAAATAGCTACAAAAAGTGATAGATATAATGACATAATTTCAATCTTCATCACCGTCATCATCCTCCTACCTATCATTGTTGAAGCAGTTTTCTCCCTCACATGCACATAATTCGGTACAAACAATCTCATTCGAGTAGCATTTGCAGGGAATATATTTTTTTGCTTGCACATTTGGTAATATTAAATATTTCCATTGGTACATTTAATGGATTTTCGGTCAAGACTGGCGAATAGCTGAAACATAAGTTATAACTTAAAAGAATCGAAGAAAGAATAGTTTTTTATACCTATTGTTCTCAAAATTCCATCCGTAAGTTGCAGGAGAAGAGAGATTTTGATAGCTCAAATTACACTTACTCCATACAAGTGCTTGGTAATTGGCTCGTCACAAGTATAGAATTGGTGATGCCTTTGTAGGTGGAAGCAAGTCATTAGTAATCTGTTTCTTCGAGAATAACTGAAATCGGAGTGTATCGATGCATTCTAGGACAGAACACTTGACATACAAATTTCTCTAGTGCAGAAATATTTTTATCACTTATAGCGTTCTCATTCTGAAGGCATCTGAGTGCTGCTGAAACTTCTTGATATGCATTAAGGAAAGCCGTCCAAAAGGTCTTCTTTCCCTTTTCGTAAAATCTGCCGGTCATATCTGAACCCGATATTGCATGGAATCCAAGTAATGCAGCTGCTCTGGTTGGTCCAAGCGCTTTATATATGGGAGTAAGTGGAATCATCATATGCTTTTCTCCAACTCCAGTATGGAAATAGGCTCCATTGGAGAAGTGTTCACACTGACTTAAAGCTATAATAAATACATTTGTATCTGGTGAAAATACGTGAACACACTTTTTTTGCTTGCTCAAAAAATAAGGAGTGGAGCAAAATGTTGGTATCAGCTTCCTCCTGATCGGTGACCAAATCAGAGTATTCAGCTTCAAAAGACATTTAAATCTCCTTCAAAGAAACTACTACTTTTCTCTTGCGTAACAGATTATTTTTGCAACTGCCTATATCCGTAATAAGTGAAAAACTCTCACTGGCTACATTGTTTTTAACTCCACCGACAGACGCGAGTCTTAACACGCCTTCCCAGTAGCGCAATATATTATTGTTTTGTAGCCTATCGGCGGCGTCGCAGTGGAGTATATTAGAAAATATAATAATATAATAAAATATGCAACATGCGTCTATGTGCATATGCAATGCGGGATTTGATAACCTTAGAAAAAAACCTGTGGTAAGCCGCAAACTAAAAATTGACAACTCTGTCTTTAAGTACATAATCTATTAACCTTTCTTGTTTGATGTATCCTTCCTTCACGAAAACTGCCACGGCTCCCATTTTTTTAACACAAGCCAGGGCACCATTTGCAGCTGGTGGGGGAAAAATGAAAAACTCTTGGTGGTTGAAATTAATTGTAATCGCGCCATGTTAGTTTTATATCTCATTGGATTTTGTTGGGTTTAGACATATAAAAAATATGAACTGACGATTTAAGCATTGCGCTAGCAAGTTATTTAATCTACATGATGTAATTTTTTGAGGCACTCTTCCATCATCGTAGCACGTCAGTTTTTTAAGGTTAGTTATTGAGAGTAATTAGAAAACTGTAGAAAAATAGAAACTGACAGATTCATAGTTGCGGTTTCGAGAAATTAGCAAATGTATTATATGTACTGCAATTATAAGATTAATCCGGTGATTTTAGCTTCAAAAATAAAGATTTTCTGAAAGTGTTGGGACTAGCCTAAAATAGCCCTACAGAATTTCCTCACGAATCCGCAAAAAATAGTGTTGACCACTCAAAACGGCAGCTTTAATTGTTATTTAACTTTTAGTAAACAGAATGAATTTTGCAACTTAGTTTTTTGCTTATATCTTCGCTTCTAAAGATCGTAGAAAAACGTTCGACGTATCAATTTCTCCGTCATGAACTCCCCTATAAGGTAAGTACAAGCAAAGAACGAATCTTTGATTGTTAATAACATTTTGTGGCAAAAAACTGAAAAAACTGAATTTTTCGATCCTCGAACTTTGAAGTACAGTACTTATTTTTACCCTTAACAAAATGCACTTTGTCCCGCTGCAAAATATTAATTATTTTTTTTGCAACTAATTTATAAAAAAAAATTCAAGCATTTATATTAACAGATCAAATTAACATTTTACAGTTCTGTTTCAGTAAATACATTGTATTTAACGTACATTTACATAATCAAAAAGAATATTCCAAAAAAATTTTAATTTGCGACTTTTTTACGCAAAAATCAATTTTGCAACTTAAACAAATGTAAATATTTCAGTGGATTTTGCATAAAATTTATTGCAACCAACGGCATTTCAATTGTCATAAAAAAACGCGAATTTAAAAAAAAATGTTCTCCGATGCTTTGGAGCCGAGATATGAAGAATTCACGATTTTTGCGATTACGGCGAAATTTGAAAATATTTTTACTTGAAAATTTAACTGAATTTTTCTCAGTGTGTGTTATCACTTACAAAAAGTGACATGTCTCAGCGCGAGCGCCAAAGATGCAATTTTCTCGATTTTTTTCCATAGCCCATTTACATATAGACATGGCACTATTCTTTTTGATTATATAAATGTACGTC
The DNA here is from genome assembly GCA_936432065.2 of Rutpela maculata. Lineage (NCBI taxonomy): Eukaryota > Metazoa > Arthropoda > Insecta > Coleoptera > Cerambycidae > Rutpela > Rutpela maculata. The sequence goes on along the minus strand of OW386289.2, from coordinate 83,149,840 downwards.
TAGTACAATATATTTACCTAAACAGAACTGTAAAATGTTAATTTGATCTTTTAATATAACAGTTTGATTTTTTTTTTATATAAATTAATTGCAAAAAAAAAATAATATTTTGCAACGGGGCAAAGTGCATTTTATATTTACTATTTCTCATAATATCGTTAACATACAGATTTTATATTTGTTTCTACAGTAGGTACTTCAAAGTTTTCCTAATATTACCGGACTAGATATTAGAGCATCCGAACCCGAAACCCCGAGATTATATCAAATATTTGAAGCGAAAAATTATGCTACTGGGTTCATAGCGACCTGGAAAACCTGGAAAAGTCAGTGATTTTAAAGTTGGTCGGGGAAAAGTCAGGTAATTTGGAAACTTTAATGACCAGTCGGGGAATTTAAAAATAATTGTTCACAAAAAAAAATGTTGAGTTTTGTACTTCTAGTTTCGTGCAGATTATTTAGTGCCCCCCTCCCTCCGCTCATCAATTATTAGACCTTTCAATAGTCCTGGAAAACCTGGAAAAGTCAGGAAATTTAAGTTTAAAAAATTGCTTTATACCTTTGAAGACACCCGCCATCGATTTTATATCTGGTCTATTTTCTACAAATGATAGAATTTATGTTATAAAATGGCTTAATTTACCTCGGATTACGTGAATCTTTAATAATTTTCGTACTTTGAGAACTTATATTAAAAATATTTCGAGTTTTATAGTTGTTGGCGCGCGTTATGGGTCACCCAGTAAGCAATGCTCTTCTTATTACCTAGCCGCAGCAACTTGGAGCGCCTCCATTAGATGGCGTCATGTTGCTGCCTATCTATATTCATTTTATTATTATTTATCACTTACACGCATTTGTGTAGGCCGGTTCATTATTTAGGACCATTTTTATTTAATTTAGCTTAATGTAATAGATTTTACAATAGTTTGTATTTTAAAATGTTTATTATTAAAATGTTTTTTTACAGAATCATATTAATTATATATTAGCACGTTTAGTATAAATTAAAAAACTAGGTAATTTCTTATCAGTAGGGCAGTTTCGCTTGCGTAATACCTAAATAATGTAGCTTACTTGCAGAGCTCGGGAACTTTATCTCTGTGACGTCAAAATCAGGGTTGGCTCTAGGTCAGCGCGGAAAGATTTTTATGCAAGTAGCTTGTACTTTTTTTGGGGAATTCCGGAATATCCAAAGTTAATATGGTCAGTTTATTATAAACACCTTCTCGAAGAGGAGGTATTGGGGGATGTAACATTGAATAAACACACACACACACGTGTAATTTTCACTACCTTAAAGTAACACACACATGTAATTTTTCACGACCTATAACGAATATAAAAGTATATTATTAATATTTGTTCTAAATGTTCTGAGTTAAACTTCACCGCCTGTCATTAAAATCCTGTTCCATCAAATTGCAGTTCCGGAAAATCGCGTATCCACAAATATACTGCAGACTGATAAGCACGAGACATTTTTGTATACCGTCGAATGTATAATGTTACGCCTAGGTTTGTAGATATATAGCTAGATTTGTACTGCGATCTCGGATGGTCTACCTTTTCCCTTTATGAAATGTTGACGTAAATGCCCAATATTTCCACAGTGTAGGTATAATAAAAGGGATTTTGTCAAAGCAATGTTTCACAATTTTAGCGGCGTCGTCTAATTAAAGAAGATAATAAAACCACATTAATAAAAAACTGTACCGCCGTACATTGAAATCTAATGTTGACTCTCGGTCAGGATCGAATGCCTTCAACACTGCAATTATAAAAGAGTCAACTACGTCTTTAGGTAATTATCAGCACTTTTTACAAATGTAATAAAGGACCCCGCACACATAGGGGAAAAACGGCATCCGTCAGATTGGCCGAATTTTTGATATGACGTTGAGTCATCCCTATAAAAATTTTTAGTAACATTGGCGTCCAAAAAGCTCTCGTTTTTAAACTGTACCACAAAGAGTTGACAAAATCGGGATTTTTCGATTTCGCGTATGTCACGGGAGATCGGCGTATTTTGTCGCTACTATTCACATAGGCGCAGGCAATGTAGTGTTTTTTGTATATACATATTTAAGTTTATGTAAAATATGGGGTTGTGCTCCGCTCTCTGCCTTGCCCAGGATCAACGAGCAAATATTATTTTCAAGGAATCATCTGATACCCCTTGCTGTATTCTACACAAAACCTCGAGATCCTTTTTTAAATATAATGTGACAATTATTATTACTAATAATAATAATAATAATCTCCATTTATTATTATTTTAAATATGTATATACAAAAAACACCTCATTGCCTGCGCCGATGTGAATAGTAGCGACAAAATACGCCGACCTCCCGTGAAATACGCGACATCGAAAAATCCCGATTTTGTCAACTTTTGTCTACTCTTTGTGGTCCAGTTTAAAAACGAGAGCTTTTTGGACGCCAATGTTACTAAAAATTTTTATATGGATGATGACTCAACGTCATGTCAAAAACCCGCTGCCCAAGGAATCGCTACTTCCACATCCGGATTTTCTATCCAAGTCACCCAACGAAAAAATTTTGTATCTGGAAATAATTGTTTATTGAACTTTAATAATATAATATTTGAAATCTTCTACCCCAAAAACCCATAAAACGATACCCCACATCGGTAGTGGGGTGGGGGTGGTGACAGGAGGTGGGAGTGCGGGGTGGATAAAGTAAAAAATATTTTGGGGTTTCTGGTTCTTGTACACACACTAAATCACTTTTTTTTTTTCATCCCCCCCAAAATCGTCACACAACAACAGCTCCGTGAAGTACGAGGAATGGCTATTAGTCAGTGGACAGTAAGACGAAGACAGCAGGAAAGTAACCTGACCCCTAAAACACCTGCGACTGGTCCAAAACTTATCCCAGCTCATCCTCAAGCACGCCTACGTTTTGCACGAGATCATCTGAATTAGACATTGAAACAGTGGGGTCTGTTCTGTTCTCAGATGAGACCAGCCTCTATGGTAGAGTCCGAAGAAGAAAAGTGTACCGGAGACCAAGAGAGCGATTTGCAGAATGCTGCATTGAAGAGCGGATTGCTTATGGAGGTAGTTCCTGCATGATCTGGGGTGCAACTTCTATGGGAGCACGAAACGACCCTGCTTTCATCCGCAGGGGCGACCGTGGTCACGGGAGAGGAGGTATAATGGGTGCTAGGTTCACCGAAGAGATTTTAACAGTTCATATGTTGTCTTAGGCAGTTTGTCCACTACGTCCTATTCCGAGATCCGAAATGACCGAAGTAGCTGCCTATGTAATCAAATTGGCTGTTTGTCCACACGACGTCCGACATCAGAGATACGTCATCTCGGACTCCGAATATTCTGCTACCTCGGATACACCGCTTGATCGGATCCGAGTTATTGACGATTCGACGCATCAAAAAGCAAAACACTGTCGTTTTTGTGTGTTGTTTATGTTTATGAATGGTTACTAGTGGTCCGAGAACAACTGTAGTGGACAGATATCTTCCGTCACGAACTTTCGACATCACATGTAAATGTCCGTCATCCGAGTTCGGATCTCGGAATCGGACGTAGTGGTTACCGCCTTACGTCGACTACATTGAAGACGAATTTATTTTTATGCATGACAATGCGAGGCCGCATACCTCAAGAATCGTGCAAGGTTACATTACAGAAGTCGGTTTTTGGGTTATGGAGTGGCCAGCATACAGTCCCAACCTAAGTCAGATGGAACATTTATGGGATGAGCTAAAATGAAGAATTCGAGCAAGACTTCGTTCCCCAACCTCGATCCCAGGACTTATTGTTGCAGTAGAAGAAGAGTGGCTTAACAACCCACAAGAAACAATAGTGAATTTAATTAGATCTATGCCTAATCATATGAGAGATGTTATTAGGGCAAGAGGGGGGTCATACCCATTATTAAAAATTAAGTGTTAACTTAGATAGTTGTTAATAACCATACTTCCTTTAGTAATAGAAAAAGTTAATTTATTTCATGCATTAATTTCACTATGTTAAGCCTAAGAAGCCGAAATGAAATTTAATAATTTTAAACTCATATTAAAGCATATTAAATTGTCTTTCAAACAGCATATTTTTTTTGATCTGATGAATAGTTTCTAAAAGAAATATGGTTAAAATCAAAAGTTTACAGTGGGCCGATTTCTTTGCACGCAAGTGTAGTACTAAGTACTATGCTGAACGTACAAGTGTAGTAACTAAAATGATATTTTTTTTCACTATTGTAAAGCTTGTGATAGCGTTATTTTTTTCGACATTTTTATAACGTAATGTATAATCCTTTACAACCTAAAGTAAAAATTGTTTCTGGCCTTTGTTGTCACAATTTCATCGTAGTCAACAATAATAAATTGCATTTGAGCCGCATCATTCACAACTTAAGAGATTGAGACTTTTGGCTCTTGCACACACACTAAATCACAATTTTATGTTTTACCCCCTTTAATAATGGGGGGGGGGATAGTGGGAAGTCTTGGCTTCTCGTACATACACTAAATCCCAATTTTATGAACTCTTAATTGTTTTCTTTATCTATTCACCCCCCCTACTCGCTCCCCCTACCTTTCTACGGATAAAATCAAAATATAATCTAGTTCCAGATATAATATATAGATGTACTAAATTGTCAATCTCATAAACCGTTGCAGAGTAATTGTGCGCACAAGAAGGTGACAGATCGAACGATAGACAGATTTTTTTCTCAAGCTTAAAATTTCGTCGTTTTATGACATTCTAAGCCTTCTTGAATATTTTTTTACGATTACTCACTATACTTCCACGACGTGGTAGTAAAACTAAGTTTCTTAAAATACTTGCGATTTTTTATCATTGACTCCTGAACTATGTCTGTGGCTCTCTTACTATCAAGGGGTATTATGATTATAAAGTCACAGTGTTTTTACAGTCTGATTGCAATCCAGAGCTGTTGAATGCTGTATCCATGTACAATCGTTTTATTTATTTTAGGAAATGTTCTCTTTTGAATAAACTTCCATTAAATGAATAATTAAATTTTATTGTTTGCAACCTTTATGATAATTTGTGAAATATTCGGTTTTGCAATATTTTACAACTTATTTTATTGTCCTAGGAAGTGCTAGATAAGTAACATTGTATAAGTTGTGTGATAATGTTTAATACATAGTTAGGTAAGTATTATTTATTCATTTTATCAGTTCTGGTGAATTTTTGGCAGGAAATTAATTTCCTTAGTACACTGGCCTTAAAACGTAAAATAACAATAAATCAATTTTATTATTTATTTCTATATTTATTTTGCGCTATATCCACATTAGTCTTGAAGCGAAAATCCGGATGAGCGTGTAATGGATAATGAATATTTGGTCATTATACAAAAATTGCCCTTGGAACTTATTTTGTACCAAAATTAAGTCTACAAGGTCATAATGGAATCGAACCAATGTATATTTAAAATATTTTCTATATGTTACTGCATAAGCTGAGGTTTAGAACCATTTGAAGTACATTGGCACCGATACGGTAGCTCAGTCGGTTAAGGCGTATTGAGTGGCGAATATGCTGACCGTATTGGCAATACCGGTGGTTATGGATGTATGTCTGCGTTTTCCCAAACGTGTAACTCCCTTCTGGGCAGCCTTGGCTGGAAGTTGTCTACTATACGCGGCGGTGTGTTTATGTTTATTGGTCAGAATGGAACATTTATAAAAAGAATTGTAGAACAGAAAATATAGTCCGTTCTCATATTGACATTCGCTTGGATGCTCTGCCAATTTTAAAAAACCTCCAGGGAACGAAAGTACTGCCCTAATATAACAATTTTTTCGAGGTTGGCATTCTGGAAAATTGTTACAAAAAAAAATATGGCGGATCAAAGATGGCGTCGCACGACTTTTTTGAATAAATTCTATCTCCGTTATTTCTTAACGGAGCAAAAAAAGCAAGTACTCATTTTAAGTACACCTTTTATAACAAAAATAGTACTGTCATATAAAGTCATGATATTTTGTAGATTTCTTAGATAAATGAAAATATCGGAATTAATTTATTAAGTTATTTACTTTTAGCGGAAAATCCATTATAGTGCATGAAAAACTCTTCAAATATAAGTTGTAAAGAATTTAATACTGATTTTAAATATGTCCTCACTTTTGCTTTTACTTTAAATAATAATAGTTTTAAACGTCAAAAACCTTGCGCGTGTCACTTTGCGATCGAAAGAACCTACCACAGTTCAGTAGCTGTTATGGACACTAGCAATTTAAAAACAGAAGTTCTCAACGTTTCAAGAGAGGTGCTTATTAAATATGCTAAGTTTGAAAATTTTCCTTAGTTTGGTGACGAATCATTTCTTAAAAAAAAGTATGAGAAAAAAATAAACATTATTTATTAGATATTAAATACAGATAAAAACAACACTTTATGAACATAAAATTTTCAGCAATGTCGTATATGAAAGTTCTTGCAGCTGTCACCCAGACCGAAATTTTTTGCTAGTCTTCTGAAAGAATTGTATTCTTACTTAAGCTATTTTGTTTTTACCTAAAATATATTGATCTTACCCGATTCACCCTCAGATATATCAAGTTCCGTATCGTCGTCATCATTTATGTCAGATATGGGCATTGGTTCAATATTGGAACATTCAAATTCTGTACATGAACAAGCTTCGGTACAACATAATTTTTTTTTTTGCAACTGCAACTTTTGCTGACGCATCCCTTTCTACAGCCATATTTTATTAAAAACAACAGGCTTTCAGGAGCAGGTGGCTTTGTAATTGGAACTGCCGCATATAAACTTCCTTCCAGTTTTTTACATCCACATAGGTCTGGATTGGCAAGTTTCTGAATATGACTTAACTTCCATACCCTCGCTATAAAATTTGCCCTATATAAGAAACCCAAAATTACTAGATAGCGCAGTATTCGATTAAATTAATATATTTACCTAAATTATGCTGTTCAAGAGCATTAAGCGTAGGTGTAGTGGCAAATTCTCTCCTTGCTGTCCTTTTATAGAATATAATTTCCATCGTAATTCCTTGACAGAAGTAATCGTTGTAGATTTGTAAAGCATACAAACGAATCTTTCCAAAGTCCCTATTCATTTGATCATTTGGTGTTTCCTCCGAACCCAGTAAAGAAAACGATTTTAAAATACTGTCATCTTCATTTAAGCCTAAAAATATCCTAACACATTTCTTTATTTTCCTGAAAAATTTTCCGGTTATATCGGTTCCAATAAATGCATGGAATCCAAGGATAGCTTCTATAATACCCGGACCTACAGTAGCGGTGATGTGTTTCAGCCAAATCGTTCTTCTTGTTTTTCCACGTCCTGTTAATATATTTGTTTCTTGAGGCAACACTTTATAATAATTTAATAAAATAATAAGAACGTCTGTATCGGAACTGTCTACAGTTAAACTGATGCTGTTACCGTATTTTTCTCCAATAATTATTGCATGATGCACAAGTAAAGTATCAGCTTCCTCATGGTTACTGTCTGCTAGAATTTCAGGGGGAATATCATAAGACTTCGAATATGTTTTATTTCCATATGAAACGACTACATTTTCAATATTTTTGTTTGAATTGAAATTATGTTCCATAATTTTTTGACCAAGATATTTCGTTAACTCATCTTTTGTTTTAATACTCGATAAGAAATCTTTGAGACTTACGTTTTTAATCAATGTATTATCAGTTATTCTGTAATATCTGTTTTTTCCTCTAGATCTTTTTTCTCTCATTTGGTTTTTTAATAAATTTTCTTTGTAAACATCGAACACAATATAAATATTGTTATAAGCAGAACATTTTATTATTATTATTGAATTATAAATATTTAATTTAAAACATTGTAAAAACAATTATTATTTATGTGTTTGTTTAAATATATAGTTGATAATACTAAATTATGCATAACGACTATAATAGATAATAATTGATCTGTTAGAAGTAATTTGTTTTGAAAAGTTTAGAACTGTTGCTATTAAGGTGGCTACAGACGTAACTGCATACTTGAACGGTAAGCATGCGCAAGTTTATTGTACAAGTATACTGGAACGTGTGTTTTATAACACTTGCACAAGTATTGTGATTGTACAAGTGACATGAGACATGATGAAATTCTATATTGTATACTTGTATGTACATGTTGGGTTTGTGCAAGTGCACTCGAGCGTGTGTACGGCAGGTATTGCTGGTCTCATTATTGTATCTCTTCTTTGAACCAACGGGGTGATAAGTGATAGAAGGTTCAAGTAAATTTCTTCATCCATTCGTAAGTAATTGTGCCAATCACGAGGATAAAATCTCACTTCATTTAAGAGATTGGTAATTTTCTAGAACACCGCCTTTTCGAATTTTTCGAAATTTTTTGCATAGATGTGTTAAGAAACATTATAGTAATCGTTTCTGATAGTTGAAACGTTGTGCTTATTTTGGAAAACTACCCCCTACAATAGGGGTAGTTTTGAAAAAATAATGCGAAATGCCAGAAATAGTATATTGTCCTTGCCCTAATAATTTTATTTAGGGCAAGGACAATACATTTTTTTTCAACCACCCCTATTGTAGGGGGTTGTTTTCCAAAAAGAGGCACAACATTTCAACCATCAGAAACGAGTACTATAATGTTTCTTAACACATCTATGCAAAAAATTTCGAAAAATTCCAAAAGGCGGTGTACTAGAAAATGAAGAGATTAATGTGAGAATACTCCTTCCTTTTTTTTAACCACTCCTTACACCACATGCTGCGTTTTTTTTTCATTGTTTTTTGAGAATCAAAACAAACGCAGTTAAAGCAAGCGTGTCGTCTTCATCCGTTGATGACATTTTTATTCTTTATTCGCGCTTAACTGTCTCTGCACCTGCACAATTGTTCAAGTATACTTTTGCGTGTGGCAGCGACGCAAATTTCAGTATACTTGTACAATAAACTTGCGCATGCATACCGTTCAAGTGTACAGTTACGTCTGTAGCCGCCTTTAAATATATCCATAACCGCTACTACACCGTCAGATTATTTCGTTTTGGAAAACGACACGCGCAAGGTTTTTGACGTTTAAAACAATTATTATTTAAAGTAAACGCAAAAGTGAAGACATTTAAAATCAGCATTAAATTTTTTACAACTTATATTTGAAGAGTTTTTCATGTACTACAATAGATTTTCCGCTAAAAGTAAATAAGTTAAATAAATTAATTCTGATATTTTCATTTATCTAAAAAATTTACAAAATATCATGACTTTATATGACAGCACTATTTTTTTTTATAAAAGGTGTACTTAAAATGAGTACTTACTTTTTTTGTTCTTTAAAATCCGTTAAGAAATAACGGAAACAATTTGTTTAAAAAAGTCGTGCGAGCCATCTTTGATCCGCCATATTTTTTTTTACAACAATTTTCCAGAATGCCAACCTCAAAAAATTTGTTATATCAGAGCAGTACTTTCGTGTTCTGGTGGTTTTTTAAAATTGGCAGAGCATCCAAGCGGATTTTTGGCTATATGAGAATGGACTAATAAGTATGTTAATAAGAAAACATGAATCAATATTACATGAAAACTGTATTTTTAATATTGAATTCAAATTTTACTAGAAAAAAATACAACAATCATTTTTATGCAAAAGTGGTATAGTTCACAGCAGACTTACCAGGCACTCAAAAAATGTCTGCTCCTTTGACCATCAAACACGCCGCATCTAATCGCCAAAGGCGCCGACATTTTTTACACGCCTAAGAATTGTGCTGTCAACTATACAGTGGTACTTTTGTCACGAATGGTAAGTTTGACACACGAGTCGTAGACTAGTTTCATACAATATTTTTTTTGACTGTCTGTAATTTCCATATTTAAATAAATAACTCTCAAAATGAACTGATGTGCCAAAACGTAAAACTTTTTTAATTTAACGTTTCTAAAGCGAAGATCGCGAGACAACTTCAATTGTTTTCAATACACTCTTATGATTCGTTATTTTTTTCACTATTGCCATAAAGGACCCCGCACGTTTCTTATGTAAAATAATGCCCGGCGGATTTGGTTAATATAGAAATATGTTATTTATGAAATCATCCTGAATAAAAGTCTCTATGGGAGCAAGGCCGAAAAATTAATAGTTTTTAAGTTATGGAGCTTTGAAGTTGTCTATCCGTGGTATATCAAATTCGAAACGAATTATAATGTGGTTGAAGAACAGCTCGAGTTTGACAAGACTTTTCAAAATTAGAAATCCAACAAACTAATTAGCCTCCTTCCTAGACATGGACCCCAATACGAACCGGAAGTTGCATGATTAAGTCCATTTTTTAGGGTGAAAACTTTCAGTCTCAGTATAGACCTGCGTATTAAGTACATATAAAGGGTAAATAAAATGATTTCAGGCCTCCTCGCTAGATATGGACCACAATAACATGGGGCTGAAGTCCGAACCTGCATAAATAAGTCAATTTTAAAGGGTGAAAACTTTTTCAGCATATATATAGACCTGCGTAATAATTACGTATTCAGGGAAAATGAACGAGTTTCAGGCCTCCACGCTAGACATGGACCACAATAACACAGCGCAGAAGTGCGAACCGGAAGTAGCATGATTAAGTCCATTTTGAAGGGTGAAAACTTATGCAGTCTGTATATAGACTTGGGTAATAACTTCCGGTTTGCACTTCAGCGCTGTGTTATTGTGATCCATATCTAGCGAGGGAGCCTGAAACCCGTTCGTTTACCATGAATACGCAATTATTACGCAGGTCTATATATACGCTGAAACACTTTTCACCCTTCAAAATGTACTTATGCTACTTCCGGTTCAGACTTCAATCCTGTGTTATTGTGGTCCATATCTAGTGAGGCGGCCTGAAATCCATTTATTTACCCTTTATACCAACTTAATGCGCAGGTCTATACTGAGACTTAAAATGAACTTAATAATGCAACTTCCGGTTTGCACTTCTGTGCTGTGTTGTTGTGGTCCATATCTAGCGTGGAGGCCTGAAACTCGTCCATTTACCCTCAATACGTAATTATTACGCAGGTCTATATATATACGCTGAAAGAGTTTTCATCCTTAAAAATGGAGTTAATTATGCAACTTTCGGTTCGGACTTCAATCATGTGTTATTGTTGTCCATATCTAGTGAGGAGGCCTGAAATCCATTTATTTACCCTTTATCGTACCTAATACGCAGGTCTATACTGAGACTGAAAAAGTTTTCATCCTAAAAAATGGACTTAATCGTGCAACTTCCGGGTCGTATTGTGGCCCATATCTAGGGAGGAATCTAATTAGTTTGTTGGATTTCTAATTCTGAAAATTCGTCTCAAACTCAAACTGTTCTTCAGCCACATCATAATTCGTTCAGAATTTGATATACCACGGATAGACAACTTCAAAGTTCCATAACCTAAAAACTATTAATTTTTCGGCCTTGCTCCGGAGACTTTTATTCAGGATGATTTCATAAATAACATATTTCAATTTTAACCAAATCCACCATCATAAGAAAGGTGCATGTTTTACGCACAAATAATGAAAACATAGTTTTTTTTTAACAGTCGTAGACAAAATGTATCATCAGCCCTTTAGAAATAAACTGCTATTACTATGCTATTAATTATTGTATTTCTATAGCTGTTGTAACTTCATATTGAATTTAATCTGATTCTTAGTTATCTAAGTATCCCAGCTATGTCGTTCAGCTAAATATCTATTTCAAAACTACATCGCGATGCTGTCAATAAAAGCTGACATGAACCTATAGTTTGGCAACTACAACATTCTCAACATACCCTATGCTCGCTTGCTTTGCGAGTATATCATTTAAAAATATTGTTGCCAGAGGATTATTCTTTGCAGTTTTTTTTGTATTATTCGAAACATGGCTCATATTGGTATAAGAACAGGGGGTGGATGTCTTGGAAATATGACTTTATTTTGAGCCTTTTAATAAGTAGACTTCCATTTTCATTCTACTTCTTGTCCTTTGAAACGTTTTTCGCCCTTCCCAACAAGCAAAATTTAAACGTTATACAACTATTTTGTGTTATTGCAATTTTATAAATGTAATAAAATAGCAATAAAACAAAATAGTTGTAGAAATGACAATTATAAAACAAAGGGCATAGCAGGATAAGCATGTGTTAAGTGCCCCCACACCAATCCGGTCGAAATTTTTAGCACAAGTTGATAGTAGTGTTAGATGAAATTTCCCAAAATATTACTTACCATTTTTACGGGAGTTATGGGGGTAAAAAAAAAATGGAAAAAAAAATTTCTCGAGAACGGATAAACCGATTTTCATGAAAAAAATATATGTTATGGCTTCTGATGGTGCAAATGTGTGAAAAAATTATTGAGTCCATTTGTCGAAAAAAAGTGGTGAAAAAAATTTTTCAAAATAAAAAAAAAATTTTTAGGGGATGTTCTAGAGGCACACCCACCCATTTTCTTCCAAATAAATGCTTATATGCCCCTTTAAAACATATCCAATTTTCAAAGCGATCAGAAGGGTACAACATACTCAAAATTGAGAATCATTGGCAGATTGCGGGCGGCGCGTAGTCTATGTAATGAAGCATTATAAGACGACTTCTTTGTAAATATTTCGTGCAAAGACGAGATTACCTTCCCCCCCTCGTTTTCGAGGATGCTGAACACGATCCAGGTGGTGGGAGAAGTTTTTGACCGCCACAACCTCCTGAAATGGCCATCCTTCTTATGGATCCCTTTATGTTTTCATATATAAATGGGTTTGGGGAGTGATTTATCGACGGGTTATAATTGAAATAATATGGAAGGGGGTTATAGAGTAAGTGGAGTCCAGACAGCAGGCCTAGGGGGTTGGTTAAACCCTCCCGAGGGCTGTAGTTTTTTTTCAAATGATTCGGTTCAAATGCGTATACCATTTTCGGGGTCGCTGGTCACGGGAAAAATATTCATTTTTAGCTCCAACCCCCTCAAACGGGCAGAAATCACCTCTCATTCACCGTTTGAGAGATGAAGAGGAGTTGGAGCTAAAAATGAATATTTTTCCCATGATCAGCGACCCCAAAAACGGGGGAAACGCGTTTGAACCCGAATTATTTGATAAAAAATGATTGTCCACTCCTCGGAAGGGTTTAATTAACCCCCTGGCCTGCTGTCTGGACTCAACTTACTCTATAACCATCTTCCATGTTATTTCAAGTATAACCCGTTGATAAATCACTCCCCAGACTCGTATAGAAAACATAAAGGGATCCATAAGAGGGGTGGCCGTTTTAGGAGGTTGCGGCGGTCAAAAACTTCTCCCTCCACTTGCATCGTGTTTAACAACCTCGAAAACGGACGGAGGAAGGTATTCTTATCTTTGCAAGAAATATTTACACTATTTCTGCCTTTATTACATAGACTAGCGGTTCATTACTACATCTTACTACCACGGTCACTGGCGGCCATTACAACCCTAGCATTTAAATCAGTACCAAAACTTCAAGAAGTGTAGCGCAAAATTCTCTGACGTCAACTGTGGGGTCAAACAAAATCTAGTTTGAAAATCTGAAGATTTTGCAATGATGACATCTGCAGTCAGCCTACGAAAGAAAGTCCACTACGAGGAGGTTACAGTGCCTTTCACTAGTGAAGGTGCCTGTTTATTGTGAGTCCCCTTGCCTCTCACGAGTCGGGGTGTTTATTTATCGTGAGTCTCCTTGCCTCTAACTAGTCGGGGGCGCTTGTTTATTTTAAGTTTCCTTGCCTCTCATTAGTCGAGGTGCTTGGTTATTATGAGTCCCCTTGCCTCTCACAATTCGGGCTGACTTTTTTGCGTGAGTCCTCTTGCCTCTTACGAATCAGGTTACTCTATATTGATGAGACTTCTCTTAGTCTTCATTCTTCGAAAACATCCCATAAAAAAAAATATTTTGAAAAAAGTTTTCAAAAAAGTTGCAGGAGGTTGCGGCGGTCAAAAACTTCTCCCACCACTTGCATCGTGTTCAGCACCCTCGAAAACGAGGGGGAGAAGGTAATCTCGTATTTGCACGAAATATTTACAAAAAAGTCGTCTTATAATGCTTCATTACATAGACTACGCGCCGCCCGCAGTCTGCCAATGATTATCAATTTTGAGTATGTTGTACCCTTCCGATCGCTATGAAAATTGGATATGTTTTAAAGGGGCATATAAGCATTTATTTGGAAGAAAATGGTGGGTGTGCCTCTAGAACATCCCCTAAAAAAAAATTTTTTTTTATTTTGAAAAAATTTTTTCACCACTTTTTTTTCGACAAATGGACTCAATAATTTTTTCCCACATTTGCACCATCAAAAGCCATAACATATATTTTTTTTCACGAAAATCGGTTTATCAGTTCTCCAGAAAAACATTTTTTTCCATTTTTCTTTTTACCCCCCATAACTCCAGTAAAAATGGTTTTCCAAAAATAATATTTTGGGAAATTTCATCTAACACTACTATCAACTTGTGCTAATGCTAATTTCGACCCGATTGGTGTGGGGGCACCTAACACATGCTTATCCTGCTATGCCCTTTGTTTATTGGGTTGTTATGAGGTTTTTGTAGAGACGTAAAGCCACTCTCAATCTCAAGAGTCCTGTTGAATTAACAAGATAAGTTTTCGTAAATAAAGAGCTCTTTGTCTCTAGCACAACCAAATCCGGGTTGTCAGAGAACAACTCGTCAGGGAATTACAGAGATTAAAAACCATGATACAAAGAATACAAGGTATGACATTGCGCATGTGGGCGGAGCCAAACCGACAGTTACTTCGTCACGCGGTGATAATTTTCTACCCGCTTCCTTCGTAAATGTGAGTTTGCCGACGTCTGTGGAAGTTGTTTTTTGGATTATTTTACTTATTTTAGTGTTCTTGCAATAACCTTCAGTTATAAAAATGCGTTGTGCATTGGCATCATGTAAAAGTGACAATATGTTTAAAACGTATTTATGCGGAGATAAAGCTCATTTATAAAGAACGATGCTTACTAGGAACACTAAGAATCCCTGTTTATTCAAAATTCCAATGAGTTCAGACAAATCCATGATACAAATTCTTTGTATCATGAGGAAAATCCTATGTAATTTAAAATCCTGCTATCACCGCGTGACGTCTTGCGCCAACCGGACCGTATTTGGCGCACTATATAGCATTCCTTCTATTCTTTGTATCACGATTAAAAACTGATATTTTAGTTAGATTTTCATTATTGATTCAATAGATAGTTTTTATTTAGAGAAATTCAAACACTGAAAAATTGGTGATGTTTAAATACTATATGTTGTTAGTGCACAAGAAAGCTAGCCGCTCTTGTGAAATTCTCGTAATGTGTAATTAATAAAATTAACAGTTTAAAATATTATATATGGTTTCACACTTAAAATATACACGCCTACATTAAGGCATGCTCTTTAAAATCCATTTATGCATAATATTATTAAGAATTGACATTTATAATGAAAGGCTGGCCTCACTTAAGAATTAGTTTCATTAATTTCTAACTCAAACTTCCTTAATTATTACCTATATATAAATTTTATGCTTTTTCATTAAGTTATTATCTATTGTTTATGCAAAGATGTTTGATGGGTTTCTCGATAAGATCTGTTCAACTGAGAGGATTTCAGTCTCGTACCTACTGCCCTTTTAGTCACGTATCCGAAAATTTGTTACAACTCATATTGAAAGTCGATTGAAAAAGTCTCACTATATAATTCCTCGGTTCTACCCATGGAAGCAGCTATTGATAAAAAAGGCCGTATGTCAAAAATAATAAACGTTAACTTTTACATACAACTCGAAAACTGTCTCAGGAAATCCAAAATTCGTAAACACATTTGATTATATCCTGTTTTTGAAATCCATCTAAACTACTGGCCAGTTGAAACGGACCAAGCGATTTTTTTTTTTTTTTTTGAGAACGAGAATAGATATCAATGTGCGGTTTTCAGGATTTAAGAGATAATTTATTTGTGAAACAGCGAGTTTCGCCCGATTCTTTTATTTTGAAGCACGTTACTATCTACAGGGTGTGACAGAAGGCTGTATTTTTTTTTTTACCAAACTTTATAACTTCCGAGATTCCATAAACATTATTTTATATTTTTTTAATGCACATTTTTAGGCATTTAGACAAGTTTTTATATCTCTCTTATTTTACCAAATACCGAATTTTTGTCATTTTGTCATTGCGTCATTGTTTATGTCTCCTTTAAAATAATAATAATAAGTACATTTTTTGAACTTTCAGTTCGTGGTGTACACAAAATCGGTATATATTACGGATTGGTGGCCTTCTTTGGATTCCCTACATCAAAATAAAGAAGCGGAACTCCAATTATCTTCGGAACGCTTAAAGATATCAAGTTGAAATTTGGCACATGTCGAGGGCTTTACCGGTAGATATAAGCAATGTTTTTTTTTTATTATTTTCATGATGTATTTCACACCAGAAAAAATACAAAAACCTACAAAAAATTGTATGTATGTCTTTTTAGTGAATAAAATGGAATCTAAATAAATAATAATAAAAAAATTATTTATTTTTATAAGCACTATTATTATTTACAATGTCAACTAAAGAAAAAGGGAAGAACCGAACATTTCTATTATTACTGGAGCATAAAAAATAAAATATATAAATGGAAGGAAAAATATTTATTCACTATGAACTGTATAAAAAAAAGTACAAAATATTACTTATTATTATTTATTTTATTTATTTTTATTTTTTTTTTTTGTAAAAGCCAGGCACCCTTTAAAATTTTGGGCCCCTTCCAGGCCCCCCACATCAAATCATGGACCCCGGTACCAAATTCACTGGCGGGCCCCCGCGCCTAATAATCGATGAGCGGAGGGAGAAATTTGAAAAAATTTCTTTGTCAAAATTTTTGGCGAGCCTCCACTCCGGCCTCGCGCCTAATAATTGATGAGCGGGGGGGAGAAATTTGAAAAAATTCTTTGTCAAAATCTCTGGCGAGCCTCCACTCCGGCCCCGTGCTTAATAATTGATGAGCGGGGGGGAGAAATTAAAATTGAAATATTTATATAATTTTGTTTTTTGAGAATCGTGAAATGTGCACAACTGAACACCTAGCCTATATGACGTATACTCGAAGCCTCGGGCTCCCTGCGGGTGCCCGGGCCCCGGAGATTTATCCCCCCTGCCCCCTCCCCCCTCTCGGTGGCCCTGCCGAGGCCCCATATATGTAGCTATCTCCTAGACTATTGGACAAGTTTGGCAGTGCTTTCGCGATCTCGCATTCATAGCCAAATTATATTTTAAGCTATTGTTATAATGCAAACTATCATTTGGCAAATTTTTAAGACTACCAAAATAAAGGCAATAATTTTTTAAATATTTTCCAGTTTTTCACGTGCCAGGCATATTTGCTATGCCTGTGCCATTTTCTTTACTGTAAAAAAAAATGGAAAGCATTTATATTTTCCAAGACATTTTCTGAAAACCCCTATACATAATATACGATTTTTTACTTAGAATCACTAACTGAACAATCCTATCGATGTTTTCGCTGACTGGAAAAATGGGTACCAAAAAAATTCACTAGCACCTGGAATATTATAAAGGTTTAAAAATGGAATATACAATAAAGGTAATCCATTTAAGCTTGATGTCATATATTTTTTTTAATGAAACACTCTCGGAAACACTATATATTACATATTTCGAATCTCCTTTTAAAGACGATTCAAACGATATACCATTTGATGAGTTTGCGATGTATCACGCTACCATGATACAAATGAGTCTGTACCAAAAACATGTCAACTTGTGCCCTCTACCACCACGTTTTTTAATATCTACGGTATCTTTTATAAGAGAACTAGGATATTTGAATGACGTGAGGCTAAAACACCATGTAAAAGTTGTGTCCGGGATGAAATGCTAAAATTCGTTCAGTAGTTATAACGCAAACTGCATATGGTTTTGAAACCTATTTTGCTCTGCCTGTCCAATAGCTATTGAGCAGAGTAAGCTTTTCTTGTGGGAAGAACTCTTCGTACACAATCATCTTGCTAATATTGGTTTAAAAGGTAATTAAATGTATTATAAATAGTTCACCGGTAGATAGCGAGTAATTACCTTGATGCAATCACATTATTTTCAGCAATTATCCTAATTATATGCTTTATTATGGTATAATAATTTCATTCGCGCATTACATTGCGATGACTGATTTTTCCATAAACAGTGCGACTTTGATACTACACATTAACAATTCTCCACCACACTTCGCCCATAAATTTAATGAGTCCATATAAAAGGTAGAGGTGTGCAATCTTAACATCCTTTTAGTAATAATATTTTAATGGGTATCTTCTTATGTATTTTTATCAAGAGCGCATTAAAACGTCAATTACATTGTTGCATTTGTGTGCAGTCCACGCATTTACTTACCTCACGCGAGTCTGCACTTGACCCGAATGCTATTTACCATAACAAAGTGGCCGCCATGAGCCTTCGTAGTCAGATGACTGATGTCAGATTGTGCCATCTGATTATAGGCTGTATGCACGGTCTGAATAATCTTAGTTCAGTTGCTGAGAGATTGGTAATGTTCAGAAGGACGTATAATAGGTATTTTTAAAAAAATGTATACAAAGGAAGTCGGTTTTTAAATAACACAGACCCACTAAGAAGAAAAGTCATATCCATCAGACTACACCATCATATTCTAATGTTTTTGAGGTTGTTGAATTCGAATGCGATGTCATATTTACATCAAGTGACCGTTTCTCCGTAACCAAAAAATGTAGGCAGACGAATGCTTCAGGTTACGAGTTATAACTACAAAATCGTATACTTTGAAGCTGGACCTCTGCTTTATTTTAATTTTACCTACTTTAATGGTGCTAATAAATACCCTATTATTACACATCCATTCTTTTATAGTATCGGATTCATTTTGCCTCAAAAGATCTGTGAAGTACATTTCACTCTCTTTCGTATATTTTCCCTCTTCAGAGTTCAGCCAAATTTCAGACCTTGACTTCTCGTACATACACTATATCCCAATTTTATGGACTATTACTTGCTTTACCTATTTACCATTTACCTTCAACGGAATAAGATAAGATCTAGTTCCAGGTCTCGTTATAATACATATGTGTACCAAATTTCATGTCAATATCATAAACCGTACCAGAGCAATCGTGGGCATAAAAAAAGTTTCAGACGACAGACAGTTTTTTTTTGTTCAAACTTAAAAACTCGACGTTTCATGACATTCTAAGCCTAGCAACATAAAATTCAATTTTTCACCGTTACTATGCTTCCACGATGTGGAAATAATAATTATTAAAGAAGTTCTTACTTTAAAATAATCTTTGCAAAAAACTACATTTGTTTTGCTTCCCACAAAATTTAAATCTCTGTCATAATTTTCTTGCCTTTATTTCGGTAGGCAAACTAATAAAAAAAAAAAATTCATGAGAAGTAACTGAAGTTAATTTACACTGAGGCACTATCCAATATTTATAAGATTTTCTTTTCGACTTTTCCATTTTAAATAATCTTAATTATTTATTTTATATATCTTCTGAAAACTTATATTTAGGGCTCGACCAATGGATCGGCATCGGCGACGATGGTACAAAATTTCACCCATCGGCATCGGCCATCTGCAAAATATAAGGCCGATGGTGCCGATAGATTTTCTTACGGGTTGCATACTTGAAGGCTCTGTTGGGAATGAAATGTTTATTGTTTGGATTTAGAATAAATCAAGTGTGCGTTAAGAGGTCTATAGACGATCCAACCAACCAACCAACCGATCTTCTCGGTACTGCTGGAGCCAACATTGTCGGTACGCTTTGAAGACGCTGGAATTCCGGCAGACCAGTTCACTTTTACGAGTTGTCATGGCAATTATAAGTTTATTTTTATCTATTATTTCTATTATTATTACCTATTAATTTTTTGTTATTTTAGAAAGCTGTCCTATGTTTTTTTTTTATAATACAGTGTGACCCTACTCAAGGCAATTTTAAAGTGGGCCGTAATTCTAAAACCAAAAATCAAGATTTTGTTAAATTCTGAATATAGAGGTTCTATACCATGCTGATTAATAAAATTGCATTATAGGCCAGTGGAATTAGCAAATATGCATATTGTAATTCGTTTCAGGATGCCACGTGGATTATACGATATTATTGATTACGAACATGACTCTGAATTTGGTCCACTTTTTGACCGCCGGAACATTGTTTATTTAACGATTTATTGTTGAAAAATTCAAAAAAATCGACTTTTTTAAAGATAACTCAAAGACCTTTGACGATAGGTTTTTCAATTTGTAGATGCTGTTAGAACTTTGAAAAACGGTTCCGAAAAACGGCATCCTGAAACGAATTACAATAAATTTCAGTCTTTTTTTTACTAATTCTACTGAACTATTAGTTTTTCAACAAAAAAATGCCTAATATGATTTTTCGAAAAATCGACCATTCTTTTCTTAATAAAAATGCACGCCACTGACTGAAATAAGTTTTGTTTTAGCCAAAAGAGAAATATTAAAGATCTTTGATATCGATCCAAATTTGGTTAAAATTGGATGACCAATAACTGAGCTACGAAGGTTGTGTCCACTTGAGATAGGTTACACCTCCGATTAAAGAACTTATATCTAGATACATAATGGCATGAATTTTATGATCCCGAAAGACTCCCATTCTAAGGCACTTCTTCCCATAAGTTGCTGATTGGCCCATCGGCGTATTCGCGGCCGCTCGTACACGATCGGCTTCAGTTCGATTATCATAATCTCAGTTGACAGTTCGGCCATTAATGTCAATAAATGTTTTTCGTGTTCTCCGACCAAAAACTGGTGAAAAAGTAATTTTATTTTAAGTTGTGATTTGCTTAATACCTAAATAATATTCTCTATTCATATTTACACAGTTTAGTGACAATATATTTTGTGCAAATAAATAGTGAAGTGCTGTGCCGTTTGCAGAAAGCAGTTTAGAAAAGAAGAATATCGATCGTTCCATAGTCGTAACATGATGAAGTTCAGTTTACAGTTATAAAGTAAATAGCAATTAAATTTTAATATCCTTTCAATACATATTTATCTTACTGTTTTATCTTACTGTAATATCGTATGCCTACATCACGTCATATAAAGAGCCGGTAATGCAGGAATTGCAATAATTCATTTTAATGAAAATATTTACCATTCTACACATTTTCTACACACACAACGCCACTGTTGCCTATGGGAAGTGATGTTCATCTATCCATTTTAATGGACATATAATGTGACTATGTTAGGAGCAAACAAGGTATATAGTGAAAAGATAGCCTGTTATGTATCTAGATATAAGTTCTTTAATCGGAGGGTGTAACCCTCCGATTATGATTTTGTTTTGTGCAATTAATATTAATTTTTATTTTTGAACATGTTCATTTTTGTCTGTTGTCTGAGTTCAAAATTCAAACATCGGCCATCGGCATCGGCCGATGCTCAAGTAAAAACATCGGCATCTGTATCGGCCCCAAAATTCTGCCATCAGTCGAGCCCTACTTATGTTTTCATTAAAAGGCATAGACTGATGATTACCACAGATCTTAATGAATGGTTTCTAGAGGGAAATGCTGAGATCACAATTTTTGACTAGAGGGCTGTGTTTGGACTATTTAGGAGGTAAACATACCAAACGTCCTCGAACGTAGGAGGTGGGGGGGATGCAGGGGGGCACGAAGAAGGTCCTGGTTTTTGGCTTCTCGCTCATCTCGAAAACGTGGCCTAATCAAAAAGTGCCCATATGCAAAATTAAAGCTGACTGAATTTTCTACAATAATGTTTCTATTAATTTTTTTCGTATCTGCTATGGTTCAGTAATGAATTGTATATCTTTTGACTGTATTCTAACTTTATTATAAATTTATTATAAATTGAAAATAAATTTTAATAATCATCGTAGAAAAAAATTTCTTGTACAGATATCCGTTTCACAGCAGACTGAACTGAAATATCGAATAAAAAATGTCTTTGCATCTGTAAGTGTGTGTGTGCGTGTATATTATTTATGTGTGCGTGTATACCGCTTCTTGTAAACATGATAACTTCTATTAGACTTAAAATATTTGATTACAATTTGGAACATATGTAAAACAGCATATTACAACAATCCCTATTGAAATTGGGCCATATCTGTAATACATGGTGATAACCAGAGGCCTACAATTCTCACTTCATAATAATGTTATTAAAAATACCATGTTCCATATTTTAAGATAACACTGATATATCATCTAATTTAAATAAAGGTGGTTTGCCTAACATACACCCGGTATATTGCGGTTTAGAAATCTTATACATCTTCTTATTTTTGTATGCTTAGTAATATTTTGCTCTGAAATTAAAATAAAACGTATTTTACGTACGAGAGTTTGTAGGCTTCTGGTTATCACCATGTATTACAGATATGGCCCAATTTCAATAGGGATTATGGTAATATGCTGTTTTACATGTGTTCCAAATTGAAATCAAATATTTTAAGTCTAACAGAAGTTATCGTTTTTACAAGAAACGGTATAAACGCACACATAGATATATACGCGCACACACACACACACTTACAGATGCAACGACATTTTTTATTCGATATTTCAGTTCAGTCTGCTGTGAAACGGATATCTGTACAAGATTTTTTTTTCTACGATGATTATTAAAATTTATTTTCAATTTATAACAAATTTATAATAAAGTTTGAATACAGTCAAAAGATATACAATTCATTACTGAACCATAACAGATACGAAAGAAATTAATAGAAACATTATTGTAAAAAATTTAGTCAGCTTTAATTTTGCATATAGCCACTTTTTGATTAGGGCTAACCGTTTTCGAGATATGAGCGAAAAACCAAAAACCGGAACCTTCTTCGTGCCCCCCTTCATCCTCCCACTTCCTACGTTCGGGGACTTTTGGCATGTTTACCTCCTAAATAGTCCAAACACAGCTCTCAAGTCAAAAATTGTGATCTCGGAATTTCCCTCTAGACCCCCTTATTGAACGTTCATTGGCTGGGCTATTGACTAATATACCACTGAATACGACTAGTGTATACCTCACTATTATAATTCACTACTTTGTTCATTTTCGGCTTGTTTTCACTTTACTATCCAAATATAAACTGCTCACTCGGCTTCTACATTCTCTTATATACCGAAAGATGGGGGTTCTAAAACGTTTCGAAATATTCTGTAATTTTCTAGTAGGCTAAAAACAACAGCGCCATCTCTCGGATTATTGACAACCTACCAACTTATTCACTTATTTGTGCAGGTTTGTACTGAAAGAGGGTATATTACGGACCTCTATAAAATGGGGCTATGTAACAGTATACAACCTCAATTTTATTGTTTTACCCCCTTTAATAATGGGTGGGGGGTGGATAATGCAAAAATAAAGTGTTGAAGTCATTTGTTCTTGTATATACATTAAATCTCGCTTTAATAATGAGATGGGGGTGGTAGTGAGGGTGGCTGATGTAAAAAATGTTGGGACCATTGGTTTTGCATACACGTCAAATCACAGTTTTATTTATTTACCCCTTTTAATAATAGGATGGTGGTGTTAATGAAGGTGGTAGAGGGATTGGTTAATGGCCAAAAATAAATTTTAGAGCTTTGCTTCTTGTATACAAGCTAAAACACAATTGTATTATTCTCCCTTTAACAATAGCGTGGGGCTGATAGTGGGGGAGGTGGCTGATGCCAAAAAATTTTGAGACCTTTAGCTTCTCGTACATACACTAAATCCCAATTTTATGGACTCTTTGCTTGCTTTACATATTTATCCCAATTCATTTTTTTTAATTTTTCAACACTTCAATGGAATAAGATCAAAATATAATCAATACTGTATGCAAAAAGAGTAGACAGTGGAGAAATACGGGTTGGGGACCTTAAAAGTGGAGCGGCACATACTTAAGGATGCGTATGGCACTGCGCGCGGTC
Source organism: Rutpela maculata (assembly GCA_936432065.2). NCBI lineage: Eukaryota > Metazoa > Arthropoda > Insecta > Coleoptera > Cerambycidae > Rutpela > Rutpela maculata. The sequence goes on along the minus strand of OW386289.2, from coordinate 83,125,841 downwards.
ACCGGGCGGGTGCACATTGGCGTTGAAAAAAAAAAACTCGTTCAAAAATCGCTGTAAGCCTCAGAATTCATTGGATAATCTATTTTTTTTTAAATGTTCGTTACTGAATTATTCATCAATCACTCGAGCCAGATTTTCGATTTTTGTCCTTGATTTTTCAATATTGTCCAAAGAAGTTTGAATTTTCATCAAAAATTTTGAAAAATCAAGGACAAAAATCGAAAATGTGGCTCGAGAGATTGATGAAGAATTTAATAACGAATATTTAAAAAAAAAATAAGATAATACAATAAATTCCGAGGTCTACAGCAATTTTTGAACTGTATTTTTTTTCCACCCCACTGTGGGGCGTGCCGCTACACTCTTGTTAGCCCCAACTCGCATTCCTTCACTGTTGACTCTTTTTGCGTGCATCAAGTTTCAAGTCAATATCATAAATGGTTCCAGAGTAATGGCACTGAAAAAAATATGTTCATAATATTAATGAATGAAAGTTCATTGGCTAAGAATTTACCACCTGTTTGTTTCCTGTTTATTGCTATAATGTACGTTCATTAGTACAATGTACACTTTTATTAATACTATGTAAGCATACATTATGTTAATAAACGGATTCATTAATTTTCAGCCGATGAACCGATTCATTAATTTTACAAACATATTTTTTTTTTCAGTTCATGCCCACAAAAAAAGTTACAGGCGGACAAAACGACGGATAGAATTTTTTTCTCAAACTTTCGACGTTTCATGACATTCTAAGCCTATTTCGACAAAAGAATTATTTTTTTACAAGCTTTTATTTAACTTGCAATGTTTGTATGTTTGTTTGTTTAGTTCAAATCTTGCAAGTCAATTTTAAAACAGTTATCCCCAACCGATTGAGCTGAAATTGTGCATACACGTTTAGTTTGGATGACAATGCATGGTTAGCTAAGTGACGTCATTCTAAATCCAATATGACGGACTCCCAAAGATGGCGGACCAGTTATTTTTTATGCACCCCCATGATATGGGTATCACATGCTGAGAAGAATACGAAAATAAAATGACGCCACACTAAATTCAATATGGCGGACGCCCCAAGATGGCGGACAAAATTTTTTAGTTTTAACACTATAATTTGATCGTATAGTGTATTCGCTCATACGTTGCATTCTAAGAAATGGTGAAGGATCCGGTTTAAATTATGAGTTTTATATCGGATAGGAACAACGCAATGAATATTACAGGGTGTCCCGTAAATAATGGATAATCCTGAAAATTGTAGTAGGCCAGGCCATAACGTATCAGATTATCACAACGTGACCAACCCTACGGTTTTCAAGATATGCGCACTTTTTTGAAATTTTGAAAATTTCTACTCTAGGATAGTATTTTGCATGCCACTGCCACAAGGTAAGGATTTTTTCATTCTCTTCTTTGGTGAGTATTCTAGAACAGTTGTGCTATCAAACGAATATAGAAGTTTTTAGATAACTACGGCGGTATTCTAAAAAAAATGTATTTCTTAAATTTCGGTTCCACCAAGATTCCGTTAGCCAATTTTGAACCTTTGATGGTGTAAAGAAAAGTGCCAAGCAAAATTTGTCACTTATCTTGAAAATTTGCCCACTTATTATTATATTCTAAAATGTTTAAAAATTCTGATTCTTGTTAGAAGAAAATATATAGCTGTTTGAATAGTGGAGGTGGAGGAGCCAAATTTATCAATTTAAGATTTTTAACAAGTAAGCCTTGTTATACTCTTCGCAAAAACGAAGAGTATATTGTATTTGATCGGCACATTTCTAAAATCGTAAATATCGCTCGTAGAGAAAAAAATTTCATATCATTGTGTTAGTGAACGAATTCTGAACAACTTTCAAAATGTCCGTCTGTCCGTCCGTCCGTCACGTTTCTTGTAAGCACGATAACACAAGAAAGAAAAATCCGATTATACTGAAATTTGGACAGTAAATTAGTGTTAGCTAGAGGAAGAACCCTATTGTTTTTTAACAAAATTGATCGGTAAATAAAAATGTTATTAAGAAGACATCTATTTAAAGCACGACAAAACACAGGCGGTATATGTTTTATTAGAGGAAATAAACTGCATATAAACAACGAAACATATACTCCAAGTGAACTAGAGGAAATTGAGAAAAGCCAAACGTATCAAGCTGAAGAACAAATAAAATATATAGAAAATTCTCCCCAAAAAGTAAGTAAAGAAACTGAAACTGAAAAAAACGCAAGCACAATAACAACACCAAAAGAAAAAATTACGAAATTCTCACCAGCATCAAATAAAAGAAAGAGGAAGAAGTAAAATCGTGAAAACAAATTCGAACATGAGTACAAGAAGTGATAAACCAGATAGAACAAGACAGCAACACAGACAATGAATATAACCCAAACGAATACCCTGCTTACAGAAGAGCCCTAACAGCAAGTCTTCTTTTTTTACTTTCTATTTTTTTCTTTTAACCTTTGTCAATTTATTTTTTTTTTCTTCTTGAAATCCCTTGTACTTTCATTATTTCCTTAAATTGCTACAAATATTAGTTCATAATTCTATCTTTATTAAATATTAGATATAAAACAGTACTATAGGGATGTCAAAATAGACATTTATTAGACACGAAACATATAAAAGACAAATAAAGTGTGTATAGGCACACGCTCATATGCATATTACTATTATTATTATTATAACATGGATCAGTACATAAGAAATTTTGAAGCTAAAAGTATAGACACATTAATCGCAAATAATACAACCGAATGTAAAGCAATATTAGAACACAAAACACCAAATGAATTCTCGATATACCATACAAACATTAGAAGTATTGTGAAAAACATTGATGAGTTAAGAGTTGTATTAAATGATCTAAAAACACGATTTGATATTATAGTCTTAACAGAAACTTGGCAAGTAACAGACACGACATTGTTACGAATTTCAGATTATGATATATTGTACAACAATGGTAACTTAAACCAAAATGATGGGCTAATAATTTATATTAATAATAGTTTAAATTACACCTATGATGTATTACATTTTGATAATATTAAAGTTATCTCATTGAAGATGAAGCATAACAATAAACTAATTCATATAACCTCTATATACCGGTCACCATCAACATGCCCATATACCTTTAATGATAACTTGAATAAATACTTAGAAACAATATCTTCTGAAAAATCGGATATAGATTGTCGGTGATATAAATATAAATATTTTAAGTCCAAATGACTACTGTGAGGATTATTTAAATATAATGGCAGAATGGGGATTCATCTCTGCCATAAATGGGTACACAAGGATCCAAGGAACTAGCAAACTTGTATCGATCATCTATTTTTTAAAACAAACATACCACATACATTAATAACTCCAATAATTTTAAAAACGTGTATAAGTGATCACTTCCAAATTATTTTCCTAATTAACTCACAAACTGAAAAAGAAAAAAATATATCAAGTTTGGATAAAAAATATAAGTATTTCTTAAATAAACCAGATCTTCATAAGGAGATGGAAAAAGAGTCCTGGGACGAAATTTATGGACACAGAGATGTTAATGTTATTACTAATAAATTTGTTAATATATTAAAACAAAAAATATCCCCATGTACACAAAAAAAGTTTATAAAGCGAAGCGATATAAAACGAAAAGAATGGATAACTAATGGTCTTATCAAATCAATCAATACAAAAAATGAATTATATAAAAAAAAGGAAAAACATCCTAATAATCAACATATCCAAAACGAATTTAAAATTTACAGAAACAAGTTAAACGAATTAATAAAAAGCACGAAAATTAACTACTACAAACAGCAAATTAATATTAATAAAAACTCCCCAAATGATTTATGGACTTGCTTGAAAAAAATCAACGGTCAAAATGAAACCAATAATCAAATAAGACAAATAAAAAATGGCGATGGTCTATTGATAACTAATAAAGACGAAATAAGTGAATGTTTTGTAACGCATTATAGTGAATTAGGGAATAAACTAGCAAGCAAAATTACGGTTGATCAACATTTCAATAGTCACACAACAAAACTCTCAAACTCTATATATCTCACTGAAACAAATGAGTCTGAGGTTAGACAAACGATTTACAGTTTAAAACCTAGGAAATCCCCGGGCTTAGACGAACTAACTTCTGAAGTTCTGAAAGAAATTGCTGATTACATCTCAAAGCCACTCTCCTACATTATAAATAATTCAATAGAGGTTGGTATCTTTCCAGATCTATTAAAGATTTTAAAAAAAAGAATAAACGACTACCTGAAAAAATACAAAATTCTATCTGAAAAACAATTCGGATTTAGGGAAGCCAAATCGACTGAAGATGCCATGGCAAACTTAGTAGCAAAAGTATATACATCTTTGGATGAAGGTACCCCGTGCATGTGTATCTTCGTCGATTTGGCTAAAGCGTTTGACACAGTAAGCCACCAGAAATTACTAGAAACGTTGGAAAATATAGGATGCCGAGGTAACGCATTAAAGCTAATGACTAGCTACCTATCAGAAAGGAAACAGTGTGTTCGAATTGCAAATATCATCAGCTCAGAAAAATTAGTAAGCTATGGCGTTCCATAAGGAACTGTGTTAGGTCCCTTGTTATTTAATATTTATGTTAATGACCTATTTAATATCAATACACAGGGTGATATTATCAGCTTTGCCGATGATACTGCTGTATTTTATAAAGATTCGACGTGGCCGCTACTCAAACAAAAAGTTGAAACCGACTTTACAAATTTAGCTAAATGGTTCAATAGCAAACTTTTAACCATTAATTATAAAAAAACATTTGCTATGCCCTTCACCTGCTATAATGATTCTCTACCAGAATTTGATTCCTTGCAGATCCCATTAAACCAACATTTGATCAATATATCGATAACGGATAAAATTAAATATCTAGGGGTATTCATTGATAATCATTTAAGATGGAACTACCATGCAGAATACATAACTAAAAAAGTAAGGAGTATGTTAAGCAGATTTAGGTTTTATAAAAAGATTTTTGACCATAAACAGCTAACCATCCTATACTATAGCCTAGTACAAACACACTTAACATACGGCATTATAGCCTGGGGAGGAGTTGCCAATAATTACCTCAAAAATATAGAATGCATTCAAAAATGGGTATTAAAAATTATCTATCACAAGAATAAAAATTATTCGACAGATATGCGTTTTAAAGAAACTAAAATATTTGACATTAGACAATTATTTTTCCAGTCTTTAATACTGCGGCACTTCAAACATAAAGGGGAATTGATACCTATTAACCATCGGTATGAAACAAGGTACAAAGCTAAAACGACATACATACCAAAAACTGTAAAGACTATAGGTCAAAGATGCTACACTTTCCTATGTCCTACTGTATTTGCGGAAATTCCTGACAATCTAAGAAGCATACATTCCCTTGGACTGTTAAAAAATAAATTAAAAGAATGGCTTCATAAAACATCTAGAGGAAAAATTCATAAGTTAATTGATAGAAAAAATACATATAACCTGTAGATCACTTTTCTTCATGATTATACTCAAACTACAAAAAATTAGTCTCAATAGAAATAATAATAATAAAAAAAAAACATGAAAAGACAGCAATAAATAATAATATATAGAAGCATCGATATGGCTCATCAATGTTTTGCTCAATACTCTATTTAAGACTCTCCTTACCTTGTTGCTCTAATTTGTTATCTTCGACATTTATAAAAGTATATAGATGTATGTGTGTGTATGTATGTATATGTGTATATGTGTGTATATATGTGTATATATGTATATATGTATATATATATATATATATATATATATATATATATATATATATATATATATATATATATATATATATATATGTGTATATGTGTATATATGTATGTAAATATATGTAAATTTGCATATATGGTATAAGCCCGTTGCTGCGCATGCACGTATGTATGTAATATTTTGTTTTATTTCAAAATTTTTAGCTAATATTAATTCGTACTGATAATTATTTTCATTCGTTATTTCATTATGTTTAAAAATTAATATTAACCTTAATCTAGTATGCCCACGAGCAAGGTCTTCCTTTGTGGGTTTCTTGTTTATTTACCACCATTTATATAATATTGTTACTACTACTGTTTGATTTCGATATTTGTATTTTTTGGTGACCTTAGTTGTAGTATGCCCACGAGCAAGTTTTACTTTTGTGGGTGTTATTATTGCTAGTTTACCATTTATATCAATTTGTATATCAATTTTTGTAGCTACCACTATTATTTTGTATTATTTTGTAATTTATATTCTTTGGTAAATAAATTATTATTATTATTATTATTATTTAAATTTCAAAAACATTTTTTTTTGATTTTTATGTTTTTGTAATTGAATAGAAATCTGGTGAAATTATATTTTATTTTAATATCTAAATATTTATATATTTTACAAATATACATTTCATAATGTAATATGCAACCGTGAAAATATGATTTTAGCTCGTGTCTTATAATGTAAAAATTTACATTTTTTTACGAATAAAGTGGTGGTGTAGTTCTTACGCTTTTGACTCGGAATCCAAGGGTCCCGGGTTCGAAACCCAAATGGGTATGGCATAGTTTTTTTTTATTTTTACTTTATTTTACACTGAGTATTTTACCAACTAACTAAGTTCGTACTATAAAATTAAAAATGTCTAAAACTAACATTATTTACAAAAGACCTGCGAAGAGTATCCTATAGAATGTGTAACAATTATATAAAAAGTTCAGTGAATAGGCGAAGAGTACGTTTTTAGCTTGTTTTTAATTGCATTTGACGCATGTCATTTTGTGCGTCTAGTATCACCGATTCAGACTTTGTTTGTTTGTCGATAATAACGAATTATCGTTTCTCTGGACTTATTGGAATTCGTTGAGAACAACAATGTCTCGAAGACAGTATACACAACGTGAGTATGCTAATATGCATACTATTTACGGCGAATGTCGAGGCAACGCCAGTGCATCCGCTGTGCGTTATCGAGAATATATTCTAAAATGTTTAAAAATTCTGAAGACGAAGATCAAAATAAAATAAAAAGTAATTTCACCTGCATTTATTAAACATTATTAAAAATAAATAATCAAACAACTCACAATAAATGTTCGAATTGCTGTCCTCTAGCCCTGGTGCAGGCTCTGCACCTTTTAATAAAGGAACGTTTTAAATGGCGTGAATATCTGGATCGGCTGATTTCTTCAGCGGCTACTTCGATGCGCTCTTGCAATTAATTCAAGGATTGCACAGGTCGGAAGTACACCTTTTCTTTCATGCATCTCCAGTAAAAAAATCTAAGGGATTTAGGTCTGGTGATCTGGGTGGCCACAGAATTCAGGCTAAACGACCGATCCATCTTCCTGGATATTTCAAATTTTGATATGCTTTCACCTCTCTCCCATAATGTGCAGGGCATCCATCGTTCTGTAACCACATTGTCAGCATCAGGGATAAAGGAAAGTCTTCTAGTAAGACCGGTAGGTCGTTTTGAAGGAATTCCAAATAATTGTCTGACGTTAATGTTGGTGGCAGTTCGAATGGGCCTACCACTTGACCATTTAGGATGCCTGTCCACAGATTTACTTTAAATTGGTATTGTGATCGATCTTCTCTCATCAAGTGGGGATTCTGCCAACTATGCAGATTAAGTAAATTTACAAAGCCATCTTTTCTGTACGATGGTTTGTCAGACCACAAAATTTTATTAAAAAAATCTGGATCCTCTCGTACAATCCGCAGCATTCGCCGGCAAAATACCACTCTCAAGGAATAATCTCTGGGTAGTAGAGTTTGCACACGTTGTACATGGAAAGGATGGAGTTGGTATCGTTTTAAAATTCTGTGCACTGTTGTTTTAGATACGCCATTACGTCGTGATATGGTACGCACAGAAGTAGATCGATCGTCGTTAATTTCATCAAGCACTTCGTCGTCGAAATCTTGACGAGGTCTTCCTTCACTGGCACCACCAATATCACGGAGACCAGAAATCCTTCCCTCGCAGTACGCGTTATGCACTGTAACGGTTTCTTAAAATCTGCTCGGGCGTCAAATTATGTAACGGTTTGTTGTCGGGTAGCTGGTTCGGAGATTAATCAGGGTCCAGATTAGTTAATAAGACAGCCCAATAAAGATATATACAATTTATTTACTTTTCCAAACAGGTAATGTGTGGCAGTGTTACATAACATACAGGTACAGGTTATATGTCCGTATCTTTTACGGTTCTTAGGACAACATTTTTTATTATCTGAGAGAGAGAGAGAGAGTGTGTAACGATTGCGATGCGACGTTTGTTGTTGCTACGGGAGTGGCGTCGGGTGAATATCGTCAACTCAAGGAGTTTCCCAGTTCAACACGCTACGCTGTAGGAGGTCTCCAGGTCAGGCTCATTCGCTCTGGTTTTGGCGGCGAAACGGCGCCGGGGAATGACTAACGATTCGAGCTCAACACGCTGTAGGATTCCCAGGGTCAGATTGCATTCGTTCCGTCGTGTTTGCGTCGGGAGATGTACAAAACTGTAATATGTCCAACTCAGCACGCTGTAGACAGATTGTCAGAGTTGTTCACACTCTGAATTATGTTGATTTGCGACCGGGCTTTTATATCCGAGAATCCTCGCTTACTGGGGACGTAGAACTGCGTATAGTTTAGTGTCGTGTGCAAATCCATGCCTCTAGACGGGAGATGGGTAGGTTTGCGGGCCGTGTGCACATTGGTGTCGTGTGTAAATCCGGAATCTTAGTAATGGAGCAGGAATTTAAAGAATGCGTCATTACAGCACTCTAATAAATACACGATAGTCAGGATGGCGTGCGTTCGGATACCTTTCTCGATAACGCACAGAAGATGCGCTAGCGTTGCCTCGACATTCGCCGTAAATAGTATGCATATTAGCATACTCACGTTGTGTATACTGTATACGAGGCATTGTTGTTCTCAACAAGTTCCAATAAGTCCAAAGAAGTGCTAATTCGTTATTATCGACAAACAAAGTCTGAATCGGTAATACCAGACGTACAAAATGATATGCGTCACATGCAATTAAAAACAAGGCTTACTTGTTAAAAATTTTAAATTGATAAATTTTGCTCCTCCACTATTCAAACAGCTATATCTTTTTTTCTAACAAGAAGAATCAGAATTTTTAAACATTTTAGAATATAATAATAAGTGGGCAAGTTTTTAAGATAAGTGGCAAGTTTTGCTTGGCACTTTTCTTTACACCAAAGGTCAAAGTCAGCAAACGGAATCTTGGTGGAACCGAAATTGAGGAAATTTTTTTTTTTTTTACAATACCGCCGTCGTTATCTAAAAACTTCTATACACGTTTGATAGCACAACTGTTCTAGAATACTCACCAAAAAACAGAATGAAAACATCCTTACCTTGTGGCAGTGGCATGCAAAATACTACTGAAATTTTCAAAATTTCAAAAAGTGCCCATATCTCGAAAACCGTAGGGTTTTCAATAAGGTCAAGTTGTGATATTCTGATAGGTTATGGCCTGACCTATTACCATTTTCAGGATTATCCATTATTTACGGGACATCCTGTATAAAACTAATTAATTAAAAATTTAAAAATTAAATTGAATGTAAAAAAAACTTTTAAAAACAAGCTTTTATTATTTAGGTGTACTAAAACGAAAAAAATAAAAATAAAAAAAAATAATTGTTTTAAAAGCTTGTCGCGTGAACAATAAAAAAAACTTACTTAGGTACTTACAATCTCTGTCAAAAAAAATTAATGCCTGTATGAACTTCTCGCGCGCGACAAGCTTTTAAGACAATTAATTTTTTTTATTTTATTTTTTTTCGTTTTAGTACACCTAAATAATAAAAGCTTGTTTTTGAAAATTTTTTTTTACATTTATTTTTTTTTACCGTTACCATCTTCCACTCCACTTACGTGGGTGTGGAAGTAATTAAGCCGTACCGTCAAAATACCTTTACATGCATCTAGTTACCATGCAAGTCTATACTATACCACAATAACTAAAACGAACATGGTGACGTCACTAGCTCTGTATCGGACTCGCTCACTTCATTATTTATTTTAAGGGTGTTAACGGCTTCAGAACATTCTAGTTCATGGTTTAATTCAATAATTTCAAATTTTATAATAAAAATGAAATCATAAAAGAGCATTAGTTTCTATGTTTCATTTTATATTATACGCCGCTGGTTTATTACTCAAAAGAGAATAAAAATAATAGATCTGCACTGCTCTAGGATGCCAAACCGGATTTGCACACTCCTATGCATCGAAATGTTGCCTTTGTTCGTGAAAAATCAGATTATTCAGTTCATTTTTTTGTCGGTAAGATGTTGCCATAGTCGGCGCCAATCCCATCGAGAAAGGATACGCTGGATTTGCTGTCGGCTTCAAGTCTTGCGCTGCTGCTTTTGCTATAATTTATTATTAAAATAAATAATAACTCAGGTGACTGCATATTTATTATCCTTTATTTATAGCCGCTTTATATAGCTGTAATGCATTTATTTCTGCTGAAGTATGGAGCAAGTGATATTAAAAAAAGATTACTATTATCCTCACTACGTGCAGAATCGTATATATATGAATACACGTGCACAGAACTAAATTTCAACTTAGTTGATGAAAATATTGTCTATCGAAAATTATTATCTCAATCAAATACTATAGGGTCTGATGAGATAAGTTTGAAAATGTTACTGCCCTGTTGTCCTTACATTTTTAAATATATCACTCATATAATAAACCATTCCATTGAACACAGAATTTATCCTAGCAGCTGTAAGGTGACATTTGTACTGCCACTGCTTAAAATAACATGTCCCAATGAGCTTAAAGATCTAAGACCCATAAGTATATTACCCACATTATCGAAGCTGTATGACAAACATTGTATATGAGCAGATAACAGTACACCTGGAGTACAACTCAATAATACCAGTAAACCAGTCTGGTTTTAGACAAAATCACAGTTCCGCTACAGCTTTGCTGACAGTAACAGATGATATGACAGCCTTAAATAACACTAGTGCTTCTAGATTATTCTAAGGCTTTCTATAGAATCAATCATCGGTTACTGCTTGGAATTTTACATAACATAGGTTTTAGCAGCAATGCAATAGAATTAATGAAAAGTTTTATTACTGATAGACGCCAAATAGTTGAATATAAAGACGTAACATTTGCATGTTTATATACAATTAGTGGTGTACCCCAAGGGTCTATATTGACACCCCTACTGTTTTCTGTGTATACGCCATCATTTAAAAACTACATGTCTAACTACTTGTAAATCACACTGTTATGCTGACAAATCTATTTGTTATGATGAATCAGAAATTGAAGATTCAAACAGATTAATAAACAATGACCTACAATCCCTGTTTGACATCTCGGAAAGTATTGCTTATCGATAAACCCCACCAAATCGCAAGTCATGGTTTTCGGGCCTAATTCTGTTCGGGATCAACACATTGAAATCAATAAGAAATAGTTAATAAGTCGGACGCCTGTAAAATTCTTGGTTTATATGTGGACTATAAACTAGGTTTTGACTCTCACATTAATCTTATTATTAAAAGAGCGTGTTCTAATTTAAGACTAATTACTTCCACATCCAGTGGAAGTATAGTAACGACAAAAAAATTTTTTTATTGTTCAAATAGGCTTAGAATGTCACGAAACGTCGAGATTTTAAGTTTGAGCGAAAAAAAAAATTCTGTCTGTCGGTCTGTCTGTAACTTTTTTGTGCGCACGATTACTCTGGAACCGTTTGAGATATTGACTTAAAATTTGGTACACATATGTACTTTAACGAGATCTAGAACTAGATTATATTTTCATCTTGTTCCGTCGAAGGTTTGGGGGGTAAATTGGGGTAAATTTGGGGTAAATAGGTAAATCAAGCAGGTAAGAGTCCATAAAATTGGTATTTAGTATATACAAGAGAAGCTGAGGTCTCAAAAAAAAATTTGGCATTGGCCACCCCCATTACCACCCCCACCCTATTATTAAGGGGATGAAAAAAAATTGTGATTTAGGTTAGGGTGTGTACAAGAACCAGAAACCTCAAAATGTTTTTTACTTCATCCACCCCCACTACCACCCCCTATCACCCTCCCCCCCCACCGATGTGGGGTATCATTTTATGGGGTTTTGGGGTAGAGGATTTCAAATATTATATTATTAATGTTCCATAAACAGTTATTTCCACATACAAAATTTTTTCGTTGTGAATGACTTAGATAAAAAATCTGGATGTGGAAGTAGTGATTCCTTGGGCAGCGGTTTTTTTATTAATCGTGAGATCCTCAACACAAAAATCAAAATGATATTATGTGAGTGATTAGTTCTCTCACACTTGACATGTGACGTCGTTTACGGACCATGTTTAACCAAACGTAACTGTCAGCGGCTACAGAGGGTCCAAAACTATTGTGTCAGACTTACTTGTAATTTATGGCACCCGGTGTCACAAAAACTATCAGAATTGAATTGGCTACCAATGAAAAAAAGGCGGCTTCTACACTATGGAACTCTCTTCCACAAGCTACTCATACTCAAAAAAACCACTTATTTACATCGCAAATTAAAATTTAGATCGGATGTACATAATATAAATATTCGTCGTAAGGACCTTTTAACCATACCACGCCATCACACCACTGGATTTAAAAAATCTTTTTCATATATAATTTGCAAAGTTCTCGATTTTATGCATTTGAATTTTATAAATAGAAAAAATATTGTTCTCAAACGTGTGCTACTTGAAAATAATCTTGTAATAGACTTCCATATTTAAGCCAATTCTTGCGTATTTTTCTAGTATTAGCGAATTAGTGGAACATGAAATTATCACGGAATTTTTTTTATTTGAATTGCCCTGTATAACAACGTGCCCCAATTGCCATGGGGAAGAGTGCTTAAATTCAGCAACCGAAAAAAAAATTGCCGAAGATGACCCATCAACGGATAAAACCAAGAACCGGGGCATACAACCAGACAGGATTTTAGTGGAATAGACCCACTGGGAAAACCACTTTTAAAGAACGTCAAATTCGAACAAAATTCATGTTTGGAAATAAACAGGAAAAACTAACAAAAATTGTTTGAAGAAAATGTTGCGATACTTGCATGTTATAGAGGATATTCCGCTCTGTAATTTCCTGTTTAACGAGTTTTGTAAACCTAGCTGTTATGAAGATATTCGTTGTGAAAAACTGCCTTGGTTGTTTTTCGGCTGCGCGATCAAAATTCTCAACTTGAACGTTATTTTCAAGAGTTGGGTAGAGACACTATATTTTTGTTAAAAAGTGTGTTTTTGTTTCAAATGTGTTATTTTTCAGTATTTTACGAGATAGTTACATATCTACATTTCTCAATCGAGTCTGCGTTTCTTAATAAAACAATCGAGCAGGTTTCGAATTAATGTATTTAACTTTATGACATGGTATATAAAAAATATACAACTTATTGACCACTACGTCTTCTTCTTCGTCATTCTCTTGTGTTTTTCTCGGGATCTCGAAATTTAATGAGTTCTTGTCAAGTTTATTATTGGACATATTAAATCTGAGAAAATTGGATTTTTTATATTTAATATTAGCTTGTTACTTTTGTACCATTCGCGGATTTGTTGAATTTTTATATTAGCATTTCGAATTACATCGTCTATTCCAAGTTCGTAGAATAACAAGAATGTATCGTATGACTTTCTTTTACATATATTAGATATAAAAGTGGTCCAAGAATGTAACCTTGTGGTACGCCAATCTGGATTAGATATTTCAACTTACAGTCATTCACATATACACATTCTACTCGCTTCCGAATGTATATTGGGCTGAAATGTGCGCGAGTCCAATTCGTATTTAGCTGTTTTTTTTTTATTTTTTGAGATTTGAAGAAATGAAAATATGTTTTAGGCAAAAAATAAAAAAGATTTTTGGAGGGTGTATTTTAAAAACTATGATGACTATATTTACGTATAAAGAAAAATACCATGATTGCATATTTTGCACCTGAGAAACATTAAGGCTTTTTATTTCAATCGCATTCCTCTTCTAAGGAACTTCACAGCATTTTATGTTTTGCGCTTTGATCAAAGAAACACATTAACGATCAATTCATTATCCCTCCGTATTAGTGTTATATGTATATTCAACAATGTTAATTTTAATTGTTTCTCTGGTAATTAAGCAGTTATCAAATGAATTGTTGTGAATGCTGTGTTTTTTATGTCCCACAATGAGCATTTACTCACTTTTTAAGTTTCCGACAGAATTGTGTAAATTAGATTTATACCTTTATGTTAAATCTGGATGCTGTGCTTAATTGGTCGGAACAAGGTTTTCATTGTTTCTTTTCCAGTCATCTGCTTTGTTTTTCATCGACCATATGCCGGCTACTGTTTACAGTGTTTACTCTCATAAATAACAGAAATCCGATATTGATATTATGTAATATTTTTATTATAGAATTATGATTATTTACATCATTTGCATACTAAAAATTGCCGTGTTTGTCTATATCCTGTGTAGGTGAATATAAATAAGGTTAGTTTAAAAGTCGTGTTAGTGATACAGAGTTGGATACGATTGCATCATAAATCAGATGTAAATTCTTCTATAACTGTATCCCGTTCAATTTCTTCTAGTTTATGAAGAAAATAATTACTATTAAAAATACCTATTGATGTTTTATTTTCTTGGCCGTTAATATCAAATTAACTTGTTGTATATCCTGGAATCTTTGGTCTGTATAATAAAAATTACTGATTTTCTTACGTTTCGATTTATTCAACCATCGTCAGAGAGTATGTAAAAGACAAAAGAAGTTTGGTCTCAAAGATACCTAAATTTTAAGTCACATACACAAAACAGCTAGAAAATTGCAGTCAGTGGCCTAACAGATCGTGCCATTCAACTCTCACATCCAAAATACAGACCAAATAATTTGAAAAAATTTAAAACAGTTCTCGAAACAAATTCCTACCCACAACATTTTTATAAATTCATTAAAAAGGTACACAAAATAATACAAGAAATGGAGCACATAAAAATAATAACAAATATATACCTATTCCCTATTGCCCTATATACCAAAAGTATCGGAAAATAATTCAAACGTATTAGAAAACAGAATATAACAATAGCACATAAACCATAAAGTAGACAAAAAAATTCTTGGCTGAACTGGAACCTAGACTGCAACCAAAAAATGAAACGAATGGCGTATACAAATAGATTGCAATAACTCTAAGGCCTCGGCCACGATACGAGCGGTGAGCGGCAAGCGGCAATTATCAGAGCGGCAGAGCGGTGCCGCTAAAGTTTTTAGTTGAATGGCTTTGTATAGAAACCGCTCTCGTCTGGCTAGGATAAGGGCCGGTTGCGCCAGGCGGCGCAACCGGCTGCGACACCATTCCATTCCATTTCAAAATCTGTTTATTATTTTTAAATGTTTACAATTCATAGGTATGTCATTTATCATATTTAGTGTACAATATGCTGGCTGCGACACCGGTGGCTCAGTTGGCGACTCGTGCCGGGCAACTGGTGGCGCAGCCAACAACTCGTTCCGGTTAGCTCCCAGCGAGCAGTCTGTTTTTTCTGTTTTCCTCGCACTCTGCACACTGTTTTATTTACGCGAATTGTGTACTTCAGTACGTCTAGTGAACTGCAAATTGTCACTGCGGAAAGGAGTGGAAGTGAAAGTGTAGACAAGACAAAAAAAGGGAAAAGCAAGAACCAGGAAGAAGCCCTGAAAGAGTGCCAGAAGTAATATCAACCTTTATTAACGACAGTAATTCAAAGAAAGACGATTTACACATTCTTAAGTAATTAAAAAACTTGTCATCTGAACACAGTTCATCAAAAACAGTATAGTACAACCCTTTAGATTCCCTTAACGATAGCATAGGGTGTACATGCATCTTTCTCTCCCTTCGCCTTCTCCTTTTCATTAAAAGTACAAGGAGGAGCATATATGTATGTTATATAATATTACACGCTATCTTATTAAGCCTTCAGGTATATCGTATTACACGATAACAGCTTCTCTTATTAATTGCTTATCTTCAAGATATCATATTACACCTTTGTTTCTCATAACTTGTGCTGACTGCAGAACTGCAATTCCTTTGCTCTATATTTTGCTTACTCAGATTCTGTATGGTATAAATATGACTAAACACGCTTTGTTGAGTCAGTTATTAAACTCACTTAGAATGAAACACTTCTAATTATTATTATATTCCTTCTCCAAGAGCCAACGTTGGCTCCATTTAAGTAAATAAAAGTTTTTAAAAAGTCATTCATGTGAACCGTGATCTAACATGTATACTTGTTGTCCGACATATTCTCTCATCACTCACAGACTGACCTTGTGATGGACAAACCGAGTGGTGGCGGAACTGGCTACGCCGCCTAGCCGCCCAGTGTAATAGGCTCGGTATGATACAGTGCCCGGCCACGACTCTTCGCCACCGGTGGCTGCCGACGTGGTCGCGGGGCACGGCAGCCGGTTAGCCGCCAGTTTGTGGCGACGCCACCGGCTGCCATAATCTAATAGGCTCCATAACAATCAATGCCCAATAACGAGCAGCGTCACCGGTGTCGCAGCCGGTTGCGTCGCCTGGCGGCCTAGTGTAATAAAGCCCTAACATGAAGCGACAGGGCGGCGTCGCTCGACGCGTACCTACACCGCCCGCCGCAAGGTCCAAACATTAAAATACGAGATAGCCGCTCGCCACCAGACGTCATATTGTGAACTGATCTAGACTGCCACAAGCGTATCACAGCTCGTATTGTAGCCGGTACCGCTTATTCCATTGCCGCCCGGTATTTTTCCCATTTACCGCTCACCGCTCGTAACGTGTCCTAGGCCTAACAGCATATATATCGGCCATACAAAACAATACCTATTAATCTAGGTGCCCGCGTACAAAAATGCAATTTATACATATCCTCGTATAACTTCTTGTAAGGCATAATTGCGCCTAGTCTATAACTTTTTTCCTCTGCGAAAATTTTCGTAAACACGGCGTTCCTCCTCGGCATGAAAAAGACGATTTCCACACGTCGGACTGGAAAATCGGCAAATATATTTTGTCAGACAATTCAAAAATTGGATTCTACATATTTTTATTAAGCAATCTTGAAAAAATCAGCTGGTTATCAATAAATGTTTTAAAGTTATGTTATGTTATGTTTAGGCTGGTAGACACCCTTAACGTTCCAAAATTTTTGTCGGACAGTTTCTAGAAATATATAGAATATATACCGGCTCCACTTTTAGAAGCCGGTACTAACATTTATCTACTGACTACACTTCTTGGCTTAGCTATAGGCGCAATTATGCCGTACAAGAAGTTATACGAGGATATGTATAAATTGCATTTATGTACCCGGGCACCCAGACTATATATAAAAGAATATATGCAAGAAATATAATATAAAAGAATTTACTAAAATTCGACAGCACTCGCAAAACACGATATAGAAAATAATTATAGCTTTAACTTTAACAATAATAAAATTGTATAAAAAGAACCGAATTTTCACGTGAAATGCTACAAATCAAAAGACTTACTACGCAATAAGCTACTGCACTGATATAGAGAATTTAAGCGAAACATTTCAGTTTATTAAATTAATTATAAAAGGATAATAATACTATTATATAACTTCGATATTTTTACTTCTTACATCTTTAAGTTTGCTAAACAGAGAATTTAAACCGTAAAATTTCATTAACAAAAACTTCAAATCTAAATCAATTAAATCTTATCTACATGAACAAATCAGAAGTTCAAACGCAGTTCAGTTTTTACAGAATAGATACTTAAAATGTAACTAGTGTAGTGCAATCTAATAATATTAGTTAATGTAACGTGTGTTAAGTTAGCATTACCACTTACAGATTTCGGATATCTGACAATTGGAAAAATTGTCGCTTTTTTGTCGTAAATTTTTCGTGAATGAAAAAAATTTGTCGCGTTTCATTTTTTAAAAATAACCCTTGGTAATGCTAACTGAACAGTCAAGATAGCATTACCACCTATAAATACAGCTTAAATAAACGATAATGCCAACCTCAATGGTTGGATTAATTGGCGCTTTTTTGTCGTAAATTTGTCGTGAAGGAAAAAAAATTGCCCCCCCCCCCCGCTATTTTTGAAAATAACCCCTGGTAATGCTAACTTGACATTAAGTTAGCACTACTACCCATGAAAACCAGTTTAAATAAACGATAACATCAACTTCAATGGTTGGATTAATTGTCGCTTTTTTGTCGTAAATTTGTCGTTAAGGACAAAAATGTCGCTCGCTCCCTATTTTAAAAAAATAACCTCTGCTAATAATAAACTGGCACTCAGCTTAGTATTACAACTAAAAAATACAATTTAACTTAACGGTAGGTAACAGTATAACTTCAATTGCAATTCATTTGCACAATGACAAAAATTAAATTTAAATAACGGTGCTTTTTTAATGGAACCGTGTTTTTGAATTCTTTTTGTATGGTTATATTTTTTTTTCTTGAAGCGTATAACAGTACTTACATTACATAATGTGACACGTTCTGTAGGAAGAGCGTATTGCTTTACTAGTACAAATATATTTCATATTTTTACTGGTACAAAAATGAAAATTACATCATAAACTGCCAGTTTAAAATTTCTCTTCAAAAGTTTTGTGTAAATAAAGAGTTTGATATGAATTCCTTAATAATAAAGCACGTAATGATAAATATGAATCGACAATGGTATGTTCTTTTTAAAATTATATATTTAACCCTTTCATATGTGTAAAATAACGTTTTGTTATAATTTGTAAAATCCCGGTTATTTTATAATACCCACTACGGAAATGGCTTGCATAATGAGTGTATGAGTTTCGCTTAGGTATCAGGATCGCCGAGCGGTAGAGTATGAAGCTAGTAATCTTGAGGTCCCGACTTCGTATCTTGTGTCCTATTTTTTTTCCCAGTATTTTTTAACTTTATTTTAATAAAAAACCGCTGCCCAAGGAATCACTACTTCCACATCCAGATTTTTTATCTTTTTTTTTTTTAACGATCGGCATCAAAATGGAGTTTGTTCTCATCTTCTTTTTATGGACTCTTATTTGATTGCTTTGTCTATTTACCCTTACCCCCGAACCCTTCAATGAAATTTGATCAAAATATAATCTAGTGCCAGATCTCGTTATAATACATAAGTCTACCAAATTTCAAGTCAATAGCATAAACGGTTCCAAAGTAAACGTGCGCACAAAAAAAGTTACAGACCGACAGACAGAATTTTTTTTCGCTCAAATTTAAAATCTCGACGTTTCATGACATTCTAAGCCTATTTTTAAAAAAATTGCGTTACCATATTTCCACTGGATGTGGAAGTAAAAAATTAATACACGTAAACAGGTGTACCATACGGAATTGCATATTTAATATTCTTGATGGTTTTCGGAATATTTACATAAAAACTTTTATTTCTCCTATTCCGCAATTACGGATTAAGTGGCGAACTCCACATTCAAATGCGTGGGAAATTTTAGGTAATAACTAAATTTACTTTTGTGTTTTCATTAGTCGACCTCCTACTTTTAAAATACCTCGTATGGCACCGTCGATTCCCAAATAAGATTCCCGAATAAGAGTCCATAAAAAGAAGACGAGAACAAGCTCCATTTTGATGCCGATCGTTAAAAAAAAAAAAGATAAAAAATCTGGATGTGGAAGTAGTGATTCCTTGGGCAGCTTTTTCTTATAAAAGGAAAATAAAGTTAAAAAAACCGGAAAAAAATAGGACACAAACTACGAACTCGGGACCTTAAGATTACTAGCTTCACACTCTACCGTCGACTATCCCGCAAGCAAAACTCATACAATTATGCAAGCCATTTCCGAAGCGCATATTATAAAATAACTGGGACTTTACAAATTATAACAAATGTTATTTTACAGATATGAAAGGGTTAAATATATAATTTTAAAAAGTGCATACATACCATTGTCGATTCATATTTATCATTACGAGCTTTATTATTAAGGAATTCATATCAAACTCTTTACACAAAACTTTTGAAGAGAAATTATAAACTGGCAGTCTATGATGTCATTTTTATTTTTGTACCAGTAAAAATATGAGATATATTTGTACTAGTAAAGCAATACGCTCTTCCTACAGAACGTGTCACATTATGTAATGTAAGTACTGTTAGACGCTTCAGGAAAAAAAAATATAACTATACAAAAAGAATTCAAAAACACGGTTTCATTAAAAAAGCACCGTTATTTACATTTCATTTTTTTTGTCATTGTGCAAATGAATTGCAGTTGAAGTTACTGTTACCTACCGTTAATTTAAATTGTATTTTTTAGTTGTAATACTAAGTTGAAAGCCAGTTTATTATTAGCAGAGGTTATTTTTTAAAAATAGGGAGCGAGCGACATTTTTGTCCTTCACGACAAATTTACGACAAAAAAGCGACAATTAATCCAACCATTGAAGTTGATGTTATAGTTTATTTAAACTGATTTTCATGGGTGGTAGTGCTAATCTAACGTCAAGTTAGCATTACCACTGGTTATTTTTTAAAATAGCGGTGCGGCAATTTTTTTTCCCCCACGACAAATTTACGACAAAAAAGCGACAATTAATCCAACCATTGAAGTTGGCATTATCGTTTATTTGGGCTGTTTTTTATAGGTGGTAATGCTATCTTCACTGTTAAGTTAGCATTACCAAGGGTTATTTTTAAAAAATGAAACGCGAAAAATTTTTTTCTTTCACGACAATTTACGGCAAAAAAGCGACAATTTTTCCAATTGTCAGATATCCGAAATTTGTAAGTGGTAAGGCTAACTTAACACAGGTGTTAATGTAATTTGCATAAGTAGATTGTTTTAAGAAAATCTATCTATCTATCTATATCTATAAAAGAATACCCCGACGACTCACTAACTGATCTATCAACGCACAGCTCAAACCGTTGGGTCTAAAATCTTCAAATTTTGCATTGAGGTTTCTTGAATGACGTAGGCAACTGCTAAGAAGGGATTTTTCGAAATTCGACCCTTAAGAGGGTGAAAAATGGGGTTGAAATTTTAAGCTTTTTCGAAAAGAAGCATGAAATTTGACAGAAATACTCTTTATTGGAATCTATTAGACACGAGTAAGACGAAATTTCGATTTTCACTTTCTGAAGGTATGAAGGTAGATGGTCTAAACAGTACCCATATCTCTGAAATCGCGTACGTCAGAAACGTGATATTCCATCGACGGGCTCTTTAGAGGAAATAAGGAGACACGTATCGACGGTTTTCAAAAAGGGTGAACAGGGTGAGGGATGTTTTTAAGCATAAAATTTGACACATACCCGCCCATGTGCTTTATTGTCGACTAAAATAATTACTTTTTCGTTTAAGTCGCTCTAACACAAAAATGGAATAACGAATTGTTATCAAATTGTGATGCGCAGTGGGTTTCCTCGAGTGCAGTGAATACGCAGTGGGTTTCTTTGAATGCAATGGATATGCGGTGGGTTTCCCCGGGTACTATGAATGCGCAGTGGGTTTCCTCGAGTACAATGGATGCGCAGTGGGTTTCCTCGTGTACTATGGATGCACAGTGGATTTCCTCGAGTACAGTGGATGCGCAGTGGGTTTCCCTGAGTACTATGGATGCGCAGTGGGTTTTCCCGGGTATCATGAATGCGCAGTGAGTTTCCTCGAGTGTACTTCCTGAGTGCTATAGGAGTACTCAGTGAGTATGTAATACTTCTGTATAGGCATAAGTTAGTATGTCGATGTTCTTAATTCCACGCATACGAAGTCGCGGGCATCAACTTGTAGCATGTAATTTTTTTGTCTTACATATTTTGTAGTTCTCTGACTATGGCTGAATAAACCGAAACGTAAGAAAATTAGTAATTTTTATTATAAAGACCGAAAATCCCAGATGTAGTCAAGTTAATCAAATTTATGGTACTGTTTACCCATATCTCCGCCATTGGATAATTATAGAGATAATATAATCGCTTCTTACGGCATCCTTTTTAACTGCACTTATAATTACAATATAAGAAGTAAATTGAAATTTTGTTGGAAATTTCAACATTCCTAGTAGGATTTTTGAGCATCTGTTAATATGAACTTTTCTTTTTAAAATTAGCTAAGTAACAGCCTAAAATATTTTAACGTATTTAGGTTACACCCTATATATGTTCTTCCATGTATTTATCTTCAATATATAAATCACAAACACAGCCTAAGCTGCGCGCCACCATTGATTACCTGTGTGATACCTATTGGTAAGCAGTTAAATATCATTCCATTTTATGATCGGCCCTTCAACCACGTTGCTAAGTTTCATTGATTACCTTTATATTACAATGTTTAGTATACTATCTTCTGTTTATAAGCATGTATTGATAAGGAGTGCTACAGTTACCTAAGTTCTAATTACCATATGCAAATTAAACTCTGACGTCTGTATAGATTTTTACTACCTGAATCAACCTATTAATTTTTTCTTGACAATGGCTCAAGAGAGCATCCTCCGTGGACGTATCTTCAATATTCTTTATATATTTATTTTACGTTGCTTAACTGTTTGTATCGAAATACGTGCACAATCAAGTCGCTTCTACGATCGCCCCTACCTTTAATATGTAAATTATAAACACACTTCAAGCAGCACACTATTGATTCCGTGTGATACCTACCGATAAGCAGCTGAATATCACTCCATTGTCTGATCGGGCCTTCAACTGCGTTGCATAATTGCTTTTGTATCGAAATAAACTCACCTGCAACAAACAAAACATGTTATTTCATGATAAAAAAACAAACAATAAAGGTAGATGCATTTTTCATTTTCATTTAATCGCCTGTAATGTAATTAATCCATCAACAACGGGACCCAACCCAGTGTTAAATTTCTTACGTTCATTTACGTATTTTTTTCATGAATGGAGTCGTGATTTACGAAATACGTTAAGCGAAATAAGAAATATTAGCCCGATACCTGAACGTTGTGTCGAAACTGACCCGCACCAATGTCCGGGTTGGACAAACACCAAAGCGCTTGCAAATGAGCTAAAAAAAAACAAGTGAAGCAGTAGCGTAACCTTGTGTAATAAATGTATGTGAAAAAAATGTATTTCAGTATTAAAATCATCGTGGATTAGACACAGTGTGATCGATAATGTTTGACCGTCGATTTGCCAGAAAAATCTAACTTTTGCAAACAAGACTAACTTCCAATTAACTATTAACCGCCCAAGAGTTGTTGTATACTGATTCCAGTACCTTGTTGATAATAGATCTTGAACGTTTTCCTCCTTTCTTTGAAAGAGATGAGCAAATTGCGAGGTCTTCTCTATCATCCGACCCGAATAGAGGTTTCTTACCCTAAATTCTAAAACCTACTATTCACCGGAGACTTCAACGTGCGAATAAGAAGGAAAACCTACGGCGTTAACAAAGAAGCCTGCAGATATAGATTCTAAGCATTTTCCAAAATGGGTGATACTCGCCAAGATTATACATTAAAAATAAATAAACAACATCTCAGAATATTCTACTCAGTGTGTTTAAAAGGTAATATTGCCGTGCGAACATAATTGATATAAATTACTTCACGGATAGTATACACAAATGTAGTAACTATATGCAGTCATTTCTTTCTATACCCACAGGTATAACTGGCTACTGCTATATATAGTTCTTAAGAGCACATTTAATTAATGACACATTATTGAAAAATACACTGAAATTGAACAATGCACGTTAGGGTGGAGCGTAATTTTTTTTTTTTTTTTTTGAATTCTGTTAGCGGCTAGTCTGGAAAAGTTGTCTTTTGGCACAGAAACTCTGTGACATTTTTTAAAAAATTTTCAAAAAATGTTTTAGGGCTCCCCGAGCCCCTAAAATTCGAAAATATATTTTTTTTAAATTTTCAAAATGGCTACTGTTGAAAAGTTTTCTGCCATGCTCTAGATTAACCAAATTTTTTTTTGAATTTCTAAAAAAATGTTTAATGGTTCCCCCGAGCCCTCAAAAATTTTCATTTTCACTTTTTTTAAATTTTTAAAACGGTTGTTGTGGAAAAGCTTTCTAACGAGTAGTATAGTAACTACAATTTTTTCAAAATGCAAAAGAAATTAAAATTAAATTTGTCACTTTTATTGTCATATAAATTTTACTTACATTTACTTACATTTTACTACATTTACTTAAGTTTATAGTCCTTTTTGGTTTTAAAGGTAGGCATTAGTTGCCGTGAGTCAATCCTTTCTCTAATAAAGCCATCTCTATTTACCATACCACATACCGACTTTGATGCTTCCGTTACCAGACGAACACACTTCTTAACACCTTGTGTATGACTCGGGAACTTTGACACTGTAGGTATTTTTAGACCACCACGTACCATTTCTGTTAGATCTGCTGTTGAAATGTGAGCCAAAATAGGTGGTTCAGTAATGGTGGTAGTTTGCCAGTCAATCAGGTCTGTGTAATCAATTGAATTAAAGTTGAGGGCAGGTATTGCAAAAGTACGAATACCGTCTGTTGCTTTCATTCTTGCTCGCAATATACGTCTGAGGCCTAATTCCCTTATGTGATTACGTTCGTCCGTAACCATCGCAAGAAGAATATTCTCAGGGTGCCCGAAGTAACTATTTATATAACAGGATCAATTAATATTAAAAAAAATTGGTCCCAAAACGGTGCCCTGGGGAACTCCTAAGGTTATCAGTTTCGTCACTTATTTTATCCCCTATTTTTACTAATTGTTTTCTGTTGAGTTTTCTGTCCTTCAGGTAACTAGCCAATATTTTCAACATTTTGCGCCTAATACAGATGTTTTCCACTTTTTGTCGTAATCTTTTATGGCACACAGTGTCGAAAGCCTTCGCCAAGTCTGAGAAAACATATATATTGAAAGAAGGCAGATATATATTTTTTATTTACTTGTAAGTTGTTGTTAATTGTTTTGACTAGTTCGTAAATTGCGTCCGTTGTACTGCAAAATCAAGTTGATTTTTAGAAATAATATCATTCTTATCTAGGAATTCCTCAAGGCGTTTTTTAATGCTTTTTGAAATATTTTGGCCAAATTATTGATTACAGATATGTATTGTAAATTAGAAATAATGGAACAAAAGACCTAATTTATTTAGAAATGTATTAATAAGTTTAAAGATTACTAAATTGGAATTGTAAAGCTTCAGCCCAATGGATCCCGGGATTTAATCCTGGATAGATGTTTCGTGGTATTTTGAATGTGGTACCGAGCTAGTGACAGTGGGTTAGAACACACTTGATTGAGTCGCCGTTATCTGTCCTGAGTTCGAGTCTCAGCTACGGCAGATGAGAATGTCACTGGGAATGGTTGTTGTGTTGCTGTATGCGTGTGTGCGCGTGTCCTCGTCAAGTGGTGCAGAGCTATGGCTAAACTCCTTCAGAGCATTAATCTAAACAAAACATAAGAGGAAAAAATTACATCTGGCGCTTAAGGTTTTCTATTCTTTCTTTTTTCATCTCTAATATTTGTATCTTTAATATAAACATTCAATAAAATAACTTATTACTTATTAATCATATTTTTATAGATGTTAAATGTTATTACTACCTGTATATTCTTTTTTTACTTTGTACTGTAGACAAATTGCGCAATAATAATTACTGCTTCGAATTATTTTTACTTATTGAAGGGAACTATTACTTAAAAAAATCTGTATGAATGATGGTTTAATCGACTTTGCAGCAAAATGTGACGGTGAAATAAATACCTCAATTAATTTAATTAATTACACAAACCCACATTTTATTATTTTAAAAAACACTGCAGACGATTTAGGTGCAATTTTCTTTTGTCAAAAACTTTTAAAATTAAAGTGAATTCTAACCACCCTAATCAAAGTATAATTTTTCATCTGATTTTTAATATAACAGTTTCAGTATTGTCCCACATTGACGGAAATAACAGGTGTTATTCTCTGTCTAATGTCAGACAAGTGCATGCTTACTGGAAACAAGCAGTTTTGTCGGTTATGCTGCTGCCAAGAATAGAGTCTGGGGTCTGCACTGTGATTGCCGCATTCACCGGTCCAATATGAATGTATATCTGACTTTTAACCTCGTCTAAACAGCTTCAGGCTATACACAACCTTGTCCAAATTTTAAACAGGATTTGGGCAATTAATTTAAAAATGTAAAGCAATCTTGGTAAACAAATGCACTCCTTCTTTTTCTTACCGAACTTTTCATGGAATGATTTTCATACGTTATTTCCATAGTGACGTATATTTTCTACGTTAAGATTTATTTTCAGTGATGAATCTAGAGCTCGCTAGGATGCATATTAATAGTACGAGAGCCCGCCGACAGAAATGGAACATAGAAGCTGGAGTGTCAAAAATTGGTGGGGATGTTTATCAAATCATTCTCTTAACTTGAGTAGTCGGTCATAGCAATTCGGGTTGCAGCGACGCAGGGGTAGCCGTTTTTCTGATCTAGCTTAAATAATTTTTAAAATAACCGAATCAGAAATCTGAAAAAGACAAGATATATTCTACATAAAAAAAGAAACAACTTTTCTCTCTAGTGTTTTTCTCCAAAGCGTATCCTTTCGCCGTTAAAAATGCTTGAAATTAGAAAAAATCGATTTTCTGAGGCTACTTTCTGGTGAAAATTGTCCTCGGAGTAAAAAATTGCAAAGAACAAAATATTGATATTTTTGGAGTAGAATCGAAATCCACTATAAAAGTACATGTTATCCCGCAAAAACTCCATAGTGCCATTATGTAGAGCCCACAAAACTGAAAAACTTTTGTCCTAAACTTTTTTCAATTGGACGTCATGGGAAAGCGTCACATTCAAAAATTATTTAAGCCCTGCAACCCGGATTGCTATGACCGACTACACACGTTCAGAGAATGACTTGATAAGTATCCCCATCAATTTTTGACTCTCCAGCTTATGTGTTCCATTTTCGTCGGTGGGCTCTCATACTATAAAGGTAGGGGGTCGACTAAAGGGTGTTCAAAAACGAAAAACGGATTCTTGCATAAAATTTTCTGTCAAATTCGAATTTCGAGTTCGACAATTAATTCGGAATTGCGAAATTGGATAAAAAAGCATATTTTTTTCAAAGCTGGGAAAAACATAAAAACAGATATTTTTTTATTTCTCACCTAATTTCTCAAATTTTATGAATATGTTCGTTTGGTATTCTTCTTGTTTGCAGTAGTAATTAGTACCAAGTAATTTTTTTTATGGAAAATGTAAACGAGCATGTGTAAATATACAAAAAAGCATTGGGAAGCGATACATTTCTTTATTATTTAATGTTCGAGTTTTTATATATATTTTTTTAAATATATCGTGCGAAAAGAACTTTTAGTTTGACTATAGCTAAGGAAAGATACCATATTAAAATTTAAGTTCTATATCTCTGATTCCAAGCAGGATATTGAGTGAGGAATAATAAAATACATATTTTCATAAGATTTTTTTTTAATTTAATTATTTAACGGTGGCCTATATCCGCTACCAAGGCCTATCACTATCTTCCGTAAGATTTTGATTTTCGTTTTTGTATACCCTTTCGTCGACCCTCCTCGATTTCGAGACCGTCAGGGTAAATATCAGTGTGATTTCTTTATGGTATTTTTTTCCTTACTGTTCATGATCCTCTCAAATATTGTTAACCACGTAAAGCATAGTCTCCCTATTTATCTAAATAAAGCTTCTCACCTTTATATAATAAAATCTACATATTCTAAGTACATGATGATGATGAAAAAGAATGAAGTTTCGAACGTTCCCTTGAACGAATTTCATATAAAAAATAAAAATTAATAAAAACCTTACTTTGATTAAGGTGTAAAAACTTAAGTATTGTCGATATTATTGTCAGCAAATGTGACAATGAAGTGTTTACGCCTAAAGGGATGTGTGGTTTTTATTAACTTTTCTTTTTCATCCAAAATTTGTTCAAGTGAACGTTCGAAACTTCAGGTACATGGAAAAGAAGACTCCTTTACGGCGATGTTAAAGTCCTTCGGTATATACCATGTGCAGTCACCTTATTTTATATCATCAATTATTGTTTATTAGTTTAAAGCTTTCACTATAAATCATTCAATGCTGCGTATAGTCCAGTGCATTTAGATTTTTGTTTCGAAAATTCTCTGAACTCGCTGAATATTTGAGAGGATATTCTGCAAAATGGTAGAAATGGTAATCCGAAAAGTTTACCGAATTAACCCTTTTGCAATTTTTTTTATTTGACAAATTAGGTGTATAAATATGGATTTTTGTAATAATTTTGTTAATTTAATTTTTCTCGACAGGACAAAAAGAAATAGGAGAAAACTTTAAACAAAAAACATATATACCAAATTTTTCATTTGAGCAAAACTAGGAGCTAGAGATTTTGCAACTAACGATCAGAACAGAACTCAACGGCATGGTACTCGACCGCGCTTCGACAGTGCGAGCGCGCGCACGCTACACAAAAAGTGGTATAACTTTTGACTGACAAGATCAAATGGCAAAAACCAAAAAACATTTTAGCGTCGATGTTATCATATAATTGATGTATATATTTGTTCATCAAGAAGCTTTTTTAAATTAATAACGATTAATAGATACAGTTACGAGATATGAAATTTGTCACTTATTTTAGTCATTGTTATAATTTTTTATTAAACGACTTCATGTTGCAGGATCTTACTATCATAACACTATATTATAATATATATAAAGTGAATAAAAATTGCAAAAATTTATTTTGTAAAAGCCACTTGAAGGACATAAATTTAAAAAATATATATTTCTGCATTAAACGTCAACTGGCGCTAACGCAGTTAATAAATAAGATGTTATGTCGGATTTTTTATGATAATAACAATTTATTTATTGTTTTCACGAAATTCGAGAAAAGGGTCGGGGTCTAAAATCATATGTGCTAAATTTATCAATATTTCAACAGCTGTAATTTTTACTAAAAAAAATTTTAATTTTTTTTCAATACCAGGCTCATATTGCTGAAAGCCTTCTCTTTCGATGTTTATAGTTGTTATTATTATTTTTTATTCTTTAAGCGGGACTAGCAAGATGCCAATGCTCCGCTACTGGGATCGTTAAAAGTTATCAGTTGATTCAAATTTTGGACGCCACATTGGAGCAGCCGTTTTGAATATCTCAAGTTTGTATATTTTTTGGGAGTCGTGAAGGTACTTCTATTTACTATCTTGCGCTTTCTATAAAAGATAGATATGTGCTTTCACTGAATTTTTTGTTGGAAATTTAATTCTCTACAACATTTCTTTTACATTTTTTTTCATATCTCGACCATTTTGGCAGCGTTCTCATTTTAATGCATGTAATTAAGTGCTACATATTTATGTATTGTTTGCAATATTTGCGTGATTTTCAAGCTTAAGTCGGCCATTTTGAATCCATCATTTTCAATTATTATAATGTCAACATCGTAATCAGTGGTCTCGAAACCCCTTGTATGATTTTTTCGTAATTTTATCATTGAAATAATTGTTTGAGTTATCACAGTTGCAAAATATTTCTTCCTAAATGTTGTTTTTTTTTTTATATTAAAAAAAATATATTTGCACACTTTTTTAATGGGTAAACTTTTAAATTGGTCCCTTTAGAGTACGTTGCAAAAGGTTTCATTCAAATCCCTCAAGTTCAAAGTATTTCTGTAATAACGCACTGT
Source organism: Rutpela maculata (assembly GCA_936432065.2). NCBI lineage: Eukaryota > Metazoa > Arthropoda > Insecta > Coleoptera > Cerambycidae > Rutpela > Rutpela maculata. The sequence continues at coordinate 83,096,034 of OW386289.2, read as the reverse complement.
TTTCATCTAAATGCACTGAACTAATATATTATAAAATGTTTTTATAAGCTGGAATGATGTACTCATGTAGTGGCCAACGCTTCCTTATTGAGGTTTTTATATCATTCAATTAAATAAAGAAGTGGAAATTTTTCTAAAAAATATTTATGTTCTGGCATAGACAAAAGGGTCCTGAAGTCGTACTGATTTTACTTTAACAACTTTGCTGTGTTATTTAGAAGAAATTAAGTATTATACATTTTAAACTGATCATTAATCCAGACTTCATTTATTCATCGAATATACCGGTGATGATTCAGACGTCGCGCGTCGTCACGAGTAGAATTTAATAATAATAGCTAGAATTACTACAAATATGTTTACGAAATTTGGTTATTTTCATGTGGTCATATATACATGGAAGGGACTAGTTTCGTTTCAGTTAGTCAAACTGGCTCCTTGATATTTATTTAAAACACAAACATCTAATTTTGAACTTTTAAATGGTATTTGTATTGTAAAGAACTCAATTACTTTAAATTATAAATTAATCAAAGAATATTATTTAGGAATTAAGCAGGTCACCACTTACACACTTTTTTATTTATTATGAAATTACCTACTTTCTGTATATTGCTGCCCTAATCTGGGCACGCTAATATACTAGTTAGGTAAATAAGTTGAAATACTCATTATTGGAGAACCAATCAAAACAAACACTCTTCTAACTGATACTGACGAAGTATTGAATTACATGATGGGATTCCTGGCATTTTAAAGCCAAAAAATATATTGAAAATACTCAAATCATTTAATTAAATTCAGTCATTCACACTTTTTATTTAATATGACATTATCTACTTTCTGTATATTAATACCTTAATCTGGTCACGTTAATATATTACTTAAGAAAACACTTTAAAACACTCTTTATTGGAGAACCAATCAAAACAACTACTCTTCTAGCTAATACTGACGAAATATTGAATTAGGTACACGATAAGATTCCTAGGAATCCTATAGCTAATACTGTCGATGTATTGAATTTTATGATCCTATCCTATCCTATCCTATCATGTAATTCAATACATCGTCAGTATTAGCTAGAAGAGTAGTAATAATAAATTAATACAAGAGAATGCAGAAGAAAGTTATATTAAAGAACTACTAATAATAAAACAAATTGCATTTAATAATAGTTACAACCCCGAAATAATAGACAATATTATTTTAAAAAAAAATCATTTAATAACGCTATAGAAGGAGTATATCCAACAAGAAAAGACAAAAATAACAGTTTCAGAGTTATTACTTACATCATCTGCTACCCAACAGAAGTAGGTAACTTCTTTTATTTTTTTAAATACGGAATATTACTATAGCTTTTAAAACTAATAACACATTAGGAACACATTAAAAATGCAAAAGATAGAGTTTCAGTAGAAAATGAATTGACGATTTGCATGAAAGAAAGTTTGGTAAAAAGTATCATGGCGCACAGTATAATGGTATCACTGTAATTCACTGCACATGTTGACCAACCCGTCTAATTTCCAAACTTTGCAACAATTAAATACCTAAAATATAATAATCATAACATTGTTTTCATTATCTTTAATGTTAAACCTACTTCCACTGAATATAAATCATCTTTATTAGGTTGTTTCGTAGTCTACAATGTTTAAAAAATGTCAAATTATGCAATTTGTCAATCACTGCTGCCAACTCTTCTAGTAAACTGAGAGTTGGAAACAGTGTTTGACAATTGCATAATTCGACATTTTTTAAATATTGTAGACTACGAAATAACCTAATAAAGACTATTTATATTCAATGGAAGCAGGTTTAACATTAAAGATAATGAAAACGATGTTATGACAGTGAATTACAGTGATACCATTATACTGTGCGCCATGACACTTTTTACTGAACTTTCTTTCGTGCAAATCGTCAATTGAATTGAATATATTGAACGTTGTTTGTGCAATGGTGTACTATATTAAAATAATAGCATGTATAATAAGTAGCGTCGTATATGCAGATATGGCAAATGTAGTTTTATATATCCTGTGATAAACGAGAGCAAGAAAGCAAACAGAGAAATTAGGAAAAGAAAGACGGATGTACTGCTCCCAGCACGTTCCACACTTCGCGAGATCTCGTTTTTATCACCTTGTCGTGTGTCAACGTAGGGCATCGGAAAAAAGCCAGTCATAAAACCTTGTAACCAATAATGCTTAAGGAAAGACAAACAAAAAGCTTTTGTACGGCTGTCTTACCTTAACCAGATTAAATACAATCTGTATAAGCCTTTCATTAAATATATGTATTTTATGTAATTATTTTCTCATTCTCATTAATTAATATAAATACTTAACTATTTATTTATTTATATAATTTTCAGAGATATCAGAATCTGACAGCGAAGTAAATAAAATGATACAAAAAATGCGAAATAATTTTAGGTACAGTCATGTAGGTACTTTCAAAATAATTATCGATATCTGAAGTTCTTATTGCCGTAATCCTTTCGGGTATTTTATCTAGAACGGTACCTACTATATACTATTATACTTTAATACGTTTTGGTTTTGAAATTTTACACGTTTGGCCGCCCGCCCCCGCAAAATTCTTCCAGTCTGACGCGCCAGAAATTCCGTTTTATTAATGGCTATAGTAATCGAACCATTTCAGGTAAGAAATATCCACGTACCGAGTGACGTTAAAAAAATGTAGCCAGCCCTCGGACTATTATTAAATTTGGCATAATTTTAACTCGCTTTTTCGAAAGTACTAAACAATTTTATGGTATTTAGAAAACAGCTAAAATGTGTGTTTAAATTTTTTTCATGTATTTTTTGTTATTAATTCCATATACATGAATATACCGTCTTTAATATTTGTTTTTATATTTTGTGTCGTATACGATTTATTAACTAGTGCCTTGCAAAACAAGACGTTAGAGTTTTGACATTGAAAATAATGTTTTGTGCATTTATTAGAAAGATTTCAATTTTAGTTCAGGTCCATAAATTTTGATAATTAACACAAGACGTCCTTACGATGTGTAGGCGGATACAATACAATTCTAATATATAATAATTCGTAAACAACAATAGTTAAGTCAGGGTTAATACTGAATGTAAAAGTAAAATTGTAATTTTAAAATATGTGTTTGTGTAGAGTTGAAAATTAGGGTAGTAGCTATTTCTCCTTTGCATAAGTGTACATTGATATCCATAAGCCTGTCCATGTTTTTAAACTAGAATAGGCATTCATATTTTTTTATTGAACTTAAATTATACGTACAACAACAGCTTTTTTATATCACTAGGATCAGAGCTAAGTCTATGGATGCTGTACGCTAACACAGGTCTACAAAAAAAAAAAGAAAAATCTGTTCCAAGGACTAAACCTATCATGCCTTAAGTAATTTTGTGTGTTGAGTTCGAATTTTCAATTTAAAGAATTTTCTACCGCGTAGACTTCGAGTAAATTCCGTTTTTTTTTTGTCAAAAAACCGTAGTTTGACAATAAAAACCGGGATTTACTCGAAATCTACGCTGTAGAATTTTTTTTTAATTGAAAATTCTGATTCAGCACACAAAAATACTTAAGGCATGATAGGTTTAGTCCTTGGAACAGATTTTTTTTGTTGACCTGTGCAGAGGTGCACCTGTTGCACAGGTCTACAAAAAAAAATTCTGTTCCAAGCACTAAACCAATCATGTCTTAAGTATTTTTGTGTGCTGAATCCGAATTTTCATTTTAAAAAATTTTTTACCGCGTAGATTTCGAGTAAATCCCGGTTTTTATCGTCAAAATACGGTTTTTTGACAATTTTTGACATTTACTCGAAATCTACGCGGTAGAAAATTTTTTAAATTGAAAATTCGGATTCAGCACACAAAAATACTTAAGGCATGATAGGTTTAGTCCTTGGAGCAGATTTTTTTTTTTTGTAGACCTGTGTAATAGAGCGGGAGCTAGGTGGCTTTTCGGCATATCATCGTTTTATAAACTTTGAGATATTTTTATGGTTTAATGGATTCATAAAATCGAATTCTGGCGGGGCACCTCCTGTCAGGTGCATCATGAACATGTTTAAAAATCAGTGAAATTATGGCATCGTTATAAGGCTCATTTTTTTTTCGTATGTACACATTTTATGTTTGGAATGAATAAAATAAGATCGCCAGAAAGTGTGGGCAGCCAGAAAGGTAATAATGATACAATACGTTTGAGGCACGGTAGGAAGTCGAGTTAGCCGAAAGTGTTAAATTCCTGTATATTTAAGAGCCTATGGTACTTTTGTTGACACTAACAACTTTCTGGGGAAGCTATTCTATTGTTGAATGAGCTTATATTTATGTTTTAAAAATGAGCCAGAACTTGTAACGATGAGTTTAGAGTTCTGAGATGAAATATGCGAAAAAATTCAATTTTTTTCAAAAATCTTAAACATTTCCTTTCTGGCTAGCCTTACTGACAGGTGTTTCTTGCTGGTAATTTTTTTCTTTGTTCAAAACATTTAAATAAACATACTCAGCCAAAAAAGCTTGTAACGATCATGTTATATAACTCCATTATTTTACATCTTTGACCTTTCTGGCTGCGCCTCTGACGGACCACACTTTCTGGCGATCTTATTTTGTTCATTCTAAACATAAAGTGTGTACACACAAAAGAAATTAACCTTGTAACGATGATATAATTTCACTGATTTTTATATCTTGAACCATGGCCAACTCGACGGGCTGACATATGCCAGAAGTCTATTTTGTCGTTATTTAAGTTCGATAGAATTAATCAACGCATAGAAAATGCTTGTAATTATGAGTTTCCGAAAAAGCCACTTAGCTCCCGCACTATAAGTGATGTTTATTCTAAGACTTAACAGGCTCTATCATAACATTTCTTATCTAGAAATTTAAGCTCGTGGTATCTCACTTTTGACATGTTAAAAGTTTTTTAATCGTTCCTTACAGGTGGTGGACAGTATATCGAATGCTCCTGGCCACCACTGTTGAGATCTTAGCAGAATCAGTAGTTCCACAGGGTTAAGTTCTGAGGTCACTGGTATCTATACTATATATCAACGATACTTGTCTAGATATTAAAAGTATTGATCTTCTCTAAGCGGATGATCTTAAATTGTTTGCATATATTAACTCCGACGAGAATTGTTACAATATGAACTGTCAATAATTAATTTATTTTGCTAATATGACAGATTACTCTTAAATATATCAAAAGGTAATGCAGTGACTTTTACGAAGAGAAATAGTGAATGCATTTTTCATGTAAAATTGGCAATTTGTTTTCTTTTTGTATAACTAACTTATGAGAAAGTGCATCAGATGATGCGAGACCATTCTAAGAATAGGATACCATACCCAAATATTTCAACAAATAGAAAAATCAACTACTAGACATGCTGTCAGATAATCAGCGCAAGCTCTAACTTCACAGAGGCAACTGCGAAGACATTCAAATGATACCATGTGTTATACTGACGGATCGAAAACGCCAAGAAGTACTGGAGCAGGCGTTACGGGGGATCAATCAGATAGACTTTAGTCTGAATCTGGGTAGTACCGCAAAAAAGTTCCAAACAGAAGGTATACAAATCTGTGCCTGTAAGTTATAACGACTTCAAAATTGGGATTTTAGCTTAAAAAAAAGGTATTTCCAAACAGCTTTCGTCAAGTATCTCGAAAAGTATTACTTTATCGAAAAAATGTTACAGACCAGTTACAGAAAGTACAAACTGGGAATTAATTATATTTTTTGTTTATTGATGTACAAATAATAATTTCGGAGATATTTAAGTTTATATTTTGCAAGTGTTTCGAAATTATCTTTAAAGTTTAAAATGCATTTTTTTTAAGCAAGTGCTTTAAATGAGCAAAAAAATTTGAGCATCTAGGTAATGCTACATTTTAACGAAAAACTGTATTTGAGATTATTCATTTTAAATTACTAGCTAATTAGAGTAACAAAATGGCGACCTTTTTATATAAAAAAATATAAATACGCATATTTTTCCGTCATAACTTCTTTATCTCTTATGCTACAGAAACGAGTAAAAAATAATTTAAAAGCGCAATTAATTGTCTTTAATTTCATTTCTTAGCATGCGTGACAATTTCTGAGATATTTAACATTTAAACTGCATTTTTCGTCTCATAAACGTTCGGACGCCATTTGTAAACTTTAATATCTCCGAAACTATTAAATCTATGTAAATAAATAAAAAAGCGAAACTCATTATCAGTTTATGAGCTTTATTTTTGGTCTCTACCCATTTTTCAATAAAACTAATATTTATTATGTTTTATCGAAAATACCTTTATTGTTTAAACTGTAATTTTCTCTAAAGCAAGTGCTGTATACAAACGATCTACATCATACTATATATTAATGAGAAACAGTGTTTGATATTCCTTTTTTTTTTATTTACTGGCTAATTACAGTAACAAAATGGCCACTTTGTTATTAAAAAAATCTGAAGACGCACATTGCTTCGGTCATAACTTCTTTGTTTTTTTATGCTACAGAAACAAATTAAAAAACAGCTGAAAGTTTAATCAATAACCTATTATTCTATCTATTAACATTCTTGACGTAAGTGTCACAGTTTCTGAGATATTTAACTCTCACTCTAAATAATTATCTTATGAACACTTCGATGCCGAATATAAACTTAAATATCTCCGAAACTATTAATCCTACATCAATACATAAAAAATATAATTAATTCCCAGTTTTTACTTTCTGTAATTGGTCTATAACATTTTTTCGACAAAGCAATACTTTTTGAGATACCTACTTGACGAAAGCCGTTTGAAAATACCTTTTTTTAAGCTAAAATCGCTATTTCGAAATCGTTATAAAACTATCAATTTATGTGAAAAATTGCATATAGTTCATCTCAAACTTATAGCAACATGAGACCCAGTGTTTCAATGCAAAGTTAAGCACTTTATCCTACAAATAAATCAGCTAGAAATTTAGAATATGCTTTTATTAAACATTTGTTGTAACTTCATATTCTAACCTTCTAGCTAATTTATTTGTAGGATAAAGTGCTTAACACTTTGCATTGAAACACTGGGCCTCATGTTGCTATAAGTTTGAGATGAACTATAGAACCGTTTCTTCTTAAAATTTGATTCTTTTTCAGCTCCAATAAATATATATATATTTTAAGTGCCATCCCCTGAGAAGGGGTGGCATCCACCCCCTATAAATTAGCAAGCCCCCGCACAATATAGAAACTTTTCTGTGAAGCATTTACTATTATACTGCCAAAAATGAACGAAATCCGTTCAATATGACATTATTTCGAAGTTTTGCATATTTTTTACCTCTAGGTACTAACTGTACTATAGTATTAGCTAGAGAAGTGGTTGTTTTGATTGAATGAGCAATGTACAATTAATTTTAATTTTGTATTAAATATAAAAATTGTTAAAGGTAATAATAAAAAACAATTGTTTATTAAATAAATGAATAAATATTAATTGAATTTCCACAGGTCCACCTGATGTTTATAACATAATCTAGGCCTACCCTGTATACATTCAAGGCAAGTTCTCTTTTGGGGTGGCTGATTTTTTAAACAGCTCTTATAAGGAAACCCAGTGCTGTTTCACATCAGTTTCTTTTGTTGTTCAAATTGCCATTCAATGTCCGTTAGATATACATTATTAACCTTAGTGCGTTTTTATGTCGAGCTAATAGCTACACCCACAGTACTATGGAGTGTGATAAAAAAATACTTAGGCAACCTTAAGGTTTTAACAGTCACCCTGAATATTAGTAGTTTCTAGAATGACAATTAAATACTAATGAATGACCCATAATATTTCATAAGGAGCTTGGTGGCATTGAAAATTTTTGATGCTATATATCAATATTTCTAAGAGTAGTGGTATGGTTTTTGACATTGACTGAGAGTAATGTTATTCGGGGAAGTTGAAACAGGTGGTGTGACATTGTCACTTATAGTTCGTTACCTGCTACGTAGATCAATTATTATCAATAAATATTTTACAAAGAGCGTAGTTTTGTCCTTCTCTATAGCCTAGACCTAGTTACATAATGTTTCTTCCGTGTCTGTGTTATCAAATTTTAATAGACAACACTGACAACTATATTTCTTTATTTATTTGTAAGAAAACTAAAACTAGTTAGTATGTCTTTTAACTAATTTAAATGGCATCTTTATGTAGCGCCCACGTGAGACTTATTTCCTATTTTCGTAAATATCAAATTACAAAACCTCTCAAAACCCCAACTATACACCACTCAACACCCTATATATTTTTAAGAATGTATAATGCTCTCCGATTAAAGAACTTATATCTAGATACATAACAGGCTATCTTTTCACTATATACCTTGTTTGCTCCTAACATAGTCACATTATATGTCCATTAAAATTGATAGATGAACATCACATCCCATAGGCAACAGTGGCGTTGTGTGTGTAGAAAATGTGTAGAATGGTAAATATTTTCATTAAAATGAATTATTGCAATTCATGCATTACCGGCTCTTTATATAACGTGATGTAGGCATACGATATTACAGTAAGATAAAACAGTAAGATAAATATGTATTGAAAGGATATTAAAATTTAATTGCTATTTACTTTATAACTGTAAACTGAACTTCATCATGTTACGACTATGGAACGATCGATTTTCTTCTTTTCTAAACTGCTTTCTGCAAACGGCACAGCACTTTACTATTTATTTGCAAAAAATATATTGTCACTAAACTGTGTAAATATGAATAGAGAATATTATTTAGGTATTAAGCAAATCACAACTTAAAATAAAATTACTTTTTCACCAGTTTTTGGTCGAAGAACACGAAAAACATTTATTGACATTAATGGCCGAACTGTCAACTGAGATTATGATAATCGAACTGAAGCCGATCGTGCACGAGCGGCCGCGAATACGCCGATGGGCCAATCAGCAACTTATGGGAAGAAGTGCTTTAGATTGTGAGTCTTTCAGCGACAAATAAATCAATGCCATTATGTATCTAGATATAAGTTCTTTAATCGGAGATAATGCTCGTATCGTATACATTTCAAAAAAAAAAAAACAGATTCTTCCGTAAACTTTTCTGACTAGGGTTTGCAATTTACCGGAAATTTTAATAACCGGTAAATCGGTAAAATGTAAATAACCGGTATTTACCGGTAATTTTTAGAATGAATGATTAGGGTGGCGAAAATGGAAATTGTTTTTTTTTACATGTACGAAATTATCTAAATTACCAAAAAACATTTTTATATACGTATGAACAAACAATGAACAAACAAAAGGTTTTTTTATCAAAAGGAAAAAATATAAACGAAATACATTAAATAAATAAATATTCTGTAAATAACAGAAATATCAACTTAAATAACAAAAATTATAAACATAAACTCAAATAGGGCATTCACTGAATACCTAATCTAAAAATACAATGATTTTTAAAATAATAGCCTATTAAATGGGTTAGTTTTTCAAAGCTGCATCGTTGGTCGTCTGATATTTGTGCATAGAATACCACAAGCTGAAGATGCCCTTCCTAAATCGATACTGGTAGGTCGATAAATTAATAAGAATTGGTAATAACATACTTCTAAATGTTTTTCGCGGATATTTGCGGCAGTGAAATGTTCAATTTCCTGTCGCAAGATATTGTCAATGTCTCTCTTACTTGTATTTCTTAGAACTTAGTGTTTGGGTTTTACTTTTTATATTATTTATTGTTAAAAGTGCTCAGAGAGTCACTCTGTATTTAGTAAATACTAGTTACTGACATAAATAGAAACGTCGAATACGTAACATATCGTAAGTTCAGAATTTACCGAAATAACCGTAAAATATTTAAATAACAGGTAATTATCATCATGTGTTTTTTATCCGATTAACCGGTTAACCGCTAACCGGTATTGCAAACCCTATTTCTGACATTCGAATTTCGAGTTTTCCAATTGATTCGGAATTGTTAAATTGAAGAAAAAAAGCATGTTTTTACTGAGTCTGGGAAAACTTGAAAATATATGTATTTTTTTTTAATTTCTCACTGAATATCTCGTGCGCTCTTAGAGACATTGTTCTCATCATTCTAGCAAGAGTGGTTGGTCAATCGACGATATACAGACTCATTCGTGAATAGTAATGTCTCATCCCCAGAACCATCTTTGATTATAGAAGGACAGAAATGGCATCGGAAGGGAAGTCTACCTATTCATTCTATTTCTTCAGAGAAATACCCACTTCGAACAAAATTCTTAGTACACTTAGACAGGAATTTTAACTGGGAAAAAAACAAGAATCACTTAGTAAAGATTCGTTGGCTACTTAACAAAAACACTAGCCCTTAACCGAGTGCCGCTGAATAAAAGTTCCGTTAGTAAGAGAGGCAAGTGTTTGTCTTTCTTATCTTTTCGTTTTCGATCACCTGGTGTTGTTTTGTATATAAGATATGTCCTCCAAGATTCTTCTTTATGCTAAATTTGTTCGACTTTAACAAATATTTTTATCGTGAGTAAGCATTAATTCTAGCCTGCAATAGTCCAAAAGTCCAAAAAAACCTGCGTTATCTGTGTATAATTTACAACCAATAAAATATTAACATAAGGCAAAATTAAGGTACATTATTTTATAATTACCATTTTATAGGTAGGTAATTAAAAAAACGCAATATGAAATATGACTGGAATATCCTGTTGATGTTTTTCTATTGTTATTTTGGATCAATGAATACTATAATAAATTTAAATATTTGGCAAACCTTGTATTTTTGCGAAGTTATTACCATGTAGGAATGTTTATATGGCGCCTATTCGTTGACAATAATATCCTATTAATTAGTAAAACATAATGCATGTGCTATAATTCATTTGCCATCACTGACGACCCTCAAGCGTGATTAACTTGTGGTTATTAATATTATATTTTCTATAAATTGAGTAACGTCGCGTTTTACAATTTATCTTCTCTTGCTTAAACAGGCGTCAATATGAGGTGTATCAAATGTCAATATAGTAATAATATATAATTATACATTGTTTCTGTAGAATGCTTCAATAAAAATGAATATATTTTGATTATTTTGCAACGTTTTGCGTAAAATTCTTCAAGGTTGGGTTAAATAAAAAGCATGAGTTTCATTTATACGCATCATAAAAAATACATAGGTTTAAGCCCATAGGAACAAATCAGACATCGAATTCCGTACTAGAAGAAATTGGCATGAGGTGATGCTTTTTAGATTTTTTATACAGTCGGATTCTTTTTACATGAAATACACCACATTTAAAATAACCCCCATATCAAGGAATACTTTGAAAAAACGCAGGCACAATCTATAATATAAAACTATTGACGTGTTGTTTTGTTTATTAGCAAAAAATGTCATGGCTTTTTTCGATATTTCCTGATCACCTAGAAACATAAACTTCGCTACAGATATAATTTAATGAGAAAATTTCCAAATCCAGAAAATTCGATATGACGGACTAAATATGGCGGCCGTAAGGAAAAAGTTTCTTACGTTTTAACCCCTTCCAAAAGCACTAGAAACTTGATTTTTTTTTTTTTTTTAGGCCATTATATACATAGCAATGGCCCCTAAAAGTCAAGAATTCCTAAAAAGATACATGGAGACTAAAACGGAAAAGAATTCGTTATGCAAGCATTTTTCATCGGCGTAATCCATGGTTTTCTAATACCGTGCGTGTAATTTTCCATTAGGAATGTACATTCACGTAGCGCGATAGATATGACAACACAGCTGCCGTAAATTCCTCCGTCGAGCGGAGCATCCCAGCTCTGTTATTTCATTCTAGCCCAGTCACTTTATGCATGAACCTCTAAAAAAATCCAACCTAAGATTTTTCAACGGGATTCTCTTTATTTTGGCGTAAAAAATAATTTATCAAATGTCCATAAAGCCAACTGGACGGCTACAAAGTTACAGAAGGTCAAAGGTCACTAATATCATTTTTTTTTTCAAATATCTCGTAAATTATCGGTTGTACATTAATTTTGACTATTATAAAATTTGTTTGTGAGATAAATCTGCATAAAAAAGGTTCTATACAAAATTTACGTAGAACCAATAGTTTTTGAGATATAGGTTTTTTTACATGGTGTCCCCTGTGAGCCTAATTCATGGGTTATAAGTTATAGTCTAAGAGGTGGCCGTAAAAAAATGCGACCATCAGTTAACAGAATAAAATGTATTTTAAATGTTAGTACTCACAGCGACCATATGAAAATCACGCATTGCCTGGGCAGAAGTTGTGCAGAAATTTCGTATGAATTTTCTACGGTACATTTTTCATATACTAACCATACCAATCGCGGAACAGCTTCAAATTACTTTGAAAATTTAGTGTTTAGAGAGTAAGAAAAAATCAATTGCATTGCCTCGTTAATTTTTGTGCCAAAGTCTTGGCAATTAACTTTTTTGAATTTTTTTTTGACCCTTACTGTACCTATCGATTAACAGCTTCAAACTACCACCAAATTATAGTTTAAACATTTATCTATTAGAAAAAATAACATTGCCACGTCTATGCATGTGCCAAACACCCGGCAATGTCTCTCAAAGTCCTATGTTATTACTAATACAACCCATTACAGAAGTATTCAGGTAAAAATAATTAATCATTCAATAAACAATTTATAATGATTTCAAAACAACAGTTTTTATTTATTTAAATATTTTATAAAGTTTAAATACTTAGTACAAAGAAATAATTTTCATATATAGTACAATGAAATTGGTAGAAACTTACATATCTAGAAACATACATTAAGACATACATATTTATGTATTGTCATTAAACATCATCATTATTATCGTCATTATCATCGTCATCATTATCGTAGTGATCATCATCATTATTGTTATAATTATCATCATCAATTTCGTTACATTCTTCTTCATCAAGCTCTACCACGACAGTGTCTTGAACTAAAAGAGATGTTGGATCACCTTCAAACCAAAGCGGTTCAATTTTACTATCATTAAGTGTCCATCCACATTCTTCTGGTGAGAAATTGACGCAGTTTGCTTCTGTAGCATTTTGCCACATTGACGTAACATAAATTGTTCGTAAAATCTTTTGTTCCAATGATTTCCAACATGGTGGAATCTGATTAGAATCAAATCTTTTTACATTCTTCATAAAATATTCCGCGACAGATGTTGAGGAGAATTTGTTTTGGAAGATGAATAATCTAGCATCATTAACATTCTTACAATTAATTCCGTAAAGCCTACAAGTATATTCTTGTAATATTTCCATACTCCTAAAATTATTAATTTCATCAATATTATTTAAATTAGCGAATACCTGTTGAACTTGTACATTTCTTTTTAATTCTTCAAAAGGTTAATTTTTCCTTTGTTATAAAAGCTAGCTGTACAATCGCATCCCGTATGTGCATGAAAGCCAGGCAAAGCACGACACATAAGATCACCAAGTGTTGTAGCTAATTGAGTGCAATTGATGAAATTAATAACATTAGACTTCGATCCGATTGTACTTAAACATATTTTTAATGTTGTTAACTTGTGTATATTTCCAAGTATTATTACAAGTATGTTAGTGTCAGACGTTTTAACCATTACTTTTTTATTACTTTCTAACTTTCTCAAATGATATATGATTCGAGTGTCGTCCTCTTCATGATTGCATGCAAAATCTTCTTCAACAGTTTTTATTATAGAATCGCTTACAGTTTGATAGGAGAAATTTGATAGGAGAAACATTGATTTTTATTTGTAATATTGTGATGTGTTACAACCCCTACAATGATGTATTTGCACCTACTCGAGAAAGAACCTACCAGAAATTCCAAAGTGACAATCTGGAATTATCTAGAGAATGGTGGCGTCATCACAGAACAATCGAGATCTGTCATTTTTGGGTATACAAGACCGACCGCATTCTCGGCGAGTAGTTCAGAAAGTATAGAAAGTGAGGTTAAGATTTCAAAGAGAAACAAAGTGATAAACATTGTGATTTTTAGTCAGTAAAGTGTATTTAAATTAAAAATAGTATTGTGAAGTATCCAGTAAATATTTAATAAAGTGTGTTAGTGGACATCTCTTGTTATAATTTTTGGAACCCACGAAATTTGCAAGGGGTGACAATATAAACCTTTTTATTGCGCAAAAATGATGCCACACTATTATTACACCAATATTCTGTTAGAAAATCTGCTAAAGCTTTGATTCTACTCAGATTCCACCATGTTGGAAATCATTGAAACAAAAGATTTTACGAACAATTTATATTACGTCAATGTGGCAAAATGCTACAGAAGCAAACTGCGTCAATTTTTCACCAGAAGAATGTGGATGGATACTTAATGATAGTAAAATTGAACCGCTTTGGTTTGAAGGTTATCCAACACCAGTTGAAGACATTGTCGTGGTAGAGCTTGATGAAGGAGAATGTAACGAAATTGATGATGATAATTATAACAATAATGATGATGATGATCATTACGATAATGATGACGATGATCATGACGATAATAATGATGATGTTTAATGACAATACATAAATATGTATGTTTTAATGTATGTTTCTTGATATGTAAGTTTCTATCAATTTCATTGTACTATATATGACAATTATTTCTTTTTACTAAGTATTTAAACTTTATAAAATATTTAAATAAATAAAAACTGTTGTTTTGAAATCATTATAATTGTTTATTGAATGATTAATTATTTTTACCTGAATACTTCTGTAATGGGTTGTATTAGTAATAACATAGGACTTTGAGAGACATTGCCGGGTGTTTGGCACAGGCACAGACGTGGCAATGTTATTTTTTCTAATAGATAAATGTTTGAACTATAATTTGGTGGTAGTTTGAAGCTGTTAATCGATAGGTACAGTAAGGGTCAAGAAAAAAAAGATTCAAAAAAGTTAATTGGCACAAAAATTAACGAGGCAATGCAATTGATTTTTTTTTACCCCGTAAACACTAAATTTTAAAAGTAATTTGAAGCTGTTCCACGATTGGTATGGTTAGTATACGAAAAATGTACCGTAGAAAATTCATATGAAATTTCTGCACAACTTCTGTCCAGGCAATGCGTGATTTTTTTATGGTCGCTGTGAGTACTAACATTTAAAAAACATTTTATTCTGTTAACTGATGGTCGCATTTTTTTACGGCCATCTCTTAGACTATTATATTATAATTTTGTTGATTAATGTTCGTCTTTGCTGACGTCTCTTTCTTCGTCTCCGACTATCTCTTCTATTTCCACTTCTTCAATATTTTCATCTTCATCAACAATCATCTCTGCGAAAAATAACGAAATGAGGTCGGCTTCATCAGCGTTGAACAATGGCAATCCTATTTTCCTGCATCCACAATTGATGCCACAACCTTTTGTGCAACTGCAGAAAATTGAATTGAGAAGTTCATCTGGTGCAGGAAGAATGAGAGTAGTTGTTGGCTCAAATAAATTACACAGCCACACACAAAAAAAAAGTTATGTGCTGCGGACCAAATTATATGCATATGGTGTATTTTTCGACGTTGAATCCGAATCCGTGGTCAAAAAAAAATTAGTCGTGTCAGTTTGGATTTTTAGTCAAAAACAACCTTAAAATGGTGTAAAATCATAGAAATAATGTAATAACTTAATGAAGTGTGAAAAATGGTAGATGTTTTGTAGTCGAGAGTAAAGAATGTAAATTCGAGCCACAGTAAGCTATTTCTATAAATTAAACTGAAATCCGCCCTTATGGGGGAGTGAAAACTACCGCCAAAACTCAAAAGACGCAGGTGAGTGTAAATAACATGTACAAAGGACAAATTTTTGTATCTCTTAGTGCAAAATATTTGACTCTGATACGACAATCAGCCATTACTCTCACAGGGTAGAGACTCAATCCTATGGAGGGTTAAAACTACCCCCACCAGGTTTCAAAACGGGAAAGAAATCCAGGCAGGGTGAACAAATATGGAGTAAATTCATTCCAACCACCAATAAATGAATAGAGACTACCCAGACTAAGGGTGGTAAGAGCTACCCCCATGCGCAATAGGGAACTTGCCCAAAAAATAAAATTAAATTAAAAATACTCAAAATCGTAAACTAACATCATTAAAAACCCCCATAGACACCAAAAATAATAAAAAAAGAAATTCCTCCAGAAATATAAGCGATTAAAATCTGCCAGATTTTACCCACTCCTGAAACGTGACGTCACAGTGTGAAAGTCGGATGACGGCGTCAAGCGACACTGATTCTGCTTTCGCATGCGCATTTGTCAGAAACAACTAACAGTGAACACAACCTAACCTAAAATTCGTTAGAAAAACATCTTCAATATTCTGAAATGTCACAAAATGCTACTTTTGATTCGTTCGTGCCGAGCCGAATTTTCGAATTTCGCCGTGGAATTTACGATCAGGTTTATCTGGAAGATTTCCTCTTTACCTCGCGACATCTTACGGCCGTCCCAATGGTGTTTTTTGAAAAATATGAACGTGTCAAGATTGCATGTTTTTGCAATTTTTTCGGCTTCGAAATGTAAGCTATTTTTTGCTATTTTTCACAGATATCTCCGAAACGGTGGGAGTTAGCTAGAAATAAAAAATAAGTTCAAACGAGTATTTTTCACTACGAATCTTTTGCTGTCACCAGACTTTTGATTTTTTTTTTTCGTTTCGGAGATATCTACAGAAATGTCGGCCACGTACGGCAAAAAATCGCACATTTGGAGCTTCTACAGTCGGTAACTTTTTAATCTTGGCTCATATGCCAAAATCCTACTCTAGCTAATTTAAATATAATTGAATTTGCTAAAACTTTTTTTTTATTTTTTGAATTCCGACAAAAATTAAGGAATTAGAGGAGGCGGGATATGGGACTTTTTTTTTTCGGTAAAATTTCTCCATTTTGTGACCGTAATTAATCGGTAATTAACTGAAATCGATCTCGTTTACGAGATTAATATCATGTACTATTTTGACGCTCCCTTAATCTCGGGCCCTCGAAAAATTATTTTTTTAAGATTTACATACACTATAGGAAAACGTGTAATTTCCTACATTTCCTCGAATATCTCGATAATTATAGTTTTTTTCGAAAAATTTGTAGATAGCTTATGTAAAGAGAATTAATTGAGCTTTCCGACACTTTTTTTTATTTTCTCTCTTAACATAAAAAACAAAAGACTTATGACCGAATATGCGGACGTCTCAAAGCCAATCGCTGCTCAGTCTATTAATTAGGGTGAATGGCTAAAGTACGCCATCTGTTGAATACATGCGAGACTAGTTTTCACCCGGTGACGTCACAGTGCTTTTCGTGAGGAGTGGCGAGGATTTCATCTTTAATTATTTATTGCAAAGTAAGTACTGCGATTTAAGAGCTGATATTCGGTGTGGCGTGTTTTTATGCATAAATACACACTTTAATGAAATTTTAAAAAATGGGCAAGTTCCCCATTGTTACATATGGGTGCTATTAAAATTCGAAAAGGGTCAAATGCTTGTAGCTCATTGTTCCAAATATATAAATCTGGTACGACAACCACCAAATCTTTTTAATGAGGTTGAAAATCACCCTATTGGGGTGGGGGGTAAAAACTACCCCCACATACGGACGGAAATAGATAGATGGAAATTTAGTTAATTTAAGTATATAGCTTACATAGAAAAAATGGTCACTGAAGAGATAACATCCTATATCTGTGACTAAAAAAATAGGAAAGAAAACCACGGAAAAGATATTTTGAAGAAAATTAGTGAAAAATCACAAGAAAAGAAAGTATTTGAATTGATGGTTCAAAGTATGATATAAATAGGAAGAAGAATAACTTTACACAGATTAAAAGATAGATAAGTTGATAAATGTTAAGATAAACAGTTGAATAAGCAGATATGGTATAATAAATAAAACACAACTAGTCAATGCTTAATGTTATAGTTGACTCCATTTTTATCTACCCTGCCTAAAATTACAAATGCCTAAATTTTTGTTCCAGGATATTAGAAGTAATGAAATCCGTCCGTCTGTGGGGGTAGTTTTGACCCCTCCCCCAATAGGGCTAATTTTCAACCTTATTAAGATTGGGTGGTTGTCGTACCAGATACGTATATTTGGCACGATGAGCTACAAGTATTTGACCCTTTCCGAATTTCAATGTGCAATGTGCAATATGCATCATTTGAGCATGGGGGTAGCTCTTACTAAGAATAGATTCTAGTCATGTGTCGGTGGTTGGAACAAATTCACTCCATATTTGTTCACCCTGCTTAAAACTACAAAAGCCTCATTTTTTTTTCCCGTTTTGAAACCTATGAGGGGTGGGGGTAGTTTTAACCCTCCATAGGGTTGATTCTCTACCCTTTGAGAGCACTGGCTGGTTGTCGTACCAGAGTCAAATGTTTTACACTAAGAGATACAAAAATTTGTCCTGTGTACATGTTATTTACACTCATCTGCGTCTTTTGAGATTTAGCGGTAGTTTTCACTCCCCCATAAGGGCGGATTTCGGTTTAATTTATAGAAATAGCTTACTGTGGCTCGAATTTATATTCTCTACTCTCGACTACAAAACATCTACCATGTTTCACACTTCATTAAGTTGTTATATTATTTCTATGATTTTACACACATTTTACACCCCCAAGGGGTGCGGACTGAGACTTTTTGGTCGGATACTCGGGAGACACCCCTCCATCGACCCTGAAAAAATCAGCTTGCCGGAAGAAATTTTTTTGAAAAATGATATCTTTATTAGACTATAATAGCAACCCGCTAGTCGCACAGAGAAAGACTCGACGATCTCAATCGGAATGCACGAGCTTTGATATGTTGCGAGACCGTTTCGTTTCCTATCCTCTGACGTCACGATGTTGGTCGCACGCTCTTTAGAAGCGAAGCGTATACTTCGAGAACCACATATCGGATTCATCTGAAATTTTCAACATTGACTAATTTTAAATAATACTTTATCCACAAGAGGTAACAATTACTACATAAAATTCATTAAATGAGCACATTAGATAATATAGTTAAAAATTGCAAATGGTTAAAAAACGTTGAAACAAAATTAAATTTGTTTCTCGATTAATAATTTTTTTTTACTATATTATACATACAACTATAAAAAAACTTATTTTTCTTTGTATACATTTGAAATGGCTGCACCTACGTAATATCCGTTTTTTTCCAACCGATTTAGATTTTTCTTAATACATAGAGCATTAAAGAATCTACGTCATCACAAAGTTTCATACATTAATTTTTATTTTAAAGGCAATCTCTGATTATTTTTCAATGTCGAAATCATTAAAATTCTATTAGTGATTTTTTTTATAAAAAATCTGACTACACCACTGGATTCGCAAGATCTTAAAATGTTCATTAAAATATGTTTAATAAAAAAAAAGTTATAAAAGAATCAATTTTTAAAAGTGCACCGTGAATTAATCCGAAAAATGGCATGGTTACCATGACAACGAAAAATTTTCAAATAATTAAAAAAAAACAAGAAGGAAAACAATTTTCATTTCTTTAAGTATCGTAAAACATTTATAAAAACCAAACAAAATGAAATGAAACGCTAAACCAAACAATTAAGTGACGAATTAAGTAAACTAGACGCACATAACCTATGCATCTAATGCATTTTTAAATTTGTGTTGCTTTTACCAAACCTTCATATATTTCAACACACTTATCATATCGCTTCCTATGTTTTTTTATCGTATTTCTTAATTTTCCGGTGTAATTTCTGTGCAAGCTTGCCGAATTCTTGAACAAAGTTCCTGTCGGTTTCTTGAGCGAGTTTTATAGACTTTTTGTACAAGGAAATTACATAGAAAAAGATCGAGTGGTGTTAAATCGGGGAATCTAGGTGGCCAACCAATTAACTCACTACCTCGACCTATCCAATGATTTGGAAATTTTTCATTTAACCATTGTCTAATAATTCTGACTTAGTGAACAGAACGGCCATCTTAATGAAAATGTAAGTTTACTCTTCACATGGAAGGTCATGTATTGCATCCCATAGTTTATTTCTTAAAAATTGTTGGAATTTCATTGCATTTATACTCGCATTTATATTTCTTTCAAAAAACTATTAATAATCCAATCTGGGTTATCAGTCGCCCAAAATTGATAATTTTGAGATAATACGACACCATTTGTCATAAAAGTGGCTTCATCACTGAATAAAATACTTTTTAAAAAATGCCTGTTATTGAGGTATTCTCCTAGGACCCACCAATAAAATTCTAGACTGTCTTCGTCACCTTCTTTCACGGTATGTAAAAATTCTGCTTTGAATTGGTCTTTTTAGGGCATCTACGCATGTATCAAATTTCACATATCTATCTATCAGCAAATGAAATAAATTTTCAGACGTGAATGTCCCGTTTGCCCCATAATGCAGCGCCTGACAAAGACAGGATTATATACTTCCTAGTTGTTTATAATTTGTTTCTGGAGGAAAATATTTATTTATTGTTTTATTTTAGGAATACACAAACAAAAGTATAAAACTTCAATAACAATAATATTCGTAATAATATTTAATAACCAAAAGGTGCACGTGTTACATATGGTAGGTCAAAGTAATAAACATAATTAATAAGAATAATTTAATTAATTAACTTGCCAATTCATTAAATTAATAATTTCTTGAAAATAAATATAAAAACAAACTATAAACACTTTAACAAATAATCTTAACTATTACAGAGAAATCAATTTTTTTGAAAAGCATTTTCAGAATTACATAAGCCCTTAGAAAACCGCTGCTCAAGGAATCACTACTTCCCCATCCAGATTTTCTATCCAAGTCTCTCACAACCAAAAAAATTTATATGTGGAAATAATTGCTTATGGAACTTTAATAATATAATATTTGAAATCGTCTACCCCAAAAACCCATAAAACGATATCCCACATCGGTAGTGGGGTGGGGGTAGTGATTGGGGGTGGATGAAGTAAAAAAATATTTTGAGGTTTTTGGTTCTTGTACATACACTAATTCACATTTTTTTTTCATCCCCTTAAATAATGGGGTGGAGGTGGCTAATGCCAAAAATTTTTTTGAGACCTTAGCTTCTCTTGTATATACTAAATGCCAATTTTATTATACCTGCTTGATTTACCTATTTACCCTTTACACCAACCCCCCTAACCCTTCGACGCAATAAGATAAAAATATAATCTAGTTCCAGACCCCGTTAAAGTACATATGTGTACCAAATTTCAAACCAGTATCTTAAATAGTAATCGTGCGCACAAAAAAAAGTTACAAACAGACTGAAATTTTTTTTCGTTAAAATTTAAAATCTCGACATTTCATGACATTCTAAGCATATTTGAACAATAAAAATTTTAAAAAATTTTTTTGTCGTTATACTTCACTGGATGTGGCAGTAAAACACCATCTGTGTCATAATATTTTGATTTTTAAACATTTACTGCTGCATATAAAAAATTACTCTAACATGAACATTCTTCTAAAACCCTCCTGGCACAGCTCCACCTAATTATATATTTAGAGAAATGTGAAATATACGGAGTGTAATTAATTTTATGTAATGAAAAAAAAACTGGCAGCGTGAAGCGAGATAGACAAAAAACATTATGGAACATAAGGTTTAAAGCCCATAATTTTGGACAAAAAAAAATTGTATAATACTAGTTGAGAATCTCTGGCCAGATAGGATCTATAATATTTACTAGGTCAGTAACGACTGACGAATTAAACCAAGTTCAAGGTCTTTTTGCGACCTACATCTCTCTTTTTGTAATGGTCACTGCATCGATAATAAGAAATAAACAACGTAAAAAAATACGCCAGATAAATATCATCTAACGTATTTGAATACTGCCGTCGTCTTTTATGCATAGAAGTCTATTATATAGATACACAACTATACGTCCTTTGACCCACAAAAGACAGAGGTTCTTAAACTTTTCATAGGAAACAGTTAAAGGATCCCGTATCTGAACCTATGTGAAAGGTGGTTTCAGTCAAATGTCATAAAACTGGAGTATGTTGTACTTCAAACCATGTTGATTAAAAGTCAATCCCCGAAAGTCAAGGGTTTTCAAGATTTTAAGTAGGTATAAAATTTGAAAAATGCAGCTGGCAGTGGTAGTACATTTTCAACAAGTATTCAGGGTACGTTAAGAAAATCCAGGAGGTGATTATATGACCAATTTCAAACATAAAAGTGCTAATGAAGGTATGCCCTAATATGCTTCGGAAGGAAGCTACAACCTATAAAGATGGTGTCCAGAAGGCGATTTTCAGATAATATCTCAGCAACTGGATCTATCTTTTATCCTAAAATAATAATTCACTTCAATGTATTTTGACAGTTTCAAACAATTAAGTATGTCATTGTTATGAAAAGCCTACTTTATTTATTTTTATAGAGCTTTATTTATAGAGCTGTAGCTTCCTTACGAAGCATTTTAAGGTATACCTTCATTAAAACTTTTATGCTTGAAATTGGCCATATAATTACCTGCTGAATTTTCTTAACGTATCCTGTATGCTTGGTGGAAACGTACTGCCCCAGCCAGCTGCATTTTTCAAACTATATACTTAAATATCTTCTCGACTTTGGGGGTTGAGCCCATTAAAACTTTTAATCGGCATGATTTGGAACACAACATACTCCAGTTATATGACATTTGACTGAAACTTTTTACATAGGTTCATATATGGGGTCCTTTATATAGAAAGGAATGTTTGTCTTGACTCCTTTCAGTTATAATAAATAACTCATTATTTTCAGTACTTAAAGTTTAATTATATTTCTTTGTTGCAGGTAAGTCATTTCGGATCAAAAATAGAATTTACAGGATTGGTAAGATGCATGCTATATATTCATAAACACGTGTAATATTCAGTCGTTAGAGATTAAGTTTATTAGAAAACCCCCCATTTACTTGGTTGGCACCTTTCATTATTCATATTCTATTATTAAAATACTCAAAAAATATTATATGATAATGGATCTTTTCCAGTCCTATCACGTGCCTTTGAGAAAATCATACATCATTCATTACTAAAATACAGAGTATTCGATTTAAAAAATAGAGATAATAAATCATCTTTATTGTGCAATTAATTACATAGTGGCAGAAATGCAAAGTAGGTGATAGTACTTATTTCTACCAAAATGTGACGAAGTATCGCTTAGTACCTACTCTACTCAATCACCTAGAGGTAGGTGAAAGATACAATTAAATATAAATAGCAAATTCGTTATAAACGAGTGCTCTAAGTACAATGTAACTTAATAGTCTGGGAGGTAGCGTCAAATTTAATTACACCATTTTAACAAAGCTCATTTTTTCAAGTACAGGTTGTTTTTTCATTCATTATCGAAGAATGGGGTGTCAGCTACTTCAATCGCGGAGATGAAGGGCGTGGAAGGCTGCGCATTCGGTAAAATAATTTTTTTTTACGTCAATCCAACAAGGCTACTAAACTATAAATAGTTTATTTATGTAATATAAATGAAAAAAAAATGTGTCAGCTGCATAGGGTAAGGAGCGAGGGTTGTCAGCTGCCCTAGTCAATATGTATGAAAAACACGAGAAAATTCGTTATTTCAACGGAGCTGAAAGGGTATAGCCGGAAAAGTTAGGGAAATGTGCCCCCGCACTTAGTTAAAATGGCTTCCAGATGATGCAGTTTATATCAAATCAAATCAAAATATACTTTATTGTTCAGAAGAAAGAGTTTCTCATTAACAAAGTAAATAAGCATAGGTACATAGCATATATAGTTTACACAGTGCACCTACATTACATAAATACAAAACGCAGATTACATATAAATTTTAATACAATAATAAAATAGCTAATATAAAAAGTCAAAAAGGACGATAAAATAAGGTAGTTAATGTCTAATTACAATGTGTCATTATAGTACTCGTCTAAGTTATAATAAGGTTTAACAATTAACAGGATTTTAACCGCCTCTCTGAAGTTTGTATTTGAGCTTATTTCTTTAATATTATTTGGTAAGTGATTGAACATCTTATAGCCATTGTAAATAATTGATTCTTTGACTAGGGTGGATCTGGGAATTGGCAGAGCAACATTATTGACTTGCCGAGTTACATGTATGGAGGAAGTACTTATGATATTACTTCTATGCTTATGAACTAAACAAACTGTTTCTAGAATGTAAATGGATATCACAGTGAGAATTCTATGTGTCAAGAACAGTGGCTTACATGATTCACGAATTCTAGTTTTGTACAGGTAGCGAATAGCACGTTTTTAAATTACAAATATTGTTTGTATAAGATATTTACTGGATACTCCCCAGAAGGCAATGCCGTACCTTAGGTGTGATTCGATTAATGAAAAATAAGCCGTCTTAGCATCTGCATAACCCAGTTCATTTGTGATCACTCTGATAGCGTAGGTTCCGGATGCTAGTTTGTTACTAAGTATTTTAATGTGCTCGTTGAAATTTAACTTGCAGTCAATGTTTAGTCCAAGAAATTTTGAGCAGGGTTTATTTTCTAGAAAATGGTTACCTAGGGGGATGTTTGTTAAATTGCAATGAAATGTAGTTATGTTTGTTTTGTTAATATTGAAAGAAAGCAAATTGGAGTCACACCACTCTTTGACCTTATTTATATCGGCCGATACCATTTGCTGAAGGACATTAGCATCTTTATTGTGCCACAATATGGTGGTGTCGTCAGCAAATAAAGTAAATTTTCCTTCAATATTAATTTTTGTCAGGTCGTTAATATATAATAAAAAAAGAATTGGGCCAAGAACGGAACCTTGGGGCACCCCATACTTTACATTTAGTTTATTAGAATAATTTGGATTTCTAACTATTTGGCTACGATTTGATAGGTATGACTGAAACCACTTTAAGGTGGTGCCTCGAAAACCATAATGCTCGAGCTTTCGTAACAATATTTCATGCTGAACACAATCAAAGGCTTTCGATAAATCGCAGAAAATTGCCGCCGCTGCCTCCCCATTATTGATTTC
Organism: Rutpela maculata; assembly: GCA_936432065.2. Taxonomy (NCBI): domain Eukaryota; kingdom Metazoa; phylum Arthropoda; class Insecta; order Coleoptera; family Cerambycidae; genus Rutpela; species Rutpela maculata. Next base: position 83,070,984 of record OW386289.2, on the reverse strand, counting down.
GGCATAAATCTGACTTAAAAATGAGAACATTGCATCATTTGTACTTTTTTCCTTTTGAAATCCAAATTGTTGATCACTTAGTAGGTTGCAGGAGGACAAAAATTCTACAACTCTTTTTTAACTAATTTTTCGATAATTATATATTACACGGTAAAAATTTTAACCCGCTACTGCCCCTACGAAGATGGAAAAAAATAATATGTCTTTAATTATAATTTTTTTTTTTTCGGTTTCTATGTAACCGATCGATTTGAAATTTGGCACGAGTATTGCTTGCTTGGAGATAAAAAATAAGGTCATTTTATGACTATTTTAACCATCGAAAAAAAATATAAATTTTTTTTAGAGGACAAAAGGGTGGCTACCCTTCGTGGTACAATCACCATTCTATGATATATTATGTCTTGACACTTCGTAATTATCATACTAAATTATCAGATTCTTTGCTGTGGTGGAACAATATGGAAAAAATAAAATTGGGTAAAATAAAATATTTACACATGCCTCTTAGTTGTAACAGTTAATACTTATAGCCTTACAAGGTATTGTTGCATATCTGCAACCGAACGCAGGTGCCAATGCGATGTTGCCAAGTCTACTTTTTCCTCAGACGTACGGAAATTCGGCACAATCTGGCAATACCACTTCTGGAAGTTCCAGGGTTCACCCCCCAGGGGCGAAGTATTAACTCTCTAAGAACTTGGGGAAATATTTAGCAACGAATGATGTTCTTTGTAATTACTGTCGCATTACGCCATCTGAAAACGACGTACTGAACCAGATGAAGAAAGTGAGGGAACGATCGAAGAAGACCAACCTTTTGTGCCTTCGACATCTTCTAGCACTACGATTAGTGACTCTGATGAAATAATGGAACTACCATTGCAAAGACTCGTTGCTACACATAAATACTGTTGCATATGTGGTGATGATAAAGAACTGACCGTAATACCCACTACTGCGAGACTAGAGTGCTATCGAAACAAACAAATATACATCCTCGAGGCAATCGTTGCTGTAAAATACATTTGATTTTTTCCCCTCATTTTTGGCCTTGGATGGGTTCCATCAGCCATCTACGCAGATGGATAATTTTTTATCTCAGTATGGTACCGTTGTTTAACATTAGTTGTCGTTTGTCAATACTTATCCTGACTTGTGATATTGATTCCTAATATGCCTTTGTTTTTATAACCTTTGTGGTTTAACCTACTATCCGTGGTCCAGTCTATGTGTCACCCTGATGGATCCCTGGGCGCGAAATGTGTCTACATTTGATTAAACATCGCTTTTATGAATACGTTGCACATCTGGAACCATATGCCAATTGTAGCTCGATTCCTAGATCGGATTTATGCATTCTATTAAACTCCTTAACCCCAATAACATAACAACTCTAAAAGTCTCTACAGACCACCGCGGTTTATCAGACTATCTTATTAGGGTTATGGTTATTAATTACAACCTTAATAATATACCAATGATACCATTCTGAGAATGGTCAATTTGTTCAGCTTCCTAGCAAGTGCGCTGCACGCTGGCACCATATCGAACAATTTAGTAATGTAGGAGGTCATTCTGTTATCATTATTACTACATGTTTTCAGTTCAGTGACTTTAATTCGTAAATGGCATCTACCGTTAAGCCTGTAAACGTTAATAATTGCTTCTGTGACAAACCGCAATGGTCTGTAGAGCCTTTTAGATTTGTTATTGGGATTAAGGAATGCATAAATCCGATCTAGGAATCGTGCTACAATTAGGAAGTTTCCTATTTTATAAATATCATGTACATTCAACCTCATTTAGTAGTCTTTCAGATAACTAGTCAAACAAAAAAAAAATTATCTCGGTATCTGAAAAACTCACGAACTTATTCAATTTCTTATTTGAATACTTCGCCTCGGCTGAAGTCCACCGTGACGTCACAATACACAACGCACTGACTTGCCATGCCGGCGCGCGCCGTATGTTCCCTTTATTTAGTGTAAGTGCTCGATTTTCTGAAATGTCACAAAATGTCACTTTTGATTCGTTCGTGCCGAGCCGAATTTTCGAATTTCGCCGTTCAATTTACGATCAGGTTTATCTGGAAGATTTCCTCTTTACGTCGCGACATCATACGGCCGTCCCAATGGTGTTTTTCGAAAAATATGAACGTGCCAAAATTGCATGTTTTAGCAATTTTTTCGGCTCTCAAATGCAAGCTGGCTATAAACTGCCGGTGCCTGCCAGCGAGTATAAAGGTGCCCGCGCCCGCTCGCTGTTGGCGGAATCATGTATTGTGACGTAATCGAGCTCAGCTCAGATGATCGCGGCATTTTAAACTTGGAAGGACCATAACTTTTTTATTTATAGAGATAATTTAGAAAAAAAATTACAGATATTTTTTGGATTTTTACGACTATTTATTACGAGAAAATTAGAAAAATGGAAACTTCCTAATTGGCATATGGTTCCAGATGTGTAATATCGTCTTCATAAAAGCGATGTTTAATCAAATGTATTTTACAGCAACGATTGCCTCGGGGATGTATATTTGTTTGTTTCAATAGCACTGTGGTCTCACATTAGTGGGTATTATGGTCAGTTCTTTATCATCACCACATATGCAACAGTATTTATGTGTAGCAACGAGTCTTTGCAATGGTAGTTCCATTATTTCGTCAGAGTCATTAGTCGTAGTGCTAGAAGATGTCGAAGGCACAAAAGGCTGTTCTTCTTCGATCGTTCCCACACTTTCTTCATCTGGTTCAGTACGTCGTTTTTTAGATGTCGTAATGCGACAGTAATTACAATGAACATCATTCGTTGGTAAACTTTTCCCCAAGGTCCTAGAGAGTTAATACTTCGCCCCTGGGACCTCCAGAAGTGGTATTGCCAGATTGTGCCGAGAAAAAGTAGATTTGGCAACATCGCACTGACATCCGCGGTCGGTTGTAGATATGCAACAATACCTTGTAAGGCTATAAGTATTAACTGTTACAAGAGGCATGTGTAAATATTTTATTTTACCCAATTTTATTTTTTTCCATATTGTTCCACCACAGCAAAAAATGTGACAATTTAGTATGATAATCACGAAGTGTCAAGACATAATATATCATAGAATGGTGATTGTACCACAAAGGGTAGCCACCCTTTTGTCCTCTAAAAAAAATTTATATTTTTTTTCCGATGGTTAAAATAGTCATAAAATGACCTTATTTTTGGAGTGAGTTATTTTTACGCAAGCAATACTCGTGCCAAATTTCAAATCGATCGGTTGCATAGAAACCGAAAAAAAATATATAATAATTAAAGACATTATTTTTTTTCCACCTTCGTAGGGGTAGTAGCGGGTTAAAATTTTTACCGTGTAATATACTCTATAAACTGCATCATCTCCATTTTAACTAAGTAAGTGCGGGGGCACATTTCCCTAACTTATTCGGCTATACCCTTTATTTATATGATAGTTTACGATATAAGAAAAACAATTAAAAACTGTCAGCTGACAATACCATGGGACAAAACCTGTCAGCTAGGCCTTTTAAGTGCACCGCAGCGTCCAGGCGCTCACCCCGCGCGGTATCTTTAATGCCCCAGCTAACGTATTATTTCATTTTTTTTAACCACCTTATTGCATTCGATCGTTACTTTTTTCCACCCATCAAAGATAATGAGCATTTATTGAGAGGAAGCATGCAAGGCAACACATTTACTATCAGTGGCCCAGAGCAGAAACGCATTGGTGAAATTCATTTGCGATCAATGGGCAGAAGATACCTTTCTTCTCCGGAAAAACTTATGACTTGTGTTATAAATTCGAAGTAATCGATGGCAAGGTCGTGAAAACGGTTGTAGAAAATCTTTCTTGTCCTTCACACGAAGAAGCTGATAGCAAAATCGTTTTCCACGTGTGTCAACTAGATTTTGATGCTCAAGTCACAATAAGATGTTGCGACACATATAATGATAATCATGCTCAGAAACATGCCTGCCCTCCGAAGAAATTTACGTATAAGAATTCTCACTTGTACTGGAAACAATCACGTTAATAAAATTTATGAGAAATTAGATCAGCAGTTGTGTCTAGCACTCTCAGGTTTTCACGCCTTCTTCAATCCAGCTTTTTATAGGAAAGGAAAAAAGAAACCGCTAGAATTATTACGGAAATAACAGTCGTATATACAGGCTTTCATTGATATTTCTCAACACACCTGAAAACTTAGAAGAGAAATTTACTGTTTTGGAGGAATTTGTTTGTCATATGTACGGCTCTAAAAGAATGAAGAATATTCATCTCGTACAAGAGATCTCTTAAACATGGGTGTTTTATGACGTTAATTTACGGGTATTACGCATATTTATAGTATATTATGTAACAAGTTTTATAAACGTCATTTTAGTCACGAGTTTTATTAATCGCGAGCGACGCGTAGCGGAGCGAGTGTTTAATAAAATGAGTGACTAACAAGTTTATAAAACGTGTTGCATACTATACTTTTTCTACGACAGCAAATATCTAAATAAAAAATTTGGAAGTTATTTTAATATTTCATTTATTAACGTATCAATAACATGGTAACAGTAAAAAATTACTAAACTATTGTTCTACTTATTGTGTATATTAATGGTTACATTGGAAACATTTTGGCAATTGCTAAAAAAACTAAGTGATTTTCCTAAATGCGTTCCATCGAACTGTGTTAAATTTGAATTGAAGATAATATTTGGTCCACTTTCATTTTTATCAATGCTTGAACTTTGAGCAATTGCAATATCAATATTCTCTTTATTTTTTTGCATTGCATTATTTTGAACAGTGTTCATGATTTTAGTAGCGGTCTCAATTTTATTGTTTAACGAGTGGTCAATATAACTCTCTGCAACAGCTGTGGATCGCCACCCTCCATGACGCTTTAATGCTGTGATGTCCGCACCCGAGTCCACCAAAATCGTCGCTGAAGACCTTCTTAGGCAATGACCAGTATAAGCAGCAGGGTCAGGTAATTTTAAGAATTTTGCTACTACGCTAGAGAGGCTGCCAAATTTATTAATTCCAATTGGCTGTTTTCTACATTTTCCTCGCTGGTAGTTTAAGAAAAATCGGGTAGTACTTGTCAGGTTTGGAGGTCGAAGTTCCTTGTATTTCTTGCATGTATGATAGAAATTACCTCCAATAACAAACTGACGTTCCGTTTTTGTTTTCGTGTCAGGAATGTGAACTAAAAGGGCCGTGTTAAGGTCTTCAACATCACTTGTTTGAATTTTCGTCAATTCTTCCCGCCGACAAGCTCCCATTATTCCAAAAAGTAACCCTACCTAAAATATTTATAATTTTGTTTATTTTTATTTAATTTGGTTTTATACTATTACCTTTGTAAATAGGTATTCTTCGTCTGGAGCAGATGATAAGAATTCTCTAATTTGCTGGGGTGTCAATATTTTCGACTTTTTAGGTCTGTAACCGTCTGATTTACGCTTCAAAAATGCGCACAATTTGGGGTACTTGCTAATATCAACATTGTTTTTTAGATTAATTGTCGTCCGCAGCATTGAATAGATTGCCCACAAAGAGGACGGTTTCATATTTTTCGACAAATTTTGGAAATAAGCAAGTAATACATTCTCAGAAAATGAATTTGTTTGGTTTTCTTGACGCCAATCTTGGAAAGGTTTATATGCACATTCGTATTGATTTTTAGATTTTTCTGGCAGCAAACTAGCAGTTGCCGATGCCGCTGCTTGAGTAATTTCGGGCGGAGTACCAATGAAAACATCTTCTTCACTTTCACTGTCGTTTAGGCTCATTTTTTTCCAAAAAAATACAAAATTACTTGTCTCTTGTCACAACGCGTCGATTTATTTTGACAGATTGATGACAAGAATTACGGAAAACTAACTTGATTTTTGCCATTAAAATATCTAGAATTAACCTCAGCCGTGACTAATATCTCGTTGCTAAGTTCAGCCTGTGACTAAAATGCACGAAGTCACGGTTTGTCGAAAGCGTGTTTAAAGGATTATTTAGCGTCATGGAAACGTATACGATAAACGCCATTTTAAAGATGGAAGTAGAAAAAAGAATTAATGACTCACGGGAAGACGATGGTGACAATATTTTCCGACCTACCGTCCAACTGCTACTCTTAAATCGAAAAGACCACCCCCCTTTTGCTTGTCGGATCGGGTTTTTTTTGGTCAATTTGAACAAAATAAGTAAATATTGACCACAGGTAACCTAGCCCCCCAATAACGAAGTGTCACGAAAACAACGAAAATCAGCTGGAAAGCGGCTAACCCCCGTTTTCGAGGGCAAGAAACACGATGGTGATAATATTTTCTAACCTACCTTTCACCCACTACCTCTAAGCCGAAAAAACCCCACCCCCTTTTCCGATTCTCCGGTGCTAGGCTTGCGAGAGCTCGTCGGATCGGGTTTTTTTTTGGTCAGTTTGAATAAAATAAGCAAATATTGACCAGAGGTGATCTAACCCACCCCCGGGGGTTGAAACTACCCCACCCCCATAACGAATTGCCACTAAAATAACGAAAATCAGCTGGAAAGATGCTCGTTTTCGAAGGCGAGGAATGCGATGGTGATAATGTTTTCTAATCTACCCTTCACCCATTACCCTCAGACATGAAAATCACCCCCTTTTCTGATTTTTCGGTACTAGGCTTGCGAAGGTTTGTTCTTTCCAAATAATTTCCGTTGTTTTCGTGGCACTTCGTTATTGGGGTGTGGATTAGATCACCTGGTCAATATTTATATATTTCATTCAAATTGACAAAAAAAAAAAACCGATCCGACGAGCTCTCGCAAGCCTAGCACCGGAAAATCAGAAAAGGTGGGGTTTTTTCGGCTTGGGGTTAGTAGGTGAAGGGTAGTAGGTGAAGGGTAGAAAATATTATCACCATCGTATTCCTCGACCTCGAAAAGGGAGGTATGCTGCTTTTCAGCTGATTTTCATTGTTTTCGTGGCACTTCGTTATTGGAGGTGGGGGTAGTTTCAACCTCCGAGAATGGGTTAGGTCACCTGTAGTCAATATTTACTTATTTTGTTCAAATTGACCAAAAAAAAATCCGATTCGACAAGCCCTCGCAAGCCTAGCATCGAGAAATCGGAAAAGAGGTCGGTTTTTTCGATTTAAGGGTAGCAGTTGGACGGTAGGTCGGAAAATATTGTCACCGTCGTGTTCCCCGCCCTCGAAAATGGGGGGTACATGTTTTGCGGTGCGGTCGCAGAATTTTTGGGCTTTTTGCCTTTTTCTGGTTTACCTCAAGGGACTAACACCTTCAGATGTGACTGGTGAAAAATCTGCCCATTTTTTTAATTCTAGTGTCAAATCTATATTCTGGAACCACAAATCTTTCATTTTTAACGAGTCCGGATTTCAATGTTAATAGTGCCTGGTCCTTTAACCAATTAAGAATTTTAACGGTATGCCATACATGATCATATTTACGTAATCCAAATATTAGTCGACAGGAGTTTTGTATTTTTTTACTTCGGCTTTTGTCATTTTGGTCCATACATAAAATCAGAATAGTTGAATTGTGATAGTACTAGAAATTCACAAAGAGTGAAGTTTCAAATTCAATATACAGTGTGTTTCACTTCTCGTGAAAACACCCCTGTATCTTTTTTATTTGTGGCCGAATTCATTTCAAATTTTTATCAGCCATACAACTTCATAAGATGACTTTATTCAACACATAAATTTCGCCTAGATCTAAAACGCCGGCCTACTGCGATAAAAAGAAAATCGCAATTTTCGAGAAATCACAGTAGGCTTAGAGATAGACAAAAATTTTCTTAATGAAAGTTGTTCGGAATTACCTGATATGCTCCTGTAAAATTTTGTAAAAATCGGAATATTTTCAAAAAAAAAATTGTTTCACTTCTCTTTTTGATTTGTGGCCGAATTCATTTCAAATATACAGGGGGGCATATCAAGTGATTTCGAACAACTTTAATTAACAAAATTTTTGTCTATCTCTAAGCGTACTATGATTTCTCGAAAAATTTTCTTTTTGTCGCAGTAGGCCGGCGTTTTAGATCTAGGCAGCAGAGAAAAAATAATTGGTACAAAAGTTATCTAATTTGTTCCGTACAATCAGAATACGTGATAAAAAATATAGGGTTCCATAAAAAATTCAAAAATTAGCCCCTCCTCCGCTCATCGGGGGTGGGGTGTGGAAAACTGTTCTGCCCAAAAGATGTCTCCCTCTGAACGGAACAACTTTTGTCTGAAACATTTTTCGCTAGTGTCCCTTCATAAAAAGATATTACTGTGGTTTGATTAAAATGGCCTAACCATATTGTCTAATATAATCAATACTTGTTAAGCAAAAAAAATGAGAGCCAAGCTAAAAATAGTTGTACATTTATTTGATTATTAGTATCCAAATGTGTAGGAATTCAGTGGTCTAGGTCTTCGCAATTAAATTTTTTTTATGCCTGTGTTGTTGTTCATTACCTAGGTTTATATATTTTTTAAGCACCTTCCCCCAATCTGACCTTGCAGCAGTGGCGGCGCTAGGGGGGTGCTGGGGTGGGCGGGAGCCCACCCTGCAAATCCAAGCGCCGGTCGCTGCCCACCCTGCGCCGCCGCCGCTGACTTGAGGCATCTCTACGCTGGCGATGCAGGATAATAATAATATAAATGATAAATGTACACTTTGTTTTTTTGCTAACTTCGTCTATCGCTGTACCGCCCGCCCTTTGCCGGCATCCGCCCACCCATTTCAAAAGGCTAGCGGCGCCACTGCCTTGCAGTAATTTTTACACACAACAATTATGTCAGTGTTAAATAATACAGATTTTTTTGGTAGGTATCACTCAAGGGGTTGATGTAAAATCAACAGCCCCAAAAATTAAATTATTTTTTTAATATACTAAATGACATAATGGGAAAGTAAAAAAAATGTAAAATATATAGCTATTTTACGTCTCCTATCAAATTCATTTAATTATCGTCAATAGTTTTGAAAAAAATTAATTTTAAAGTTGAGGGTTGTTATCCCCCCCATAACTCTGGTAATATAGGGGATTGAGGTTTATTATATATTTTATTGAGCATTCCTAGTCATAAGCAACATTCATGTGAATGAATAGCCCAATAAGCCGCTGGGCCCAATTCCATCTACTTAACCGGCGAGACCCTTTCTGCTTGAGTCATTAAAACCATAGTACCTATTTAAGTTTTGCACAAAGCAACTGTTGACTAATTGTATCATCCTCGTAATTGCCTGTGTTCTGAATTTCATGAAAACTAGAATTTCGTCTGAAACTTGTATTTTTTTGAAAAATTAAAATATCATAAACGGCTAAAATGATGGAAGAATTCTCGATCGTCCACTCTATACATTCCAATGTGGAAAATAAAGATATTTGGTTAGACTATCGTCCGTTGTCGTTGGCAGCTCCCCAGGTGTGGTCGCAATAGAATTTCAAATTGATATAAAACGGCATAGTTCACGTAGCTGATACCTTTTTTCTAGAACAGCCTTCCTGCATTCTTGGTATAGGTCACGGTTCTTTGAGGGGAAACTCAGCGTTTTGTAACCATCCACAAATGCTGTTACAGTTTAGACTCTTATCATTTCTGGATTTATTGTTGATTATAAATTACCATACATTGACAGGTAGCTTATATGCAATTGCGATATGATCTTTAGTACGGCGGCGATACAGAAAAATATTACACTACCTTATTTTAAAAATTTTGAGATGTCTTTAAACAAACATATCATCAGCACTTAGGAATAAATTTAGAAATAGAGAATTGTGGGCACGCTTTGATAAACGGACATAATATGAGCTGATAATCGGCAAAAAAATACATAGTGAGGAAAGAAAAATTGGGAAGTCTACTAAATACCGTGCGTGTAGCCGCGCGCTAGGCATAGGGAGTAAGAATTACAACATCGCGTGTGCCAGCTGGCTGAAATGAAATAACTGAAAGCTGGGATGCCCGCCCGGCGGACGAATTTACGGCTGTGTTGTCAAATCTCTCGCGCTACGTGAATGTACATGCCTAATTGGAAATTACACGCACGGTATATGATAAGTGTGCGTATCCGATTGTTCTGTAGATAACTTTTATTCACCTAAATTAGATCGAAAAAAAAGGGAAATTGGAGAAAATAATTATAAGAGTGAGAAAAGAAAAATTAGGGAGTCATTACTAAATATATGACGTGTGTGTATACGATTGTTCTGTAGATATTTATAAAACTTTTATTCACCTAAATTAGATCGAAAAAAGGGAAATTGGAGAAAATAATTATAAGAGGTTATATTTTGCAAATATATTCTCGATAGAGGTAAGAAGTCCATAGTCCCATATGACCTTTTTTTGATAAACCCATTTCTCATGAAAAATGTACTCGCACCAAAAATTATTTTTCTCAAAATGGTGCATATCAAGAAGTTTGTAGAATGGCCACAAAGAAATTCAAATTATTCTATTACTGCATTTGTTTCTTCTAAATTGATTTAGCAAATATCAAGCCGATATGAAGATGCAATGAACTTGGTGATACAAAAAACCAAAAAAAAAATCTGTTACGACAAAAATATTCAAACCAACGTCAGTTTATCGTTAAGACTTCAAGAGATAGGCCCAAAAAACAGCGCGCCTCGGAAATAATATTGATTACTTAATATCTATACAAAAACCGCTGCTCAAGGAATCACTACTTCCACATCCAGATTTTCTATCCAAGTCACACAGAACGAAAAAATTGTGTATGTGGAAATAATTGTTTATGGAGCTTTAATAATACAATATTTGAAATCCTCTACCCCAAAAACCCATAAAACGATACCCCACATCGGTAGTGGGGTGGGGGTGGTGATAGGGGGGTGGTAGTGGGGGTGGATGAAGTAAAAAAATATTTTGAGGTTTCTGGTTGTTGTACACACACTAAATCACATTTTTTTTTCATCCCCTTTAATAATGGGGTGGGGGTGGTAATGGGGGTGGCTAATGCCAAAATTTTTTTGAGACCTTAGCTTCCCTTGTATATACTAAATACCAATTTTATGGACTCTTACCTGCTTGATTTACCTATTTACCCCAAATTCACCCCAATTTACCCCCCAACTCTTCGACGAAACAAGATGAAAATATAATCTAGTTCCAGATCTCGTTAAAGTACATATGTGTACCAAACTTCAAGTCAATATCTCAAACGGTTTCAGAGTAAACGTGCGCACAAAAAAAAGTTACAGACAGACAGACCGACAGACAGAAATTTTTTTTTCGCTTAAACTTAAAATCTCGACGTTTCATGACATTCTAGGCCTATTTGAACAATAAAAATTTTTTAAAATTTTTTTGTCGTTACTATACTTCCACTAGATGTGGAAGTAATTAAACAAAATTTGCATATACGTGATAATCAGCAAATAAAAAACCGCTACGAAAATATAATCTTGTTCCAGATCTCGTTAAAATACTTACGTGTACCAAATTTCAAGTCAATATTTTAAACGGTTCCAAAGTAATCGTGCGCACAAGAGAAGTTACAGACAGACCGACAGACAGACAGAATTTTTTTTGGCAAACTTAAAATGTCGACTATACTTCCACTGGATATAGAAGTGAATAAAAATATGCTGCTTCTTGATTCCCAGTGCCATTTTCAATAATTTTTTGTGATTGTACCTTAATTTGCTAAAGCAAAATTGAAAATTAAAATAATTTCGATTGTAAAATTAGCCTTATAATCCAGTAAAATAAGGCGAAATAAAGTCTAAACCTCTGAATGGAAGTCGGAAAGCTGAAAATTTGCACAACACTGTAGTTTTTGCGTTTGAAAAAGAAATTTTAAATGCAAAAAACTGATTCAAATATATTTCGTTGAAACTAATCAAAAGTACCTTTAAAATAAAAAATATCTCTACTTTAAAAAAATTTCTCTACGACTTGATAGTATGATTTTAATGGGCGCAATATTTTAAACTGTTTATGGTTTTTTGGTCGTTTAAACAAATATTTTTACTTGAAATTTTCTGTGGTTGTTAACATCCGCAAAGATAATATTTTTCCAAAATTTTAAATCGATGTTATTATTGAAGCCATATTAAATTGCTTAAAAAACTATTTATTGGTTTTTCATTTCTTTTTTTTTAGGGTATTTAATATAGATCTTGTGTATGCAGGGTGATTTACCATAATATGCGGAAAATAAAATGGTATACTAGTCTTCCATGTGGGAAAATTGGAGTGATCCGAGGTAATTTAGTAATTTTTATTGCATTAAAACGTGCAAAGACGCTACTGTTACTTATCTGTGGTCAGTATAGAGCAGTGAACTTACTTGGGAAAAAACATATTCGAAGATGTTTAGATTTCTTTAATTGGCATAAAAAGTTAAAGCTAGTGCCAGCGGTCAAAGTGCCGCGTTTTTTGCTTTCGCTCGAACAATCAGGACACCGGCAGGTACAAAGTGCCGCCAAAGTTTGGTGTTTTTGTGTTATCGACGGGTTTAAGTAAATACCTCTTATATCTACTTGTTGTAGAGTTTACTGGCATAGGGTCAATGTCTTTTCGACGTATTTTGCTATTTTTGTCGTGTGATTTGATTAAAACCAAAAAGTTACTTGTACCCTCTCCAATCAATCCCAAGTCTGATAAAGGGGGAGGGGAAGTGATATGGTGGTACCACGTTACGTCAGATTGGTTGTCATTGGCGGCGCATTTCTAAAAAATAAAATAAGGTAATTTTTTTGATCATATTTTTTTTAATTTTTCATTTTTCAACTCCTTTCGGTGAGGACAACCTACTGATACATTTTCCTCATGCCAAGGTAGATCATCCTGTACAGGACTCTTCAAAATTTGATAGTGAACAATCTCCATTTTTTATTTTTACAATAGATACTTGCAAAAAAACGGGAAAAAACGGTGTTTAGTCATTCGATTTGATTAAACGAATATGTTCCCGAACTCGACCCAAGTCCAAAACTTGCTGTCATACTTCCTCCTTTCCTTAAATTTCGGCAAAACATTGACACTCTTCAAACACTTTTTTAAGAATAGAAAATATTAATCAGGTATTAAGCAAATCACAACTTGCACTCTTTTTTATATAATATGAAATTACCTGCTTTCTGTATATTGGTGCCTCAATCTGGTAACGCTAATATACTAGTTAGGTAAATACTTTAAAACACTCATTATTGGAGAGACAATCAAAACAACTATTCTTCTAACTAATACGACACGGCACGATATTTAAAATCATTCATCGCAGAAATTTTTCTTTACAAGTATTTTACTTTTTTTTGTTTAATATCAGAGCCACACACAAAAAAGTGGTCTGGCCTACGGACCAAACGAGTGTATCCTTTTGTATTTAGATCCACTGAAACCTAATCCAAAGTCAAATTGTCAGATTGTTTCGTTTTTCACCCCTGACCTCAAAAAGACTCCCCCCCACAAACAATTGGCGGACCATGCCAGTGAATCCCTATGTATTTGGACCTTCTGAAACAGAATACGAAGTCAGAATTGTCAGATTCGCACGTTTTTCACCCTTAACTCCAAAAAGCGCCCCCAAAACAAAAAAATGGTCTTGCCTGCGGACCAGACCAATGTATCCTTATGTATTTGGACCCGCTGAAACCGAATCCTAAGTCAGAATTGTCAGATTGTTTCGTTTTTCAGTTTTTTAGACCAGTGCAGTGTATCCTTACCAAATACATAAGGATGCACTGGTATGGTCCGCCGGACAGACCATTTTTTTTTGGAAGAGTGTTTTTTTGGGGTTAAGGGTGAAAACGAGCCAATCTGACAATTCTGACTTCGGATTACGTTTTAGCGAGTCCAAATACATAGAGATCCACTCGTTTGGTCCGCAGGCCAGACCACTTTTTTTTGTGTGGCTGTCATTAAATAAAAACTTGTAAAAAAAATTCTGAGATGAATGATTTTAAAGATCATGGAAATTGGTTCCATATACATCCAAGAATGTGTTTAAAAAAATTCGAGTGGCATCAACTTGATTTAAATTTGGTTGTAGCACACCGTGCCGTGCTGTATTAGTTAGAAGAGTAGTTGTTTTGATTGATTCTCCAATAATGAGTGTTTTAAAGTATTTACCTAACTAGTATATTAGCGTGACTACATTAAGGCATCAATATGCAGAAAGTAGGTAATTTCATAATAAAATAAAAAATTGTGGAAGTTGTGATTTGCTTAATACATATTTTCTAACTTTTTTAAGAAATTTACCACTCTTGTAGAAATGTACAAATATAGGTTAAACCAAGTTATCCATATCTATTTTGAAAACGGAAACCGTAAGCGAAAACCGAATATTGAATTATCACTACTCTGGTAACCGAAACCGTAATTGAAAAAAGAATTGTCGCTGCCCTGTAAACCGAAACTTTAACGGAAAACAGAATTTTCACTGTCCTGAGTACTGAAAATAGTGTGCTTTAGGTAAACGAAACCGAATAGAGACAATAATTTAAAGCGTTTTTAAATCTTAAAGAAGTTTAAGAAGCTAATAAAACTAGTTAGCTTTATGGAGAGTTTCATACTATTTTTTCTGAAATCACAATCAATATTATTATAAATTAAGGAATTTGTATTAATGCATAACATTTCTTCATTACAATCTAACTGCTTACTAACAAATGCAATTTTAATGTGAGTTGGTAAATATACATAAAAAATCGTACGGGAATGTTGATCGTTGTTTGACAATGGATCTTTTTCGGTCTGTTTTCTGATAGTTTCTTAGGAACGAACTAAAATACTGGAATTCTACATTTTTCGATCTGAAATCCCGCCGAAAATGTAGACATTGCCGATCGATTTCAGAAAAAAAAAATTACAAATACAAATAATCCTAGCAGCAAACTAGCTTTATAATAACGTACCTTATAAGGGCAAGTACACTTAAGGCCTAAAAGATCTTAATCACAACATCAATAAAACAGCTTAACCCTAAAAAAACTTTCTTAAAACCTCCTGAAGTACAAACTGTTTTTAAATTGTTCCTGGGGTTGTCATCTTCAAACTGTCAGGTCTCAGAAACTCTTGTCACCTCTCGACTTGAACTCATTGTTATTTTCGAACGATGTTATTGCCTCTTATGTGTCCGTTTTCTCTCGGAGAACAGGGACCATTCACAATGTGTCTATTTAGAGACTACATGAATAAAATAGTTCGAATACGTTATTTTTATTATCTCATTTCATATCACCATATGTGGGTCAAGGAACTAATTAAAATCAGATTGTGCTGATATCAGTTACGTATGTAGGTTTCCGGTAGACGGCATATTAAGAAACCGAAAGGGAACAATATGACATGTATATGTATGCGGCTTTCATGAACTTGTAACTATCAAATACAAAAGCGATATTATGGACAATTAGAACGTAATGTAAGAGGAAAATGACATACATGAAATTAATATTTATGTTTATTTCCTTCAGCATATATTAGGTAACTCAACAATAATCAGAAGTATATCTTATCTAGAGTGTTAATCGCTGAAATAATAGTTCGAGAGTTAGGAGGAAAATCATTATCTCATCGACTTTAAAAGGATTTTAAAAGCGTAAACAATAAAAAGAAAAAGTTTAAACCGCCGCCATCGTGTTCAGCATCCTCGATAACGGGGGGTGACGCAGGTTTTGACGGTATGAGACGGTGTATCCGCGTTTCACACATTTCGGGAGTGGTTTTTGGCCGTTTGGGGGGTGGGATTAACTCGGAAAGAGTTGTTAAAAATTGTACAATAATAGGCTTGAAGAAGATATGGAAAATTATATGTGTTATTAAATACCTTTTATTTTGTCTGGCTGACCTAAAAGTCAGATAAATTCGGCAGAGTTTATTAAAGTAGATATGTATCTAGTTAACCTACCCTCTGCAATTCATTTCTTAATCTTTATTTTTATAAAAATATTCCATAACCATAAAACTTTCTACACAAGGCAAAATGTTCAACCTTAACGTATTCATTTTTTAGAGAACATATATTTTTTTGAATAAAAAATAACAGAATCAAATAAATTAAACAACGTAAAATACGCACAGTGTACAACGAAAACTCTTTAAACTGAATATAACCGCCTAGCTCATAGAACCAGTGGAGTGGTGTGACATCACAGATGCTCGTTCCGCGGCGTCGGCCGTTTCAAATATGTTACGAATTTGGAACAACAACAACATTAGGGTTAATATTAATGCTAGCGGCCCAATTTTTTCACTATATAAATTATAAAGTAAATATCACTAAATCAGCTCATTGTCATTGTCATGGGAGATGAGCGTTAAAGTGGTTCCTCGGTAAACGTCAACTTTGCGTTGAAAATAGAAAGCCTACTTCTACTTATGTCTCGATTGTAGATAATAGTACATTATATAACGATGCTATAATGAATACTGGTTATTCCCGCGCGAGCGAAGCGAGCGAGTGTTGTAATCATCCGTGGGAATGCAGTATTCATTATAGCAAGTTGTATACTATACTTTATCTAAGACTAATTTTTAGAAATAAAAAATTATACAATTTTTTTTCTTTGCAGCAAAATGTATATTAATGTTGCTACGATTGATAAATTGAACAGATGATGGAATGTTAATAGGTAGACCGTTATGTGTCAAAAGAACGGCTTGTCAAATTAAATTTAAACTTCAACGTTATTTACAATAATTTTACATATTACTCAAAAAGAATAATATAGTTAATTCATTAATTAATTTCTTCAGTAAACAATCAAAAATATTTAATAGTCGTGGACAAAGTATAGTATTCTACTTGCATATAATGGCTACCTACTATTCAGACATTATGATTTAAGTACTTTTGTTTTTTGATTGTTCTACGAAATGGAATAATGATCCATTATTTCCTGATCATTAATCCCCGCGGGAATAATATATGGCATTATATAGTAAAATTGACACATAAAACGTATATTATACAGGATGTTTCAGCTAAAAGTCCCCGGGTTATTATCTCGTAAAATAATATAAATACTTAAAATTTGTAAATCGCGGATAATTGACACAAAAAAAGGTCTTAAATAACTGCAGTTAGAATTGTTCCTTCGCAGTGCACAGAGATGGCGCTGCGGTGAGAAATTATTTTTCGATGGCTGGAACCTTTAAACACGATTCATACGATTAATGAATAAATTGTGAATAATTTTGACTGTGTAAAAAATTTTGTAAATACCGGCCGTTTTGGAGCTACATGAATTTTTTCCCTTCATTTTTTTTGTCTCTGTAAATTTTGAAAACCTCTGTAACTTTTCTGTTTATCATTTTAGGACACCAATTATTTAGAACTTTTATCTCATTATATTTCATACTTCTTAGATTATTACATATTTTGAAAATTTTTACTAATTTCAAATTTTAAAAATTAATTCTGAAACATTCTGAAAATTATAAATATTTTCAAAATACAGTTCATCTCAGTTATAGCAACCTGAGGCCCAGTTTTTCAATGCAAGTTTAAGCACTTTATCCTACAGATAAATTAGCTAGAAGTTTCGAATGTGCTTTTATTAAACACTTTAATATTCTTCTTCACATTCTAAACTTCTAGCTAATTTATCTGTAGGATAAAGTGCTTAAACTTGTATTGAAAAACTGGGCCTCAGGTTGCTATAACTTTGAGATGAACTGTATGTAATAATATAAGAAGTATGGAATATAATAAGATAAAAGTTCTAAATAATTGGTGTTCTAAAATGATGAACAGAAAAGTTACAGAAGTTTTCAAAATTTACAGAGACAAAAAATGGAGAAAAAAATTCATGTAGCTACAAAACGGCTGGCATTTAGTCAAAATTATTCACAATTTATTCATTAATCGTATGAATCGTGTTTCAAGATTCCAGCCATCAAAAAATAATTTCTCACCGCAGGCAGCGCCACCTCTGTGCACTGCGAAAGAACAATTCTAACTGCAGTTATTTAAGACCTTTTTTGTGTCAATTATCTGCGATTTACCAATTTTAAGTATCTTTATTATTTTACGAGATAATGACCCGGGGACTTTTAGCTGAAACACCCTGTATATTAGTCGTAGATAAAGTAACATTATTTCACACCTGCCGTATAGTGCATTGAAAACAATTGAAGTTGTCACACGATCTTTGCTTTAGAAACGTCAATGTTTGGATTTGTGTTTTGAGGTTTAAAACAATTTTGAAGTTTATTTATCTAAATATGAAAATTAAGGACAGTCGTAGAAAAAATATTGTATGAAACTCATGCAGAATGTGCCTTTTTTCGATGGGTTTGCCGCACTTACCTACGGCTCATACGCCAAACTTGTTGCATAAATTAATAAATTACTATTGTTGCTAGCCCTTCGACTATTGGTTTAACTTTGATAACACGTTATTATAAATGAAAAATGATGGCAGATTTTTTGGTAGTAAAATTTAATACAGGAACAATTTTTATATTTCTTAAATCGTTAAAAGCAAACTTTATCGTAAAAACGAGCAATCAGGAATCTCTTAAGAGATTCTGAGTTGGTTTCTTCAACTTAATAGATGTAGAATTGTAGAACCCAAGGAAGGTCCGGATTCTTTAAAGAAATAACTTTGAAACTTTATTCTAATGATCTTTTAATGTCCGAATATTTCTCTGTGATGATATAATAATAAATTGGTATACTTTTTTTTTGGAGCATCTCATATTAATTTTGTAATCGGCTGCAGGTGTTCTTTTTTAATATATTTTTTATAATACCTCTTTAACTTATGAAATCGAAACTACGAGCGTCCATTCTAATATTAAACAAAGTGGTGCTATGTATAAAAAGCTGTATTAATTACCTTATGAATATAAAACATTACATAAATGGACATGCTATTTAGTTCACAAGTTCTAGCATGTGCTTAATATTCAATATCTCAGAAGCACGCGGAATTATCTAATGGAATTAATACTATTATCAATCAAACAATAGCACCTTTACAAAATCTCCATTTAATATACCTGTACAGTCGACCTTGTTAGCAAATTTAAATAAATATTGAACAATGTTATTAAACATTGCTGTCAGCTTTCGTTCCGTATTTAATCAAGCACGCGCGTTTCTTGGGATCATGCTCGCAATACTGCAACTCGTAACTCTGCTACCAACGTCCAATGCCATACAATTTCTTGTAAGAAAGTTGAAAGATACTCAGGACGTTTGAAATCAATTTTATTTAACTGGCAACGTTAACCGTGTTTAGTTTTAAAACGTGTAATAAATAAAAATAGACCGCAGTGTCTGGGATATAGTCGTGATGGTAATAAATAAAAGAGACACCAAAAAATAGATTACACACACGCTCACAAAACCCACGCACGGTGTATTAAGATACGATAAATTGGAGGTGAAAGAATTATTTCTCTTCTTCATTTTTTTTTTTGAGATGCTCTACCTTGCCTTCTAAACATGAAATTATATTATTGGGAAATAACCTCTACGCTTGTGACTTAGATATTCACAGTCGGCAACGCCCGACTGCAACTTTTTTCATTTCACAGTAGTCTTATTGAAAATACCATATTTTAGAGTAAAATTGATACATCATATAATCTACATAAAATTGGTTTGAACATAAAAGACACCCTCTATATTGCGGTTTTAAAATTTTGCAGGTCTTCAAACTTGTTGACTACAGGGGTTATACATTTTCTTGACAGTGTACAATAATAATTATTTCTTGACTGACATTTTTCTTCTGACATTCGCACATTCAAAAGAGAGTTGGGGTTTCCCCAACATAACTCCCTCCTTGACGTTTCCAACAATGGAACACAAATAAATTCTAACAAAACACTTACATTAACTAAAAGTTTCCCTAGTTTAATGAACATAAACTAAAAAACCTAAATTAAACTGACATTACATTGTCTTTAAGAAAAGTATTTAACACTACATATGATTAAGTACAATCATTATTTACAATTCTAGGAATTTCTACAAGAGTAGCCTCGTCGGGCAAAGGACATATTTTAATTATGGATCTAGTAAAAAGTCCGTCTTTAGTGCGTAGTTTTACAACTCTAACCTTCCCATCAGCTCCCGGAATTATTTCAATAATGCGTGCTAATGGCAAACTAAGTGGTGGAGTATTATCTTCCTTTAATAAAACAACTTGATTTACAGTTAAGTTTTACTTCCAGATCCGGTGGAAGTATAGTAACGACAAAAAAAATGTTGTTAAAGTTTTATTGTTCAAATATGCTTAGAGTGTCACGAAACGTCGAGATTTTAAGTTTGAGCGAAAAAAAATTTCTGTCTGTCGGTCTGTCTGTAACTTTTTTGTGCGCACGTTTACTCTGGAATCGTTTGAGATATTAACTTGAAATTTGGTACACATATGTACTTTAACGAGATCTAGAACTAGATTATATTTTCATCTTGTTCCGTTGAAGGGTTGGGGGGTAAATTTGGGTAAATTTGGGTAAATTTGGGGAAAATAGGTAAATCAAGCAGAAGAGTCCATAAAATTGGTATTTAGTATATGCAAGAGAATCTAAGGTCTCAAAAAAAAATTTGCGGCTGAGTGACTAGAATGACGTGCACTCGAGCTATTCTGTGAATCAGTAACGGTTGCAATCAGCTTTTTTAGTTTTGATAACAAATAAAATAATTATCCTCTATCTGAATTCTTTCTGTTTCATGAGAAGTACTGTCACTTCTGTCAATTTCATCTTGTGCATCACTGAATTTCTCAAATACTCGCTTTAAAACTTTCTCCTTTGTTATGTACTGTAAAACATCTAATTCTTGCCTTCATTTTTTGACAAAAAATTTCCAATTCTCGTAATTGCAGCTTTGGCACTTCTTCTCTGATTAAGAATAGTTTCAGATGCCATTTTTGTTTTTACAACCAATATAAGATGTAAGAACAGGAGAAAGAGCTAGTTGAGTCTATGTTTTTTAAGGAAAGAATAAATATGTAATAAATTTCTGACCCTTTTTCGGATTGTTCCTGTGTCCAATGTAGGTATCACCTTACTTCACCAGAAAAATCTCAAATCGAAGAACCATATGATGTCCCTGTCTTCAATGTATCACTTTACTTCGCTAGAAGAATCCAAAATCGAATATGTTGACTATAAAACTTTCCAATAAAACTTTCAGCAGCGGTTAGTATATTCGCATAGGAACAGGGAAATCTTCTTCTATTAAAACTTGGTCTTTTATTAATAACACTCAATTCTATTTTCTACTAAAAATGAGAGAGTTGGGTTTTCCCCAGGAATACTTTTGCGCTAAAATTAAGGTGATCACTCTGTATGAGGGATATGGACTTATTTCAATAGGCAATATTCTACTATGCCGTTTTAATTATGTTATAAATTTGACTTAGATGTTTGGTCTAACAAAAGTTATCGTGTTTACAAGAAACTGTCTACACATACGCACGCACAGACACAGTCATTTTTTATTCGACATTTGAGTTCAGTCTGTTATGAAACGGATTTCTGTACAATTTTTTTTCTACGATGATTATTAAAAATTTTTGTCCGATTATAATATACTTATTTGGTTAAATCAGGTATAATCATAAAAAAATACATTTCGTGGTGAATTTCCCACGACTCTCTTTGTTGGCCTTACAATATTAAATGAACAAACTTCAAACATTTGATGCCTTTATTTATTTAGTTATTCAATACTCTATTTGCATCTTACCACATATACTAAATCCTACAACCCTTTTGGATACGTGGCGTCTATACCTAATCGGTAAATTAAATATTGTAAAAGATTAATGGATTTGCAATGCTTAACTTTATTGGTGACAATTATTGCTTTTAAACATATAAACACGAAAAGTAATAGCGGTCAAATTAAATATTAAATAGTGGTCAAGGTGGAGTTGAACACATGATTTCTATTTCATCTCGAACTCCACAAAACTAATAGAAAGTTGCTCTCAGGGCATTGCGGAATTCGTGCGTAATCTAGGCTATGGCGAGTAAGGTTAAATAATGGTCTCTTATTTATTATTTTATCAGTATAATTACTTCACTTTGAAAGAGGCCCTAAATAAAAGTAACAGTATTTTTTAGAATAGCTATATAACATGTTTGGATATCAATATCGCTTTTGCGTATGCAATCTTTTTTTTATCATAAAATATACAGGGTGATGTACTGAGAGATTTACCATCCTCTGTAATTACTTAGTTCTTCCCTGACAAAGTTTTCATACTTCCATAGAGTGCAACGAATTTGACTTCAGAAACTTAATTGGTGACATACATAGGTCAGGAATATTTTGAAAATTGGGCCATCTTGATTTTTATGTCAAACCGAATGTTCGCTCTAGCTCCGCAACCGCTGGTCCGATTTTAATTTTGTTTTTTTTTTTTAGTTCAACTACAAGTTTTACGTAGAAAAATAACGAAGTAAGAATTGAAAAATTAACAGTCAATATTTTTTTAATCACAACCGTCCACTTTTTTCATTGTAATTTTTTAAAAATATTTCTTTAATATAAAATGTAGTCCAATATTTTAATTATAAAGCTGCGTTTTGTCCAATCCATTGCCTACAAAAATAAGAAAGATACGATATAACGATTTATATCGGACAAAATTCAGAAAGTTTTGAAAGTTGGTGGAAATGTTAAGGATAGCATAAGAATTAGTAAACTGAAAAGTTCCTACCCAACTAAATAGTGTGCTTCGTCTCCTAGGAGGTCGTTTCCACCCCCATTTTGAGGTTGCACTTTTTTCAAAACTACCACTAACTTCTGCTGCTGCTCGGCAACACTCATATCGCGTTTTTTACCAAATTCAAAGATGGAAAAACGTTACGCTAGAAGCTACTGATTGGAGATGGAAAAAACTATGATAACTAAAGAACCAGCTCCTGAATCTGTTTTGAAATTAATTTCTTGTTCATGCAAATTAGGGTGCGAAAACAGGTGCAGTTGCAGAATAGCAGCCTTACGTTGCTCCACAATGTGTTACCATTGCCACGGACAAGCATGCATGCATGTCGAACCTATGGAAGACGAAGAAGATTAATTAACGCAGGTAACCTTCTGATAATTAGTGGATTCAGTATAAAGAGGACACCACGTAAAAAAAACGCGCCAACTACTTTACCTATGTGATGGCATGGCAATAAGTACAATGTACAATATTCTCGCTTCTTTAAAAATTGCGATATTTTTTAGAGGTGAGAGGGTGGAAGCGCTACATTTATTATAATTTTAAGTGGAGTTTAGTAGCTACTGCTTTTGCGTTAAGCATTCAACTTTAAAGTAGATTATAGTAAAGATTACAATTTATTGTGTTAACTGGAACCAACCCTTAATGTGTGCGCCTTATTTCCCACGGTACTATTAATTTTTGGAAAAAAAGTGTAGATACGTTTTTGATAGAGAATTTTATAAGGAATAATTTTATACAGGGTGTTCGCTAATTGGTGGTAGTCCTTTTAAAGAATAGTTGTACTCATAAAATGGAGTAACTTTTCTATTTAACATTTTTGTCTACTATGCCAAATAACCGAAATAAAAAATTAGTAATTTTTTAAGATATGTGGAAAACTGACACAAGCCGGCAACATTGCACGTTACATTTGTCATCGATCGCTCGCAGTCAGCGCTCGGTGTAGGTCGATCAGTGTTTATTACTGCGCCAGGCGGCTTTTTAGTTTGTTGACATTACCAGTAAAGCAGTGCAGATTTTCGATAAGCGAGCTCTAAGATGTACCTAAATGGTCGGATTTATTGCGCGTGAATATCACATGTTAATTCTTTATGTTGAAGCCAGGACAAATAGCTTTCGTGCAGAGGAATTCTACCGCTAACGGTTTCCTAATCACCGCAGACCAAATGCAAAAACCTTTGTTAGGCTATCGCAGAGTATTAGACACTGGATTTTACTTCCTCGAAGACGTAATACCGGTCGACCACGCATTCACAGAGTTTTAGACCTAGAAGAGGACGTTTTACGAATCGTTAAGGAAAATCCAGAAAATCCAGGTTAGTACGCGTGCCATTGCTAGACAGTTATTTTACAGAATGGTTAAATGTACCTATTATCTAATCACCTATTTATTCTGCATTTCGTTTAATTAAAAAAGGCGAATGTTTAATCAATGCTGTGTTTTAAAGAAATATACATACTCATTTAGATAGTACAACTGCTGGCTTTGACTTTTGCTATGTTGCCACATAAATTATTTTCTAATTTCAGCTCTCGTTTTCAAATGCCTTTTGAAGAAAAATGCCATATAGAAAAGTTATAATTAAATAAATACTATTCACCATTATAAGGACTACCACCGATTAGCGAACATCCTGTATATAGGTATTTTTTGTCAAAAAGTGCACCGTTCCCGAGATAATCTAGAAAACCTCAAAAAGGGGGAAACGAGCTCCTAGGGGACGAAGCACACTATTTAGGAACTTTTCGGTTTACTAATTCTTATGCTATCCTTAACATTTCCACCAATTTTCAAAACTTTCTGAATTTTGTCACTGGCGGCAGGCCGAGAGGAAAGTTTGCAACGTATTTACAGGGTGTGCTGGCCCGAATTTTTGTCTAACAGTTAAATTACACGGTCAAAAAGGTCTCTAGAATAACATATTCAATTGTCAGACAGGAGCAAATATTAAAAATTTCACGTAAAAAAAATACATGTTTGAGGTGTTCTTACACCTCCTGCTGCCTGGAATTTTTGTCTAACAATTTGTATGGTTATTCAACCTCGATTCAAGCAAAATACGAAGTTTCAACCAACTTGCAGTAATGAAATTTCGACCACTATTTTACGACTTTAGGGTGTTCTTACACCCCCTGCTGCCTGAAATTTTTGTCTGACAATTTGTAGGTTATTCAAATACTTCAATTCAAGCAAAATACGAAGTTTCAATCAACTTGCAATAATGAAAATTTCGACTATTTTACGACACCCCCTGCTGCCTGAAATTTTTGTCTGACAATTTGTATGGTTATTCATTTACCTTAATTCAAGCAAAATACCAAGTTTCAACCAACTTGCAATAATGAAAATTTCGACTACTATTTTACGACTTTGGGGTGTTCTTACACCCCCTGCTGCCTGAAATTTTTATCTGACATTCTGTATGGTTATTCATATACCTTAATTCAAGCAAAATACCAAGTTTCAACCAACTTGCAATGATGAAAATTTCGACTACTATTTTACGACTGCTGCCCATCGCCAAGTCGAAATATTCGAGATGGCAACTTATTACCCCTATGGCAATCTTTTGGCAAATTTTTAGCCTACTTCCAGTAATGACGCGAAATGTTCACTAGCTCTTAGTCTATTAAATCTCTAATGAAATTTATTTTTCCTAAAGAATTTTTGCGACCTGTAAAGTTTTGGATTATAACGATCTGATCTTAATCTTGCAGATGTGACATTACGTAGTCACCCAATCTTTTTTTTTTCACGTACGTACTATATAAGTCCAATTAATTAGACAAACAATAAAGCAACTAAATACAAAAATAAAACAATTAACGGATGTTGCAATGATAAAAGCGTCTACCAACTGTTACATAATAAAAAATAGGTAAAGGTCAGTACTACTTTACGGGAACATTTATTTTATTCTGTAATATATGACAATATAAAGTATCTTTTATTCTCGTACTGTAACCTTGACCTTTAAAACATAATTACCAGGACGAGCAGTCGAGCGAAAAGCTCCCAAGAGAGACTATTAATCTTCATCTCATCGAGGTTCATCAGGTTTTCTTTAATTTGATGGAAGGAAAAAATGCAATGACTAAAGTTAACATTAAAAGGGGCAATGCTCAGGTAACACGATGTTCGAGTTGTAACCATTTCACGAGCTAACCTTTCATGAATGATTTTAATGATCGTCCATTCGACATTGTTATTAACAACTAATTCTGGAAATATAAAAAGCTGGCGCCATTAATGACCGATGAAAACATTTGACCGACTTCATTGAAGAGTAATTACTAATAATGATGTGGCTTAGCTACAAAGTAACAGCCGATTCGGAGAAGCATTATTTTCTGTTGTACGGGGTGATTCAACCTCTACACCTCAGTTCTATAGTTCCGGTAAGGCGGCAGTTTAACAAACAAAAAAATATCTTAATCATTAACCTATTAACACGCAGGTCGACGGTAACAAATAACATAATGGAATATGTAACCGAAGATATTGACAGTAGAAACCATATCGATGTAATTTACACCGACATAGCAAACGCATTTGACAAAATCTATCGAGCACGTGTAATAGCTAAGCTGGAGTGTTTGGTTTTTCATAAAACTTTATTACCTTAATAAAAAAAACTATTTAAGTGAACGAAGTCAATATGTCATTGTTAATAACTACAGGTTTCACTGCTATCACAGCAGTTCTGGGATACCACAAGGTAGCAGACTTGGTCCATCTTTGTTTTTGATTTTTGTCAATAATATTTCAACAGTTATAATTATAGAATCCGAATGCTGATGCTGTTGATTTGAAGCTGTTTCTTTCCATGAAATCTCAAACGAATAGCTTAAAATTGTAACATGAATAATGGTGCCAATAAACGGGCTTGAGCTTAATATCAATAAATATTTTATTGTATCTTTACAAGAAAATTAAATATTCTATTCTATATCAACTGTGCAACTTTACAAATGTACGGTGGCTCAGTCGGCTAAGGCGTATTGTATGGCGAATATGCTGGGCGCACTGTCTATCACGTACCGGGTTCGAGACCCATCCCCGGCATCGACAAGGCTGGTGGGTATGGATATATTTCTGTGTTTTTCTAAATTTGAAACCCTCTTCCGGACAGCCTTGGCTTTGGATTTGGGAGTTTTCTGCTATATGTGGACTGTTTATGTAAAATATTGCTTGTGTGTGAATTATTTTTGAGGTAGAACTCAGAAAATAGATTACAACGGTATATAACACCCTATGAATCAATTCTTTTTCTTTAAAACGAATAACATAACTAATGTTCGTCAAGTTTTAAATATTTATTTATAATATGGTGATAAAAATTCGACCGAAATGTCTGTTTATATACGCCGCTTCCTGTTCCGATTCCATGAGTCCGTAAAACGAGAAAATAATGTTTAGTTTTTCATTTATTTTTCAGTGGTTAAATCGTGAAATATTAATTGAACTCAGATACATCGCTTGAATAAGCACACATGAGTGAGATTTAGCTTCTGTATCTTTATGGTAAATCGCGATGTTTAAAATGTATGTAATATTTTTTAAGTTACCACAAACCGCAATATCTGAAGTAGTGTGCGTACAGGTGTTATGAATAATTAACATTTTTGTTGTCGAGGTTATACAATTTAAAGTTGCTAGCTTATTTATTTCTGATAACTCAATTACAAACTCATCAGAAAAGTAATCATAGGTAGTCCAAGTATAAGATCCAAAGATGGAATAAAAATGTCTATTAATTATTCTCATCGTTTAAAATAACCTCGAAAATAACACAAAGCAAAACGGATAAGAAGTAACCTGTAAAAAATCTGTACCTGAACATCTCTAATAATATTTTCAGTATAGTACAACGAAGCAAAAACATAAACAAAAAAATGTCCTGAAAATCTATTGTGCGTCCAAATTGTTTTCTGGAGCCACAAATTATGTGTGATTTTTTTATATTTTTAATTGCATTTTATGTGATCAAAATCGTAAGGTTACTATAAAAAAATGACGAAAAACAAGAGCTTAGTTTTCAAGATACTGACGAAAAAGTATAAAAAGTTAACTTATTTTGTTGCTATACCGCGTGTAACAGGACCATGGTACATTCAACTTTTTTCCTTTAGTTTTAAAGATAAACAGTTGAAATTTGGAACACCCTGTATTTTTAATAAACGTTACTTTTTGACATATAGGTAAATGATTTTTTTTTCATTTCCCGTTTCACCGGAAGTGACACTAACTTTTAATTTTCAAATGGAGCACCATTTGTATTATTCAGGGTTCATAGCAACCTGAAAAACCTGTAAAAGTCAGGAAATTTTAGTAATTTTTATAAAAAGTCAGGGAATTTTGAGTATAATTTTTCAGGTGGCCTCCAAGGTCACTTGTATTCTCCTTGTGTTCTCTGTAGAACATCATTCTTTTTTTCAAAACGTTGGTTATTTCGTATACTTTCATAATTCGCTTATCGTTTTTGGTTTCACAAAAAAAATCACGTAGTTATTTGAAATGGTTTATACGTGCAATATCCATAATTACAATTAAATTCCAAAAAATTAGTTTAAATTTAATTTTTTTTCTTTACCACCATCGTAAATTGCATGTAAAAACCTACACTTTAAAAGAAAAATTGTCCTACTACGAGTCGATGCATTTAAACAAAATGCGATGGAAATTTCGAAATTATTGTTGATTTTTTGCCGTTTGAATAAATATTTTGCACTAAAATTTGGCACGGAGGTTTAGTTCAATAAAGGGCATGGTTCCACCAACTTTCATTAAAATTGATGGATTATTACATCATATTTCTTAAACTGTTAAAAAATGCAATTTTTTGGCGGTTTTTATTTTTTTACAAATTTACAAATTATCAAGAAGTTTCTTCATATGCCTAGTCTTATTCATAATTTTATAGCGAACAATTTGGTATTTTTATTATTGCGATACGATTACTATGACCTGAGATAATAGGAAAAATATGAGAAAATTTCTGTGTTGAAAAATAAATTGTTACATTTTTTTTTTTACTAGTGAAATATTTTTGTCGAACTCCTCTATACGTTTCCTTAAATATAAAAACCAGACTGCAACCAACAGCTATTCTCCGGACTAATGCCCCGCCGAGCGCTGAATTACGAATTACAAGCCTGGCCGCGTTAAGTGCAATAACTGTGTATTGTCACAAAACGCTAAAGTTTCGAACTTAATAGACACCAGCCGAAAGACTTATTCCCCCAAATTGTTAAAATTCTACAAGTAGCAATGGACGGATTTCACTTGCACTTGTTATTAAACCTACAACAAATTAAAATAATAAAATTGCTGTAGCCAGATAATTTCATTCAAATTTTATTTTGACTCCACTAATATGGGTTGTTAACATTAGTGTTTTTCCATAAAGTTTGATAGAAGGCATATAAAATGTGGTAGTGAAACTTTTTTTTTTATTCTTGCCAAATAAAATATACATTGCACTATCACATGTCTGTGTGCCCTCTATTTTGTAGAGTTTTACTACAACTTCTTCTACTTTTTCAGTACATTCTTCCTCACTGATAGGAATCTCTCCCAATTTAGAAAGAAATTCGTTGTTTTAAATAAATAACTGATTTCTTGCCAAAGTTGGACGCAGGTATTTATAGTTTTTTTGTTAACAAATTTTTCCATTGCCCGTCACATACCGAAATCTAAAAGGTTTAAATCTGGTCTACGTGGCGGCGAAGGAAATAGGCTACCACGACTAATCCTGCGTTCATGAAAATGGGTGTACAAATAGGTTCGTACTTATTATCACATGTATACCACATTCCCCTTTCACCCAATTAAAAGTGGTATTCTTGGAAACGCTCGGGCCTCCTTCGAGATCGGCGTGGGTTTCTTCGTTGATGTGATGTACCTTTCTGTTGCTGTACTTCATTTTCATTGGTTCCCTTGATATCATGTTGAATATCAAGATTGGTACTCGGATGTATAACTTGTGGAGTAACCTCGGTAGTAACATCCATATTCACATTAAGTGAGGAAGATGTACTTTCAGCTCTCTTTTGCTGTCATCGACGAGGTCATTGGAGGAAGTGAATCATCAGTTATTTGACTATCATTTGTCTTTCGCAATTGGTCAGCATGTTTTCGCTTGGTAGCTCCATTGACATCAGCAATGTATGATGATGGCCCCGTTTGCTGAATAATTTGTCCTGAAACAGATCCTTTTCTTAATGGGTTATTTATCCAAACTGGTTGTCATCAAAAATTTATTCTCTAGTTCCTTGGTCGTATAATCCTTTCTGGTTGAGATTTGCTTTTCCCATGTTAAAGAAAATATTAGGTTTAAGTTGATCAAAATAAGACCTCAAATGTCTGCCAAATAGTAACTGGCTAGGTGTCCTTTCTGTAGATCGTTGTACCAAATTCCTGTAGGAAAATGAGAATTTATGAAGTCTGCTCATCACATTGATCACCAGCCGACATTCGATTTTTAAATGTGGTACGGCACGTTCTGCAAGCCCGTTCGACTTTGGATGGTATGGAGTCACTTCGATGTGGATTATTTCGTTATCCCCACAAAACTGCTCAGATTCACTAGAAGTCAACTGTGGACCGTTGTCAGATACTATAAATCTGGGAAGTCCGAAACGAGCGAAAATTTCGCGTAAAAAATTAACAGTAGTTGCAGTTGTTATATTAGACATTGGAATGACCTACAACCATATGCATATACATGCCTCCACAACAATTAGCTACATTTTTCCCAGATATGGGCCGGCAAAGTCTATATGTATCATCGACCACGGTTCGGGCGATAGATAGAGAGGTACGTTATGATCGTTTTGTTTAGATTCTTGACACGACTGACGCAATTTTGAATGATTAATAATATCAGAATCAATATTCGGCCAGTATACATGAGGTCTTGCCATTGACTGCATAACATTGATTCTAGAATTTACACAAAAAATGGAAGCAGATTTAGATTTTTCATCTTAAATCGCAATATTTGAATGCCAGAAATCCACTGTTGTTCTATGGACCATTACTTACAGACCACCCTGTAGAATCCAATATCTTTGTTAACTTAACCGCCAAACTGATTTTCATGCTGATTTTCATTATTAGAATAAAATTAAGTCTTACGTCAAGAACTAGTTTCAACATAAAATTCACTTCAAGATTTTGTATATTAAAACATGGTTGGATTAATCACTCGAAAAATCATGGCATGAATGCAGGCGATTCCTGGTAAATGGCAGTTCCTGGCTGGTTCTTCGGAATATAAGTGGAATAGCCGCTTAAACATTATCAGTGGAATAGCAGAACAGCCGCAGGCAGAAATATCTTTGTTAGTGCGCCCAGTCACCTTGTAAGAAAATTACTGTAATTATTTAGAGATATCACTGAACAATATTAATATTTTACGTTGCTAACTCAATTAATGGCACCTTAGCACTACTATAATCGTAATAATAAAACGGTAACCTTTGTGCGTTGTTTATTATATTAAAGGTGTGTTTAACCATCTAATGGCAATTATTTATTACGGAATTATTTAAACATGGTTATTTCTAGTAACTTTAATGTTACACTAATTTCATGCGATTAACTATTTTCCTTCGGAATATTAGATTATTACAATCATCGGTCAGTATTCAAGATAAGCGCGATTTAATTTTTTATTTAATAATTTCATTGTTGTTAATTCATTTGAATGAAAGATAAATCGAAAAGTGCACACTCCGCAAGTTGTTTTATCCAATAAATGTTATGCGTATAACATTAATTCATTGGTCAAATTATACTGTTCGCAAATACGAAAACAAAGAACAATGTTAAAAAAATAGCTTTTTTTGTCCATCCGTAGTAAAGTGTGGAAGCCATCTTTTTTTACTAATTTTGGGGTACCGAAAATGAATCCGTCACCCGTTATGTCGAAAAATCTCGGGAACACATTAAAAAACAACCGTTATTTGGGGATGACATTGGAATTGATATTAGAACTTGCCACTAGAATTAGAACTACAAGAGGTTATTATTTTACAGGAAATTCTCTTAAAATACTAAGTTTCGATAACTAAGTAGAAAAGGAAGTAAAAAAAATTTAAAGTGTCTTTTAATTTAATAAAAATCTTTATAATGAATACAATTGAAAACAGGTGAAAGGACTTCAACAATGTATAGAATACTTCATTCTGAGAAGGAAAATTCAATTGAATAACCAAGGAATTTTTTCGCAATGAAAACTGATCACGAATCCCGAGATGGTGACCTCAGTAGTGGTTGGGGGTGAAATTTTATCATGATATGATGAATCTCGTTCTTATATTTACTACTTCATACACCATCCCCCTAGGAGTGGCAAGAGGTACCATGGAAAATGAAATCTCATTCTGATTCTGACAGCCACAAATCAATAAAATATATAAGGATTTTTTCGCTATAAATAAAAGTGATGGTACCGAGATATTTACCTACACCTCAATCCAATTCCACCGCAAAGATAAATATTTAATAATTTTATTATGATAGGTGATTAGGTAGATTTTTTTGCAAAGTAAAAAATGATCGGTAGTCCCTAAATGATGATTTTAACCCCCTTTATGTATCGGATAGGGGTGTTTGGGTGCCATAAAGTGAAGATTCTCATTTTCCCAACCAAAAGTCATTTAAATAATTAAAGAATTTTTTAATATAAAAAACTAGTAATATTTTCTGGATAGTGATATGCACACCGTACACCCCAAGTGTGAGAAATATTCATCTGAATTGACTAAATCACTTTATTATGATAAAAAAACATCAAACTGGGTGATTAGGGATTTCTTTTGCACTTAAAACCAATAAAAACTCTAAAAAGATAAAATCCACCACCTTAATTGGTGGGGATGGTGTAAGAGTATTCAGAAGTAATCACATTATAACCTGATAATAAATAGCCATTTAACGAGGAGTTTTTTTTTTTTTTAAATAAATAAATAACCGTAAATTAGATATTGTAACTTACATCGTTCTTATGGGTGGTGAAGGAAAATGAGAGGGAGGGGGGGTGAATTTAGAATTTTCGCTTATTTTTCTACTTATGTAACGAAACTGAGTATTTTGAAATAATTTCCTGCACTAAACAATAACTCTTTGTTGCAAGCTCTAATATCAATTTCAATGCCACCCCCCCAAATAAGGGTTGTTTTTTACTGCCTTCCCGATGTTTTTAGCCAATTCGGATGACAGATTCGTATTCAGCACCAAAGATAGTTTCCACACTTTACCACGGATGGGCCTTTTTTAACATTGTTTTTTTGAGCGTCACATTTCTAAAACCGTAAATGTCCCTCGTAGAGAAAAATGTTCATATCATTGTGTTAGTGAAAGAATTCTGAACAACTTTCAACATGTCTACTGTCTATCGGTAAATAGAAACCATCTTGAAATGTTATTTCCTATAATTTATTTAGATATTTTTTTACTAATATAAATTTCATAATAATGTAATATCCAGCGTTCATATGATTATTATTTTGATAACTTACTAAAATTTACGGATATTTAGTTCATGGATAGTGATAATTGACTCGAAATTGAAGGGTTCAAGACACATATAGATTGAAATAATTACGTTTTTTCTTTACTTAATTTTCTACTGACTTTTTCTAATTTTCTACTGACCGTAGTTTCACCAACTATGTTGTCATCATAAAATTAAAAATGCCTAAAACTAACATTATTTATAAAAAAAAACTCCGCAGAGTATCCTATAGAATGTACAACAATTATATTAAATATTCAATAAATCCGCGGAAGTATTTAATGTTTACTCTAGTGTTTTTTTTTCTTAATTTATTGTTGATTTGATATAAACAATTTACCAAAAGTAAAGAAGTGACACTATTGGAGATTGAAGACAAGGTAAAATGATGGAAGGAATATATGCAAAACTTATTTACTAACGAAAAATATGGAAATCTAGTAGCAACTAATTGCAATACCAGGCCAACAATCACTCATATACAGTTTTCTCGAAAAACGGCTCATCCTAGAAAAGAAGGTTTCAAATAAAAAAATTACGTCCATCATCTACCTTCATTTAATCTCGATATACTTAGTTGGTGACTATTTCCAAATATAAAAAAACTTTTTCGTTTGCTGTATATGCAAGCAAATTTTTACATTTTATCGATACAACTATAGAAAGTATCATATTTTCTAGTTTTATTAATGTTTAACATTTATATTAACATATTATTTTTTTAACAAATATGCAGTGATAATGTTGAAGAACCTCAGAGAATCAACCTCGGTCGAAAAATAGACAAAAAATTGACTCTGAGAGCATAACTAACCACAGTTAAGGCATAATTGAGGTATCAACGCAGAAAACTATCACAGAAAGACTTAAATACGTTTGCAGAGTCGTAATACACCAAAACTGAAAATTCGAAACTACACCGAATTTTGCCTTACTTATTTTCACGTCATTCGACAACCTCGCATTCTAAATAAGTTTACCTATGTTAGATTAGCCTTTAAAACGTGTATTTTCCGAGATATATACGTCCAAATTAAAAAAAAAACATGAGAAAACGTATATACAACGTGATTTACCATGATATGCGGAAAATAAAATGGTGTACTGGTCCTTAATGTGTGAAAGCTCCTTCAAATTTTAGATTGCTCCGAGGTAATTTAGTATATTAAAAATGGTTAAAACTTACGAAAATACACTACTGTTTTTTACTAGGTCAGCAATAGGGCGACGAACTTACTTGTGAATGAACATATTGGAGATGTTTACATTTCCTTAATTGGCATAAAAAATGAAGGCGGCGGGTGCGTTCAAAGTGCCGCGTTTTTTGTTTTCGGTCGAACAATCAGGACACCGGCAGGTACAGAGAATGGCCGAAGTTGGTGTTTTTGTGTTATTAACGGGTTTAAGTAGATATCTCTTATATCTACTTGTTATTGAGAGTTCATAGAGTTAGAGTTATAGATTTCACTAGCATAGGGTCAATGTCTTTTCGATTTATTTCGCTATTTTTGTAGTGTGATTCGATTAAAACCAAAAAGTCACTTCTACCCTCTCCAACTTTGCTGTCAATAGTGTCAATCCCAAGTCTGATAAGGGGAGGGAGTGATATGGTTGTACCGCGTTACGTCACAGATTGGTTAAAGTCATTGGCGGCGCATTTCTACAAAAAAATAGGGTAGGAGTCATTTTTTTAAATTTTTCATTTTTTTAACTCCTTTCGGTGGGGACAACCTACTGATAAATTTTCCGCATGTCATGGTACATCACCCTGTATATGTATATTTCAAAAAGCATGTCTTTTTTTTCTGCGCATAAGAAACTGCTGTTCAAAAATTTTCCCCACTTTTTCCTAATTTGAGTAGACTAGAACCTCTTTCTACTCTACGCAATTTCATATTTTAAATTCATCGTAAACAGAACGAATCATCTCTTAATTTACTTCTGTGATAGCTTCAATTATTCTTTCTTTTAAAATTTCAACATCAATGGTCTTTATAAACTTTTTCATTAAAACTTGAAAATAGAGGTAATTTACTATTGACTAAAATTCATATTTTTGAAATTTTTAAACGCCCTGTATAAAAAAGATAAATTTTCTTAACACAAATCCTATTGTTAAAATTTTGTATAGGATGACTTTATGTCAAAAAATTAAAATGTAGGTCCATTTGTGGCATCGGTAATCCCACTCGGGGACATCTTGTATGTATTTTTCGTTACTATACTTTTGATATTATTAAAATAAGTTGTGAATTTATTCAAGTCTAATTTTTACTTGTACTATTGAATATATATTTTATTTTTAAATGTATGTTCAAAGACCTATATTACACTCATTATTTTCAGTAAATACAACACAATGTTATCTCTCGCATTTTGCAGCTACTTATAATTGCCGGTAATAAAAATGTGTGGCATCCAAAACAAACATTTTATTCATAAGAGTTAGACAGCTTATTAATATCCGTTGAGAAATAATTTTGCAACATTGTATATTCTGTCTGTTTATCTTTTTCCTTAAATATATGCATTTTGAAACTTACATGTCAATGTATACAAGCGTGAAAATAATGAGTGAAAGTATCTTACAAGTACATAAAGCCTTCGGCTCAAATTAATGAATAATAAAATAGTATGTGACAATGTAAAAATCGCAATGTGGAAACAAAAAAACGCAATCAACTTTTGTTTGACATTTAACTTACCAAGAGATAGCTAATAGTGTATTAGTAGAACTTTGATTTGTAACTGTGTTGAGTAAGTTAATAAGACAACATGAAAGTTCTAACTTTAAAGGAAACCAGGAAACCATATTTCTCATATTTCTATTATCCACAGAAGTGCACATTTCATTATTAAATTATCGCGCATATTGACAATATTAAATTTTATCAAATATTGAGGCACATGTGTCAGTGCTTTATAAATTCATTAAACATTTTCGTTCTAAGAAAAACATCAGGTAGGTACTCTTTGTGTTATTTTAACCCAAACTACACGCTCTTGAAATACTGCCCCACTCGCCGCCCCACATTTCTGAAACACCCTGTAAATTGACCAGTTATTTTCAAAAGACTTGGGAGACATAGACGAAAAACCTGTTGGTGGTGGCTTTTCGTTTGAAAAAGGATCAAGCTTCCACCAAAGTGGTAGATTACGTTTTTCTTACATTAATGATTAAGTCAAACTACTTCACTTCTTTGACATACTTATTGAAGTGGTACACGCATTTTGTCCCACAAGTATGATGACAGACTAGATTTGTTCGAGCATTTCATGATGTCCATAAAGGCTTCTTTGTTGCACAAAATGTAATTTTAGCATTTTTAGAATCTTTACTTAATACAAAACACAGTGTGTAATGAATGTTTTCTTATTTTTTCTTTTACAGGCGGTATTCAACATTAAAGTTTGAATAAATCAGGCAAAACACGCGTGACGTCATGCATCAGGAGAGACCACAATGCTAGCGAACATTTTAAATTAATTCCATTCATGGACGTTGCCCTTATAGTACGTCGGGTACACCAAAGAAACCTGCACTTTTTGATTGGAATGTGCCACTTTCTGTGGTTATAATTGATACCAAAAGGTAATCTTTCAGATAGGGAGCCACTTGAAAATCCTTGCAGAACACCAAAATGGCGGCCATTAAAGATGGCCGCCATTAGCTACACTAAATTTTTTTGTATCTCAGCTCCTAATGTTTCGATTTTGATTTTCTTTTTTTGTTTAAAAGCTCGTGTGAAGAGGAGACATTTTTGTCCCTATACATTTATCACTACACCTTAAGGGTTCTGCGCAATTTTCAGAAAAACAAATAATTTTTTATTCTCGCAGACTTTTGGAGAATACTGTGATACGGAATTTAAAAACAGAATTTTGAATGATGCTGAGAGGTTCCATGCAAACAGAATACACATTTCTTGGGATACTTACGCAAAAACCTGTCTGAAGAACCGTGTGAGAGATAAGAGAGGCGTTGGTCTACGTCGCCAAATAGCACAAGAAAATATGCTACCAAAAATTGGAATGACTCTGCTGCAATCATACTAAGACAATACTCTTCAAGTTACTTGGAGAACATGCATATTTAAAGTTTGATTGGACACCAGTACTGAGATTGATGGCATAATTCATTTATCTCGGCTGGATGAAACTTCAATTAATGGAGTACAATGCAGGCAACAGGAAGAAGCAGACGGCAGGATTTTTCTCCACGTTAAAGACAGTGTTGAACATGGAGCAAAAAAAATAATAGATACTGATGTACTTTTGGCAATCTTTTTTTTTCATATTCTCAAATTTGCGAAACTTCAGGAGATGTGGATTATCTTTGATGCTGGAAAGGGTCAGAGATTCAGGAGCATTAATGCCATGTTTGAAAGTATGGGTGAACATAAAGCTGTTGGATTGAGAGGATTCCATCCATTCACTGAATCAGATGTAACGTCATCATTTGCAATAAAAGAAAAACGGACTGCCTGGAAAGTGTGGAAATCATTTTCTGAAGCTGCTGAAGCCTTCCAAGCTAGCTGTCTACTACAACAGTCTATTTCTGACGAGACTCTTAAAGTTCTGGAGAAGTTTACTGTTTTGCTTTTCTACAAAGACGCGGAAGACTTCTCAGTCAATCATGCTAGAAAGCTTCTCTTTACTTCAAAAAGTCATAGTCTACCCCCAACAAAAGAGGCACTAAGGCAGCATTGTCTTCGATCAGCATACCAGGCATGACAAGTTTGGGGTCATGCGTGCTCAGTGATAGACAACATTCCAGTTCCAGAAGGATGAGGATGGACCATGGTTGCTGGGGAGTGGACGCCGGTCTAGTCTTCTCTTCCTTCTATTAAGGCAGTCTGTAGAGAATTAAGGGTAGTTGCTGCGGATGCCGTACACGATGCCCTATTCAAAGACCAAGGTTCCCTGCACGCTACTTTGCACGAACTGCTTTGGGGATCGACAATGCAGCAATGAATACAATAAAAGGTATGCGTTTAAATGATTATTTTTAAATTCGTTTCAGGCCTTGTTGATGCAATGCCTTAATATAATAATAATATATAATTATTTTGTTCCAGAGATGAACTGGAAGATGAAGAAGATGATTTCGTGATCTAGGGTCATAAGAGCTGTATAGAAGCAGTTCATTTACATGAGTATTTCTTAGTATTTAGTCGTTTTTTGTTTGTAAAAATTTGTTTCCTTAATGTAATTGGTGTATTCAAAATAATTAAAATCACTGTTGTGTATGAAAACAAGACTTTCTTGACATATTCGGAAACCCATAAACATAAACCCTTTTTTGTAGGGAAACAAAAGGATATTGAGCACAATTAAAAACTTACTTATCAATAATATTCGGGAGAAAAGTGAAATTTTCAGATTTTTGAAAATTGCTCAGAACCCTTAAGATGTAGTGATAATGTACAGGGACAAAAAAGTGCCCCCTTCACAACAGCTTTCACACAAAAAAAATAAAATCCATTAGGATCTGAGATACAAAAAAATATATATTGTGGCTAATCGCAGCCATATTTAATGGCCGCCATTTTGGTGTTCTGCACGGATTTTCAAGTGGTTCCCTATCTGAAAAGTTACCTTTTGCCATCAACTATGACCACAGAAAGTTGCACATTCCAATCAAAAAGTGCAGCTTTTTGGCTTTTCTAGTCGTGTACCTGACGTACTATTACAATGGCTTGATAGTGGAGCGAAATAATCCTTAAAATCTCTCCGTTCTCAAAAAAAAAAAAAAAAAAATCAGCATAGAATCAGACCAGACCTCAGGCCGATATTTTTTTTTGCTACAGATATTTTTTATTTCGAAAAAACTTGAGAAATTGATTGATTTATAAGAATCGTGTTTTTTTAACATTTACACTGCCATATTCTCCAATCTAATTGAGCTATCGATCTGATTTTTTTTTAATTCAAGGACACAAACAAGCACTTCCAATGGTCTTTTTGTTTCTATCGATAATTGTTTATTATTTTCTTTAAACAACAAAGAACTTCTTACTCAACTATTAACTTCGCTAAAAATGTATTCATATTTTGACTAAGCGACAAACTGTTTTATTTTTGAAAATTTTCATATACATACAGATTGAAGACAAGATACAGGAGAAGTTTTTGAAAAAAAATTTCTTCTAGGACTTGTAGTTTTTTGTTTATGAATATTTTTGTGACGCAGTAACATATGGCATACATCCGGTAGGCGTAAATTATTCGAATGACCTTTGAAATAACCTTTTTCGTGTTTAAAACAATTTAAACACTTTTAAATATTGGTACACTTCAATTCACACTATAATTTAATATCACAGACCGAATAAACTAAATAATTTTAGGAGATAACCGCAAACTGTGCACGAATTAAATATGTCCGAATCATTGCACGCGCAGAGATATAGTGATTGATGACGTTGTAGAAGAACGCACTACCGGGCGTCAAAATGACGCGACACCAATTTATTTCTCAGGGGGCGCCAGTCGCGTATTACCCCGTTCTTCTACCTCCCAGGCGGGTTTGAGATAAGATGCACTTCGATAGCCGAGTAATGGACCAAGGCTGCACTACCACAGATCGGAAATGACGCTCTCTCTGGACCTGAATTCCCTCATTAGGGGTTTAGGCACCCTCTTAATTTCCTGAAATTTTGCATAAAAAAATCCCAACCGAAGAATTTCTCTGCGGAGGGATTAATTTTTGTACGTGGAAACCACGTTTTGGTTTGTTAATGACGGAATCTATTTCTCAAAAAACGCATAAAAAAATCCCTCTCAAACCTCCGTAAAGAAACCAGAAGGTCGAACGTTAATGCGAATTAACTCGACACATTTCGGCTTTCTATACGAAAGTTCCAGGGATTATAGACCGTCAACAGGCCTCAAGATCAATTAAGAAACAATAGTTCAAAGAATCCGTTTATTTAACAAAATTGGTTTTACAAAATTCTCAAGATAAGAATCGTGCCTTCCCCAATCAAGGTAATGACTTTCAGACCATACAAGCGAGAGCGCTCACGCTTACGATCGATTAGGTAGAAAAGATTCATACATACCTTCTCAGAATCAAAATGCGAGCATTTTTAGAGTCGTCTCAGACTCTGGGTAAATAAATAATTATGGCTGACTAAAATAACTTAAAAAAGTTTTACTCATTGAATTTTGGTTCGCTAGAGACTACTTAGCTTTAAAGTTCTTGTATCGTGAAGAGCCACGTACTCGAACACATTCAGCGGACTTATTACTGCGTAAGTTGAATGGCGTTCGATCAGTCCACGACTTACTAGCCCTTATCACAGTCGTTCAATATTATCGATTTGGCAGCGACCCACCTTCGAGCGGCTTTTAGGCAAAATTGAATTTTTGGATTTTTATGCACAAGGCGTTTTCCTCTATAACTTTGTCATTTGAAAAGTTATTGGCTTTTCTACCA
The DNA here is from genome assembly GCA_936432065.2 of Rutpela maculata. NCBI lineage: Eukaryota > Metazoa > Arthropoda > Insecta > Coleoptera > Cerambycidae > Rutpela > Rutpela maculata. The sequence continues at coordinate 83,030,344 of OW386289.2, read as the reverse complement.
TTGCTTTGTCTGTACCACTCAACGCGCTCGACCAAATTGCGAGCCGCTGAGTCAATCCCAACTCTTTCTATGCGAGAAACCGACCTTGTACATGTGCATTGATTTTTATCAATTTTTGCTTATCGGCACTACGCCGGCTTTGTCAAAATCTTCTATTTTGCCTTTTGGATGCAGTGCATCGCTAAAATTTTATACTCATACTTTAGAATTGGGCTTTCAATGACCGTACCTCAAAGGTCAATGTCTTTGGTGGAGGAATAAAAAATAAAAAATAATTCAAAGTATATTTTCGTGGTACTTTTTAAACTGACTTTGTGGTACTTTTGAAAAATCTATTTTCAAGCCAAATTTCAAGGTACTTTTGAAAAACTAATCGGCGGGTGAAATTTTGGCGTACTTTTGAAAAATCGATCTTCAAGCCAAATTTCAACGCAGTTTTGAAAAATTAGTCTGCAAATGAAATTTTGGCGTACTATCAATAAATCGATTCCTGAGCCAAATTTTGACGTCCAATTTGTGGTACCTTTGAAAAAGTATATTATTCATAAATCTTTGTCATTATATACTTCTACTCTCATATTCTGAACCAAAAACATTTTTCCTAAGTGAAAATTCGGTGTTTCTTCGAATTTTCCCCTGGTCATTTCCAACGCCTTATAGAACCCAAAACGGTCCTTATGGACTGATCTGCGCCTCTGCAGACTCCCAAAAATGTCTTCAAATGAAATTTTTGCCTAAATCGAATTTTGATTCTGTCTTCAACTTAGGACGATTTTGGAGAGTTCTACAACAACGTCAAGTCCAATATGAGTGTTTTCCCAGATTTGGCCCTTCCCCCGGATATTAATCGGTGATTTAAATACCTTCCAGTTAGAAATATGAAAACAGATTTGATAATTGCTAATGTTTAGTGACACTATATTAATATATATATTAATTAATTTAAAATATACGGCACATGCAAGAGGCCTATTCGTAAAGAAAATTTGATCGTTAATGATTTTAGTCGACAACACAATTTTTTTTACATAGTTGAAACACTCCTATCGAGCTTTGTCCCACGCGTACCCTGGCAGACAACCATTTTCACTATTTATGGCAGAGAAATAGCAGAATAATGTTAAAAAGAACATTAATAAAACGGCCGAAATTTTGTCAGTCTCCCGGGCTATATTGTAATGGCATCCGGTTCAATGGCTCAATATTAACATATTGAAGTGTTAAAAGTCAGATAGCGTGACAAATTAGTAACATAGAGGAAAAAATTGTAAATAATAACGTGCAAAAAACCGCAGTGATACCGCACATTCTTTTCAGAGTAAATATAGTCCAGCAGCGGAGCCCCCAGATTTATCGCATTATATAAGTTATTTTTTCAACGGTTCTATAAGCGTCAGGTGGACTTTTTTTACATATCCGACCAATGACAAGCTGTCATTTTTGGACCACTCGAGGTATACAGAGTTGCTCAAAATTAATACCGGCCATAAGGTATTCCGCATATCGAAAGAGACAAAGGATAGGTTTAAGTTTGAAAACCTTGGGTAATTGTATTTCACATATTTACTAACATATTTTTGTCGAACTCCTCTATACATTTCCTTAAATATATAAGGAATAGAAAACCAGACTGCAATCAATAGCTATTCCCCGAACTAATACCCCCGAGCGCTGGATTACAAATTGCAAGCCTGGCCGCGTTAAGTGCAATAACTATGTCACAAAACGCTAAAGCTTCGATTGCAGTAAACATTTACATAAATGGTCTTAACATACAAATGAAAGTTAAATTTTTATTTTGGAAAATTTAGGCTAAAATAAAAGAAATAGAATTTTCAATTCGAATGTTTTAATTGTATTACAGATTTCGGAACCACTATTTGAAATAATGCGTTACAAAAATGACAAATTACGTAGCATTAAAAAAATTTAAAAAAAATATTAATTGTAACTGTCTCTTTCATAAGGTTCTTCTGCTGGTGCTTCGTCATCACTTTCTTTTACAGCACATGTTAAGTCATTGGAACAGTGACCATCCTCTTACATACGCAAAACATCGTGCAAGGTAAAGATATACTTTTTCAGTCGCTTCTTTGAGTTTGGCACGAGCTGGTGCTGGCCTAATAGCATTTTATTATTTGCAGAATGTTATGAGGTGCAACTTCTGTGTTTTCAGGTAAAGTTGTTGATATTAAGCATTTTTCATTTTGTATCTTTACAAAATTCATAACCTGTCAGGTCCAAATTTAGTGGATCAGATTCCAAAGCGTGTTTCCAAGTACAGATTTGAAGGTGGGGCACGCTTTAAGTTTCAGCAAAAGCTTAATTTGTTGGAGACAGCGGAGGTAAAAAGGATATCTGGTATCTTCCAATTCTTCAAGCTTTATGCGGGCCTCTGAAAGTGAGCCTCATGAAGCTTTTCCATAGCATGCTACGGTAACCTTGGTTGCTTGTTTAACAATTTCAGTAAAACTTGCGTGGCGCGTTCACCTATAAGAGACAAATGATGTCCGTGATTTAGTATTTGAAGAAGCTTTTTCCTATACCATAACACATTGCTGTCGCATCATGTTCTCTAATGGCAGAAGCTGCCAATATGTCGGGTGTACATCTCGATGTTCAATAGTTATTGCCTTTATATCTACTACCGAACGACCCTGTACTGGCGACTCCATTAAAACGGATGTGGATGTTATAAAATAAAACCAATAGTAGAAAAACGTCAGTGTCATCTGATATGACCTCTTCGTGTTTTGTCCTCAGATCTGACCTTCGGTATACTTATTATAGATGTCATCATCTACAATGTTTTCACAGAAAAGATTTATTAACTGCCCCTTGTTTTCTGTGGCACTCATAATAACTTTTCGCGAAGACAGTTGCGTTGAGAGTGTAAGTCTGTAAATTCTGCTAGCTGTTATTTATCTCTCTATTCGAATGCAATTTTTAATCCTATATTGGTTATAACGGTTAAACACAAGGTATACATTTCCATGTTGTAAACGTTTGCCTAGAACAACTTTTATTTCTTTGATAAAATCTTACACCGTTCCTTTTTCAGGCTAACATATGCACCACAAGTGTGCAGCAGTACCGTGATACCACTTTACTATAGTATTCCAAAGTACTGTTACTGTAAATATAAACAGTATTTTTTTTCTTAACGAAGACGTAGAATTGTTTTGGTTTTCATATTCCGACAAGTGCAACTTTCCGGGCTGATTCCGATAAAGTACCACTAACAGAACAGCAGTACGTATTGGTATAGTATTGGTACTACATAGCACTACAGTAGTACTACACTACTACTACCGTAAATAGTTGGAACCGCATCGAAAAATTATATTTGTTACCATTTATTAAATTGTTTTAACTAAATATTACAATTACTATTATTATTATTAGGAAACGAGATGCCCAACGATAACAACTCATTATCATCATGCAATTTCTTGCAGCTTATAATGTCCTTAAACATGTTCTAAAAAGAAGAAAACAATACGGAAAATTTGGCTTTAGCAAAAAACCTCTTTCGCGTCCGGACTAATACTAAGGATTCGATGTTCGATTTAGGGCCAGTATTATAATGTTAGATTGTGCAGTTTAAACTTAGAACTTCGAACACCTTCTATTACATTAATATAATTTCTTCGTCGTCATTAGACAGTAAATAATAATAAATAAATGATAACTAATCAAATATTTCGATTATATCCATCATATTACATATAAAAACAAAATTAACGACATTCTAAAACAGACGTTTTTTCAAGGCCGTAGTTTAATCCGCACTCCGCGGTTTAATTCGATATTGTTAAACTGGCCCTAAGAGTATATTTTATGCCTCAGTACCTCCAGACATCACCCTGAAACTTATTGGTCACGTTATAAACTGCCTCTTGTTGGATTACACTAAATAATTATATGCACTAATGAGATACAATCAAACTGTTTAAGTATGCTAATTAAAGATTCCCTAGTGGAACTAATTACATCAACAGGCACTTAATTCTCTATATGTGCCAAGGAACTCCACAGTGACATTTTGCTTTATTAAACAAATGTTGAACTAGTCTTTTAATTGAAATCTTCACATGTATTCTGAAACAACATAATTTATCAAATAGCAAATAGCGAAACAAGTCCTTTAGTGAAGTTAAGTTGCAAAAAATTAAAACAATTGAGAGTAGCCATTTTTAACAATTAATGATAACTTTAACTGAATGCATGTGTGTTTTAACGAAGCTTTGGGAGAATATGCCCCTAATGAAGATAAATCATCATGCCAAATATCAAGTTGCCATATTTATACAGCAACGCCTAAAAGACAATAAAAGAGTCAAAAATTGAATCGCCGGCGAGTCGATTGTTTCGCCGTATCGCGATGTTTTTTTTTCTTTTTAAACAATTCTTTTCTATTTACATTTAATGAGCTGATTTAAATCATTTAATTAAAATCATGATTTTAATCAAGCGATTTTTGTTATAAAAATCGTGTTTTTTTTCAAGTCTAAATGTTATAAAGCAAAAACACAATCTTTATTAGTATACATTTTTATTTGCAAAAATAAAATTTTAAAAATCCTTTAATTTAAACGCTTAAGACATTAACTTAACAAACATATGAATGTCTACCACTGCACTACGTTAACATTGTTTCTTGGAACAGATCGAATTTCGCGCCCAACTTAATTATTATTAATTAATAACCCTGTGCCAGAAAAATGTTGTAAAACTATATTTAAAGCAGCCTTTTTTTTTCTTCTTTCGACAGTGGGTATTTGTTTTTATTTCTGATAAGATCCAGCAAATATTCCAAAAAGTAAAACGGCATTAAAGCTTAATCATATCTCCTTTCAAATATCTGATATTGCTTTAACTTTCTGTGCCCATCTTCAAAACTGTCAAAAACGGCACTCAACTTGTTCCATTCGTCAACTGGAAAGGACAAACGGGCACCTTTCTGCTGAATTCTGAAGTGTCACAGAAATTGGTTTCAGCAATTTTAAAAAGTCTTCGGCCTTTTTTTTTTATTTGAGTAATCGACACTTTTTCAAAAATCAATGGATCAATATCATCTTTGTGTTTTTCACAGATTTGCAACAACTTGGGCCATTCAGTAACATAAACTTCAAGGCAGTCATCATTTCATCTAACATCTTGTTGTAATATTAGTTTCTTTCCCCCTTTTTCTTCGTACTAAACATTTGGCAAGTGTGTATTGCGGAAATATTTTACAATTTGAACTACGCGTGATTTTACTTTTGTAGCTTCCAAATCTTTGGAAGTCAAATTCAGTATATGGGCAGAACACCCGATGTTATAATGAGGTAATTCAGGACCTCGGCAATTTTTTCCCTCATATTGTTCATTTTTGCCGCATTATTTGTGCAGGCCTGTAGCTAGAAAGTGCTTTCAGGGCGGGCCCGTAAAAAAGTCCGAAAAATTTTTTAATTAGAAAAATCCAAAAAAAAAATGTTTAATCCGAAGAAATTAAAAAATTTGTACCCAATCTCTTTCAAAATATTAAAAAGATAGTTAAAATTGCCTCCATTACGATCACCGTAGGTCGGGCGAAACTTATTCCAGGACGGGCAATGCCCCCCCCCCCCAGCTACAGGCCTGTATCTGTGACCAAACTAGTAACTTTGCAGTTATGCTAATTTTTGCATTTATTTTTTAAATGAATGGCCAAGTTTGCAAGATAATCACCAGTGTGTGGATGTCCTGGGGCTCAATTCTCGAATCTCTATTAGTAAAAGTCGCATTCGACTTTGGGGAAATATCTACCGAAATTTGCAAGACTCTAAAAATGTTTTACCCATTCGTTGAACATTCTGTTGAAAAGTGTAGAATGTGACTTTCGATAATGCATATTACTTCCATATCCAGTGGAAGTATAGTAACGACAAAAAAATTTTGAAAATTTTTATTGTTCAAATAGGTTTAGAATGTCATGAAACGTCGAGATTTTAAATTTGAGCGAAAAAAGAAATTCTGTCTGTCTGTCGGTCTGTAACTTTTTTTGTGCACACGTTTATTCTGGAACCGTTTAAGATATTGACTTGAAGTTTGGTACATGTATGTACTAGATTATATTTACATCTCACTGCGTCGAAGGGTTGGGGTTTAAAATAAGGTAAATTGGGGGTAAATATGTAAATCAAGCAGGTAAGAGTCCATAAAATTGGTATTTAGTGTATACAAGAGAAGCTAAGGTTTCAAAAAAAATTTTGGCATTAGCCACCCCCATTATCACCCCTACCCCATTATTAAAGGGATGAACAAATAATTGTGATTTAGTGTGTGTACAAGAACCAAAAGCCTCAAAATATTTTTATACTTCATCCACCCCCACTACCACCCCCCTATCACCACCCCCACCCCACTACCGTCTGGGATAACGTTTTATGGATTTGAGATATTATATTAATAAAGTTCTATAAACAATTATTTCCACATACAAAATTTTTTCATTATGAGACTTGGATAGAAAATCTGGATGTGGAAGTAGTGATTCCTTGGGCAGCGTTTTTTCTTTTTTTGAGTTATGCAAATTCCGGTAGATATTTTCCCAAAGTCGAATTCGACTTCCACTAATAGATATTCGAGAACTGAGCCCCTATATTTTGCAGAAGGAAACTGTTTCCATTTTCTAATATCAAACTGCACATATCAGTTCATTATGAACATTTCACCACCCATTAAGAGGCATACAAACTGATTGACCTGATAAAATTTCAAAACACTTTGATTTCTCCTCTTCAAGTATTTCATTTAAAACGGTTGATGATAACTGAAATCTAGAAGGCGGGACATACTGGTCTTAACATGTCAATCGCTTTCCGAACTTCTCTATGTTCAATGGACTTAAAAGAACAATTTGTTGCAAAAATAGCTCTGTACTAGCTAGTACTGTTTGTCTTATTCTTTCTTTTTGTCTTGACATGTTCTTATAGTGCTACTGCAACTACTACCACTCAGATTCCCGCTGTTCGTTGGGAATTTTCACTTTAGCTTGTACTGGCTTGACATTCATAAATTTTTTCATCGTCACTTGACTGATCCTTACAGGTTGCCCAGTGGTTTTTAAGCCTGTCCACAAGCCCCTGAATTTACTTATTACATTTTTTACATATTGCACGGCATCCAAGTTTGCCCATAATTTTTTATTGTCAAAATGTTGCCAAACACTATCGTCTTTCCTGCCTCGACTAGACTTTAATTACTTCCACGTCCAGTGGAAGTATAGTAACGACAAAAAAATTTTAAAAAATCTTTATTGCCCAAATAGGCTTAAAATGTCATGAAACGTCGAGATTTTAAGTTTGAGCGAAAACAAAATTTCTGTCTGTCTGTCGGTCTGTCTGTAACTTTTTTTTGTGCGCACGTTTACTCTGGAACCGTTTACGATATTGACTTGAAATTTGGTACACATATGTACTTTAACGAGATCTAGAACTAGATTATATTTTCATCTTGTTCCGTCGAAGGGTTGGGGGGTAAATTGGGGTAAATTTGGGGTAAATGGGTAAATCAAGCAGGTAAGAGTCCATGAAATTGGTATTTAGTATATATAAGAGAAGCTAAGGTCTCAAAAAAATTTTTGGCATTAGCCACTCCCATTACTACCCCCACCTCCTTATTAAAGGGGATGAAACAAAAATGTGATTTAGTGTATGTACAGGAACCAGAAACCTCAAAATATTTTTTTTACTTCATCCACCCCCCCTTAACAACCCCCTATCACCACCCCCACCCCACTACCGATGTGGGGTATCGTTTTATGGGTTTTTGGGGTAGAGGATTTCAAATATTATATTATTAAAGTTCCATAAACAATTATTTTCACATACAAAGTTTTTTCGTTGTAAGTGACTTGGATAGAGAATCTGGATGTGGAAGTAGTGATTCCTTGGGCAGCGGTTTTTTGGTATACGTCGGGCGTCAACGTCCAGTCAGTCCTAAATATTAAATGAATTTGAAAACCCTGTCCTTTTCTTATATAGTCGACCGGGATTTGCAAGTTTCATCGAGTTCCAACAAGCTCATAAGCGGCTTCTTAACTTGTGGGGCCAAGTTCAAACAGTTTTCAAGTCAATTTTCAGTTTTAACATAATTAAGTATAGCTTTTTGTATTATTTATTAAGAAAATACAACACGGAAAGTTAAGAAGTCATATAAACGTTTTTATTAAAAAAATATTTTTTAAAATAAATCAGCGATTTTTTATTATTTTTTTGTTAGTCATGATTATCAACACTGATTTAATGTGTTCTTTAAAATGGCCGAAGGGTTGTGACAATGAAAACGTGATCCGCATAGCTAACATCATTTCAGCCAAGTCCGCCGAACCCATATAAAAAAAAACATTCCATGGAAATATAATAAGAAAAAAACACAAAAGAAGGCAAAAATGGGTGCCTTGTCGGCATATATTTAAATGTACACTTTAAAGCAAAAAAAAACATGGGGACATTTTGTTCTCAAAACCCATTCCCACTGGATTATAGATTGAAGTACTATACAGGGTGTTTCAGTTAAAATTCCCCGCGTTATTATCTCGAAAAATAATGAAGATGTTCGAAATTTGTGATTGGCATAATTGATACAAAAAAAGACAGTAAAGAATTGCAGTTAGAATTTTTCCTTCGCAGTACACGGAGATGGCGCTGCGGTGCTAATTTTTTTTTTTCGATGGCTGGAACCTTTAAACATGATTCACATGATTGAAAAGTAAATTATGAATAATTTTTATTATACAGAAAATTTTATGAAATCCAGCCGCTTTAAAGATACATGATTTTTTTTCTTCAATTTTTTGTCAATGTAAATTTTGAAAACTCCTGTGAGTTTTTTGTTAATAATTTTTGATCATCGGCTATTTAGAACTTTTATCTTATTAAATATAATACTTTATGTTATATTATTAAGTATTTTGAAATTTTTTATAATTTTCAATAACACAGGCACACAAAATAAAAAAGGTGGTCTGTCCCTGAAACTCCATTGGATGATCCCTATGTATTTCGACGTGCCGTCCACGAATCAGGCGTCCATTTAGCTCCGTCACCCACCATTTTTTTTGTAAATCGCGAAAATATCCTAAAAAAACTCATAATTAGGTTATTTTCGGGATTTACTAAAAATTGATGTGTGGTGGAGCACCTGATTCGTATTCTGCTGGAGTTCCGAAATACATAGGGATTGCCTAATTGAGACCCAGAAACAGACCATTTTTTTTGCGTGTGCCTGTGTAATATATATCACCAGATCCTCCGCCATTTTCTAGAAAACCGCGTATGCAAATATATTACACGGACACACAAAAAAAGTGAAAAGTGGGCTGATGAACTCTATACCTAACATAACCTAAGGCAAGAGTTTTACACCATGAACTTTAAACCTAACTTAGTTTAACTGCTTAATCTGTGTTGTTTAAATAATATTAATACTCCAATTGAGTTGATAATTTTTTTAATTGTTGATTATCCTAAATACATTTAAATAATAAAGTCCTTTCTATTTTTATATTATATTAAACATATAGTATATTAAATATCATTTAAAAATTAAATATATTATTTATATAAATAGAGGACTGAATCGCATATTTATGATTGATAATTAATGTATGGCAGCCATATTGGATATATTTGAAAATTTCAGAAAATTTGATCCTTTTTAAATTTTTTAATAATTCTTAGGAAAAGCCAATCTAGTTTAATGCATTTAATTTATTTTTAAGTTAGTTTTATCATCTTATTGCCGCCATATTGGATCCGCCATCTTGAATTTCTTCCTGGAACTTAAAATTTAGTCTATTTTAACTTAAAAGTACTTATCAGAAATATTCAAAACTTCTCGGCATAAACTTTAACAAAAATATTAAATTTTTCATAATTTTTTAGCATTTTATAAGTTTTCTTAAGATTTAAATAAAAAATGGATATTTTGGCGAAGCTCAATAATTTTGGTTAGCATAATTAAAAAATCGACTTACGTTTTTTGAAATTAAATAACGAGTATTTAAAAAAAGTTATCCCAATCGGTTGAAGTGCTCTAAATAATTTTGAACGAAAAAATTACGATTCGTGCCACTGTGTGCCGTATGAAATAGGTATTTACGTGACAATTATTTATATTTTCATTCAATTTCTCTTCCAACAATAATTAAAATTCATAAAATATTTATATGTGTGTCCCATGTCAAGTTTGTATTCTTATATGATGTAATGAGCGTCGAATTTTATTATTTTTTTTTTCGAAGTGTTGCACCAACTTTTTTCTAACGCAACTTTTATGAGTAATAGTGCATATAAAGTATCACAACATATATTATTTCAGTGATTGTAAGTCACAGATAACACGAAAATATTAATTATTATATTTTTTATTTATTTTTTAATGATGTGCGTAATTATTCTAAAAATTAAAAAAATATATAAAATATACTCTTTAAGGTTACCTGAAACCTCCCGTTGGTTTTCTGGGACTCCATTGGGTTATCCTTATGTATTTCGACATGGTCACCCAATGGAGTTCTAAGAACGGACCGCTTTTTATTTTGTGTGCCTGTGTAATTTTTCAAATGCAACTATGTCTCTAAAACTTGAAATTAGTAAGAGTTTTCAAAATATGCAATAATATAGGGATTTAATTAATTAATAAAATAAAAGTTCTAACTACATTTAGGAGAATATGCATCTCTCGATGTCATTCTAAGCGTCCACGCTGGGTTGGATTTGGGTCATGCTTGTTGTCAGCAGCGAGAGCCACATGACACATGGAGCATGCGCATTGTCCAGTGCAGGTGTTTGTAAAATGCGTTGCCGAATTGTATCGTGATATGGAGAAATATTCCATACTTATCTTTTTTGTATTTCTGCTTCTACAAATCTTCTTCTGCTTCTGAGTCTTCTGATTCCTTCGTTTCTGATTCTGGTAGAGTATATTCGCGAAAATCAAACAAATGAACCCAGTAGGGATTTACCTTCGATACACACAAATTCACCAAATATGTCACAGCGATTTATATATCATGACAAATTTCCGCTGTTACTTTACTATATAAACTTTTCCTCATACGTGAATTCCTTTGTATCGAAGGTAAATCCCTACTGGGTTCATTTGTTTGATTTTCGCGAATATCGTTGGGATTTCTTTGTGGTATTCATTTTTTTCCCTTGCTTTTCTTTCCCAGTATGCTTGGTCCTTTCCTAGTTTGTTCATGATCCTCTCGATTATTGTTCTCCACATGTGTTGCATGGTCTCCCTATTTTTAGTGTGTTACTATTCAGTATTAGCGCTTTCTTTAGGACATATGTTGGGTCCTTTCTTTGGACATGTCCCCAGTACTTCGTTTCTATCCTTTTCCGATGTACTTCTCTAGTTGCTCGGGCAGGAATTCTGTGTAGTGTTTGTATCCTATGCTGCAGAGGGTTATTCTTCTGTAATTACTCTGGCGAGTTGGTTTTGGGAGGGGAGGCATTTGTATGGTCGTGTTCCATTCCGTAGGCAGACGATTAGAAAAAAATATATCAGAGATGGGTAAAGGAAACTTTCCAATGAAAGTTTCCAGGAGATTTTCGGGAGTTTCCGGAACGAAGTTTTGATAAAAATGCAAGTTTTCGGTGGAATATTTGAATATTCCGAAAGTATCCAAAGGAAGCTTTCCCGGAATTTTGGAAGGTTTCAAATATTCAAATACTTTATTGAAAACTCTTATTTTTATCAAAATTTCGTTCCGGAAACTTTCAAATGGGAAGTTTCCTTCACCCATATCTGAAAAAAAATCAATTGTTTTTACCGTTCCTATTGTACCTATTCTAACCTTAAATTACACACGTATTATGAAGCAGTTCTAGTTCATACTACTCTGTAATGATAATAAGGTACAAAACCTGTATAATATTCGTATATGTCCGGAGTCATAGATATTTATAATTTATATTTTACTGCCGATTTTACGTCTAATAAAATTCAATTCTTATTAATTGTTTACTGAAACGTTGACCGTAGATACCACTAATTATATTTTAATATTCCAGTTTTAAAGTAAATAAGTGTTCTAGGATATAAGCGTATTTAGATTTTCAAGATGAAGTCATCACTCACGATATCCACTAGCATGTAGTTCGCGGAAGATAAACCCGGATCTCTGTCATTTAATCAAAATTATTTTGTTAATTTAATGATCATTAACTCCACCATAGTGTAAAATGTGTAAAATAGAGAATAAGTATACTTAAAATGACTATTTTTATTATGTTCAATATGTGTATTGAACTGAGGATGCCAGATGAAAAGCGAATTAGGTTACCAAAAAACGCATCACACACAAAATATAACAAATAATGTGGTCAGAATGTTTTTATGAAGTTGAGCAGCTGAAAAAAAATCACACAAAAATGAAAAAACATTCAATGATATTTCACCCAGTCGCAGTCGTCCGGTTAATTGAATCTTTTACCAAATGTTCGATATTGAAGATAGTGGATGGATAGTACTTCTTTTTACTAGGCCACAATATCGGGACCTTTGCGCCTACAATTTAACATAGACTCCTAACCACCTCGGTCACCAACTTTCAACCTACTCTGGGACATATCACCGCCCTTCTGGCGGGCGGTTCAAAGGCCCGGGGATTATCACGTGGACAGGCACAGGTATCGTCCCCCGCCTTACTTTTAAATCTTGGATATGTGGGTTCTCCAGGGTGCTGATTAATAATGTATTAGTTTTTCAATAAAAAAAATAATAATAATAATAATAGTGACTTTATTTTTCGGAGTTGTGCCAAATGCCTAATATGACTTCTCAAAAAACAATAAAAATGCACGCCATTAACTGAAATAAGTTTTTTTTTTACTCAAAAAAGATATAATAAAGGTCTTTGATGTCATGATCCTTTGGTTGAAATTGGATGACTAGTAACAGAGCTACAGAGGTGTTCCCGCTTTAAATAGGTCACACCATATATTGTATTTCTATTATAACAAGATCTGGAACTAGATTATATTTTGATCTTATTCCGTTGAAGGGTTGGGGGGTAAATGGAGTATATAGATAAAGCAAATAAGTGAGAGACCATAATATTGGAATTTAGTATATATACGAGAAGCCAAGTTCTCAAAAATGTTTGGGATCAGCCACCCTCCTATCACCCGTTTACATTATTAAAGGAATTTAAAAAAAATTGTGATTTAGTGTGTATACTAGAACCAAACGCCTCAAAACTTTTTTGTCATTAGCCACGTTAAACATGTGTGAATTTGTCTAAAATCAATCCTATTCAACACCAAGAAATCACGGTTAAATTTTGCATGGTCTGGAAAATAGAAAAAAATCAGAGAATTAAATTTTTGTTCTGGAATCAGGAAAAAGTCAGGGAACATTAATTAAAAACCACTTCTATCAAAAAATTAAGTTTATTTTGGAGTCACCATATTATCTTTTCCTGCCCTAGCCATCGTGTAAACATAATTTGAAATTGCTCAAACTACCTAGTTATTATTTATTTAAAATGTTGCTCATGTTATTTTGTTCATAACAAGTAGTATCCTACATTAAAAGTTTTTAGTGTTAAAAAGATCATTCATTACATAAGTCGGTGTAGCATGGAGGGCAATGAAGAAGCATACCTTTTGGCGGAAGAAGAAGCATAACTACTGTCCCTAGCCCGGAACCATACTTCGGTCTCTCAAAAAACCTGATTCAATCAGAGCTCTAAGTCTGAGGTATGACACAGTTTAACAACAATTGGGCTCAAGCCCCGGAATGAGACAGTCAAACCTCCATATAACGGGGCCTTCGACTGACTACATTAACATGTTGACTGCCATACGGGTTAAGACAAATTTCTCATAAGGCGCCAACCGGTAGCAACGGTTTAACCAAGTAAAATATCCCCCCAGGCCATGAATATCATTGGCTAATACACTATGAATTGACACACAATATTTTGAAAAAAAAAACTGCCAAAAAAAACGTCAAAAAAAGGTCTCGGTCCTTTACTACGCCATCCCGGTCTAATTATAACGATAGAAGTGTATTGGACCGAGTCGCTGGGAGATTCCGAGATCCCGAAAAGATCCAGAAGATCCAGAGATCCCAAAAACATGACTCGGTCTTATAGACCGAGCCGGCCCATAGGGCAAATATAAGTACTCGGTCTTATGGACCGAGATGGCCTCATAGACAATAAAAACCTCGGTCATATAGACCGAGATGGCAGTCAATGTGTTAAAATGGCTGCGTGGGCTCGATAGAGAACGATTGAGGTAGGAATGATTACAGGACATTGTCCTCTGAACAAGCACCTGCATACGATGAGGCTGAAAGATGATCCTACTTGTCGGAAGTGTGAAGGATTCAAGGATGAGATCACTCATATTTTATGCAATTGTACACCACCATTAGTGTCTAGGTCATAGGTACAGTTGATTGCATATATCTATAGACACATTTTTAATATTGTGTGAATTGGCTTTTAATGTAGACCTCAATTAAATATCAAAATAGTTTTGATTTGTGTCATTGCCGTTATTAAAATATTGAAATGCCTGTTGCATTAAGTTTGCTATTAAGAGCTCGCGTTATTGGGTTACTGGAGGATGGATGGACAATATGAGCCACAGCTATTCATCTAAATGTAAATAAAAATACAATTTTAAAAATAAAAAAAGGTGGGAATAAGATGGAACTATTGAAAAAACTCAGGGACTAGAAGGCGAAAAATATCAAATCAGCAAGACGATGCTGCTTTAATAATGTTTTTTGAAATAGCAAGAACTGCAATAGAGTCAAACTTTCCAGGATCGCGTTCCACAGTGTCTCGACGAATTAAAGAGACGAATTTGAGAAATAGCGTAGCTGCAAAAAGTATTACTTAGCATGGAAAAAAAAACAGGCGAGAATAATATTTGCAAATAATATATACAGAGATTATTATATGGGTTATTGGAACAAAGTCATTTTCACACACAAAGATATTTCAATCTACACATAATGGCCATATTAGAGTTTATACACCGAGCAATATCAGATTTGATGAGAGATATATGTTCAATACTGATAGATCAGGGCGTTTCTCCGTTAATGTCTGGGCAATCTGGGCATGTATTAATGTGCATGGACTAGGGGTATGTTGGAATGTCGAAGAGAGAGGTTCACTATGTTAATATACAGAGACATTGTAGAAACTATTATGTTACCATCAGTTTGTCAATTATTCCCAAATGATAACTTTGTATTCCAGCAAGATAACTGTCCAATCCATACTGCAATAATTGTTCGAAACTGGTTCCAAACAAATAATATTGAAACTATAACTGGCCTTCTAAGAGCTCTGACTTAAACCCCATCGAAAATATTTGGGGAATAATGGCAAAAAAAATATATGACAGGAATTTTAGACCATAAACTAGAAATGAAGTATTGGACCCAATTCTTGAAACGTGGGAAAACCATAATGATGATGCTATCTTGCTAGTAGATTTATACAATTCTATGCCCCGTCGCACAATGGGGCAGGAATTCAAAAACGTGGCATTTAATCGTAAAATGGAACGAGCCTAATGAGGGCGTATTCAAATTAGGTGCATTGCATTTTTTTACATTTTGTTTCCAATGATTTTTCTGTGCTGTGAGGAGAATTTTATCTTCTTCATCAGTTACCTCTGGATTTTTTTGGAAACATTTTATAAGATTCTCTAATATTTCCCTAATGATATTTTTTTAGGAACCTGGAATAGTGCGTCTGATTCTTTCTCATTGAAATTGTGCAAGTAGGTATAGGAGAATGCCCGGGTAACAATTTCTGGGTTGAGTGATTTACACCCTTAGTACATCGTGCAAATATTCACTAAGAGTCATGTCAACATGTATAATTTGCCTTAACATGAATTTTAAAGAAATATCTGATAAATAATTTCGCTTCATGCCAGCACACGCCTCCACTGTGACCTTAAGTGATTCCAATAGTTTAACGAAATCCTCAAAGTTTATATTCCGAATCCAGTTCCAAAAGCAGCATTTTTAAGACGAGCATTGGTTTTTGAACGCAATTCCGGCGGTAACTAAAATGTCGTATCATTAAGAAACCGTTCCATCTTGTTTTACAATCCCGAAAATCCCGGGATCCAATCGACTACGATCCCAGGATTCGCGGTATCCAAATATCGCTGGGATCCCGGGATTTTCGAGTTCGAGATTTCGGGATTGCAAGGTGGCCGGGTGTTGAGGTTATTAGGAGAAAGGGGATAAGGTCACTGAAACTGGTACCGTACCTCACCTCACGAAGAGAGAAAATAATGATTGTTATAGTTTTTTAGGTTGTTTATAAAGAATTTGTAAAAAAATCAATCAATTTTCTTTTATTAACCTATTACTTGAGAAATTACGCTCTTGCTGTGAAAACGCTGTCGTCTGTTTTGCGGTTAACTTTTATGTTAGATGTACTAGAGACTTAATTTTTTTTTAATTAAAGCTACAGAACCCACCCTTATATTAAATGTAGTCTGAAATGGGCCAGGCTATTCAGTTTTTTTTTATTAACATATTACTTGAGAAGTTACGCTCTTGCAGTGAACACGCTGTCGCCTGTTTTGCGGTAAACTTCTATGTTAGATGTACTAGGGACTTATTTTTTTTTTTAAATTAAAGCTAAAGAGCCCACCTTTCGATTAAAATCAGTCCGAAAAGGCCCAGGTTACTATTTTTTTTAATACTAGTTTTTCCTGAAAAATACGCGTTAGTAGCCAAAATTATTTTGACAATTTGAAGCTACTAGCCTTCTTATTAGCTCTTGGGTCATAATTTGTAGGTAAAAATGTTGGTATTATCATTATCTACAAATATATGTATTCAAAAATGCAAACAAAAAATTTTTTGTTTCTCTGCTAAAATGAGTTTCGTAGGATGACTGTAGGTCTATAGTTCTCAATTGCATTCTTAGGGCAAATTTTTGGCCTACACTAAATTTGAGGAAATGTTTCTGTTTTAAGAGCTAGATTAAAGATAGTAGTCAGCGGTAACGCGAAGATAATTGCGCAGTTTCTTAGTTTGAGTGGACTATACCTACGTTTTTAGCTTGTTATGTAATGAAACCACAGAAGACAGGAACTAGACAGAAGCGAAAGCTTGCCGCGGCACCTTTGATATCGGGTGTCTGATTTATGTGACCTCGAAGTGACAGTAATATGCCTTACTACACTCAGAGAAATGATGTACACAAAAAATATATCAATATTTCGGTCCAATACACTGTACACTAGGAAAAATGTCTTGTTTTATATTTAGTAGATATGGTACATGAATAGGAATACGTATATACGGTATTAATGAAGTTGGTGGCCCAAGTCATGGTGTATTGCAGAATGTTCAAAAAAAGAACTACACTTTTATATTTATATCCCGTATTTCAATCATAATAATGCGCTTTTAAGCCAATGCATTTTTTTTCATACTGCCACCAGAATATGAAAAGGCTATCATGGAAAGTAGTACAATGTAGATATACAATGAGACATATATTATGTATATAACTATATTGTTGAATAGAATATTATAAATCAAATAGTACAGTGAAAAAAATGTTTACGTAAAATAACAAAATACATGAATAGGGCATGTGCCCAGCTAACCTCAAAAATATATGTTTCTTAAGATTTATAAGTATTTCGTTGCTGTTGTTAAAATTTCAGCTTGGTTTCCATACTTTCAACTAAAATCTAATTCAGTGTAATGTTTTTGAAGTTCTAAATGCTTTCTCCTAATAAAATAGGACTCTTTTTGTAGGTTGGAGGCAGTCTATTTTTATTAACCAACATTATTGAAAAATTATTAGCCTGAATTTTTAAATATTTGCTTGGAGCCAGTATTGCTCCAAGCTGAAATGAGTATACAAACACTAAAAATGAGAATAAACCTGAAAACTTAAAATTTGAGGTTGTGTTAGTTATATGATGCACATTATTGCACATACCCAATTATTGATTTTTTTTTTTAATTGATACAATGAAAAGTTCTTTAGTATGGTACGAGTTGAGAGTCATTACTTAATTACCTTATTCATGGTCACAATACAATTCTGTTCATTAGAAACTGATAACATATTCTGTAACTTATTGCATTTCTGATAAGAAAATATTTCCTTTCATATTACTTCTTTTGAACTGCTAATTGTTTAGTATATCTAACATTACTTTCTAGTTGTTTCAGTAATATAAATTTGTACATACCTTTCAGGATCTTTGGGAAATAGAAAGAAGCTTATTTTTTCACCTTTGAAGGGCATGGATGTTAAGCACAACCCCCATACCATTTAGAACCCATTATAAACAAAAATCAAATAAATAAATAAACTTAGAATAAAAAATCGGCAGCTACTGGAAGCGGCTGGAACCTCCCCACCCGGTGAATCTTTGAAGCCGAAAAGAGCACTAAACAATATGAACGATCTCATTTAATTATATTTATTAACTTGAGATATTTTTTTTCATATTAAATCAGAATAAAAAGTTTTGCTTTCGGTGGGATTTGGACCTAAGAACTTGCGTGTTAAATTTATAGTCTGCACAACATTAATATGTTATTCAATGTTTTAATACAAATATATGCTTCATCAGATCCTAGCCCGGAGTCAGCCAGACAACCACGGTGAACACTGCCGGGTGTGAGGCTGGACGTGGTAAGTCCGGTTTGTCTTGGAGAAAAATAGAAAAGTAGCTCCTGTCTTCTGAGGGCAGGCTTAAAAACTAGGTTAAAATTATAATGTGTCCACATGGACCTAAAATTAATATAAAATAAACACAACACTATAAAAATGTTCATAGGCAAGGGCACTTAATGATTTTGATTATTGATACGGGAAACAACTAAACGAAAAAACCTGTTCGTTGGTAATGGGATGGATAGCAGGGATGGCCATCTTTGGAAAAAACCATATAATGTCTTAAATTGTTTTTAGGTTATGTAGCACTATTTTTAGGTTATGTTGCCGGGAGAATTTCCGACGGGATGCCGGAAGTAGTGGAAATAGTTTTTAAAATATAATGTCACTGTCACTTTTAAAGTTTTATTGGAAAAAACTCACCGAAAGCGTTCCAGTGAGGTTGCTTACACTTGTAGGGCTTGTGAGCGGTTCAGGAAGGCCTCTCACACCATCCGTGGGCTTTATAAACGTCGAAAAAACTTGTAATATCTCGATGAATCTTAAACACGTCAAAAATACTCAGCATACGGTCTGCACGCTTTAACACACTGGGGGAGAACTTATACCACAGATGGACCCGTAGTATTTTTTGGGAATTTTCCTTTGAGCCCATTTAATAAAATTTGACATTTTTCTGAAAAGTGACATTTCTCCGAATTTTTGACATTTTTCTAAAAAGTGACATTTCTCCGAAAATTTGACATTTTTCTGAAAAGTGACTACTCCGAAAATTTGACAGTATTCAAACATTTGACATTTTTCAAAAAGGTGACATTTCTCCGAAAATTTGACATTTTCTTACATTTCTAACATTTTTCTAAAAAGTGACATTTCCCCGAAAATTTGACATGCTGTAAGATTTTTTCTTATTTGTGATGTTATGTGACGTAGGTGTATTTTTAATTCACTCGTATTCCGTCCATCTACAATATTTTCACCTACGTTTCAAACTTGAATTGTTTCCAATAGTTAAGTCGACATCTGCATCAGTTTGTAAGAATTTTTCTTATTTGTAACCTCATGTGGACGTAGGTGTATTATTAATTCACTTTTATTCCGTCCGTCTACAATATTTCCACCCACATTTCAAATTTTAATTGGATGTGTCCAATCGTTAAGTCAGTATCAGTACCAGTACGCCTGTCGTAAGAATTTGTTTTATTTGTGACGTCATGTAGACGTAGGTGTATTATTAATTCACTTTTATTCCGTACAATATTTCCACCTATATTTCAAATATCAATTCAATAACTCCAACCGTTAAGTCGATATCTGTACCAGTTCGTCTGTTGTAATAATTTTTCATTTTTGTGACGTCATGTGACGTAGGTGTATTATTAATTCACTCGTAATCCGTCCGTCTACAATAGGTATACCTACGTTTCAAATTTCAGTTCGATATCTTCTACCGTCCCCGAGTTATCAGCCTAAATCAATGAACACCTCTGTCATTATTAGAATATCACCCTGTACATTGCACTGCTTTGAGGGCAAAAAAACTATAAATTTCACTTGGCGGAGTTTTTAAAAATCAGTATCGAATATAATTTGGACATATGGGAAAATAGAAATTTTGTGTTGAAACGTATATAGCAGCGAAACCATTAATCCTAGAGAAATTTTTTGACAAAGCAAATTCGTCATCGTTTTATTATCTTTCTAATATATCCCTACCATTTTTTGCCAAAATCAATATTTATCTAGATATTCCCAAGAGGAGAGAAAAAAAAACACGTTTCCTTGGCAAATGTAAATTTCCACTTGTATGGTTCGTAGCGTTCTTATTTTTGGTATTACGGCAAAAAGTAAAAAAATAGTTTTTTGTAGATTATTAAATTCTCTACAAATTCGTTAGGGCAAAGTATTTTGGCCTAGGGGACACCGTTTAAGAGTTATGGAGGTTTAAAGAGAAAAATATCGAGACTTTGGACGAATTTCAAAAAAAGTCTCTTTGGCCAACCGTATCTCGGTAACTTTTGTAGCAGCATAAAAATTCAAAAAAAGCCTTTTAGGTAATTCAATTCTCTACAATTTCGTTAGGTCGGAGTTTTTTGCCGTAGGAGTCGCCGTTTAGAAGTTACGAACGATTTAACGAAAAAAGTGCATGACACAATCATCTTGAAAGGCCCGCCGCGCCCAAACGAAAAGTCCCGTTACAATTTCGAGTGCGGCAAAACGTTCCTGACATTATGTAGTTTTCCTTTGGGAGTTTTTATTTTTGAGCTATCTCTAACAGTTTCCGAGTTACAGATGAAAAACCGTTTTCAGAGTTGCAGCATCCGAGGGTAAATTTTGGTCGAAAACACGACATCTAAATTTACTCGTATTTTAAAAAATACGATACCGCGACGGCCGTACTATGTAGCGATGGAAAGAGGAATACTTGTAGTTGATCTGCATCGTAAATTGCATGTCGAAATTCGAAAATTCAGCTCGGCACGAACGGATCAAAAGTGACACTAGTCTATCGAACGTTAGGTTAGACTATAAAATATATCTTACACAAGAAGCGTGTTATTTTGTTTTTTAATTTTTTTCACGGAAACCAAATCGAAAGAGTGCAATGTGATATATCGTTGAAATCGGAATTTTTACTGCTTTTCAATTGTTCGATTACAAATTATAAGTAATCATAAAATAAACAACTTGTTGTGCCAAAACGGCACCAAACGTAATCCGATCTCAACCAAAACCTTTTCAGATCTTCTGGAGCACTAAAGAAACCCTCATACAGAGTTTCATCCAAATCCGTTTAGTAGCTTCGCCGCTATCGTGCTAACATACATACACACACACACACATACATATACACACACACAGACATTTTTCAAAAACAACTTTTTTGGGTTCCTGGGACCTCAAAACGTAAAGATTTGATGTTATCTCAATTTTCGATTTTGGACTAATTAGTAGTAACCTCCCACAATTTTATTGTGGAGAGGTTAAAAATTGTCGAAAATTGGAAGAAAAAGGCACGAAAATAACCAACCACCGTGTGAGAGTTTCAAAGACTGCCAATCGCACAACGTCAAGAATTATCATATGGCTTTTGACAAATATATGCCTTATCGTCATGGCGACTATGAACAAATTTGCTCCCGTCAGAAAGGCTTGCTTGCGCTTCTGTATAGTTCCTGTCTTCTGTGATGAAACTGACAGTTATGAAAAATGTGACATTTCGTAACGTCGAAAATGCGTTTAAAATTTGACATTTCGTAACGGGATTAGATAAAAATATTTAAACTGCTATTTATTCAATAGGATATTTCAACTAATTTTAACCTCCCTTAACTTTGATCCTTTCAGACAAAAGTACATTGAGCTTTATGTATAGTTAGTTTTGAGTTAATATATTTTAGTTATTACTTTGATAGAATTTTGTCCCATGCCAAATGAACTAAATAAAATGGTAGGTAAGTTTACACAACTAAAAATGTGTCCTATACAATTTTGAAACCAACTGCATCTCGGAAAGCAGTTGCTACAGCTGGAGAAACTACTGGATCTGCCCTGGAAAGGACTGCTCTCCTTCGTGGAGAGCACACTGGTCTTTTCTAGGAAATCCTAAATGTCGCGAATTTACAATAGACTGATAGACTTGAGTATTGCGTATCTTCGGGACTGATCGCGTTTTCTAATAATACATAAGCCTGTAAAGAATTTATTGCAGCAGAAAAATCTTCTGGAATTTTGATGGAAAACCTGTAAAAGAATTTCCAAAGTGTGAGTTAGTACACACCCTGATTTTGTTATCGTCTTTCAGATATACCCGGTACAGCTCATATTTTGGCAGTGTTTTACATACTTGACCGAGTATAATAAACACATTTTTCGCGGTTTCACAGCCTTTTTCTTTATTATCATCGGTGGTTAAATGTATTTGTTTACATGCTATCTAAATCTCTAAATTCAGTCAGGTCAGGTGCTTGATTTAAATCGAAATGAATGAGTCATTCAACTAATAATATCGCCGGTGTGTTCTAAATAATCACTTAGTTAATGATTATATAACTATAATTTGCCTGAGAAAATGCAAATCTCTCTAAAAACTCATTTTATGTGCATTATTAACTATCAGAAGTGGAACAAAAACTCAATTGGAACAGGATTAAAATATTTATAATTAATGTAAATTGTACACTTTGCTACACCCAAGATTTATTGTTAATGTGGGAAATTATAATAATATTGAAAGCAACGTAAACTAAAGAAACTGTGAGCGATATCAGATACCGGGTGAAGCGTGTTCATCTTAAAAAATTAAATTTAGGAAATAGTCATATAAAATATGCGTACCGTCAAATTAGACAGAGATAGAGGACATTTGGAAAAGAACCGGACAAATTATCTCATTTGTCATAAGCTAAGGAGTATAGTAAAGACCAGTAGCGCAAACAGGAATTAAGTTAACAGATCTCTATTTGCATAATGATTCAATAAAAATATTTGCTTTATGGAATTTCCATAGCAAGTGGTAATCCGCATGTACATTCACTCTTACGTCTAAATTTTGCTGTGACAATTTAATACAAATACTCGAATATTTGCGTAAACTCGCTTACCGAAGGGAAGTATTGTAATCATGAAAAAAATCATCCTCCGAGATTTTCAAGTTTCAGACTACGTAGATTATGAAAATTATTGTCATTCAATTCCGTCAGCATGTCTGTCTGTCCGCTTGTTGGCGCAATATCGACAGAACCGCTTGACGGAGAAAAATAATATTTGGTAGTTGACGGTACTGTCAACAAAGAACTGGGATATGCTTCCAGTGAAAAATATACAGGGTGGCCGCGTAAAGAAATTAATTAAGGAAAGATATATGACGGAAGATAATATTTGGCATGAGTTAACACAACTGTTAAGGAAAAAGGATATACAGGTTGGTCACTATTAAAAAATTAGGAAAAAAATGTGGTGGCGGTGGGGGGGGGGGCAGTAATATTTCGCATATAGTTAACACAACTGTCGTAGAAGAAAAATATGAAAAAATATACAGGTTGATCACCCTAAAAAAATTACGAGAAAAATGTGACGCAGGATGGTAATGTTTCCCATGTACAGAACTGTCAGAGAAGGAAAAACATGAAAAATACATGCAGCGTGGTCAACCTACAGAAAATAATGAAAAAATTCGACGGAGAGCGATAATATCTCACATGCAGTTAACACAACTGTCAAGGAAAAAAATATCAAAAGTATACAGGGTGCCGTACAAGGTGGCCACCCGAAAAAATGTGGGTAGTGGAAAAAAAAAAGGAGAAAAATATACAGGCTGGTAATTCTAAAAAATAATTAAAAAACTATGGTGGAAATAATATTTGGCCTGTTATTTACATAACTATCTTGAAGGAAACCTGACATACTTTTAGTAAAAAGTATACAGGGTGGTCACTTTAAGACCTCAGAAACGATAGAGGAAAATTATATTTGAAATGTAGTTGACACCATTGTCAGAAAAAGATATGATATAATTTTAATATAAAGAATATACAGAGTGGCCATCCAACTGAAAAAATAAGGCATAATTAAAGGATGCGAACGAGGATGCGAAACAGAGAGGGAGGTTTTGAGTAAATATGTTTTGCTACGATTGTTAAAAAAAACTACTTTTTTTTCATTATTTTTAGTGCGTAAAATATATATAAGGTAACTTATCTCACGCTTATACAGTACGGGATCCAGTTGAAGTTGTCTCACAATCTTCGCTTAGAAATGTCAAATTATGAATTTGTCTTTTTGACGTTTAAGCTAATTTTGAAATGTATAATAGCAAAAATAGTACAGCATAATGTTTTAACAGTGTTTCTGGCAAAACTTCCTGGAAACTTTCCGTTTTGAAAACTCTGAAAGTTTCCAGGAAGTTTTCCATCTAACTTTCCATGAGTATATTGATAGCGTATTTTATGGTGAAATCTGATTCGTGATGATGCAAGCTTCATTTTGATACCAAATAAGTGCATACAATTATATTATTTACATGACTTACAGACTTTTATCGTGGAAAGTTTTCTCAACCCATCTCTGCTTAGTAATTCATACGGTACCTATTTTATCACAAAGTAATAACACGTCAAATCAATTCCTACTCGAATTCGTAGGACTTATTCAACATTTCTAAAAGTACTTTCTGCTTAATTAAACAACCAACCAATACTTAGATAGCACTACTAGAACCATATTCTATTTCTATTTCTGATAGGTATTCTGATGGATAATGGTCGGAACATACTTCAGTGAAGTGTTCTTTCTATCTTTACTCATCATGTGATTGGTCGAACTTTCGCGAGAACTTTTTAAAAGACATCTCAGCGGCTTTGAACCAGTCTATATATTACAATATTTATGGTTTCAACGGGTTATTTTGTTTCTTGGTTGTCATTGGATTTAAAATATGTTAGGAATATATCTTTATGTGGCACAAATGGTGAATAATGCCAGTAAACACAAAAAAGCGAAGAAACCATCTAGAGGCAATGTACGGCAAAACTTAATATTAAGATGTGTTTCATGCATTTAATTAATTTATTCGCCAAATATTCGCCCCAAATACAACTCACTTTTAAATTGTATTTATACATTTTTCTCGAGCTAATTGCCAAAAGTATAACAAATGTAATTTGTGTAAATTGGTATATAGAAGTCAGGATTTAGTCAGATAATAAACTGTTCCCCTTTTCTTCTGATAGATTTTAAAATTAAAGTAAATAAAGATCATTCGTAAATAGAAGAAGTTCTAGAGGCCTCAGCTTTTACCCCCGTGGTGCTTCCGGAATGATAACGAAATGGATGATAAATAACTTGAAAGTAATATATTTGAGCTGATGTTTGTTTGACACGTAACAGGAGTATTGTTTTTAGTTTTTATTATAAAAATAGTTTTGTTGGAAATTCAGTTTTACCTATTATTTTGTGAATCTATTTGTATTTTAGTTGTTATGTATATGACTTTTTATTTCCACTCTGTAAATTCAGTACACACGTGTCGAAGTGGGAACATAGTGATCATGAAATGATAAAGGATATTGTAACAAAAAAATAAATAATATATAAAGTACTGATTACAATAATGGAATAAATATATCATCTTATTTCACTTCATATGTGCATACATTGCATTTTACCTTGTCATGCTTACATGTTATGAATAAACATTTGAGTGCCATACTTCATAAAATGTTATCTAATAATACATTAAACTATTAATTTGCTAACGCAACACGGCTGATTCATCTATTTGAATACCAAATTTGCGGTTTTACAGTGTTTACATTTTTTTCTTGGTATTTTCATATTTATTCAACGAATTGTAGAATTGCTAATTTATTCCATTCCTACATAACGTGAACTAGATCAGTGCACATTGACCTACTATGCGTTGTTACATTTCGGCAAGAAGTGCACACAATTTGGTTTTTACACAAGTAATAAAAACTTGAATATGCAGGGTGTCCAAAGAATATGAGACAATCCTTCTGGAGCGTATAGCTTAGATAGAAATAACATTGTAAGTACTATTTTTTTTTAGGTCGCTACTAACCCATCAGAGTAACCGACTTCAAAATTTTTCAAAAAGAACGTGAGACATTTTTAGCAAAGGTAATGTAAAATATGGTGCACCACAAGGCATGGTTTTGGGACCTATATTATTTGTGCTGTATATTAATGACCTGTTTCATTTAGATATTTTGGGAGATATCGTTAGTTTTACCGATGATATGGCCATGTTCTACACGGACGTGCCAAGAGATGAGTCCTTGAAACAGAAAATTGAAAAGAATTTTAAAATGATAAATTTTTTTCGATGCAAAATAGATACTATAAGTCAACAGAAAACACAGTTTATACCATTTACAAGTTATCAACAGAAATTGCCTATGTATTACACTATTTCTATAAAATATGATCAAGAATTCGAAATAATATCTGTAGAGAAAATTAAGTACTTAGGACTGTTAATCAACATACGAAATGGAACAGCCAAGTCAATAATATTATAAAAAAAAAGTTACGATACCTTTTACCTAAGGAAACTAGAAACTATACAAAAACGGATAATTAAAATTACACAGCTCCACAGAATAGAAAAAGTAATCTGTTCCTGGAACTCCATTGGGTATGTATTTCGACGTGCTGAACACGAATCAGGTGTCCATTTAGCTCCATCACCCACCATTTTTTTTATAAATTGCGAAAGTAACCTAAAAAAAAAAACTTATTTAGGTTATTTTCGCGATTTACTAAAAATTGGTGGGTGAGGGAGCTAAACGGACCATCTGATTCGTATTCAACATGTGGAAATACATAGAGGTTGCCCAATGGATCATTTTCCGCTATTTCTTTATTTTTTAACGGATCGAGATGACACTAGGTACGTGTTACATGTTAACAAAACGGCATTTTTTTGTATCTATGTGCCAAATTTCTACGACTGTTTCACCGGAAGTGACGTCTCTGCTTATTAACTAGGACACCCTGTATATTTTTGCATTTTTGGAATCTGGAGGTCATTCTGCATATGAGTGTGCTCATTTTTTACTCTTTCCGCCATTTTGATTTTTTTTTTCAGCCAAATTTAATTTTCAGTCTGTGTACCGTGTTGTGATACATCGTTAGATTGGTATTGAAAAATTACATTTAGCTCTAGTATGAAAGTGATTTTCATTTGAAAACAGACAGATTTTTTTTCTTTTTTGCTCAAACGTAAAATCTCGATATTTCATGACATTCTAAGCCTATTTGTACAAAATAAAAATACAATTTTTTTATGCACAGGGCGAAATTAAAATAATTAAGACAAAGTTAGCATGTAGTTAATACAACTCACAAGGGAGAAACCCATTCGTCTATTTTAAAAAGTGAATCTTTGTAACATGTAATATACATATTCCCACTATTATTTCTGTAGGTGGTAAAATAACCATATACATAGTTATGAATATTGATTAAGCGATACACATAAACACAGGTAATAAATTATAAATAACAATTACTACACATTTAAGAAAACCAAAGTGGACGCTCATCCCAAGGTTACAAAATAATTATCTTGACACAACAAAAAAGTCGTATTGATCTACAAAAAAAAACGTTGTTTTTTCAATGGTTACGTTCTCAATACCAATTTGCTTGCAAATAGGTGCTAATAGATCAGTTTTGCACAGAGTACAGCAAGAAGAAATTAATTATTATGATTCTAACCTTTCACGATATTTACTGTGATAAAATAATTAAGCGGTAATTCTATTTTTTTTTTTTTTTTTATGATAATTTAACCGCATGAAATACAGGTATTATCTGTAATTTAATGTTAATATACGAGATCCTAATGAAACTGTATATTTTCCTCGTTAAAAAACCAACAAGAAATTAAAAGGTCAACTGGCGGTCCCTCAAAATACCAATATGTAGTAGACTTTTTTTATTAATCTTTTAATTAAATCGTCAGGTCGGAAATATCAGTCAATAATTGTTGTAATAAAGTTCGGGCGAATCTAGGCTAGAAATCCACTAAATGAAAGAAATAGAAAAGACAGTGGCGGAACCCGGGCCCGGGAGCTTTAGGGGGCCCGCCAGAGACTTTGGCAATTTTTTTTTCAAATTATTCCCCCACGCTCATTAATTATTAAGCACGGGGGCCCTCCAGAGATTTTAGCAAAAATTTTTTTTTCAAATTTCTCCCCCCGCTCATCAATTATTAAGCACGGGAGCCCGTTGGTTCTCGAGAGGCTCGTAGCGGGGGCCCGCCAGAGATTTTGGCAAAAATTTTTTTTCAAATTTCTTCCCCCCGCTCATCAATTATTAAGCACGGGGGCCCGCCAGAGATTTTGGCAAAATTTTTTTTCAAATTTCTACCCCAGCTCATTAGTTATTAAACACGGGGGCCCGTCAGTGAATTTAGTATCGGGGCCCATGATTTGATGCGGGGGGCCTGAGCCCGCGGAAAACCATTCGAACCCAAGCCCGTAACACCAACGCTTCACCATTGAGAAGAGAAAACCATGACATTCTTAAAAATCATGTTATATACAGGGTGGACCATTACTAATAGGCCATGGTTCATGGTAGATTCTTTGGACCAAAATATGAGGATATAACCAAACATGCTTTAGTATATTGTTGCTTTGTAAAAAGATACAGTGTGTCGTGTCAAAATTGTAATGTTTTTTTTTTACAATATCCCAACTACCTCTTGACCGATTTTCTCCCAATTTGGTAAGGTAAACATTTTTTAAACTAAAAAATAATAATTTATGTTTTACATCACGCTATCTCATGGAGCTATACCTGATGATGAATATTTTTTTCTTTTTTCTTTACTAAACGTAGTGGCACTTTTGACTAGAAAAACTCATGCAGGAGTCATTTCTACGGAAAAAAAGGTACACTTGATAGAACTTGATGATTCCAACCGTTTTAGAGAAAACTGTGGCAAAGATTTCAAGAAAAGGATAAATTATATTTATTGAAAAGTGTACTTAATTCTGTCAAAATATCAAACTAATGAAACTGTATGTAAATGACAGAATTAAGACGTCCCCAAAGAATTATTGAGATCTATGCGGCAGTTTTCTTGAAAACTATTGGAATTATCAAGTTCTATCAAGTGTACCTTTTTTTACTTACCAATGACTCCTGCACGAGATTTTCTAGTCAAAACTGTCAAAAGTGCCCACTACGGTTCGTAAAAAAGAAAGAAAAAATATTCATCATCAGGTATAGCGTGATGTAATACATAAATTATTGTTTTTTAGTTTCAAAAATATCACATTTACGCGCTGGTAACTTTTAAATCACTTCAGCTATTTTAATGATATTTGGTTTATGTAGATTCTAAGGCATGTTTTTTGAGATGGTGGTATTAGATTTCTGTTAAAAAAGTCGCTAATATGACATCACCGAAAATTGTTTATTGTCTCCAGTTACTATAACTGCAAAAATAATATTGCAAAGGTTGTGGCAACATAAGCTTTCTTGTGGACAAATTTTAAGTCTACTCTTCAGCAATTAAATCAACTGAAAATTCCACGACACGTACGTTGTCATAATCCAATATCCATAGATATTCCTGGCTTTTCTGATGCTTCAGAATCAAGTTATGGGGCTTGTTTATACATCGTATCTTCTGATGCATCTGGAAACATTTTCACTAATCTTCTTTGTTCCAAAACTAGGGTCGCTCCCTTAAAAACTGTCCCTATCCCTAGGCTCGAACTATGTGGAGCACTATTATTGGCTGAACTTATGGAAAAGGCAAATGTCTCAATGAATATACATTTCGAAAGAACATTTACTGGTGCGATTCAAATATAGTTTTTTCTTGGATAAAATCATCTTCTCATCTTTTTAAAATTTTTATAGCCAACAGAATTTCACAAATTCAGACATTAACTAACCCCAATGATTGGCATTATGTACGTACTAAAGATAATCCAACAGATATGTCATCTAGGGGAACATATCCTAATAATCTTATCACTTCAAAACTCTAGTGGCACGGACCAGAATGGCTATATTCGCCACTCATTACTAATGAAACATTGCGTATTGAAAATCTCCCAGAAATACGATCCAATCTTATTTCTTTGATATCAACAACTGAAAATTTTGATATAATAACAAAATTTTTATCATTAACCAAATTACAAAGAATTGTAGCGTATTGTCTTAGATTTTGGAAGAACTTAAAACAACAAAAAGAAACTCGTCAGTTAGGCCCACTTTCTGTCTTAGAGTTGAAAAATTCCCTTAATTGTTTAACACATCTATCACAAAAGCAAACCTTCTCACAAGAAAAACATGACCTACTTCGATTAAATTCAGTTAGTTCTAAAAGCAAATTATCTAGCTTAAATCCATTTATACGGAATAATTAGAGTAGGTGGTAGATTAAAAAATTCTAACCTTAATTTACTAAAAAAACACCCGGCAGTGTTATCATCCAAACACCACCTTGCAGTATTAATAACGAGACACGAGCATCTCAAATTACTACACGCATGTCTGCAAACATTGCTAGTGTCCATTAGAGAATATTTTTGGACAATATCTGGTCGTAATTTAGTGAGAAAGGTAGTGCACGATTGTGTTCGCTGTTTTAGATTTAATCCTGGTAAAGAAAGGTATACTATGGGCAATTTACTCGAAACTCGGCTCACCCCTACGAGACCGTTTTTAATTTCGGGATTAGATTTCGCCGGTCCCTTTCCACTAAAGGACTAAAAAACTCGAAATTACAAAATACTGAAATCATATGTGTGCCTTTTTGTATGCTTCGTAACTAAGGCTATTCATTTAGAACTTGTCGGAGATCTGACAACTGAATCATTTTTAGCTGCATTAAGGCGATTTGTGGCTAGACGTGGAAAATGTGCTCAATTATTTTCTGATAATGCTACCAATTTTCATGGTGCTAATTCTGAATTACAAAGATATTTAAAACATTCAGGTGACGAGATTGAAACTACAGTAAATCAAGAGGGTATAGAATGGCATTTCATACCTCCCAAGTGTCCTCATTTTGGGGGTCTCTGGGAAGCGGGGGTAAAGTCCGTAAAATATCACATAAAGTGAGTAGTAGGAGATACACCATTATCTTTCGAGGAATTCTTGATGTTGCTCGCTCAAATAGAGTCTTGTCTTAATTCGCGATATGTGAATTATCAAATGATCCTGGTGATCCCAGTCCCCTTACACCTGGTCACTTCATCATCGGCGAGTCATTAACAGCTCTACCAGATTACGATTTATCAAACGTTAATGAAAATCGGCTCAAGAAATTTCAACGAATGCAGCAGTTGCTACAGCACTTTTGGTCAAGGTGGTCAAAGGAATATATAACTCCAGCAACGCGCAAAATGGAAAACCAATCACCAGACAATAATCAAACCTGGAATTTTAGTAATAATCAAGGAAGATGGTTTACCTCCATTGAAATGGCGTTTGAGTCTTATCCTAGCAGTTCATCCAGGAGCAGATGGTGTTATAAGAAGTGTAACCATCAAGTGTTTAAATGGAACATATCAGCGTCCTGTTGTAAAAATATGTGTTTTACCAAATCAAGACATTAGTATTAGTGAATGAAATTCAACAAATTGTTTATTTCAAAAGCTTAGAGCTTTCAAAGGGGGCGGCATGTTAGGTATTTGTTGGACGCGTTTTAAAAAAAAAATCATGTATACACACTATAACCTAACCTAACCCAATCTAAATAATAATAAATGCAAATACAACATAGAAACAGACTCATCATGAAAAATATGTTACACTAAAAAAATATGGTTAACAAGAAAATAATCATCCGAAAAAATTATCAAAATAGAGTAACATAGAAATTATAAAATATTATTTATTTACACTTGCATTTGGGCAATTCCTCGCAATTAGTTCAAAATGCTTCTGTTCGCATAATCAGCAACCACTGTTTGTAATCATGACAAGGCTATGTATGCAATATGATTATTTTTAATAAACGCGTCCAATGTAACACGTCCTATTTTACCGTGTCCAATTGTCGCGCGTCCTATTACCAGTGTCCAATTGACGGGACACCAAATTTTACGATGTCATTATAGCCCCCCTATTTTTAAACAATTGATGATAACTTAAACAATAATGCATATATTTTGATGAAAGTTTGGGACAGTATGCCTCTAATGAACTTAAATCAGTATTCCAAATTTCAAGTTGACATGTTTATAAAAAACAATACCGACGTAGAAAATTGAACCGCCGATTGTTTAAGTGCATCAATTCGTTATTTAGCTCCATTAGGTGCGTACTATCCTCAGGTTTCGCTAAAATATATGCATTATTGTTTCAGCTTTCATCAATTATTTCAAAATGGCCAATTAACAACAAAAAGTTCAGAAAAATCTAGTTTTCTTCGTAATTTCATTGTGAATAATTTGTTTTTTTTTTCTTCATTCCAACAGAACTATACAACCAGAGATGAGAAGAAAAACTACAAAAAAACGCAATTTTGAACATTTTTTTGTTTTATAATATGCCCTCAGATTTGGTCCAAAACTTTGGCTTGTAATGTTTTCAAATTTCAGCAAAAAATTGAAATTGTAGGATAATTTCCTTCAAATATAATTTTACTACAGGACATGTTGATTGCTTGCCGAAAATTAAGCTGGATTCCTCATATAATTTTATTCGCCAAAAAAGTGTTTTTAATTTTTATTTCAATATATCGCAGAAAATACAAATTTAACACACCTCTTTTAGTAATAAAAAAGCATCTAATGAAATTCTTTCATCCACCTAGCTTATTAACAAATAAATTCCCGTAAATTTCTCGAAATATCTTTCCATCTGCTATTTTTGTTTCAATAAAAACATTATGTTTCCTAATTAATTTAAAAAGTTTTTTTTATCTCATGAAAAAGTAACTTAGAGAGTTTTTGAGAAACTAGTTATTTATGCAACAAGTCATTCATGGGAATGTCGAACTCGCCTACGGCTCGTGCTATAAAATTCCCATTCGTGAAGAAGATATCACTTTACTCAGGAATTGCATACAATATTTTTTCTACTACCGAAATGGTTACCAAAAAATATATGTATAAATTAAAAATAATCTACCTTACGCCCTAGTGCGTAAAGTAAAACACTTTATGCACTAAAATAATAAAATAGTTGTTTCAAAATCTCAATATTGCCATGTCCAACCTAATTTTAAATGAGTGACACTAATCAAAATCTAAGAATGTAAATGAAACCTCAATATAATAAATAATTCAAGCATTATTGTCAAAAAACATTGAAAAATTGGATATTTTATAATAATATACTCAGTGATAATATATAAATGTACTACATAAAATTAAATAACTAATTTTTAATCTTAAAGATAAGGTATGATTATTGTAAGCTACAATGTACAAATTTTTTTACTTTACACCCTACACAGCGTGCGTAAAGTACTTTACGCATGAAAATAGTAATTTATGCAACAAGTGCATACAGTGAAATGTATGTGAAGTGCATGAGTGAAAAAAAAACTTGCATGCATGCATGAATTTTATACTAGTATATTATGCGATAATACTGATGACATATTCATATATCCCATCGCTAGTGTCATATTCTGAAAACCGCCATCGCTCTAGTCGTCGCACTAGCCACAGCGAACCGCCCTCCTAATATTGTAGAACCTCCCAGAGTCGACTTAAGTCGAAGGCAAAATAAAAATTCGACTTAGGAAAAAAATTAATTTAAGGACATTTTCGATCATAACATACAAGTCTGAAAGGCTTCAGAGCAATAAACTAGCTCAAAAGGATATGAGTTCGTTAAGACATGGGGCACAACCAGGTGAAAATTTGAAGAAACCGAATTTTCACTTAGGAAAATATGTTTTGGTCCAGGCCATGAGAGTGAAAGTATATTGTGGTCATGGAAAAATGAACCAAAAATAAAATTATAATTTTTGGTCAAGAAATAACATACTTTTACGAAATTATTTTTAACTTTTTAATTTCTCCATAAAAGACAATGACCATGAAGATACAGTCATTATGGATATCATTCATAAGAATGAATATAAAATTTTAACTATGTTACGTATCAAAAAGTGGCGGAGGCGCGTAACGCCTATAGGCAAATATTGGCAAAAAGCAGTAAAAATGGACAAGGCCGGTTTCTCACATAAAGCAAGTTTGGATCCACCCAACGACTCATAATTTGAACGAATGCTTTAGATGATCAATATAAAGCGATGGTAGGAGAACCAAATGCAAGGCTTTCCAAATGATAAAGTTATAGAGAAAACCGTCTTGTGCATAAATGACTCAAAAATCAGATTTGCCAAAAAGTCATTCGAAGGCGAGTCGGTGTCATTTGTTCTATATTGAACCTGCATGTGGGGCCAGTAAGTCGTGAGACTGACCGAACGTTATTAAACTCATGTATTATTCGAACTCCGTTCTGTGAATTATATTCACGATATAGAACTTTAAAGCTAATCAAAAGCTAACCAACATTTCTTTTTAAGTGAAATATTTTTATATTATTTTCAGTCAGCTATAATTACCATAATTACCAAATTTTAAAAAAGCTTGGATTAAATTCTGGAGAAATCTTTTTCACCAAATCGATAGTTAGCACACACTCTCATTTGTATGGTAAAATTAGCACATACTCTCATTTGTATGGTAAAATTTACCTTGATTTAGTTGGGGGAGGCGTGATTATTTCACATTTAATTTATTGGATAGAACATCACTGTACTTGTTTTAAACCTGTTAAATAAACGGTATTCTTTGAACTATTTTCATTTTATTGATATTATGATTTGTTGCTAGTCGCTTTCGTTTGGAAGGCCGGAGACACTGAGTTAATCTCATGACTCCGCAAGTTTTGAACTTAATGTTCTGCTCGTCTTACGGGAGCTCAATAGAGATTTTTTTATTCGATTTTTCAGGAATCATTAAGTGTAGAATCCGTTATTAGTAGGTAAACAGATAAAAATCGCGTCAAAATTAAATCAGAGAGAAATCTCGACAGGGATTTGTTTATGAAAAAATTTCAAAAATCCCTAGGCGTAAAACTCATTATTACTACGTAAATGAATAAAATTCGGACAGAGAGAGCGTCGTTGGCCTATTACCTATTCTATCGAGTTATATCTTATCTCGAACCCGCTTGGGAGTGGAAGAACGGGGCAGAACGCGACTGGCGTCCCTTAATAAATAAATTGGTGTCGCGTCACTCAGACGCACGAACACATAATGGTCCATAATGAAACGGTTGCTAGGCAACAAATGCAGTATGAATAATAACGCATCAGGTCCGCTATGCAATGCAAAATGTAGCTGTCTATGATTGAATTTACGATCGTTTAATGGACATATTTCGATGCTGTCGTAGAAAAAATATTTTTTCTACGACAGTCCTCAATTTCCATATTTAGACAAATACATTTCAAAATTAGCTTAAACGACAAAACATAAATTCGTAATTTGACGTTTCTAAAGCCAATATTTTGAAACAACTTCAATTGTTTTCAATATTAGACAACTTAAATTGTTTTCAATGCACTCATGGATCCTTCTACTTTTTTCACGCTTTTTATTTACTTATTTTTTTTTTCACTAGTACCATAAACATCTGTTTTGCACACTAAAAATAATGAAAAAAAAGTACCGTTTTTAACAGTCGCAGAAAAAATAAATTACGGGTACCAAAAGGCAATCAATCCAAAACAGGGAGCATGAAATTAGTTTAAAACACCTACTAGGCTGCTGTCGCATTTGTAATTTCCCTGGTTTTGTCTGTTTGTTACTATATTTTGAAAACCGTTTTTTGACACATCTGTAGTTGAACAGGAAGGGCTTATTTTGATAAATTATGTATGGCGACCCACCTTAATTTTTGCCAAGAATTCGAGATCGAATTTTTTGCGCTTTATTAAGGGACACTATGTAATTGTTTATCTCAATTTTGTTCTTCTCATTTATTGAATATTATGTATTGCCAAAGGTAAAATAAATAATTTTTAATGTAGAATGTTTCATGCAACAGTTACCAAGGAATTAATTCTTGCGAAATTAACGTATATACTAACAAGTCCTTGTTACCCTT
Source organism: Rutpela maculata (assembly GCA_936432065.2). Classification (NCBI taxonomy): domain Eukaryota; kingdom Metazoa; phylum Arthropoda; class Insecta; order Coleoptera; family Cerambycidae; genus Rutpela; species Rutpela maculata. The sequence goes on along the minus strand of OW386289.2, from coordinate 82,994,040 downwards.
GATGAAATACCACCCTCCCCTTTTGTATTTGTTCATATTGTTGTCATGCTGGTTGCAATTCGAAGTATTCAACAATCTGCATTATGCACTTGTGCTATCAGCCTATCAGTTGTTGTTTTTTGTTGTTGGCTTTAGGTCGTGAACCATGCAGCCAGGCGCAATTTTATTAATGTCTCTTATCTCAACAAAACGATAAAATTATTAAATATATATTATTTATATGCTATCAGTACTAAATTTGTTGTGATATGCGGAATTAAATAAACCTCTTGAAAAATTAAGTGAGAGATTTGCATCAGTCCTTTTTGATAACTGCTTGAGAGATATAATTTGCATCAAAATCAACAAATTTTTTATATTAGTTCTCCTTGTAACGGTATCAGTTAGTCTAATATAGATTTTAAACTAGATATGGTGATCATAAACTAACAATGCTAATGTAGTAGTTTTTTTTCCTCAATACTGCTTATACTAACTAGTTTTACTGCATACGTCATACAAAGAAAAAGGTCAGCCTGCACTAAATAAAAAAAAATCTTATTGTATGAAGAATTATTCTATTAAAAAAGTATAATTATTTATCGTGCATGTACAATACCGTCTGTCGTTTTAAGACAACTAGGAATTTATGCATTTTCTTTGTCGATTTCAATTTCCAGCTTTATTGTAAATATGACGATCTCGCTGCGATAATTTATTGTATGGTCGGTAAATTCGAAGGCTACCTGTATACGTTCATAGGGCTATAAATTAAAAGAAATCAGTGGCGACGCACAATGGACCAGAAAAGGGCCTCGCACAAAATCAATAGAAAATGGACTTACGTGGAATTCCATAAAATTATGATATGCTGTAGTTTTTGTTATTCTGATCAAAAGTTTCAATGGGCAGAACATTCTGCTATGGCTAGTTTTAGAAGTATAACACTTTCAAGTTTAAAAAATCTTGAAAACAGTAATAGTCGTTTAACAACAGGTATAATCATGTGGTGGATCGAGATTCGTTCATTCATTTCGGAATGAATGGCATAGGCGGATCCAGAAAAGGGGGGAATGTTGAGGGCAGTTGTTACGTTTTTCATATTTTGGATGATCAAAAAATATTGTAGGAGCTGTCTTCTCTCTTTAATAAAACGAGTTCAAACCTTTTTTTCTTTTGCTCATCAAAAATGTGAAACTTTTGACCTAGCACAACCTGATCAAGCCATAATACTACAAGGGTAGTAAACGAACAAGCTCTTAACGTTACGTAACCTGCTCATGATAGGAAATTATACAGATCAAACTAAACCTACAGAAAGGTGGCAAATTAAAAAGCTCCTGTGCATTATAGGAATATATATTTATAGGTCAAACCGAAACTTACATGATGCCAATTTGCTCGAACCATATTTATTACCTTTTGGCAACTAACTTAGCTTGAGAAAAAAATTATAGATAAAATTTAAAGATGCGAGTGGTATTTGAGACGAATATCTCACGAATAAATAATTCATTAAGTACATAAAACATCTGTTTAATATTATGTTTTGTAATTAATTGCCTCCAAACGACATTTGTTAGTGTTTACTGGCCTTTATTTTTAATTTCATCATTTTCGTCACATAAAAATGTGTTTCCATAGCATCTAATAAAAAAGCAAAGTAGGTATAATAAATATTTAACAAACTTAACTGGTCAAACTGCATAAACTTAAGTCCACGGAATTCTCCATATTTTAAGTGTATTGACAATCAAGACAATGTGTGTGTGTGTGTGTGTGTGTGTATTGTATTGTATTGTAATGCATAGATTGATCCAAAACTGCTGAGAAGTCTGTAAAAAGTTCTCATGCACGTTTTCTAATACCGCCATCTACTAACGCTACATTAGAACCACACGCCTAACTATGTATTGCAATCAATGACTTTTTCAAAAATTATTATATTAAAGTGTTTATTGATATATATTTATTTATTTCTAATTTAAGAAGTTTAATAGTTCAGTTAAGGTTTTCTTGTTTAAGCAAAGAACTTTAAGTACAACGAATTATATTGTATAGTGCAGTTTTGATTTTCCGAATTATTAAGGTGTTACTGTGTGATGGATGAATTACCGTGTGTAAGTACATTTTTTAGTTTATCTGTATCCAGAGCGAATCTTTAAACTTGTACCCATGTAATAATTGATTTGCCTGCTTGGTAGGCATTTCTATTTAATTTTAGTGCAGTGATTTTGTAACTACGTCATTATATAAGCCATTAAATGCTGTGTTTGACTTGTGATTATCCTATATATTCCAGACAGCCTTGGTTTTTGAATTGGGAGTTGTCTACTATACGTGATGTATTTATGGCATGTTTATATTATTATATTACTGTATAACAATAAGAAATAAGATAGAGAAAAAATTTAGAGATAAAGATACTTACTTAGATACTTAGATACCTGTTAATATTAATAACACTTTTAAAGTTAGTTTCATTCAAATACTTGAGTTCATGGAACATTTTATATGTCCAATTAGCATTCGATTTTCTATTCTTTTCAAGTACAAAATATTTTCTGTGTCCTACAGTTACTAATGTGCGCCCGCCGCTGGTTAAATCTACCATTGTAAAATCGATAAGATCAACGCATTTTTTAAAACGGTACATTGTAAAATACTTGGTAGGCGGTAATTAGTACTTGGAGTAAATCAACTTCTTTTTGCGTCAGTGACTGAGTTTGTACTTACATTCGTCGATTTCTGCGTACGTATTCGTGTGAGGAGAATTAAGCTTGAAGAACTTGCCCATTCTCGACTTTTATCAGATGCAATAAATTATTAAACAATGTCTGTTCATTTGTTCATTAATTAAATTTGCATCGCATCTTGACCGCCGACAGGCATCTCTTAATTAATTTTTCCATTCGTGCAATATTGTATATAAGAATTTAGTTAAATGTGTAGTTAAAAAATAGATAGTATTGTAAATCAATCTTGCGGTTACTAATAATTTTATTTACTTAGATCTTATCAAATAAAAAAAATAAAGAAAGGAATGTATAGTCATTAATTATCAAAATTATTACAGTATTGTCAACCAAAATATATTAGTACAGTACCTAGAGATAAAAAATATGTAAAATTTCGGAATAATCTCACATGTAATGATAATTTTATCTTTTTATAGGTTATTATTGTAGTAAAAGGTATCGTCTTCAGTTTCTATACGGTCCGGACACTTGATCTTACCATCATAAATTTAAATATTCAATATTTGAAATGCATTACTGATTTATCTTTGAAACGTAGGGTAGTTATGTTTTTGGGATAGCTGATTACGAATCTACAGTGAAAATTAAAAAATTCAAAATGGCGGCTCTAATATGGCGGACGGAATTTTGTTCTAAAACAAGTGTTCTAAACGGACAAAAAAAATGGGCATCTAGGTGATGCTTCATATGAACGAAAAACAGCATTTTTGAAGAAAAGAAAAATGAATAACTGGCAATTACAGTAACAACATCATGGCCGGCGGAAGGGGTGAAACAGCGAAACAGATATTTCAGGTGGAATTTTTTTAAGGACAGCATTTTCAGACTTGATTATTACCTTTTCATTTTCAGAAATTTAAAATTGCGCAAAAGTCTAAAAAAAAACATTTTTGACCCCGAATGGGCGTTTTATTGGGGAGCGTTACATATTCTAATCCATACTCCGTACTTATTCGTTTACTCGTACTAAAAATGTCGACACCGCGCTGGCCGTCGGCCGCTTTTGTCTCAAATTGTCTAAGTCCTTTTAAATTTATCTTTGTCTATTGGAATGTTTCTTTTATTTTTTAAGTTTTTATTAATAAATTTGTCTTAACAGTAGTAACTTGTAAAAGTTTTTTCTTAGGGCGGCAAGCAAATATTTGCTTCAGGTGCCAAATACCCTGGCGCCGGCACTGAACAAATTGGCGACATTTTGTCATTTTAAAGATTGTTTAATTATCTTTAATTTTGTTCCTTAGAATTTGTTACGGAAGTGTCACAGCTTCTAAGATATTTAACATTTAAACTAAATACTTCATCCGATAAACGGTCGGATGCCATTTATAAACTTAAATATCTTTGAAACTATCAATCCTACACATTTGTGCAGGATTGATAGCTAATAAACTGAGAATGAATTTATTTATATTCATTCTCAGTTTATTAGCTTCATTTTTGATGTCAACCATTTTTTCGCTGAAACTATAATATTTATTAAGATATTTGCAAAGAAACGAAAATGTTACGTTTTTTTTCTAAAATCACTTTACAATTTAAAATGCAATTTTTTTCTGAAGCAAGCGCTGTAAACGTACGAAGAAATTTGAGCGTCTAGGTCATACTAGAACGAAAAACAGTATATATAAAGATATTTCTTTAATTACTGACTACTAACATTAACAAAATGGCGGCGATGTTTTAATTACAAAAATGTGAAGAAGCACTTTGTGTCTGTTATAACTTTTTTGTTTTTTATACTATAAAAATAATTAAAAAAGCCTAATTAATAAACTTTCATTTTGATTACACAGCCCCACAAAAAAAAATGATCTGTCCGGGGGACCAGACTAGTGTATTCGTATGTATTTGGACCCGCTGAAATCGAATCCGAAGTCAGAATTATCAGATTGGCTCGTTTTTCACCCCCAGCCCCCCAAAACACTCTAAAATGGTCTGTCCGGCGGACCGAATCCGAAGTCAGAATTGTCAGATTGGCGCTCGTTTTCACCCCTAACCTCAAAAAACACCCCCAAACAAAAAAAAAGTAGTCTGTCCGGCGGACTATACCAGTGTATCCTTATGTATTTTGACTTGCTGAATCCGGATTTGAAGTTAGAATTGACAGATTGGCTCTTTTTTCACCCCTAGTCCCAAAAAACACACCCCTAAAAAAATTATCTGTCCGGCGGACCATACCAGTGTATCCTTATGTATTTAGATCCGCTGAAACCGAATCCGAAGTCAGAATTGTCAGATTGGCTCGTCTAACCCCAAGAAACACCCCCAAAACATAAAAAAAGTGGTGTGCCGGTGGACCATACCAGTGTATCCTTATGTGTTTTGACTTGCTGAATCCGGATTCGAAGTTATAATTGACAGATTGGCTGGTTTTTCACCCCAAACCCCAAAAAACACACCCCCTAAAAAAATTATCTTTCCGGCGGACTATACTAGTGTATCCTTATGCATTTTGACTGGCTGAATCTGAATTCGAAGTTAGAATTGTCAGAATTGCTCGTATTTCACACCTAACCCCAAAAAACACCCCCAAAACAAAAAGTGGTCTGGCCGCCGTACCATACCAGTACATTCTTATATATTTGGACCCACTAAAACCGAATCCAAAGTTAGAATTGAAGACCTAGGTGGATAAAGGTGTTATGTCGCATTTTTTAAAAAAATTATTTTATGCAATTTTTGAACACTCCAGATATAGATTTAACACCCAATAAACGGTGAATTCTAAATTTGTAATATTTTATAGAAACTTTTTAATTATAAAGGCGCCATACAACCAGTAATTTTAGTGGATGTACACAGTTCAAAAAAAGCTAGTTTCATAACAGCTTGATATTGTTCTTTAATATTAGTGTAAACAAAAGAACATAACCCAAAATTATCTAATTTATGAGGTATTATTCATTTGAATCGAATACAAAATAAATAAGTTCCAACTCAAAACCGTTTTGTTTAATTTACTCAAAACTTTAGTGTGACATAACACCTTTATACACTTAGGTCTTCAATTGTCAGATTTGCTCGTTTTCAGCCCTAACCCCCCCCCCCCCCAATGGTCTGCCCGGCGGACCATACCAGTGTATCCTTATGTATTTGGAAAGGATACACTGGCATGGTCCGCCAGACAGACCAACTTTTTTTGTTTTGGGGGTGTTTTTTTGGGGTTAAAGGTGAAAAACGAACCAATCTTACAATTTTAACTTCAGATTCGGTTTCAGCGGGTCCAAATACATAAAGATACAATGATATGGTGCTGCGGACAGACCATTTTTTGGGGGAGGGGGTGTTTTTCTTGGGTTAGGGGAGAAAAATTAACCAATCTGACAATTCTGACTTCGGATTCGGCTTCAGCATGTACACCGGACAGACCACTTTTGTTTTGTTTTTTTGTGTTTTTTTTGGGTTGGGGGTGAAAAACGAGCCAATCTGACAATTCTGACTTCGGATTCGGATTCAGCGGGTTAAAATACATAAGGATACACTGCGGTGTGGTCCTCCAGACAGACCACTTTTTTTTTGTTTTGGATGTGTTTTTTGGGGTCAGGGATGAAAAACGAACCAACCTGACAATTCTGTCCGCCGGACAGCCCACTTTTTTTTTGTGGGACTGTGTTATAGCTTTTTAAGATGTGTGATAATTTCTAGGATATTTAACATTTAAACTAAATACTTCGTCTTATAGACGTTTGGACGTTACCTTTATACTTAGCAGGGTTGGCATGATTAAAACAAAATGTTTTAAACAAAGTGTCTAAAACATGTTTAAAACATCGCACTGTGTTTTAAAGAAATGTTTAAAACATATTTAATACAAAATGCAATGTTTTAAACAAGTGTTTAAAACACAGTTTAACACACAGTGCGATGTTTTAAATAAATGTATTATTTTGGAGTTTGTGGAAAAGCATGAAAAGTGCCGATGATGGTCCATTCCGATAAATAATTCCGATATACGGACTAAATGATCATTTTATTTAAATGTAAATGTAAAATCCGTTTAAGAGCGCCATCTGACATCAACTGGTAGTAACAAACATAGTGTGCCTGGCACCATTTAATTTTGGTTGAATATAGTTTTAAACGTTTTAAACCTGTTTTAAACACGTTTTAAACATACCTTCAAAAATTAAAAAAAAACCTGTTTTAAACAAAAACAACTGTTCAAAACAAAAAAACTGTTTTTTTGTTTAAAATGAAAAAAAACTGTTTTTTTTTCCAACCCTAATACTTAGAGATCTCTGAAAGCATTAATTCCACAGAAATTAGAAAAGAATGAAATTCATCCTCAATTTAGTAGCTTTCTTATGTTTTCGCTCAATGTAATAACATTCGAGTTATTTGACGAAAACCTATTTGAATTACATCTTTTTTGAAATTTTAACTTAAAAACTATCAACTTATATGAAAAGCTGTTCTCAAAATTTGATTCTCTTTCAGCTTCGATGTTATTTTTCTTTATATAAATTAGCAATTCTCCTCATAATATAGAAACTTTTCTTTTATACATTTACCATTAAGTTGCCAAAAATGAACGAAATCTAATAGTACAGTACCTAGAGGTAAAAAATATGCAAAACTTCGGAATAATGTCATATTGAACGGATTTCGTTCATTTTTGGCAGTATAATAGTAAATGCTTTACAGAAAAGTTTCTATATTGTGCGGGGGCTTGCTAATTTATAGGGGGTGGCACTTCAAAATATATATATTTATTGGAGCTGAAGTAGAATCTGATTTTAAGAAGAAAATGTTCTATGCAATTTTTCACACAAATTGATAGTTTTTAAGTTATAACGACTTCAAAATTGCGATTTTAGGTTTAAAAAAAAAGGTATTTCCAAACGGCTTTCGTCAAGTATCTCGAAAAGTATTACTTTATCGAAAAAATGTTACAGACCAATTACAGAAAGTACAAACTGGGAATTAATTATATTTTTTGTTTATTGATGTAGGATTAATAATTTCGGAGATATTTAAGTTTACATTTGGCATCCAAGTGTTCATAAGATAATTATTTAGACACCTACGTCAAGGATGCTAATAGGTAGAATAATAGGTTATTAATTAAGCTTTCAACTGTTTTTTTATTTGTTTCTGTAGCATAAAAAACAAAGAAGTTATGACCAAAGCAATGTGCGTCTACACATTTTTTTTAATAACAACATCGCCATATTGTTACTGTAATTAGCCAGTAATTAAAAAAAAAAGGAATTTCAAACACTGTTTTTCATTAATATATAGCATGACGTAGATGCTCAAATTTTTTGGTTTGTAGACAGCACTTGCTTTAGAAAAAAATACAGTTTAAACTATTTTCGATAAAATGTAATTTTTTTTCCTTTTCCAAATATCTCAATAAATATTAGTTTTATTTAAAAATGGGTAGAGACCAAAAATAAAGCTCATAAACTCATAATGAATTTCGCTTGTTTATTCATTTACATAGATTCAATAGTTTCGGAGATATGAAAGTTTACAAATGGTGTCTGAACGTTTATAAGACGAAAAATTAATTAATTAAAGACAATTAATTGCGCTTTCAAATAATTTTTTACTCGTTCCTGTAGCATAAGAAATAAAGAAGTTATGACGGAAACATATGCGTATTTATATATTTTTATATAAAAAGTCGCCATTTTATTACTCTAATTAGCCAGTAATTTAAAAAAATTATCTCAAATACAGTTTTTCGTTAAGATGTAGCATTACCTAGATGAACAAATTTTCTTGCTCATTTAAAGTACTTGCATTAGAAAAAAATGCATTTTAAACTTTAAGGGGAATTTCGAAACACTTGGATACCAAATACAAACTTAAATATCTCCGAAATTATTAATCCTACATCAATAAACAAAAAATATAATTAATTCTTTTTAAGCTAAAATCGCAATTTTGAAGTCGTCATAACGTAAAAACTATTAATTTATGTGAAAAATTGCATAGAGCCTTTTCTTCTTAAAATTTGATTCTATTTTAGCTCCGATACATGTATGTATTTTTTAAGTGCCACCCTCTAAGAAGGGGTGGCATCCACCCCCTATAAATTAGCAATCCCTCGCACAATATAGAAACTTGTCTGTGAAGCATTTACTATTATACTGCCAAAAATGAACGAAATCCGTTCAATATGACATTATTCCGAAGTTAAAACCTCTAGTTACTGTACTATAATTCAAATAACATTTTCCAAAGTTAAAACCTCTGGTTATTATTGTATTATATTGTGCCTTTACTGCGTCCTAATAGCCCTGAATCGTAGTCACAGGTTTGTTGTCTGACCTATCATCAAAATAACAAAGTGGGTTATGCCAAAGTGTTTAACAAAAATTGAATTTTATTAATTATTATTTATTTCTTTATTTATTTATTAGCATTTGCATATTTGGTTGATTATTACAGGAAATTAGATCGATTTTTTGGGGAATTGAAATCTACTTTTTATATAGCCATAAAAAATAATCCCTGGTGTGTATGCTTCATTTTGTTCCGCTGTAAGTTGTAACAGTTTTAAATGATCACTACTCAATGCGTATAAATGAAACAATAAATACCAACATTATTAACAGGAAAATTTATAGTTTTACAAGTAGTGATTTATCTTACGATTTGACCTCTAAAATCTTCGAATCAGATGTTTTCCAGATATTATTGAATAAATAATATATATAATTGAAAGTAAGAGCGTAATGCGGTAATTTTCTTATTATATGAAAAGGTTCGTCTCTTGACGTATTGTTGAAATCTCCCAAAGGTGAGACTTAAAATAGCAACTAGTAGTTATTTTCTTTTCTGCCTATGTGAACCATTCAGTAATTTTAAATTATATAATTTACACTAAGTATAAAAGTTATTGAAGTTTTTATAATGGATTTGGGGTTAGAGTTGTGACCTGTGTTCTAAATTTCAAGTTGCTGAGTATGCTGGAAGTACGCTTTTCCCACTCTTCCTTCCTGTATTGAGATGTGCGGCAGAAATATTGATAATATTGCATGAGACAAGATTTTTTTTGTCGCAAATTTGTTAGGAGCAGCTAACGCTGAATCTTATTTCGAAAGTTAAGAATTCAAAATGGCGAATCCTATATGGCCGTCATAATTTACAATATTTTTGTAGATTTACATAAGATTTGATACATGAATATTCAGGATCGTCTTTTACTGTATAGAAGCTAAATAAAGAGGCCACTAAAAAGCATGAAAGTATTTTTTTGAAAAAAAATTAAACTGCCTTCAAGAAAGGTCTCCAAAATTTGGGAAATAACATTTCACTGTCGCCCACTTAATTGAAACTTATTTTTAGCGACCCACTTTGAAGACATTTCAATTTTTTGTAATTCATCATTTTGTTAATTTCCATGAAAAAATAATATATGGGAGGTAACGGCTTCTTCCGAGGGAATACCCGATCTCGGAATATGATTATTGTTTATAAATTCAGGTACCTTCGAAAGTTCAAGAACATATTCCTATTATTGGAAGGCATCTCAAAAATACATTTAACATCATTTCTCTTCAACGAGTATCTGTTATGACTCACGGTACTATTTTTAATCGTATTTGATGAACAATTTATATGATAAGTAGGTAATTTACATTGTTTTGGATTTTTTATTTCCAAATTTAGCATCTTGTATTCCAAGGTTAAAAATGCATGATATTTAGAAAAGATTTACATTTTGTAATATAACCTGTTTCTCGCATTTCTGCTACTGGTGTAGTGTATCGTTTACACCTACTTATTGTTAATATGTGTTGTCCTTCGCAAAATGTGCGGCTGTGAGTATACAAGGTGGTCCGTAAATAATTATCCATAAAGCAAAAGAGGATTTCTGCCATTAAAATATTGTGATTTAGCTAAACTTCCCGCAGTCCAAAAGTTGTTTAACGGAAATATCTGGTGTTAGAGGCGATATTATATTTTTAATTTTCTCACAATTTTTTCAAATATTGGTAAATAAAATCTGCTCCCATTTTTTGTGTAAATCTTACAGGGCGCCACATAAGCAATGTTTATGATGTAAATGTATGCTTAATTTTTTGCTCTTAATGTTATCGCTTTCTTTTATTAAAAAACCCTAAACCTACCTCATTTTGGCGGAAACATAGTATATCTGTTATTAGCCTTCGTTTTCGAGTTAATCGCATTTAACAATCGGCCGCGTAATTTATTATGAGAAATGTTAACGTAGTAGGCGCCGCACAGTGTGGAATTTTCATAATCTAGGCGGACAAAATACCATTTTGGCAAGTGTATAATATTTTAATGAACATCTTAATTTCCGAAAGTAAAATGATCAAACTTCATAAGCATATATATTTTTTTTTATCAGCAACATTCAAAACATCCAAACAGGTGTCGTAAACTGTCGTGTTTCCTTGTTCACGCTATACCAAGTAGGGATAAACTGAATGAACACGCTTCAACCTGCGGTTTACATGTTTTAATGACAATATTATTTTAATGGTATTTGAAGGTAAGTGGCCATATAATTTTATTCTTGAAAAATTATTCTATAAGACTAAAAATGACGATAAAAGTTTGAGCTTGAGATAACATGGAAAAATTATATTTTATAAATAAATAACTAAACTTTTAACTAATAACTCCACAGTCTACCCTCAACTTCTTGTATTAAAAAAAAGGTTAGTTTGTATGCTTCTAATATCAGAAATAAAAAGTTGCGCGAGCTTGCGCTCTCACTAGTTTTTTCTTAATTTCAGAATGAGTGTCGAAATTTCTCGGAGGTCAATTTTTGAAATATGGCAAAGCAAGTCAGATGCCATAATGTCTTATATTTTACAAAAGTTACTCATTCACAAATAGTATTCTGAGCAGCATTCGTAAGTCAGTAGACCTTGTTTGCAGTAAGACAGGGCAAAGATGGGCTAAGTCGGATAGACATCAGGAGTTATTTTTAAAACATAATGGTTCTTGGCTTGATGGTAGTTTGTTGCTGCCTGACATTGCTTCCTTGGCCTTTTTTATTAATGTGCCCTGCTTTGCTGGGGCACCAGAGAGTTCTTTAACTATCGACGCTGAATTCCTTTTACCTACTACTTTTATTGCACTTACAAGCGGTAGTTCTTCGTGAGAAGCAGAATTAACGAGATGAAGAATTTTACCTTTTTTACTTTTGTAGCTGGGGCCTAACGCATGTAATAGGGGTAATATTTTCCTTTGAAGTAGAGGGTATAGCTTGGTAAACAATAGAAACACACTACCATCAAACCAAGAACCATTATGTTTTAAAAATCGCTCCTGATGTCTATCCGACTTTGCCCATCTTTGCCCTATCTTGCTGCAAACAAGGTTTACTGACTTGCGAATGCTGCTCAGAATACTATTTGGGAATGAGTGGTTACCTATCTTTTGTAAAATAAAGACATTATGGCATCTGATTTGCTTTACCTGGGATTGGAGACCCATATTTCAAAAATTGACCTCCGAGAAATTTCGATACTCATTCTGAAATTAAGAAAAAACTAGTGAGAGCGCAAGCTCGCGCAATTTTTTCTTTCTGGTATTAGAAGTTCACAAACTAACCTTTTTTTTTTTAATATAAGTAGTATTCGGAGGTATGAGTTAAAAGTTTAGTTATTTATTTATAAAATATAATTTTTCCATGTCATCTCAAGCTCAAACTTTTATCTTCTTTTTTAGTCTTATAGAATAATTTTTCAAAAATAAAATTATATGGCCACTTACCTTCAAATACCATTAAAATAATATTGTCACTAAAACATATGTAAACCGCAGGTACACTTGTACTTAACTAAAAAGTTGAAGCGTGTCCATTCAGTTTATCCCTACTTGGTATAGCGTGAACAAGGAAACACGACAGTTTATGATACTTATTTGGATGTTTTGAATGTTGCTGATAAAAAAATATATATGCTTATGAAGTTTGACCATTTTACTTTCAGAAATTAAGATGTTTATTAAAATATCATGCATTTGCCAAAATGGTATTTTGTCCGCCTAGATTACGAAAATTCCACACTGTGCGTCGATGCCAACAATACTTTTGACAATATGAAATTTTTTTGCTCTATGAGCATGGGCGCAGCCAGGGGGGGAGCCATGCCCCCCCCCCCCCCAAGACGTCTTCCATGAGCCAAAAAATAAAGAAGCATAATCTCTATCAGTACAAAGCAGTATCCAAATTATCCCTTGAAATAAATATTTTGTAATTAATGCCAATATTATCTAGTAGAGGAATTTATATACACATCCGTTTTCAACCATTTTCTGAAAAATTTTCCTCATCCTCTGGGGAGGCCGGTTCTATTGCCCCCCCTCCCCCCCCCAGATGAATTTTCTGGCTGCGCCACTGTCTATGAGCAATATTTGCGGTTTTAGAGATGTACCGATCAAATGCAATATACTTTTCGTTTTTATATTTGCGAAGAGTGTAATGAGACCTTAATTGTTTATAGTGTCCTCCAAAAAGGCTGCACCATATGGGAAACCTCGTGGGAAATTGTTGTTACTGACTTTCTGAAAAAGAGGCTGCACAAATGTGTGTTAGTCCTGGCGCTTTAGGTCGGATAATTAATTTTTTTGAAATTGTCTCAAGAGTAAACTATCTTTATTTTTAAAGATATATAGAAAAATATTATTTAAAGAAATTGCCTATAATACGAAGGTCAAATTTGGTTGTTCTATTTTAAAAATAATAATTTTCCACTTTTTTACGCATAATTCCTGAACTATAATTTTAAATGTTTTTCTGTTATTAATAATGCTCTCTATTTAATAGTTTCAGCGTAAGTAATGGATTAAAATAAACTTTGACGAACTTTTAGCAGTACTTTTTTGACCAAATAAATATTTTATGAAAAAATGCTGAATTTTTTGTTGCATGGTTGTTCTCTTTTTGCCAATGTTAACTTTTTCGAAATTTTTTAATACAAATCGCCTAAAGAGTTTTATTTAGCGATTTATGTTAAAAAATTTTGAAAAAGTTCACATTGGAAAAAAGAGAACAACTATGCACCAGGAAATACAGCATTTTTTCCCAAAATATTTATTTGGTCAAAAAAGTACTGCTTAAAGTTCTTCAAAGTGGATTTTAATCCATTACTTAGGCTGAAACTATTAAATAGAGAGATTTATTAATAACAGAAAAATATTTTAAAATATAGTTAAGGAATTACGTATAAAAAAGTGGAAAATTTTTATTTTTAAAATAGAACAACCAAAGATACCTGGATAGAACTTCGCATTATATCCAACTTCTTTAAATAACATTTTTCGATATCGTCAAAAATAGAGACAATGTCAAAAAAATTAATTTTCCGACCTAAGCGCCAGGACTAACACACATCTGTGCTTCGACTTTTTCGTTTGAGAACTGCACTAACTTTTATCAAATATAAAATTTTTCAGAAAGTTAATAACAACAGAGTTTCCCACGTTGGTGCAGACTTTTTGGCGGACACTGTATATGCGTTAGTCAGCTTTAGATCTGGAATTATTTGAAATGTTAAGGATAGGATTTTGCAGAGTGTGACAGAAATCTGCATTTATTCTCGATTTATTGTAAATATTTAAAAAAACAACATAGTATAGTGTTTAAAATGTTTTAGTTACTTGCTATTGTTCTAACGAATACATTCTATATATATTTTTTATTGTCAATTTTTGTTGTACTTGAGTATTGTAGTTTGTCAATGAAAATAGTTCCTAATTTCATTATTAGAGCATGGCATTTAACTATATACAAAATGTATGATAAAAATTGTATCTGCTTGTACTCCTTATAGCAATGGGAAGTATCTGAAATTATTTTAAAGATTATACCATTTATGATTTTTTAGATATTTATAATAAACCGAAAATAAGCATATAGGCCAGTAAGCTTAAAATCCAAGTCGGAAATAATTGCTGCAAAAGGTTTTATTGTTTTAATGGCTTCATTTGTTGCCTAATATGACTATCCCCCAGCGGAGTTGTGCTTAAGTGGTGGGGGGTAAAAATGTACCCCCAAAGGGGTATTTTTGCGGTTTTACGGTTATATCTCGTAAAGAACTCACAATATCGGAAACATAGTCCTATTAAAAGGGCATTAAATTCTGCATTGAATGAGACCAGACGCATATTTTTTTGACCACCCATTCCCGTACTAGTGCTCATCAAAGTTGGACAAATTTTACATATTTATGAAAAATGTGTTATTTACACTATATTAAACATAGTACTCCATGGTACTAGTCTTGTACTTAGTAAATATATAAAATATTAAAATTGTAGAATGTATAAAAAGATAATATTAAAAAATGGTTTCATATAGAATATTATGAGATCCACTCAACTAATATAAACATGGAGGCAGGATAAGATACACAATTCTTTAAATCGAAGCAAAAGACACACTACTCTGAGGTCATATCTACCGAGTTAATAGTAGTGACCATGACTCAGGAGCAATTCCTTTCCAACGACAGAAATAAAGCACGTCTTATTAGCTTGCTTACTAAGAGGCTTGAAGGTGAAGGCTTCTCAGTAAAGCAAGCTAATGAAGACGCAGACCACTTGATTCTTGCCACGGCCCTTGAAGTATCACAGGCGCATGAGAAGGTTGTGGTAGTTGGTGAGGATACGGATCTCCTCATCATGCTCAATGCCCTAGCCACACCATCAGCAAACATATATTTCTCAAAACTTGGAAGAGGAACGATCCCATCAAAAGTATTTGGTTCCAGCAGCTTCAAACTGGCAGACAACATCAGAAGGCCACCCATATTTCTCCACGCCATAAGTGGATGTGACACAACTTTAGCACTCTTCAGGCAAGGTAAGAAGAAGATGTTGGTCGAAAATAAATGTCTTGAAGAAATCAAACCTTTCATCGAGCATGACACATGACACTCAAGCTGAAGCTATTGCCGAAGCTGGCCTGGTTTTTAACAACAATTTTTGTTATTATGAAATATAATCATCATTAATTGATCTCAAGAATTGTGTATCTTATCCTGCCTCCATATTTATATCAGTTGAATGGATCTCGTAATATTCTATATGAAACCATTTTTTAATATTATCTTTTTATATATTCTACAATTTTAATATGTTATATATTTACTAAGTACAAGACTAGTACAATGGGGTGCTATAGTACTATGTTTCATATAGTGTAAATAACACATTTTTCATAAATATGTAAAATTTGTCCATCTTTGATGAGCACTAGTATGGGAAAGGGTGGTCAAAAAAATATGTGTCTGGTCTTATTCAATGCAGAATAGGGCCGTTGACCATTTTTTAAAAATTTTATGTTCAAATACTTTATTAAATTTTATTTGACCCGTATTTTTTTATTTTACAATCTAAAGTCATTTTAATAGTGAAATTAATTATTTAAATTAAGAAATTTTGAATTCGCGCCCATCGCCACGTGAGCGCATGCGCAGTTATATAAAGGAATAATCGACGGGCGTCGTTTGCTTTGCTTATTTGCTGTTAGCATATAGTCCAGTCAACTTTCCCCTCTAATTTGAGTGCTAATGAATGGATTTTGACGAAACCTTGTGCACTGTGTTTGTAATGACGTTAATAAAAGAGTTAAAAAAAGATCAGAGTAGGAAATGGTCGGAAGAGGTAGAATTAGGTCAAAAATTAAAGAGAAACAATGAATTTACCTTTTCTTGCCAAAAATAATATGTTTTTACTCTTGTGAATTTTTTTCGAAAAATGCATATTTTTGGAGATATGGCCTCTCGAAAATTCCTAAAAGTGGAGGAGGGGAAATGTAGAAGTTGAAAAAAAATCTGAAACAATTCAGGTGAATATGTTATCGAAATTCAAGACTTTTTTTATTTGCAACTTGTCTGTAAAGTGCGTTTCCACCGAGTTATTCCAGAAAAACATGAAACACTACCTCTTTCTTTAAAATTGTAGCACTTTAAAAATATTTAATTTATAAATTTGAAAAAATTCAGACGTATGCATTGAGGCCTTCTAAACATTTTTTGTCTATTGGAATTTTTTTGTAACTTGCTAATTTTCCGAGTTACAGGCAATTTTTTCACAAAACAGATAATGTACCATATTTTTTGCACAAAAAATACATGAAAATTCTAAAAATGAACGTCATTTATGTATATTATAAAAAAGTATGGACCTATATAGTTATACCATTTTTAAAAGTTCAATATGATTTTTATATTTTTATGTATTTTTTAATGTGCAAAAAATGTAGTACATTAGTTATCGTGAAAAACTGCCTGTAACTCGGAAAATTAGCAAGTTACAAAAAAATTCCAAGAGACAAAAAATGTTTAGAAGGCCTCAATGCATATATCTTTAATAATTTTTAAATTACATATTTTTAAAGTGCTACAATTTCAAAGAAAGTGGTAGTTTTTCATGTTTTTTCCGGAATAACTCGGTAAAAACGCACTTTACAGAAAAGTTGCAAATAAAAAAAGTCTTGTATTTCGATGATACATTCACCTGAATTTTTTCAGATTTTTTTCAACTTTTACATTTCCCCTCCCCCACTTTTAGGAATTTTCGACTGGCCATATCTCCAAAAATATGCATTTCTCGAAAAAATTCGCATGAGTAAAAACATCGTATTTTGAGCCAAAAAAGGTAAATTTATTGTTTCTTTTCCATTTTTGAGCTAATCAAGTTACGAAACCCGTGATAAAAGGAGTGTTTTCTACCCTTTCCGATCCTTTCTTACTCTAATCATTTTTTCAACTTTTTTATTAACGTCGTTACAAACACATTGCATAAGGTTTTATCAAAATCCATTCTTTAGCACTCAAATTAGAGATTTTGGTCATTTTAGCGCTCTGTTGACTGGACTAATAGATCAAAATTAGTATCGACGTGAGTCATATAGTATATATTTTAAAGAATTACTAACCTCAAATGTTTAACATTTCGGGATTCGGCACTTAAATAGTTCAAATTGTCCACATAAAACTCGTGTACCATATAAAAATCCACTATAGGTAAATTCTCTGAAGTACCTTTCACAAAATTAGGTTCCATTATAAACAAATATTAAATATTAAACACACAATGCAAATGTAAACAAATATAGAATGTAAACAACAAATCCACAGAGCACCACTACCAACATGAAAATTCTCTAGAATTGAATGATCATCAGATACGTCACCGTTTACCGCCTTTTTATTTTCAAAACCAATTTGTTCTTGCATGTGATGATTAGAACTTTTTTTAATATGATATATGCAATGTATATTTAATATACTTTTTGATCATGTAACAATATTTTGTAAATTTTGTTGAAGGAAACGACCCTATTTAATGCGTTTTCCATATTGTGAGTCCTTTACGAGATATAACCGTAAAACCGCAAAAATACCCCTTTTGGGGGTGCATTTTTACCCCCCACCGCTTAAGCCCCCCGCCGGGAGGGGGGGACCTAGGATAGTCATATTAGGCAACAAATGAAGCCATTAAAACAATAAAACCTTTTGTAGCAATTATTTCCGATTCGTCTAATTTTTTGGTTTTACACTACTGACCTAATATTTCCCTTTCACTCTGCAAAATCCTTCCATTGAAAGGGATATCTAGTTTAAGACCACTCTGTATGCTGAATTTTAAAAGGAGCGTTAATAATCTTGATTGCAACTAATGTATTAAATTAATTATTTCATTTTTAAGTGCAACTTTTTTATACCATTGTGGCCTGAATATAATAAGGATAATATTGGAGTACAAGTAGATCAATCCAATTTATAAATAACAAAATCGACCGGAAAATAGGTAATCATGTACATAAATTCTTTTTAATATATTATTAAAAGCATTAACTGTGGTTTTATTAAATATTGCAAAATTTGTTATACTAATATAATAACCGCTAATAATTAATAATCGATTTAAAAGATTGAGAAATTGTAAAAATTGTTTAATAACATACCAAAATAATAATAGACCCTTGACTCATATTTTTCCACAATGCTGATTATGATGAATAACATAAAGACTTGGTTTTTGTCGTATAAACCGTATAATTATGTTTTGATCTTAATATGATACAAGCGGTCATTCATTAGGCTTTGTTGAGTGTTCTTTAAAAATATGCATAGCTTAAAACAGATTACATAGGTTTTATACTGAAAAATCCTATCGTAAAGTTAATTCTCTATAAGTTATTAAAAGCAGAGATGGGTAAAGGAAACTTTACAATAAATGTTTCCAGGAAATATTCCGGAGTTTCAGGAACGAATTTTGATAATAATGAAAGTTTTCAATAAAATATTTGGATATTGCGAAAGTTCTCAAAGGAAACTTTCCCGAAATTTTGGAAACTTTTCAATATTCCAATATTTTGAAAACTTTCATTTTTATCAAAACTTAGTTCCGAAAACTTTCAATTGGAAAGTTTCCTTTCCATCTCTGATAAAAAGTAAAGTTGATTATCGCAGCAATATAAAAATTAAGTAGTTTTAGTTTAGAATAGGAAGATAGTATTGTGACGTGCTTACACCCTTTTTGTAAACACCCTGTATCGTGGGTTCGGAAATTATAACAACCAGGGTAACACTAAACACTAATTTATTAACTTACTTAATTACAACAATAACTACTTGGCTAATAACACACTGTGTACTACTTGATCACTTTACTCTCTTCTGATCTTACTACTCTTGCTATCTAAACTGAACTTTTCAACTGACAATTAGTACTGCACTAACTTCTCTTCTTTTGGTTTACTCCATGCCTTATATACCTAAAGATGACAGATCTAGAAGCTTCTCTGATGACGTCACCATACTCTAGACAGTTCCAGAACAGATATGTCATCACTCTAGACCTTCTAGTAAGTTCTTTCCACATTCAGACATCCGAACTACTGAATTCTGTGCCTACTTTTCAGTGCAACTAACATAACCTTAAATCTTAAGGGGTTGCAACATATTACAGTATTCTATATAATAAGACAAAAGTTCTGAATAACCGATATTTTAAAATTATTAACCAAAAAGTTACAGGTGTTTTCAAAATTTACATAGACAAACAAATTTTAAAAAAACACATAGCAAATCACTTTTTAACTCCTGACCCCAAAAGAGAAAATGATGCAGCTGTGTTAAGGTTGGATTGCGCTGAACAGTGGGCTCTAATGACCATGGGCAAGGATGTTTAAATTCCGAATTTGAAGAAGAGTTCCTCGATATTCCTTAATGAGTAAAATTGGGCAGAATTTTAGTAGAATAGGCCTATAAGCGAAACTACTTTAAAAAAACGCACCGAGAAGCTTTACCTTGTTTATGTGACGTTTGATTTTTACTTTATCAATAAACTATTAAGATGGAGTTGAATTTTGTGAAAGGAGATTCGTCCAATTTGCCCAAAGCTGATTATGACTTGACAGATTCTTTCTATAACAGAATTTGGATTTTTGAAAGGATGGGATTAAAAATATTGGAAGCTTGCCACCAAGTTCTTCGAATATCAATTTTTTCAGAACAGTTACAAATTTTTTTTCCGAAGCACTTATATTTGTGTTTCCACGACTTTTATAAAATACCTTTTAAATGGCATTATCTACTATTTGTAAATTACAGCAAGGGTGGAAACGAGCTCAAATTAAAAAATACAGCTTTGTGGAAAAAAAGGGAAAATAAATAAAAATCACTTGCGTCAAAACCCGCTAACATGCATCTTATAGAGAGAATTCCGCTCTATAAATTCATTCCTGGGCATTTTTCTCGTTAAAGTAACCACGTTTAAGATATTCGCTGTGAAACTTCGAATAGGATCGATTTTTACCTGTGCGCTCCTCTGTTCGGAGGCACGAAATAGGTGAGGATAATCCACAATGTTAATAGGACATTTTTTATGCAGAATATAATGACATTTTTTTTATTTCCTGTACCTTTTTCTCTTGCTACGAACATTTTACAAGACAAAAATGAAAAACCAGCTTTAAGTCCCCGTTAGAGGGGGCTTTTTGCATATGTCTAATTTGCGTGGACTATTGGGAGAATTCGGGGAAAATTTCAGCACCCCCCCCCCCAACGTCAATTTTTATTTTGAAAGTATCTTTTTTATGTGGTTCGAGTTGGGAAATTCAAGCTTCAAGTTGGAAGAATTCGAAAAAAATTTCACCCACCCCCCCCGCTCATCAATTTTCATTTTGGAGAAAATTTTTTTGAGGAGTTGGGAAAATTCCTGTAATGAGAATTGGAAATTATTGGACCCCCCCCCCCCAACAGTCTGATACCGTATAGAATGGCCCATTAAAGTAGACAGGTAGAATTAAAATAAAGCAGAGGTCCCGCTTCAAAGTATACGATTTTGGATTCTCATAGGTTATAAATTGTAACTTGAAGCGTTCTTCTGCTTATATTTTTTGGTTACAGAGAAACGGTCACCTGATATGGCAAATCTGACATCGCCTTCGGATTCAGCGACCCCAAGAACAAACGATTTCAGTGGTAACAGTTAGAGTTCAACCTCCAATTTTTTTGTTTGCATTTTTGAATACATATATTAGTACAGTAACTAGAGGTTTTAACTTCGGAATAATGTCATATTGAACGGATTTCGTCCATTTTTGGCAGTATACTAGTAAATGCTTCACAGAAAGGTTTCTGTATTTGCAGGGGCTTGCTAATTTATAGGGGGTGGATGCCACCCCTTCTCAGGGGGTGGAACCTAAAAAATATATATGTTATATGCTAAACAAACTGTATTAATTCATTCGAATGTATAAGTATCTTATCCAACAAGTAACTTTATATCCTTATCTCGGTACGTGATATAATTTGATATACCTTATCTAAAGCGATAACAACTTCCTTTTAAAACAAAGCTTTCTCATGTAAAACGCTGGCACAGCATGATTTCTAAGAAATGCATGTGCCTACGTTGATAACGATGTTATAAATATGACCAAGAGATACACTTGCAGTCAGTCTACATTTATTCTTTATACCTACAACATTTAACTATTGTAACAAATATATAATCATATAAAATATTTTGTAAAACCAAGAATAAAAGTTTTTAAAAAGTGAACACAGTTCTAAGCGATATAAAAGTGGCGCAGTCGGTAGGATTGGTAATAACGCCTGGAAGAAGAGCCTAACCAACGAAAACCTCCTCGAAGAATAAGGAACACCCCAAAAAGGGCCTAACTTCAGGAAAGGATCGCCGGAACAAGGAGACCTTTGACGACGGGCGGCGGATTCCAATCCCTAAATCAAGAAAGAACCTACAAATGAATATTTATTACGTGTAAGTACTTATTGAATCATCTCGTTTTTAGTGCAAATTTAATTAAAATAATAATCATTTCTTGCGTATTGTCCGTGGAAAGAACAGTTCTGTTGTCCATTGCTATTATAAGTAAAATAAATCTAAGTTTTCAAATTCAAATTAGTTTATGCCAGTAACTACTCGAAATATGGCTCACCAACAACAACAACAAAACCAACAACAGCACGAGCCACAACCTCAACCTCAACCAGACGCTGTTGAACCGTATAAATTGAGCGAAATATTTTCAATTATTCCTGAATATGACGGTAATCAAATAAATTTAAATACATTCCTAAATTCATGCAGAACCGCTTATGGCATGTCGATTGGTAACCAGGTGGTACTTTTAACTGTTCATATAAAAAACAAATTAAAAGGCCGTGCAGCTGAACTAGTGAACTCTAGAAATCCCACTCATTGGGAAGAAATTAAGACTCTTTTAGAGAATCATTTTGGTGATAGTAGAGACCTAACCTCCTTGATACAAGACTTGCAAAGAATGCGACAACTTCCCGGTGAATCTCCTCTCACGTTTATTGCGCGCTTACAAACTCACGAAGCAAAAATGCATGCTTCTGTTCATAAACAGCGGTTAACAGCGGCACAAAAACAAGCCCAAACGCAATTAACTGAGGGCATGGTTTTGAACACCCTACTCACGGGACTAGAACCCAAACTTGCGCATGTTGTTAGGGCAAGCGACCCTGAGAATATGCTAAAAGCAATAACGAGAGTTCGAAAAGAACTCCAACTAAATTACTTTGAAACACAAAAAACCAATCGCAACAATAGTGCAATCACTCCCACGCGTAACCAAAACTTCCCCTTACCTGCAAGACATTGTTCATTTTGCAAACGTACGGGACACGTCGCTAATGAATGTCGTCAGAGACAACAAAGTTCTCGACCCCCAAATTTTGGTACTCCCCAAATCTATCCTAGGCCTAATTACTATAATCAAAATCCTGGAAATTCGCAAAATTTCCAACAACAAAGACCTAACTATTATAACCAAAATCCTGGAAGCTCACAAAACTTCCAGCAACAAAGACCACCCGTCATTGCACCAAACCCAAATTTCAATAATGCAAGACCACCTGCGATTCAACCTAACCCTAATTATTATAGACCAAATTCAAATAGAAAAACGCTTCATCTCAATCAAAATACTGAACCCGAAAACCTAGAGCAACAAAATCAAAGTTATTACGTTCACGATAACCCTTACGAAAATATTAACGAGGGATATTATACTGATAATAACCCCTACGCAAGTCCGAACTATTATACAGCTAATACTTCGGAATACGACAACAACAATCCACTTTCGATACAACACCTGTATATAATCGGGATTTTCGATCAGGCCCACATGCCCAGTCGGACCCGCCTTATCACAAAACCGGAGACCCCGAGATGACAGTATTGCAAACCCAATTTGGCAAAATGAACTTGGACAATTTCAACCCGAATCTCAACTTCCCGGAACAACAGTTCCTATAAGCCCCTTATTGTCTGTCAAATCCAAAAATTTGTATTATATCTATGACATTACTAACACGCATAGATTATTAATAGACACGGGCGCAGGACTATCCATATTCAAACCCAAAATTTGTGAAAATTATAGTAGATGTCCGGAAAACATTACGATCCAAGGCATAACTGACCAAAAAATAAATATTAACGAAGCCGTCTTTATCCCGTTTGACAACAATGAACCATTTAAAATTTATGTATGTGATCTTGACATAGAATTCGATGGACTCCTAGGGTCTGATTTCTTAGAACATTATAATTGTATAGTGGATATAAAAAACAAAAAACTTGTAACAAATTTCAAAACAATCCCGATCCACAAAGTCACGGACCAGGGTCTGCCAAACATACAAAATTACCCAAATCCAGATAATCGCGATACCACTCGTAATATATCAAATATAATTTCAGTTGAACCACGTATAGAACAAATTACCAAACTTAAATGTCACTTGTCCAATACAGAAGCTATACTGCTAGCTACCGAAGTAGACAAGGTAAGACTACCTAACGCGATAGTTCAGATAGACGATAAAGGTGAATTTATTACCTCTATATTAAACGTAAACGCGGTACCCAAAACCGTTAATTTTTCAAATTTAAAACTAGAACCGATCCAAAATTTCTCACTGAATTATGTGGATGAAGAAACCTCCCAAACTTTCGTAGACAGACATTATGAAATAAAAAACCAACTCCGTCTAGACCACCTAAACATGGAAGAAAATAATAACTCAACTTTGTCTAGAATATGCGGACATTTTTTATCTTGAAGGTGACCAACTAACTTTCACCAATGAAATTAAACACGCGATAGATACCAATGACGCGAAACCAGTATTCACGAAATCGTACCGATACCCTCAGATACACAAAGAAGAAGTCAAAACGCAGGTATCCAAAATGTTAGAACAAAATATTATTCGTCCCTCTAACTCCCCCTGGTCATCTCCAGTGTGGGTTGTCCCTAAGAAACTTGATGCTTCGGGTAAGCCGAAATGGCGTGTGGTTGTAGACTACAGAAAACTCAATGAGTTAACTGTAGGAGACAAATACCCTCTACCCAACATCTCAGATCTCCTGGATCAATTAGGCAAGTGCCAGTACTTCACAACATTGGACTTGGCCTCTGGGTTCCACCAGATCGAGATAGACCCGAAAGACATCCCGAAAAGTGCATTTAGCGTAGACAACGGGCACTATGAATTCGTTCGTATGCCCTTCGGCCTTAAAAACGCCCATTCCACCTTCCAAAGGGTTATGGACAACATCCTCATGGGCATCCAGAACGGGAGATGTCTGGTATATATGGATGATATTATCATATATTCCCCGACAGTTCACGAACACATTTCTCGTCTCACAGAAGTGTTCAAACGCCTTCGAAATGCTAACTTAAAAATCCAACCTGATAAATGCGAGTTCCTTCGTAAGGAAGTCGCATACCTGGGTCACCTCATAACTAAAGAAGGAGTAAAACCAAACCCCGATAAGGTACAGTGCATCCAAAACTTTCCGCAACCCACTAACCAGAAGGAAATCAAATCCTTCCTCGGGTTGGCAGGTTATTATCGCAGATTTATAAGTAATTTCGCGAAACTATCCAAGCCCCTCACCAAATTGTTACAAAAGGATGTCCCTTTTGCTTTCGACTCAGAATGTCACAAATCCTTCAAGGAATTGAAACAAGCTCTCACTTCGACCCCAGTACTTATCTACCCAAACTTCGACGAAACGTTTCTACTCACCACTGATGCAAGCGCGTTCGCCATCGGCGCCGTGCTCTCACAAGGCCCAATTGGCAAAGACTTACCAATAGCTTTCGCCTCAAGGACCCTCTGTAAAGCCGAAACCAAATACTCAACCATAGAGCGTGAACTTTTAGCTATAGTATGGGCCGTGAAACACTTCCGTCCGTACATATTTGGTCGAAAGTTCAAACTAATAACTGACCATAGGCCTTTAACGTGGCTCTTTTCGATAAAAGACCCCGGTAGCCGCCTAGCACGCTGGCGACTGAAGCTTGAAGAGTACGAATACGAAATCGAATATAAACCCGGCCGCATTAATAAAAATGCAGACGCTCTTTCCCGCATAAAGATAAATCACATTCAAGATTCCTCTAACTTTCAAGCAGAATCAAAACTAGTAACGTACCCCATTCAAAGTCCCTCAACTCCAATAGAACCCGATCCTGATAGTCAGGACACGACAAGCGACACGACGGAAACAAACGAACAAGAAGATGTCCTGAACGAATTCGAAACTTTCGTAAAATTGTATAAAACCAAGTCACTTATCGACTATTCTAAAATTGAATTTTCAAACGGGCAACTCTTGGACAAAACCAACAAAAATATAGTGACCTTTTTCCAACAAAACAATCTCAAAGATTTTCATTATAAAATCCTTGAAGACTTGTTCGAAGAAAACGCAGACTTCCGAGATTTAGAATTAAATAAATTATCGAGTAAGTCGGTGCGACATAGAAACTATTTTATCGTGGCTCTACCATACGACCCCGAAACCGTAATCCAAAATCTATTTATCTCCCTATACAAAGGTCGTGAAGAGTTCGACGACTCCAAAACGTATTGTATCGAAAACAACGTCGAACTCCCTATTCTTGAAATTTTGTCATTTCTTTTATCGGAAAAAGACGTGAAACTCAAAATATGTCAAAACGTTACTAGAACACCTAGTGACGACGAAATCCCAATTATTATCGACCAGCATCATACTGGCAAAGCTCATCTCCACCGCGGAATAAATGAGACTATTCGTCGTATTCGAGAGAAATACAATTGGAAAGGATTGACAAAAGACGTCGAAAATTTCATAAAAGCCTGCAAAATCTGCCAAGAAACAAAAATCTGTCGCAAAAATTTAGATAACCCTCTCGTAATTACGGAGACGCCTAAATCCCCTTTTGAACGTATAAACATAGACGTCCTAGAAGTCCCAACGAAAAATTATGCACTTACTATACGCGACGAACTTACAAAATTCACTCAAGCGTATCCTATCAAAGATAAATCAGCAAAATCAATCGCAAACACTCTACTCGTTTACTTCCAGCACTTCGGAACACCCCTTCGAATCCATTGCGATTATGGCCGAGAATTCGATAACGCCATCCTAAAAGATTTATGTCTCCTCTATAACATCAAAGTAACGCAGTCTAGTGTTGGACACCCCCAATCTAATGGTTCCTTAGAAAGGTTCCACGCTACCTTGTTGGAAATGATCCGAGCACACGTGGCAGAACACCCTGACGAACACCCCTTCAACATATTACCTTACGCGATAATATGCTATAATACCTCTACTAATAAAACTCACGGATTTACACCCTACGAGTTAGTTTTCGGACACACGTCCAGTAGACCACCTGAGACGCTATATAATCAGGAAGAACTAGTCACGAAATACGTCAGAGACTTAAATAATCGCCTCTCTTATTATTATAAAGTCGCGCGCGCCGGAACTGAAACACAAAAACAAAAAGCGAAAGTTCGGTTCGACGCCCACGTTTCAAAGGAAACCCCCGAATATCAAATTGGTCAAAAGGTGTATTTAAAAGAATCCCAAATCACCGATAAGTTACGTAATAAATATAACGGGCCATTTGAGATTTTGGAACTTCACAAAAACTCAGCCACCCTCCTTAACAAAAAAACAAAACAAAAAACTAAAGCTAACTTTGACAGGTTAAAACCATATATTGAAGCCTAAATTGCCTTACAGGTTCACCTTGCTGATCGGAGCAGCCATGTCCCAGTACCAAATAACACCCATCAATAACACCGTCGGAGTCTATTACCACGACGAAACGAGGATAATAATTTCCAATAATAAATGGACTCTGCTAGTCCATAAAAATCTATCAAGCCTCGAAGAAGCCTTTATCAACAACAACAAAATTTTAGAATCAATTGTAAATATATTCACCCCCGATACACGCGAAACGAAAGAATTCCTAGTCAAAGTCAAAACACACATAACACTCCTAAACCAAGTATCAAATTCCCTTAAGGTAAAATTTGAAGAAATCTTTGTTAACACCAAACGATTCAAGCGCGGTATATTAAATGGAGCAGGTAGTATATTTAAAGCAATTACCGGCAATCTAGATGCGGAAGATGGACAATTCTTCACAGACAGTATTAACAAATTAAACAAAGATCAACATCAAATAGAAAACCTCCTGAAAAATCAAATATCCGTTACATCTACCGTCGTAAAAACCTTTAACGAAACGATCCAAAATATGCAAATTAATATAGTAACGTTTAACGAGGATATGAAAAAGATTCAAATCGGATTGCATAAAGTAAATGATAGAGTTGCACTGGTTCAAGCCGAATTAAAATTTATCGAAACATGTGAAAAATTGACTGAAAGTTACTTGTACCTCCAGAGCAACCTTGATGACATTTTGAACGCGATCACATTTGCTCGCCTGAAAATAATACACTCTTCAATTATTTCACCCGAAAGTTTGATTACTGCACTTCAGGACATTTCTCAAAACTTAGTAAAAAATAATCTACCCCTACCAGTAAAATATTCAGAAATTCCCCAATACCTAGAAATTATCGAACTAGAAGCCTTTCAATCAAAATCAGATCTTGTTTTCGTTCTAAGAATACCACTAGTAAAACAGCAACTCTACACCCTGTATCATTTGTATCCTATCCCTATACTAGACAACAGAACTGGCCTTCACCATGTCTTGTCATTCTCACAAAAATTCATTGCGCGTAACGATGATTCACTAATGTACATTCCCGTCAAGGATCTGAGCACATGCAAACAACTAGATTCCCATAAGAAACTATGCTCAGACCTCTACGCCTACCCGATCGACAGCAGTGCAGCATGCGAAGCCCAGCTACTGAAAAACTTCAGAAAAATCCCCGAAAACTGTGTAAGTTCCCTCGTCTATGGACAAGGTTATAACGTTCAGAAACTACAAGGCAATGTGTGGTTAATAATTGTCTCTGAACCCATTCATATCACCATAAACTGTAATAAAATGGACACGAAAATTACCAGTGTTAATAAGAACTCCATATTAAAACTACATCCGGACTGTTACGCGTTTGTCGGTATAACAAAAGTGCAAGCAGAAAGCCGCAATACCATCAACATTACGGACAATTCACACCCAGTGGTTATACCCTATGACTGTTGTAGTGATATTCCCGAAAAACTCCAGCTACCCAAGTTGGAACCTCTCCAGTTCGATCATCTAAATGTAGAAAATCTAGATATAGCCAACCACAAACTCGAACAATACTCTAGAGATCTAGACAAACTAATAAACGAGCCATTTATAACTAAACATTTTTCCCTAAGCATGTATACGGTTATTGGTCTGTCCATCTGTCTCCTCGCCGCCTTCATCGCCTGGAAATGCAGGAAAAGATGCTGTGGTTGTAAGGAATCCAAGGACGCCACCCCTAATGAGATGCTGAAAAGAATTGGCACCCTTCTGAGAAGAAGACCTCATCTACCAACGGAAGAAGAAGAAATGGCCGATTTTCCCCAAAAAGTCGGTGAATAACACCGACTTTTCAAAAAGAAAGGGAGTTGTTATATGCTAAACAAACTGTATTAATTCATTCGAATGTATAAGTATCTTATCCAACAAGTAACTTTATATCCTTATCTCGGTACGTGATATAATTTGATATACCTTATCTAAAGCGATAACAACTTCCTTTTAAAACAAAGCTTTCTCATGTAAAACGCTGGCACAGCATGATTTCTAAGAAATGCATGTGCCTACGTTGATAACGATGTTATAAATATGACCAAGAGATACACTTGCAGTCAGTCTACATTTATTCTTTATACCTACAACATTTAACTATTGTAACAAATATATAATCATATAAAATATTTTGTAAAACCAAGAATAAAAGTTTTTAAAAAGTGAACACAGTTCTAAGCGATATAAAATATATATTGATTGGAGCTGAAATAGAATCAAATTTTAAGAAGAAAAGATTCTATGCAATTTTTCACGTAAATTGATAGTTTTTTAAGTTATAACGACTTCAAAATTGCGATTTAAAAAAAAAAGGTATTTCCAAACGGCTTTCGTCAAGTATCTAGAAAAATATTACTTTATCGAAAAAATGTTACATTTATTGAGATATTTGGAAAAGGAAAAAAAATTACATTTTATCCAAAATACCTTTATAGTTTAAACTGTATTTTTTTCTAAAGCAAGTGCTGTATACACACCAAAAAATTTGAGCATCTACGTTATGCTATATATTAATGAGAAATAGTGTTTGAAATTCCTTTTTTTTTTTATTACTGGCTAATCACAGCAACAAAATGGCGACGTTGTTATTAAAAAAATGTGTAGACGCACATTGCTTCGGTCATAACTTTTTTGTTTTTTATGCTACAGAAACAAATAAAAAAACAGTTGAAAGCGTAATTAATAACCCATTATTCTACCTATTAGCATCCTTGACGTAGGTGTCACAGTTTTTGAGATATTTAACTGTCACTCTAAATAATTATCTTATGAACACTTGGATACCAAATGTAAACTTAAATATCTCCGAAATCATTAATCCTACATAAATAAACAAAAAATATAATGAATTCCCAGTTTGTACTTTCTGTAATTGGTCTGTAACATTTTTTCGATAAAATAATACTTTTCGAGATACTTGACAAAAGCCGTTTGGAAATACCTTTTTTTTTTTAAGCTAAAATCGCAATTTTGAAGTCGTTATAACTTAAAAACTATCAATTTATGTGAAAAATTGCATAGAACCTTTTCTTCTTAAAATATGATTCTACTTCATATATATTTTTTAAGTACCACCCCCTAAGAGGGGGTGGCATCCACCCCCTATAAATTAGCAAGTTCCCGCACAATATAGAAACCTTTCTGTGAAGCATTTTACTATTATACTGCCAAAAATGAACGAAATCCGTTCAATGTGACATTATTCCGAAGTTTTGCATATTTTTACCTCTAGGTACTGTACTATATTCGTAATGATAATATCAACATTTTTTACCTACAAATTATGACCCAGGAGCTAATTAGAAGGCTATTAGCCTCAAATTCTCAAATAATTTTGACGACCAACGCGTATTTTTCAGGTAAAACTATAATTAAAAAAAATAGTAATCTAGCCCTATTCGGACTGATTTTAATCGAAAGAAGGGCTTTTTAGCTTTAATTTAAAAAAATAAGTCCCCAGCACATCTAACATAGAAGTTAATCGGGAAGTAGTCGCTGACGGCGTTTCCGCTTCTGGCGCATTTTTTGTGTTAAACTAAAATAAAATAAGATCTATTAATCTGACCCTTTTTGGACCCATTTTAGTTGAAAGGTGGGCTCTTTACCTTTAATTTAAAAAAAAATTACGTCCCTAGTACATCTAACATAGAAGTTAGCCGCGAAATAGACGTTCACACCGTTTACGCTTCTAGCACATTTTTTAAGATACACTAAAATAAAATGAGAACTATTAACCTGGCCTTTTCGGACTGATTTTAATCGAAAGGTGGGCTCTTTACCTTTATTTAAAAAAAGAATTAAGTCCCTATCACATCTGACACAAAAGTTAGCCGCGAAACAGACGACATCTTTCGTTGCTAGAGCGTAATTTCTCAAGCAATATGTTAATAAAAAAAAATTGAATAGGCCCATTTCAGACCACTTTCAGTCGAAGGGTGGGTTCTTTAGCTTTAATAAAAAGTCCCCAACACATCTAACATAGAAGTTAAGGGCATTTTTTCACTGGCCGATACGATACCGACATAATACCGACAATGTCGTACCGATACTGATGAATACCATATAATAACACAGTGCCGACAAAATGTGACAAAACGGTATCGTATCGGCAAGTGAAAAAGAGTTCCATATAATTTTATACGTTTGTGCTGCCCCGTTATCATTGTATCGGTGTCGTTGACGAAAATCGGCATCGTTTCGGCCAGTGAAAGAACGCCCTAATCGCGAAATAGTCGTTGACGGCGTTTCCGCTGCTAACGCATTTTTTATGTTAAACTAAAATAAAATAAGATCTATTAAACGCCCATTTCAGACCCATTTTAATCGAAAGGTGGGCTCTTTAGCTTTAATTTAAAAACAAAATTAAGTCCCTAGTACAGCTAACAGATGCGAAACGTCGCGGTGTGAACATCTATTTCGCGGCTAACTTCTATGTTAGATCTACTAGGGACTTAATTTTTTAAACTAAAGCTAAAGAGCCCTCCTTTCGATTAAAATCGGTCCGAATAGGGCCAGGTTAATATATATGTTAATATATATATATATATATATATATATATATATATATATATATATATATATATATATATATATATATATATATATATATATATATATATATATATATATATATATATATATATATATATATATATATATATATATATATATATATATATATATATATATATATATATATATATATATATATATATATATATATATATATATATATATATATATATATATATATATATATACAGTGTGGCTACAATTTCGTGGACACAAGCCTGTATCTATGTTATTACTTGACGGATCGTTTTCTAATTTGGGCAGGCCACATATACCATGGTAGTGCATATTTAGAACCTAATAGAATACATTTTAATCATAGGCGTGCGTTGCAGGAAATAAATAAAGGGGCAAATTTTTACGATTTTTTATTAGCGAATCGGATAGAAAAAAATCGATGTCATATTCTTATTTATCACCCTCGAAAACATACCTGAAACAAGTTTCATCCAAATCCTACAATTCTAATAATCTCAACTTTTTCAGCAAATGATAAATGATTTTCTGGCATTGTATTAGAAATCACAATTATTTGAAGTCTAAATTCAACACTAAAATATAAACTACTTAGCTTATGTCACAATATGACATTTCGACAAATAAAGCCATTCCATGGCACCATTGGATTTTGCATTATAATTGCAAGCAGTAAAGATTGATAAATTATTGTTTTATTATTTTTAGAATTCCCTTTTAATTTGCTCTTACATTGTGTACTAAGTAAATTAGTTGCTAAAAAATCTCATGACAATTCTTATGATTAGAGTAAAAAAGCAGCGAGAGTTCTTAATCACCGATATGCTTAACCGTCCTTCTAGTTAGTTTTAACAGATTGTCTAAAAAGGGAATAACGAAAGAAAATTGAAATATTTCTTTATTTTCTGAGCAACCCTGCATAGGATTTGGATGAAACTTGTTTCAGGTATGTTTTCGAGGGTGATAAATAAGAATATGACATCGATTTTTTTCTATCCGATTCGCTAATAAAAAATCGTAAAAATTTGCCCCTTTATTTATTTCCTGCAACGCACGCCTATGATTAAAATGTATTCTATTAGGTTCTAAATATGCACTACCATGGTATATGTGGCCTGCCCAAATTAGAAAACGATCCGTCAAGTAATAATATAAATACAGGCTTGTGTCCACGAAATTGTAGCCACACTGTATATATATTTCTAATACGACTTTTATCTAAAGAATGCGCGTTGGTCGTTAAAATTATTTTGAAAATTTGAGGCTAATAGTCTTCTTATTAGCTCCTGGGTCATAATTTGTAGGTAAAAATGTTGATATTATCATTACCTACGAATATATGTATTCAAAAATGCAAACAAAAACATTTTTGTTTTCTCTGCTAGTTTCGCTGCTAAAATCAATCTCGTGGATATCAGGATATGATGTCCTAGTCTGGTGGACATGGCTTTCTTTTTTTTTTTTTTTTCGTGGGTCCGTGTTTTATTATTTATTATAAACCGGGATAAAAAAATCAACGATAAAATAATTGCACTTGGAATGTTGTGTTAAATTACACGTTTTGGTTTTTGTGACGCGGAACAATCAAGATAAATATCAACAGATACATAAATCATGTGTACCGTCAAAAAATATTTTATATTATATAAAAGGATAATGCTCAGAAATGTATGGATCACCTTCCTTGTGATAAATGAAATACCAAGTCGTTGTTAAGTATTGTACTTATAAGAGAATGCATAATTTATACATATTTCTGTTTATGTGGACTTATTGCATTTAAAATGTTTCTGCTGCAGTCGATTTAAATACAAGCCGGACTCGATATAACAATATTGTACGTCATTTATAATCATTTTCTATAGGCGTATCCATACTTTGTCTCTAAATAAAATATGGAATTTGAGGCTGCAATTTACGATATTGACGAATGTGCATCATTAACTGTCCTTACCCAACCCTTTTATAATGGGAAAATGACCATAAAATTCTTATAAAAATATGTTGCTTTTATAATCACATCAATTTATTATTAATATCACGTTATTAAAGTTTAAACGAGGAAAGATATTTTTTATATTTAAGTAACATTTTCGATGATCATATTTAAGTCGGTGTAATGGGAACGGCCTTCTTCGATGTACGTACTTAACTCGAAAAAAGACACTCTTTTAATTAGGATTGGCATGCAGCTTTAAAGTTTACACGATTGCCGCTATTCAGGGCCAGACTGGCCTATCGATCATTGCCCAGCTGGACGGTCAGTTTACCAGGTCCGGATCGCATCATTGTCCTAAGCTAGGGCTCAAATATAATCGTTTATGTTCGTGTTCGTTATCATAAAACATTTCCAGTTCGGTAATTTTTTAATGATTGTTTTTTGATGTTGTAGACAACATAGGTTTAGAGCTTATACATTTTTTTTTTGTAAATTCTGCCCCGCTTCCAATAACATTCCTGAAATATAACTTATTTTAATTATAAATATGAAAGGTATAATTTTGTAATAGTATGGAAGATATAGATAACTCGACTAAAACTCATTAAAAATTGATTAAATAAAATAATTTTTATTAGTACAATAGCTGTTTACGTATAAGAATTAAACGTGGTAAATAAAACAATATTTTAATAAAACGTGTTATGCTCCAGTGAAATTAGACTTTTCTGTTCTAACAAAATATATCCT
This sequence comes from Rutpela maculata, assembly GCA_936432065.2. Lineage (NCBI taxonomy): Eukaryota > Metazoa > Arthropoda > Insecta > Coleoptera > Cerambycidae > Rutpela > Rutpela maculata. Next base: position 82,959,491 of record OW386289.2, on the reverse strand, counting down.
TCATTTTTTTAAAATCGATTTATTTTGGTGTTTTAATAGTTCAGTCAATGAATGGTTTCTAGAGGGAAATGCTGAGATCACAATTTTTTACTAGAGGGCTGTGTTTGGACTATTTAGGAGGTAAACATACCAAAAGTCCCCGAACGTAGGAGGTGGGGGGGGGATGCAGGGGGGCACGAAGAAGGTCCTGGTTTTTGATTTTTCGCTCATCTCGAAAACGGTTAGCTCTAATCAAAAAGTGGCTATATGCAAAATTAAAGCTGACTAAATTTTCTACAATAATGTTTCTATTATTTTTTTTCGTATCTGCTATGGTTCAGTAATGAATTGTATATCTTTTGACTGTATTCTAACTTTATTATAAATTGAAAATAAATTTTAATAATCATCGTAGAAAAAAATTTCTGATACAGATATCCGTTTCACAACAGACTGAACTGAAATATCGAATAAAAAATGTCTTTGCGCCTGTAAGTCTGCGTGTAAACACGATAACTTCTCTTAGACTTAAAATATTTTATTACAGTTTGGAACATATATAAAACAGCATATTACAATAATCCCTATTGAAAATATTTTATAAAATTCGTTAGAAAAAATTTGATAAATGTTTTTGTGTATTCAATGATAAGTTTTATGGTATTAATAAATAATTCGTTGTTTTAATAAATGTTTTAGGTTGACCAATGTATTAATAAATAAATTCACGAGTTTAATAAAATTTTGTGAATAATCTGAATTCATTAATATTATGAACGATATTTTGTTCAGTATAAGGCCTCGAGGAAATTCCTCAATCTCAACCTATTCCTGGAGAAGGTCTTCAGCTCCCCCATGATTTTTCTACTGCATTTGCTACCTGTGAACTATTCCACCTCTACTTGGGCTTCCCCACAGCCTCCTACGTAGGAGGCTGTGGCCCTCATCTAGGTTGGGTTTGTGAGTTCCAATTCAGTACTGCTTGATTTACGTCACTAGTATGTTTTTGGAGCGTATGGCCCAGACAATTCTACTCTCTGTGTTTGATTTCCGAATAGATTTCAGCTTGTTTAGTCTTTTGCCACAATTCAATGTGAATTGGCACTGACCAGAATATTATCCCCAGTTTCATTCCTTGACATCTGTTAACAGAGACTGGTTGATAATTTACTAGCCATCCTCCAGGTATCGCAGCAATACAAAAGTATTGTTTTTACATTGATGTTAAAGAATTGTATTTTGGTGTTATTTTTTCCTGGCACACCTCTTTCCCACAGAGTTGCAGATAGCGCACACTGCTTCAGAGTGAAGATTTAGACGCTCAAAATTCTGAAAATTTAGATATATCTTTAGGTTGCAGAAAAAATATTGAAAAAAAAAAACGAGACTCTTAAATATCCGGGGTTGATTTCCTTCCTCTATCTAGGATGCCATTCAAACTAATTTCTAGAGAAGTTATTTCTTGTCCAGTAACATCTCCCGATTTAGCGCCAATAGAATGATATATGAGAGAGCGAGTAAGTAAATTTGAATAAACATAAATGCCATTTATAAAGGTCATGAATTTTCAAATACGTTAATAAAATTTTTGAATTTTTCCCAAAATGTTTTATATATTTTCGTTTGGGATATTTTTTAAAAATTCTTCAAAATTTGTAAACATTTTTCTCTCTGACTATTTACACTGGCAGGATTTTCGTTCTGGTAATAGTTTTCTTTGATCAAAATATTTAAATAAATATTCTTAAAAACTTGTAGCGATACGTGCTATGACTCCACTTTTTTTTACAACTTTGACCTTTCTAGCTGCGCTTCCTAATATTGCACACGTTCTGAAGATCTTATTTTTTTTATTTTAAGCATAGAAATTGTACGCACACAAAAAGGGAGCCGCTCCTAACTTTGACATAATTTTTTTGTCTTTTATATTTTGAATCATGGCCAATCTGACGATATATTTAATAATAATAATAATAATAAACGTCTTTATTATTTCCTTTGAATTTACATTTTAAGGGAGTAACTAGTATAATGGATTGGAAGTTCAACCCTTATAGTAGAGATTCTACTACAGGCTTGTTTTAATCAACTCAGAAAATCCTTGTAAAGATGAGTTTGCAAAAAGGCCACCTAACTTGAATTATAAGCAGAATAAAACCCCGGACAGGTATTCGATCGCTTGTTATATGATTTTGTGTTAAATTTTCAGATTATTCTTTGGAATTTTTAATAAAATTTGTAATTAGCTATAAGAATATTAGTCCAGTCATCTTAGTGGTTTCACCTCGGAATTCAAGATAACCGGCTATAAACTCGTATAAACCTACTTACGATAGCGTGGACGCAACTTGTAGATAACTAAGGTCAAAGGTCAAAAAATCGATTTTTTGCGCATTTTTTGCAAATATCTCGTTCCCTGTAAAATTTACGCTATTTGTATTTATTATAAATATTGTAGGGGATAAAATTCTCTACAACTTTTGTTTTAAAAATTTTTTTATACCTCAAACCGTTTTAGAGATAGAGGGCGGTGAGCGCGCAGTCTTTCACTATGTACGGTGTCATTCAAGTTCGATCTGTACTCTCGGTCAAGAACACGCCGTATAAAGCCAGTTAATTATTGAAAAATATATAATTATAAATAATTTACATTTTTTTCATTAAATATCACGTTTAATATAATAATTTTTTTCATAAATTAAGTATATCTTCATTTAATAACACTTACCTCTTTGTACAATTAGAAAATTATTAACAGAAATGCTTTAATTACATTTTAATTATATTCAGATTTATACTAATTACTTCCTAAGTAAATAAAAAGACAATAAATAAATTTTTAATTTATATTTTTATTAAAAAATACGATTTCATACATTTTTCATGGTTGAAATTAAAAAAATTGAATAAAAATAAGAACTTCATGTTGTTATTTTTAGTTTTCTTCTTCTTCATCATCGTCGTCTGGTCGTTGTGGAATTTTAAATTCTTCTTCTTTTTCATCTTCAACGACATTTGTCTCCAAGTCTTCTAGGATTTCGGGGTCAAATGTACCATCTCCATTGACATCACTCTGATAGGGTGAAGCATTGAGACAAGCTTGCCCATTACACTGGCCACAAGCTAAAGAGCACAGCAACCCCGATTTCCTGCATCCACATCGCGAACCACAACCATTCTTGCAATTGCAGAATATTGTGTTCAGCAAATCTTTTGGAGCTGGAGGTAGAATTGTAGTGGTAGGTTCCAGGAATCCATTACGCATTATCCAACCCTATTCCTGGGGTTCTAAATCATGCCCTAACCAAGTCTGAACTTGATAGTAAACACGGTTAAAATGTTGGTGAGCTGCTGCACTTGTTGGTGGAAGATTTGATAACTGCACAGGTTCATTAAGTTTGGTTGATTTGTGTATAACGAAGATGATCGGTACTGTCCTCAGATTTTGGAGCATTATAGATTGCCAACAAAGTTCGCACTCCATTCTCAAATAACCTTTGAACCGGACAGTTTTCTTCTTCAAATGCTGCAGCAAGTTGATCCAACTCCGGAAGTTTGTCAAGTGTTCTTACAAAAGTTTTTTTTTCCTTTTTTAAAGAGCGCAGAAGTCATGTCACAGCCACACGTGCAGAAACAAAATGTGTTTTTTCAAACGAGGATATTTATCAAAACTTTTGGAAGAGTATATCTCAGTTTTTACATTTCCTTTTCCAACTTTTTTAAAGAAAATTTCTTCTCGATGAGATAGAGTACGCCCAATTAAGATGACAAGCAAATCTATATCTTCTCCTATTATTATTTATAATTATATATTTTTCAATAATTAACGGGCTTTATACGGCGTGTTTTTGACCGAGACTACAGATCGAACTTGAATGACACCGTACATAGTGAAAGACTGCGCGCTCACCGCCCTCTATCTCAAAAACGGTTTGAGGTATAAAAAAATTTTTGAAACAAAAGTTGTAGAGAATTTTATCCCCTACAATATTTATAATAAATACAAATAGCGTAAATTTTACAGGGAACGAGATATTTGCAAAAAATGCGCAAAAAATCGATTTTTTGACCTTTGACCTTAGTTATCTACAAGTCGCGTCCACGCTATCGTAAGTAGGTTTTGAGACAATTTTAGGATGTTAAAATAAAGGTTTATACGAGTTTACAGCCGGTTATCTTGAATTCCGAGATTCTTACCCTATTTTGACTAAGATGACTGGATTATATGTATTTCTAATTTTCTGTATCTGATATGTCTAATTTCATTTTTTAGTTTTTCTTTGGCGTTATTTTAGTTTAAGTATTATTGTCACCAATTTTTCGGCTTTGAGGAAGCCAGTCCGATCCTGACGCCGCGACTCTTTTTTGAGTAAATCCATAAATACCAATGTCGACTGACGACACTTTTTAGGCCCTGAGATCCTCGAGCGTGACTTGAAAGAAATTGCAATTATTGAATGGAAACTATGAGAATGTACGCTGTTTAACTTAATGAGAGAGTCCGTCTTTGTCCTTTCGTGAGGAATAATAACTGAGATTATAAGCAGTTACTATTTGTACCCTTTTAAACAAAAAAATTAAAGAAATGTATGTAATCATCACCAATAACAAAAATCATATTGGAAAAAAAATGGTTTTAAATGGTTTGTGGGCTTGTGGAAAAAAAATGGCCTTTCCACTTTAATACATTTTTTCTACGACTGCTTCGAAAAGTGTTTAAAAACGCACCGCTAACTACACATAGCGTGTGGTAAATCTTTAACGCACACTAACAGCGTGTGAGAAGTAACTTTTCACAGGGAAAATATTTAAAAGCTATTACAGTATTACATTTATACATGTTCATCTGAATCATGAATGTTAATCGTTTTTAAATCATCTCAACATTCTTCTTCATCATCCAGAGTGACACGTAATGGTGTTGGCTATACTCTCTACCAAAGTTTATTTTTTTTTAAACCAACCAATTTTCTGGACAAAAATACTTTTTTAAAATTTCACTTTAACGATCTCCAGCAAGGGAGGATAATTGAATTAAAGTTTCTAAGATTGTCAATAAACTTGTCATCTTTATTACTCGAAGCATTTTTCTGGAAAATTCAAATCAAAACTGGCGGTGTTTACACTGTTGCAGTTTTCAACATTTATAATCGAATGGTATATTGTTGAATAATTTCCATTTTTGTAATTTTATGTGGTGATTTGAACATTGGTTATTCTGTGGAATCTGTGCAAAAAATTGATCTTGTTATACTCTTCGCAAAAACGATATATTGTATTTGATCGGCACATTTCTAAAATAGTAAACATCGCTCGTAGAGAAAAAATTTTCATATCATTGTGTTACACTCAAAGAAAATGATAGGTAAATTCAACCAAAAAGAGCATATGAAATCGCGCCTATCTAGTTTCATAGTTAAATCAATCAGTAAAGAATAGTCATACAACTTTATTTGTTTTCGTAAACAAATAGTAGTTTAATAATCATATCTTCTTGTAACAAATTAAATAGTACAATGACATCTTTTTATGTTCACTAACAATTTTCAATTTGGTCTGCAATTAAATAGTACAACGACTTTGTTTTTTGTTCACCAACTAATTTTTAGGTTAATCTACTACTTATTGTATGATGAAGTTTTTTTTGGTTAGCCAAAAAATTGAGACATCAGACCACCCAAACCAAAGATTAGAGATTGTTTATAAGATCCATCCAAATATATCGATGATCCCTGAGAGAATTTAAACACTGCAATCATATTATTAATTTTCTATAAATTCATAAGAGTGTAAGATAATGCATGATTGATTATTGTCAGTGATTTGTATGTGGCGTCATCTGGGAATAATTTCTGTAATAGACTACGTGGTAAGCAAGCAAATTTTATGGTAATTCTTTTAGAACTTCTAGAAGACGACAATAATATTGGTTTGTCTACCAAGTACAATAGTACAGCGAACTAATACTGGGTTAGAATTACAATTCGATAATAGTTAAAAATAAAATATACTATTATCTAGTTTAATTTGACAGAATTCAACAAAATAATAGTCAGACGAACTTATTCATCTATTTTTTAAATTAATGTTTGTTTTGTTGTACGACAACTTTTTATTAATTAAAATAACAATCACCTCTTGTTTAAAAGTACCATCAATATAGTTTGGTTTAACAAAATTAACGATATTGTTAGTTAACCATTTTTTTTTTTTGTTGAATTTACCCATACTATTTCATTGAGTGTAGTGAACGAATTCTGAACAACTTTCAAAATGTCCGTCCGTCCGTCTTGTCCGTCCGTCCGTCTGTCCGTCCGTCACCTTGTTAGAATAAAAACGACTTTCGGTACGCCATAGTGACAAAAGTCGTTTTTTCAAAATTTCCGGAAATTACTGAAAGCCAAAAACACCGCGGCAAAAATGTGAGTAAAAAGTATTTTTGCAATCTTTGGTTCATGAAAAAACATGTTTTGGCACTTACTGACAACACGAGCTTGGGTGGGGCCATATGAAATTTCAAACTTTGTTTGCCAGAAAACGCCGCGACCCCGATATACATGTATTCTAAATACTTGCTCGACCCCCTCTACTGTAGCGTTTTAACAGGGTAACAAGACGAGAGACTCTCCATTTTTTGACGCCGTGTTACCGTCTATAAATTTATCCCGTCAGGATGCTTAGGCAGACCAACAGTTTAGTATTTTTTATATAAAGCCTGTTCGCTGAGAGAATCCCGGTCATATAGTAAGGAATATCGTCTGGAGCTCTATCCTCTTGTCTTTATTGAAATATTGTTTGTAATTTAATCTGTAACGTAAGTTTTAATATTTGTGATCAAGTTACGACCGACGTGAGGCTTTAAAAATCGATGAAAAGACTGTAAGAAATATGGCTAAAAACGACAAGCTTCGGTTAAACGGAATCGTAAAAAGTCCAAAACAGAGTTACACGATGCTGCAGAATATGAAATAAAAAATGTTATCTGATAATTTTGAAACATAGCTGACAGAGATACTTTTGCCGGGGTGACAAAATCCAAGCATTATTGTTTTAGATAATGCTAAGCACCATTCTCGGGTTGAAGAAAACAACCAACCCGATCTTGGACGAAAGAAAAAATACAAACATGGTTAAAGACCAAAAACATAGATTTCAGTGATACCGCATTTAAAGCCGACTTGCTCCAAATGGCTGGAGCTAACAGAACAGAGCAACACTATGTTGTCGATAATTTGATTAGAGAGCATGGTCATAAAGTACTACGGCTTCCACCATCCACTGTCAGTTCAACTCAATAGAACTTGTTTGGGGAATTTTTAAGGAGTATTACAACAAACACATCGGGAAAGATGGTTTTAGTGACGAAGCCGTTTTTGCTATGTGGAATGAGGCGTTATCTCAAGTGTCGAGCTCAATTTGGTCCAAGTGTGTAAATCACACAAATAAATTGATTTTAGAGACATATGATTGAGAGGTTCATACTGAAGAAGTTATCTCGTAAGTGTTAATAATGAAAGCGACGATGACGACTCGGAAGAATTAGACATTGACGAAGAATTTATGTATTTATCTTATACTATTACCGACATATTTATTTTATATAGGGTTCGGCATAATTTGTATTAAGTATATATTTTTATTTTAAGATTACATATTCTTATTTGACAAAATTCTATTAATGAATAAAAAAGATTTAGCTGCAACTATTTACCTAAGTGTATTTATTTTGTATATTTGCTCTACCTATCATATTTTTTACTTGAAACCAAAACAATTCAATATTATAATTTATTTATTTAACTTAAATTACTATAAATTTACAATAGATGTATTATATCTGCTTATAATTCAATTTCCTTTAAATAGATCTAATTAAATACATCAAGTAAAATATAAAACAAAGCGACGCCACTGTGCATTCGAAAACACCAACGAGCCTACGGCATAACAGGAAAAATTGAAAATTAATTTTAATACTTTTAACTAGATACCTCCTCTTCTTGTTCTTCTTTTTATTCGCTACATCTTACCAGACGTTTTTTGATTCGTGAAAATTATTCTAATTGGCCCCTGCTTGCTACATGGTATGTATTTTATTTGCAAAAAATGTAGCATCTGCCAAAATAAAATTTTAGAGCACAAGAAGTAATAAAAATATCGTGAATAATTGGCATTACTGGCAGCTGACAACTTAACAATTCTTGATCATTTAATGGTTTTCTTCTCTCATGAACCCTGATAGATGCAACCATGTCGCTATTCACTTCACAAACAATGAAAATATGGCAATATCATCACTGACCACCTAAGCTGAGCGTATACTTTAATAATGTACTTCAAAAGACAGCTTTATCGTGACGTCACTCTCGTAGTCTCTCAGCTTAACGCCAGAAGCCCGGTAGGGCCCAGGTTTGCAAATATTCGACATCAAAAAATCACAGTCTACGACCCGCAGTGCATATTATATTTTTCGTCATACCCATGAATCATTAAACTAGAAAAAAAAATGAGAAAAACTAGTGGAAAGCTATAATTACACAGGTACACAAAATAAAAAAAGTGTTCTTTTTCTGCTACTCCATTGGGTAACCCATATGTATTTGCTGAACACGAATCAGGTGTCTGTTTTGCTCCGTTACCCACCAATTTTTAGTAAATCGCGAAAATAACCTAAATTATGAGTTTTTTTTAGGTTTACGACTTACAAGAAAATGGTGACCAATGGAGCTGCGAACACCTGATTGGTGTTCAGCACGTCGAAATACATATGAATTGCCCAAAAAAAGAGTACCAGAAAAAGACCACTTTTTTTATTTTGTGTGCCTGTGTTATTTGAGTAAGATTTCATACTTGCTAAGCAAATAGTAATGATAGCGATGCTTGGAATATCTATGGCAACTATCAATAAAATAAATTTAGGACGCGGCTTCTATTCAAATGACAACTACTATCAGGATAAATTAAATCATATTATTATAATTGCTCTTAACATTTAAAAATAATGTCTAAAATAGAAGATATTATAGTAAGGCCTGTGTTGATTTACTTCCAAAAAAGTTAAAACATTTAATTTAATACTTATTATATAAAAAAGAAAATCTTCCCAAATTTACTTTATGTCCCTAGGGACGTTATAAAAACTAATGGAACCATTATACTCTTCGCGGATTTACTGAGCTTTTTATATAATTATTACACATTCTATAGGATACTCTTCGCATTTTTCTTGTAAATGATGTTAGTTTTTGGACATTCTAAATTTTGTGATACCAAATTTGTTGTGAAAAAAAAACAACCACCCTGTCAGGGATTCGAACACAAGACTTGGATTGCAAGGCAAAAACTTTAGCCATTGGGTCATCACACATTACTATAAAATCGCATGTCTGTAATATATATCATTCCAGAATTATATTTTAACGTATTAGATATATTATTATCAAATTTATGTATATTAGTAAAATGTATAAAAAAAATTATAGAGAATAACATTTCGCAAGGTTTCTATTTAAATACAAGTGACAAAAATTAAGAATTTTTTTTTTATTTAAATGATTAATAACTTTTTTATTTACTGATTGATTTTTTTTTTTCAAAAACAATAGGGTTCTTCCTCTAGCTAACGTTAACTTACTTTCCAAATTTCAATACAATCCGACTTTTCTTCCTTAAGTTATCGTGCTTACAAAGACGAACGGACGGACATTTTGAAAGTTGTTCACTAACACAATATGAAAATTTTTTGTCTGCGAGCGATATTAACGGATTAAGAAATGTGCCCATCAAATGCAATATACTCTTCGTTTTCGTAATTGCGAAGAGTATAATAACGACCCGTTGCCTTATGGCAACAAGTATTTGGTACATAAAACGTCACTTACGATCGACAAAACAATGGAATTAGAGTATACTTACGTAGGAGATATGACGAAAAGTATTAAAAGCGTACATAAAAATTATCAACGAGTACTTAAATTAATAGTGTACCCAACATTATTTTGTCATTAATTTATTAATATCCATAAATCCATCGACTTTTTATCGCGTCGCATCAGACCTATTAACTGGCTTCAAACATGATCGTGGTTTCTCTCATTATAGTTAATAAATCATAATGCTTCAAGGATAATAAGGCACATAACATGTGCATGTGCATATTGTGCATCCATTTTCTACAAGTGGTTTAAAATCCGTTTTAAACTACATCGAAAGGCTAAGTAACAAAGTAATTTAAGTAGGTAATTGCTGATCGAATTTGTTAAATAACAACTCATCGATACACATGAATGCCTCGGCCTTGCTAAGTTATCTTACTTGCAGCAAGAAAAATAGAATCAGAAACGTATGGAGAATTATTAATTTCACGCATTCCATTACATTTACAAATCAGATACAAAGGAGATTTGATGTGTACGTTTGTATGGAAGATTTTCTAAATTATGGAAGTATGTGACACTTATTATGTCAGTTTAGTTTAGAACATAAAAAACAGATAGTTTATTCTCATGTAAAGACACGTAACAAAACATATTTTTGAGGTCGCGATTTGATTTGGAATTGCGAAAGTGAAGAAAATTACACTTTTTCATCTTTTTAACGAAAAATACCATTTTCACATTTATCGTGTTTCCACTAGGGACTAGGGACCTTAACCGAACCGAAGCTGTAACCGAAAACTGCACTGTAATTACAAATTTTTTCTAACCGTAACCGAAACTAAAACCGAATACTGAAATGAAAGGGTCTGGTAAACCGAAAACCGGAATTAATGTTTCTGATAAGCCGAAACCGAACACCGGAATTAAAATTGTCAGGAAACCGAAACCTAAAGTATGATAAGTTGCGTATATGAATTTGCCCACATTTGAATTGTACAAAAAATACGGCTGAAATCAAAGATTCAAATCTTTAAACCGTGATTTAGAAATACAAAACTGTATGATGAAAATCATATCTAAATCGATTCGACCATTAAAAAGATTATAAAAGGTAAAAAAAGGCAAGTAAAAACCAGGGGCCGAACCGTAACCAAAATTCGCATCGCACTGTAATTATTAATTTTTTCTAACTGAAATCGAAAACCGAATTGTCAATACCCCAAAAACCGAAACCGAACCGAAAACCGAATTGTCGCTGCCTTGAATACCGAAGCCGTAACTGAAAATCAAATTGTCGCTGCTCTGAAAACCGAAAACGGTGTACCTTAGGTAACCGACACTCGGTTTCGGTCTCTGGTTTTCACCTCTCTACTTTTAAGTAGTCCATGCCAAAGTTTCAAAAACCCCAAAAGTGCAGGGGAAGCGACGAAACATGACTACCCTCCCGTTTTCGAGGACTGCCAACACGGTGGTGATAGTCGCGCGGTCCCTACCCTCTTCGAACTACCCCTAAACGATTTCGATTTTTCGTTGTCAGGCATGTGAGGATCGGTTTTTTTTTTTTGAGGAAACTCTCCTGTAAAATTTCGCAACCAGACATCCTTACGACCCACGGTGGATGACGAGTCAGTCTGTCTGTCAACCACCCCCTCCCTCAGTACCGAAACATGCAAAAAACATCCAAACGTGCTGAAAATTGTTTTCCACACGTTTTCAAGGGCGGGGAATACGATGCTGATATTATTTAGTCTAACCAACTATCCCTAAATGCATAAAATCACCTCTTTTTCCCATTTTTCGTTTTCAGACTGGCGAGGACTGGAATTGGGTTTTTTTGAAGAAAATATTGAGTCCTGTAAAATTTTGCCACCAGATATTCTAACGACTCTAGGGGGTTGAAACCACTCCCTCTCTGTATCCTGAAGTGTCCCTCAAGGAGAAGAAGGTATCCCCCGTTTGGAGAGAGTGGAGAACACAATAGTTGCATCAGTTCCATATATGGGTTAGGGACTAACTGCACGCATACATAGGTTTTGGAAAACCCCAATCTAACAAGTCCTCGCATGCCTGATAACGAAAAATGTTGAAAATGGGTGGTTTTACGCATTTAGGGGTAGTTGGTGGGAGGCTAAATAATATCAGCATCGTATTCCCCGGCCTTGAAAACGTGTAGAAAACAATTTTCAGCACGTTTGTACGATGTTCCTTTTCATTTTTAGGTTTTGAGGGAGGGGGTGGTTTCAACTCCCTGGGATCGTTAGAATGTCTGATTGCAAAATTTTACAGGACATATTGAGTTTCCTCAAAAAAAAAACCGATCTAACAAGTCCTCGCATGCCTGGCAACGAAAAATCGAAAAGGTGGCTGGTTTTTTGCATTTAGGGGTAGTTTTATGGGGGTAGGGACCACGCGACTATCACCGTCGTGTTGGCTGTCCTCGAAAACGGGGGGGGGTAGTCATGTTTGGTCGCTACCCCTGCACTTTTGGGGTTTTACACTTTTTTAGCAAATTTCGTATAGACCAATTTGTCATTTGTTGTAAAAATTGATATTGCAGTATTACAATATTCAAACCTTTCGCTTTCCAACTGTGTATACAAAAATAATATTCGTTACGACATGACTGAAAAATAAATAAATGTAGTAATAGAGTTGCCATTTTTGTCTAATTTGCAGAGAAAAAGTGTGGTGGTGGTGTGGTATTTACCAGGAAAACTGCATACTGTAAGCGAGTAAGCTGTAACTAATGAAATGAGGATTTTTTTTTATTTGGAGTGTTTTTTTTTTAAATTTATCTGATGTCAGAAAAGGGCCTTGTAACATAAAAGCCGACTGCTATGGCACGCAATCCCTAACCATATCGTGCAACAGATATTTTTCATTTTATTATATTTGTAAATATAAAGTATTTAGTGCACTATTGTTTGTTTTTTAGGATATATTGTAAATATTGTTATAAGTAATATAAAAAACACATATAGGTCAGGCAACGAATGATTATAGAGGGAAATTTTAAGGACAGAAAATTTGACTTCGTAACTTTGTTTGGACTAGTCTGGAGATGAACATATCGAAATTGCCCACTCCTAGGTGGTGAGCGGGGGGAGGGGGGCACTTTAAAGGTCCCATTTTTTGGTTTTTCGCTTATATCTCGGAAATGCGTCGTAGCGGCTTGACCACTCTATACAAAATTAAAGCTGATAACTTAACATTTGTCGATACGTTGTTTTGTTCTCGAGATATCCGCCCTCGAAATTCGGAAAACAATTTTTTCGCCTCACGTTTTTTGCTCTATTTGTGAAGATAACTCTTCAAATGTTGTTCCCACGAAAAAGTCGTGAGAAAAGAAGTTGTAGAGCATTAAATTTTTAAATTTTTTAACGTGAGGCGAAAAAATTGTTTTCCGTAATTTCCGAATTTCGAGGACGGATATCTCGAGAACAGATCAATAAATATATCGATGTAGATGTAAGTAGTGATTCTTGTGGCAAATTTTGTCAGCTTCAATTTTGTACAGAATGGTCAAGCCGCTACGACGCATAGTTTCCGAGATATAAGCAAAAAAACAAAAAATGGGACCTTTAAAGTGCCCCCCCCTTCCCCCCGCTCACCACCTAGGAGTGGGAACTTTTGATATGTTCATCTCCAGACTAGTCCAAACAAAGTTCCGAAGTCAAATTTTCTGTCCCTAATATTTCCCTCTACACCCTGTTTTGAGCATTCGTTGCTGGGATTAATAAGTTTTATTTTCAACGGGCTTATGATTGAGAGCAGATGAATCTACTAATTTATAAAAAAGTAAATTTTTCCTGAAATTAATAAAAATGGCGCGTATGTTATTGAAAATTACTTAATAAAAGTATTAGCCCGGTAAATAGGGATTGCAATTTACCGGAAGTTTTAAAAACCGGTAAATCGGTAAATAAAAATGTAAATAACCGGTTAACCGGTATTTACCGATAATTTTTAGAATGGACGATTAGGGTGGCGAAAATGGCAATTGTATTTTTCCATGTACAAAATTATCTAAATTTAACAAAAAACATTTTTTTATACGTATATTTAATATAATGAACAAACAAAAGGTTTTTTATGAACAGTAAGATCACAAGAGCTTTTTTTTATCGGATAAATTTCTCTTTGTAACGAAATAATTTTGCCAAATCAGTGATTTTATAAGAAAAACTGACATGAAAAAATCGCGAGACCTCCGGTCTCGCGATTTTGTCAAATGTCAGTTTTTAAAAATACAATATTTTTTTAAAAATAGCCTGTAAAAGGGTTAGTTTTTCAAAGGTATATCTGTTAGTCGTCTGATATTTGTGCATAGAATACCCCAGCTGAAGATGCCTTTCTTCAATCGATATTGGTGGGTCAATAAGTTAATAAGAATTGGTAATAACATTATTCTAAATGTATTCCAAGGATATTTGCGGCAGTGAAATATTCAATTTTCTGTCGTAAGATATTGTCAATGTCTCTCTTGTATTTCTTAGGGCTTGGTGTTTGGAGTTTACTTTTTATAATATTATTTATTTATTGTTAAAAGTGCTCGGTGTTGGGACAATCACTCTGTATTTAGTGAATACTAGTCAGTGACATAAATAGAAACGTTGAATGCGTGATATATCGTAAGTTCAGAATTTACCGAAATAACCGGTAAAAAATTAAAATAACCGGTAATTAGCGTCATGTGTTTTTTGTCCTAATAACCGGTTAACCGGTAAGGCAATCCCTACCGGTAAACAGTGACATAAATTTTTGGTCGATTTGATTAACATTCTTTTTAACATTGTTCTACTATTTCTGTGCCATAAATAGTAAAAATGGTTGTCCGCCAAGGTACGCGCGGGACAAGGTTCGTTAGAAGTGTTTCAACTATGTAAAAAAAAAAGTATCGTTGACTGAAACCATTAATGCTCGAAAAAATCCTGCCCGCCATCATACTTATGGGACAAAATGCGTCTGCCAGTTGAACAAGTATGTCAAAGAAATGAAGTAGTTAGACTTAAATTATTAATGTTGAAACTTCTTGTAGTAATAGTTTATGGTATAGGATGCAAGAAAAGCGTAATCTGCCAGTCTTCCAGTGACACATACTTAGCTAAGATGCTCCTGTCGAGTATTGTCCCGTTTTTTGCATGACAGACTCGTCATTTACCAATTAACAGGACATGTACACTACGAAAAACAAATTTACAAAGTTAATAAAATAAGTCAACCAAAACTGTCGCCAGCTCCCGCACCATTTGTAAAGTTTTTCAAGACTATCATAAGGTTGTCCAGAATTCATGGACCATTTAGGAGCCCATTTATTTCCAAGCTAAAATAGCTGAAATATATAATAAAGAAATATTAGTTGTTTATAATTGCCAATATGTGTATTGATTTAAAATTTAAAAAATAAAAATGTAAAAAGGTAGTTTGCTTAAAGTCGATTTCATATTTTCAAATTTTTAGAATACCCTGTATAATTTTTCTTAAGTTTGACCACTGTTTATGACTTACTAAGACAAGCAAAATTTTTTTAAAAATTACTTTTTCTCGGCAAATCAAAAATAAAAAAGTTTA
The DNA here is from genome assembly GCA_936432065.2 of Rutpela maculata. Classification (NCBI taxonomy): domain Eukaryota; kingdom Metazoa; phylum Arthropoda; class Insecta; order Coleoptera; family Cerambycidae; genus Rutpela; species Rutpela maculata. The sequence goes on along the minus strand of OW386289.2, from coordinate 82,944,063 downwards.
CAAGAGTGCGGTACCCGGGGACATCCGGGGACACACTGTGTACAGGCAGTTACAGAAAATATGAAAGAATCAATTTATAAAAGAACATTAGAAGATATGTAGTGTAATTTAAATACTTGTGTTAATTGTTTTTTTTTCTTTCTTTTCCAGGTAAGCAGTGTGCCACATAAACATTTGTAAGTAACACTATTATTTTAAATTAGCTGTTTTTTTATTTTTTTAATTTGGATTTTTTTTTTTATAAATACTAGCAAACTAGAGATATTGAGTGTTTTCGAAACAGCAACAGCATAATATTTTCTTTGTCACAAAATAAATAGTTTTATTTGACGTAGTGTTTCCAGCCCAGTGGATAAGTTAATCAAATGACCAGCTAGGTCTCCTGATGATTCCCTCAACTTTCTTGATGAAGTCATATAATGTGTATTGTCTATAAGATCAAATAATTTAGATGGCTTCAATCTTAAAATAAAAGTGGAAACTGGCAAAATACCTCAGCAGCCATCAGTGACTATTTCAGAGCGACTGTAATAATAATAATAATAATAATAATATAAATACAAATCAGCTGAGCAAAACAGATTCCTGCAGCTGCATAAGGATAAGCCCTTGCATGGGGTCTTCTACAAGGGCATTGAAGACAGGGGCTTATCTAAAAAGCTGACCTTTGCTCAGCTGGGCTGAAGTCGAGACCGAGGGTTTCATCATGGCTTGCCAAGATGGTGTCTTTAATACGCTCGTCTATCGAAGTCATGTATTGGGTATGGAGGTCCCTGATGTAAACTGCAGGGCCTGCCGAAGGGCGCCGGAGACACTCATGCACCTTTTGTCGGCTTGTCCGGCATACGCTGTCTCGGCCTATATCCATAGACATGATGGAGCATTACGAGTGCTGTATTATCATCTACGGCACACGTATGGGATAGATGAGACACCAGTGCTGCCTTATGCTCCGGGGGATATTGAGTCCATGGTGGGGAACGAGCAGTACCTAATATATTGGAACTACTCTTTTCCCACCCTCAGGCAAATACAGGCCAATAAACCTGATATAGTCCTCCTCGACCACCAAATCAGGACAATGTTTGTTATTGAGTTCTCCGCTCCAGCGGAAACAAACATTGTTTTGAAAGAGGAGGAAAAACGGACTAAATATCGAGATCTTCTCTTCGAACTCCTCAGACTCTATCCAGACCACACCGTTAAGCTAGTGGTATTAATCATAGGATCCCTCGGTGGGGTGAGGCATACACTGCTTTCGGAATTGAAGACGAAACTCGGCAGAAATCTTAGCCGGAAGAATGCAGAAGGCCGTTATCCTCGGCTCGTTACGCCTGCTCAGAGCACACGATTCGCGGACCCAGTGACCATTGACCCTACGGCGTAGGGAGTGGTCTCTGGTATTACCAGCGTACTCTCTCTGGCATCGGAGACAGAGAGAAGGGCGACTGACTTCACAAAAAATAATAATAATAATATTTATTGGTGTGCATATCAAAAATTGTTTTACACAAGTCAAAATTACAAATATATAGATATACATCAGAACAGTACGTATTTAAAAATATTTGTAAATGTATGCTTTGTAAAAACAGACACATAATACAATAATATCGTGAAAAAATAATTCATTAGATAACATTTTTTTTCCAATAATAATATTTTCAATTTTACTTTAAAAATATGGATATTCTTAGAAAATTTAATGTCATCACATAAAAAATTAAAATATTTACAACCATTGTAAAAAAAGTTTTTTTGATTAAAAGCTGTTCGGCAAGAGCTCGGCTGAAGTGGCCCTTTAAATCTTGTATCATGATCATGATTAACTTGATTAGCAAGAAACTTATGCTTAATCTTGTAAACATATGTGTAAACTTCAAATATATGTAAATTAGTTACAGTTAAATTTTTTAAGTTTCTAAATGCATCACGGCAACTCTCACGAAAGACGAATTCTACAATAATTCTTAAGACATATTTTTGCAAAATGAATATGAATGTGTGCACTGTTTCACCAATTTATGATACCATACCTCAAATGGCAGTGAAAATTTGAATAGTTAGAGACTCAAAAGAATCTCATTATTAAAATAGCAGCTACTGCACAATTCATTACACAGTCCCTGTATGATGTAAATGTAAATAACTACCAAGAGTTATTCCTAAGATTTTAACTAATTCACAAATATCTACACCAGTGTCAGAAAAACAGATATCTATGATTTTTTGTAAAGCGAATAACAGCGTATTTGTTTTATTTTTATTAAAGTTCTTTCAGACCATTTGATTATGCTTGAGTACACTAGTTCGGAAGTATTTTTAATCCTATTTAAATCACTGTGCATTCGTGTTATCAGCGTTTGGTATTCTACTTAAAAATGCTATCAAATCATCGGCATATACATTAAATCGCAAAGGACCCAAAGGTCCTTGAGGAACACCCTGTGTTATGTCGCATATATTACTCGTTACGCAGTGATTTAATTTGACAAGTTGGGTTCTATTATTGAGGTATGAAGAGAGCAGGTTTAATGGAATCCCTCTGACTCCATGACTCTTTAATTTATCCAAGAGTCATTTATGATAAACCACATCAAAAGCATGGCAGCAGTATTGTCAAGCTACACGATGCGTAGTTTGAGTAACTTCTTTAGGTTTTCACATTGAACTCGATTTCAGTCTTCTAAATCTAAAGGTACTGAGATCTTCATGAGTAAGTAAATCTCCATTACCTTGCAGGGGCGTTTTTTTTTGTCGAATATAGGGTGGCTTTGTATATCTGATAACGGGAAACTAAAACGTTGTGGTAGATTTTATACATCCTAGATGTGATTTCCATGGTCTTGTTGAAAACTACATCCACTTTGTTGGTATAAAAAGCTATTAAGCCATATTGCAAGTCTACTTCTCTAATCTCGTCGTGCGCCCTGGTAAGAGTCTGTTGGATTCCTGGTAAATCACCGTGTTTTCAATGACATTCATACAGCAATAATTTATAAAAAGTTAGGCACGTAACAATATCTTTGTCAGGTACACTTAAAGTTATGTCATTGCAATATAAATATTCGCGTTGTCCTCCTAATTTATTTGATTATTTACATGTCTCATATTTTACTTTTACACAATTAAATAGATTAAGATCAACATTTCATTATTCGGCCAATTTTAAGAAAGTTGTTTACATTGTTATTATTCGATATTGTGTAAATAAGTATATAGTCAAATGTTTTTTTAAAAGCAAGAAATGCATATTTCTGGTGTTAGACGTATAATTGCATTTTGATAATTTGCAATTAGACCAGACACCAGACATGATTTTAGTAAATGTATAAAAAAAACAACTGGATCTCTTCCCTTATTGATGCTCCAATTTTTGACCAATATTGGCGAGATGTGCGCGAATTTCCATAACCAAAGGGCATGATTCAAAAATGTCGTTTTAAAATTTAAAATATTCAGGTAAACCGAATTGATTGCCAAATTGTTAACGGTGGTCATTTTGAAAATTTGCTTTAATAAAGTAGATTTTTCGACCGACTGAGTGCTCAGGATGTTTGCGACCATGGAGTCCCGGGTTCGAATCCTAACTAGGGTATGGATGTTTAGTGGCATTTTTCGCATGTTGCCGAGTAGGAAAAGTGGGCTAGACTGCGGTTGTGTAAGAGGCAACACGGCTAGTCTCTCTCCAGAAAAAGGCAAAAACCCCAAAAGTGACTGGACCGCAACACATCTTCCCCCCGTTTTCGAGGGCGGGGATGATGGTGACAATATTTTCCGACGTACCCACTAGCTCTAAACTGAAAAAAATCACCCCCTTTTTCCTATTTTCCGATGCCAAGCTTGCAAGAGCTTGTCGGATCGAGTTATATTGACCACAGGTGATCTAACCCCCACCCCCCAATAACGAAATGCCACGAAAACAACGAAAATCAGCTTGAAAGCCGTATACCCCCATTTTCGAGGGCGGGGAATACGGTGACAATATTTCCGGACCTACCCTTCACGCACTACCCCCAACCCGAAAAACCTCCCCCTTCTCCGATTTTCCGGTGCTAGGCTTGCGAAGGCTTGTCAAGTCGGGTTTTATTTGTCAATTCGAATAAAATAGATAAATATTGACCACAGGTAACCTAACCCACCGTCAATAACGAAATATCACGGCAACAACGATAATAAGCTCTTATATTTTATTAAAAACCGCTGCCCAAGGAATCACTACTTCCACATCCAGATTTTCTATCCAAATTTCTCACAGCGAAAAAAATTGTGGTACTTACTATACAGGGCGATTCAAAAGAAAGTACATTAAATTCAACTGTAGATTGGGGTGCCTCAGAGATGAAAATTTTCCTAATAAAATTTGTTGGTATTTGCACTCTACTATATGGAAATAATTGTTTATGTAACTTTAATAAACCATTATTATTCGAATTGACCGGAAAATCAGAAAAGTAAATGGTTTTTCAGGTTTAGGAAATATTTTCACCATCGTATTCCCCGCCCTTGAAAACGGGGGTATACCGCTTTCAAGCTAATTTTCGTTATTTTTGTGGTATTTCGTTATTGGAGGTGGGGGATAGTTTCAATTCCCGGCGGTGGTCAATATTTTATGAATTGACCAAAAAAAAAACCGATTCGATAAGCCCTTGCAAGCACCGGAAAATCGGAAAAGAGGGTGTTTTTTTCGGTTTAGTGGTTGGAAGGTAAGTCGAAAAATGTCATCACCATCGTGTTCCCCGCCCTCGAAAATGGGGGGTAGATGTTTTGATTCAGTCACAGAACTTTTGACGTAAAAGCTTTATCTCAAGGGACTAGAATGGTTCTGTTGTCTATGTGTCCTAGTTGAACGATGGAATTGCTATAGCTAAACTCCGCCAGGGCGTTAATACAAATAAAACTATTAAAATAATTTTAAAAAAATAATGGATACTATTGTTTTCTTTTAATTCCTTTTTCTAACTTTTTTACGGCGTTTTTTCGATAGCTGTTGCAGAGAAGTGGATATAATTATACTGCTGAATTCGAATTCAGTTTATACCAGTCATGAAGAAGAAATATATCGATGACGTCACAGTTCTGTCAAACGTGGCGAAAAAAATACTGCGGAAGGGTGACAATTTTTATGTTCTAATTGACCTGTTTTGGCGTTATTTGAAAACTAAACAGAAGATGACATATAAATTGTATTCCTTATATTAATATTGACTTGTACACAGGTTTTATTAGAATGTGATAAATAGTCATATTCTGGTCCACGGAAATTAAAATTTTGTTCCTGGAACGTCAGGGAATTCAAAATTGGTGAGAACACTGTGCATTAAAATAATCTAGATAAACAAATTATTCTTATTTTTCTTCCAATTTTGCAATATCCTTCAACTTATGATGAATAGTTATTGTTATTGAATAAGAAGCATTTCAAATTAAACTTTCTCAATTCTTTTTTTATCAGATTTACACAATAATAAACCAATTTATTTCACACCATTCTTTCGACTCGTGTTTCAGAAGTGTAATCACGTTGCTACTTCTGATGTCCATTACAAGATTCAAATGCTTAATATTTCTGAAATCACCGATTAAACTCAATTTACTCTTTTTTTTTGCACAGAACTATATAATCAATAATAATTAATTGAGAAACGATGTTTTAACTTTTGCTTGTCGAATCCGTTTATGTATCCACGTGTCAATTTTTCATTATTGAAATTTAACAGAGACCTTGGTATTTTTTATGTGGAGCATTTTGTATTAAAGTTGTGTTGTGAAATTTTTAATTTGTTTATTAATAGAAAAATTAAGCCTACACTCCCAAAATCTGTAATTAAAATGATAACAAACGGATAGAATGAGTGTGATAATTTATTACTTTTAATTTGCGCAACATTTGTTCTAAATTATGTTTTAATGAAAAGAATCGTGTTTTTGTATAGCTTAGAATATACTGCCCACTGTCGAAACAAATCTGTAAAGGTATTTTTCGCAAAACTCCCCTCTTTACTTGGCATCTTTTATTTATTAATTACTTTTTTCTTTTGCGTGACCACCCTATATATTTTTCAAGTAAAATGAACGCTACGACGCATGAATTTCTTCTATTTTTGTTCACTCTATTTTGCTCTCTCAAATTCATTCGGCAAGTCTTTGAAAGTTTCGGGACATCCTTTTTTATAGATTGCTTTGTACTAACATTAACAAAAATTTCTTGGGCTCAGTCTTCCCATCTAACACCCCCACTAACGTATGGCATATCGTTTTATGGGATTTTAGAGTAGACGATTTCAAATATTATATTATTAAGGTTCTATGTACAATTATTCTCACATAGTGGAGTGCAGTTTATAACCAATAGAAATGCGACACACAGCAATATTATGTCAATATAAACTATTGCCTTGAACATCTGACAGATCTAAAATTTATCAATTTTGACAAGTTCCTAAATTGTAATCTATAATTAATACATTTCAGAAATAAAGTGTTAATTTTCTATTTTATTATGATTGGCAGTAGAAAAAAATAGTGTATGCAACTCACATTTAAAGGCTATTAAGACACCCGCATTCATTATGACATTCGCCTATGGCTCATGTAATAATTCTCATGCTCTTGTTTTAATAGCCATCATTAAATGATCGTTGCATAATATACTATTCCCTTTTTATTATGTTTTAGTTTCATTTATCACTCCTATTGCTATCCTTAAAGCCAGGGAGGTAGCGACAGTTTTCGTGAAATCATTTCTAAAAAGCTAGATTTTTTTTTCCCAAGAAAGTTTAGATAGTATCTATGATGAAGGTGCAATTCTACCAATCTATAAGTCTTGCAAAAATTAAACATGTTGCAAAACGAGATATCGATTTTCTGAAATGTCACAAAATGCTACTTTTGATTCGTTCGTGCCGAGCCGAATTTTCGAATTTCGCCGTGCAATTTACGATCAAGTTTATCTGGAAGACTTCCTCTTTACGTGGCGACATCGTACGGCCGTCCCAAAGGTGTTTTTCGAAAAATATGGACTTTTGAAAATTGCATTTTTTTGCAATTTTTTCGGCTCCGACATGCAAGCTGTTTTTTGCTATTTTTCGCAGATATCTCCGAAACGATGGGAGTTAGCTCAAAATAAAAAATAAGGTCAGACGAGTATTTTCCACTACGAATCTTTTGCTTCCATAAGAATTTTGTTTTTTTTTTTTTTTCGTTTCGGAGATTACTGAAATGTCGGCCATGTACGGCAAAAAATCTCAAATTTTGAGCTAGTACAGTTGGCAACTTTTTAATATTGGCTCTTACGCCAAAAGACTACTCTAGCTAATTTAAATAGAATTAAATTTGCTAAAACTTTCCATTTTTTGAATTCCGACAAAAATGAAGGAATTAGAGCGGGCGGGATTTGGGACTTTTTTTTTCGGTAAAATTTCTCCATTTTGTCGTAATTAAGTAATCGGTAATTAAATGAAATCGATCTCAGATACGATGTCCATTTAATATCATGTACTACTTTGGCTTATCATTTTTTTTTTTCGAAAAATTTGATTGAGCTTTCCGACACTTTTTTTTATTTTTTCTCTAACATAAAAAGTATCAAAGATGGAAGTGCAAGCCTACCAAACTTTTAGTGTTGCAAAAATTAGTAAAAAATTAAACATGTTAGGGGCCATTCATAAATGACGTCACGCCAATTTTTGAGATTTTAGACCCCCTCCCCCCATTTTCACGTTTTGTCACGCTGAGTTAGCCCCCCCCCCCTTATGTTTTTTTTCGATTCCGTTTTTTTTCGATTCCGTTTTTTATTATTCACGATATTTTTCGCCTCATGTGGGGGCGGGGGCTAGTAAAAATTTTTCCGCCTCATGCTAGTAAAAATCCAAAAAAATGTTTACCGCCTCATGGGGGGGAATGCTAGTAGAAGTCCAAAAAAACTTTCTGCCTCATAGGGGGGGGGGGGGGGGGGGGGTGCTAGTAGAAATCCAAAAGAAATTTTTTCCGCTTCATGGGGGGTAAAAATACACAAAATTTTACCGCTTCATGGGGGGGAGGTACTAATGAAAAACCAATAAAAAAATTTTGTCGCCTCATAGACGCAATGCTACTAAAAATCAAAAAAAGAAATTTACAATATTTTTCTTTTCTTGATTCGTTCACAATTCGTTACGTCACACTGAGTCACACTCCCTCCCTCCCCCTTATCACACTTAGTCACGTAATTACGAACCCCCTCCACCCCCTGAAGCGTGACGTCATGGATGGCCCCTTACAAAAAGTTTCATAAATGTATTATATCTACAAGATTGAAATTTTACATACTCACAGATGACATAAAAACATGCCGGAAAATAATATCACGTCAAAAGCGTTGCCATGTCAGGTCTACCACCCAGAATGTGATTTTTAATCGAAATAGTGCAAAAACTGCTTGTAGACAAAAAATCAGCTTTGTAGATTTTTTGTCTACAAGCAGTTTATGCACTATTTCGATTAAAAATCACATTTTTCCTCCGCTGAAAGGTGGCTAAATCTTTGGTAGACGTAGCCAAAATGGCAATACATAGTCAAATCATGATAATTATATTCTTCATTAATAGTAAAGGCAGTTTTCTTATAGATGTGTTAATAATCACTTTTATTTACTTTTTAATATTGCTAGTGGTCGAGCTCCAGACGATTGTATAGCAGCGCCAATGACTAATACAGACATATCAAAAAAATTGTTGCACTTTCATCATTGATACTTTTTATGTTAGAGAAAAAATTTAAAAAAGTGTCGGAAAGCTCAATCAATTCTCTTTACATAAGCTGTCTACAAATTTTTTGAAAAAAACGATAATTATCGAGATATTCGAGGAAATGTAGGAAATTACGCGTTTTCTTATAGAGTGTATGTGAATCTTAAAATAATAATTTTTCTCAGAAACCTTTGTTTCGAAGGGCCGAGATTAACGAAGCATCAAAATAGTACATAATATTAAATGAACATCATATATGAGATCGATTTCAGTTAATTACCGATTAATTACGGTGACAAAATGGAGAAATTTTACCGAAAAAAAAAAGTCTCATCCCGCCCCCTCTAGTTCCTTAATTTTTGTCGGAATTCAAAAAAATAGAAAAAAGGGTTTTAGCAAATTTAATTCTATTTAAAATAGCTAGAGTAGTCTTTTGGCATAGGAGCCAAGATTAAAAAGTTGCCAACTGTAGAAGCGCAAAATTTGCGATTTTTTGCCGTACATGGCCGACATTTCAGTAGTTATCTTCGAAACGAAAAAAAATCAAAATTCTTATGGAAGCAAAAGATTCGTAGTGGGAAATACTCGTTTGACCTTATTTTTTATTTCGAGCTAACTCCCACCGTTTTGGAGATATCTGCGAAAAATAGCAAAAACAGCCGAAAAAATTAAAAAAAAAAATGCAATCTTCACACGTTCATATTTTTCGAAAAACACTTTTAGGACGGCCCGGCCGTACGATGTCGCGACGTAAAGAGGAAGTCTTCCAGATAAACCTGATCGTAAATTGCACGGCGAAATTCGAAAATTCTGCTCGGCATGAACGAATCAAATGTAGCATTTTTTGACATTTCAGACTTCCACAATCAATAATACACGAAAAACTTGTAATTTTGTATGATATTATTAATGTACACAAAAACACTAATTATACGAAAAGTTCGATCAGTCACCATTTGACAGCTTAAAAATTTCGGTCTGTTTTTCCTATGGTCTGAGATCTGTGACGTCAGGCGCACGCGACCCATTCTAACAATTGATAAGTCAATTCATTTTTTAATTACATTTTTATAGATTTTTTCCTTAACCTGACACGAATGAATTATTTCATTCCTCGAATACGAGTCCGTAATGTTTATCAATAAATAACACAGCCCCACAAAAAAAAAAGTTTTTGATCTGGATGACTGACCAGAGTACTCCTATGTATTTTTCGACGCTGAATCCGAATCCGAGGTCAAAAAAATTCGTATACCCCAAACTTTTGCGCTACAGCCAAAAACAACCCCGAAAATGGGTTAAAACCGTCCCATACATCAAGGATTCAATGAATGGTGAAAAACATGGGAAGGGAAAATGTTTTATATTCACCAGTCACTTACTTGAATATTGACTGGAAAACTACCCTTATAATATGCTGAAAACTCCCCCTGTACAAGCATAGAGTATATAAATGCCAATAAATCGCGAGAAATGTTAAAGTTTTTATTGTTTGGAATACAGTACATGAATCTTACGCGTGTCTCAAAACCACCCATATAACAGGGTGGAAACCACCCTTATATAAAAATACCAATAGATTGTGGGAAATGGAGGAGTTTTCGATGTTTTAATTCCAGAATAGAATCTTGAGTGACCCTGTTCTACCTTATTCTTAGTCGGTACAAAATCTACCCCTATAATAGGGTGGAAACCATCCTTATTACAGAATAAAGCACAAATGCCAATAAATCACGGGAAATAACTTTTTTATAGTTTAAGTACAGAACATGAATCTGGAGTGACTCCCAGGGCATCTCGCTTACTCGTGACCCAAAATCTCTTCTATAAAGGGTGGTAGCCACCCTTATATAAGAATAAATTGCATAAATCGTGGGAAATGTTGGAGTTTTCATTGTTTCAGTTCCAGAATAGATTCTTGAATGACGTTGATCTACCCTATTCTCACTTGGTACCCAAAATCATCCCTAAAAAACCACCCCTACATAATAAAATGTACATATGCCAGTTTTTCAATTTTTCTTCTCAGAATATCTTTTCTTCTCATTTTCAAATGATCTCCTCACTGGCTCTCTTTTATGTTCTTCGTGCGTGTCTCTTTTCATAGACCAACAGTAGTCGGCCATCATGTGGATATCCCACCTTCCTTGATACCGCTTCTCCATCTCCGAAATATCCTGGTGAAAGCGTTCGCTTTGCTCTTCATTGTATTCACCTAAATTTTCTGGATGACGGACAACTGTTGGTCCATAAAAAGAGACACACACGAAGAACACAATAGGGAGCCAATGAGAAGATCATTTGAAAATAAGAAAAAAGGTATTCTAGGAAAAAAGATTTTAAAAAAATGTTCATATTCTTCAGTCAAGCTGCATTAACCTTTTCGTGCAATAAATGCAGCTTGACTGAAGAATATGAACATTTTTTTAGAATACCTTTTTTTCTTATTTTCAAATGATCTTCTCATTAGCTCTCTATTGTGTTCTTTGTGTGTGTCTATTTTTATGGACCAACAGTTGTCCGCCATCCAGAAAATTTGGGTGAATACAATGAAGAGCAAGGCGAACGCTTTCACCAGGATATTTCGGAGATGGAGACGCGGTATCAAGGAAGGTGGGATATCCACATGATGGCCGACTACTGTCGGTCTATGAAAAGAGACACGCACGAAGAACATAAAAGAGAGCCAGTGAGGAAATCATTTGAAAATGAGAAGAAAAGGTATTCTGAAAAGAGAAATTGAAAAACTGACATATGTACATTTTATTATGTAGGGGTGGTTTTTTAGGGATGATTTTGGGTACGTCACTCAAGAATCTATTCTGGAACTGAAACAATGAAAACTCCAACATTTCCCACGATTTATTGGTATTCATGCAATTTATTCTTATATAAGGGTGGCTACCACCCTTTATAGAAGAGATTTTGGGACACGAGTAAGCGAGGTGCCCTGGGAGTCGCTCCAGATTCATTTTCTGTACTTAAACTATAAAAAAGTTATTTCCCGTGATTTATTGGCATTTGTGCTTTATTCTGTAATAAGGATAGTTTCCACCCTATTGTAGGGATAGATTTTGTACCGACTAAGAATAAGGTAGAACAGGATCACTCAAGATTCTATTCTGGAATTAAAACATCGAAAACGTGACTGGTGAATATAAAACATTTTCCCTTCCCATGTTTTTCACTATTCATTTACATCCATTCATTGAATCCTGATGTATGGGACGGTTTTACCGGGGTTGTTTTTGGCTGTAGCGCAAAAGTTTGGGGGTATACGAATTTTTTTGACCTCGGATTCGGATTCAGCGTCGAAAAATATATAGGAATACTATGGTCAGTCATCCAGATCAAAAACTTTTTTTTTGTGGGGCTGTGTAATTCAAGACATCAACATTTAAACTAACCAGTAACATATTTTATTATTAAGACCGTATTACTTATTTATCTATAAAAAACGGATGCGGCCTTTCAAGGAAATAAGGATGCGGCGCTTAAAAAGCCAATACTCCGATTATGATATCTATTCGACGACAGACTTTCCTATGACTCAACGATTTACGTTGTAAATATTTGTAACAAGTGGATAATAAGTATTGTATTATTTATAATTTCCACATATGTTTTACACAAAGCGTGGCTATTTTTAGCTCTGTCGGACTGTTTACATTTTGATAGACCAAAGTGTTTCCACGTGATTCAAGTAACACTTATAGTCTGTCAGCAAGGACACTTCCGTAATATTTTTAATGATATACAGGAATGAGCCTAGTATTGTTGTATCAATCTCTTCGTCAAGAAACGTAGATTGCGAATTGACATGGAGATGAGCTATAAATTTTGTGGGAAAAAAGCTATGGATTAAAAGAAAAATGGCGTCAAGGAGCAATAGAGTACTAGATTTGTTTTTAAGGTAGTAACAACATGTTTGTTAAGTATGTACTATTGTAACTGACTACAGTTCTAGACTTCTCAGCAGTGACGTAGGCAGAGAGGAGGGATTACAGGGCCCTTAAAAAATTTAAAACTCCCGTATAGTTTCAAAGGGATTTGGGTTTCGGCGAGTTTTGAAATTTTGATATATTGTGCTTATATTTCTGATGGAATATCTAAATGGGTAAGTCCTCCAAAAATGGATGTTTATTGATACACAGCTTATCAAAAGTAGATCATTTGCGCCATTTTACATATATCCCAGGCATTAGAGACCATATAGGGCCCTTACCTAGAAAAATTCATGGTAGTTCTTAGTTTACTTTACGTTTTTTGGAGCGCTGAATCCGAATTTTTAACTTCCCACTTAAAATTCCTCCCACAACCTCCTCAAGAATTTGAAAATAAAATCAAAAAACCGTTTTTATCTTTTCTTTTGTTTGTTTTAGGAAAAAGATACCTAGAAATTCGGGAAGTATACAAAATTTGCAACAAAAAAGGTCCTTTGACATTTTAACGTTGAACGAACGGGGAAGCGCTAACACGCCTCGAAAAATGAGACTCGGCGCCGCGGGGCTGCATGCGCTATTACACGTCGGTTACGTTCTTTCAGTCAGGAATATTCTCGCATGAATTGTTGCGCTTGAGGCATATGACGAAACATTTCAACCCGCTTTTCTTGCAGCTACACGCACCGCGGCAGCCTTTTTTTACACCTGTCGGAGATAATCTTTAGAAGTTTTGATAGAGCAGGAGGATCAAAGTAGTGACAGGAGAAAGTCCGTAACTGTTTCTTTCCAGCCCAATTTTTCTGTCTCGATAACATTTCCTTGCCAAAGTTGGACTTTTTGGTACGTTCTCAGTGAGTGTTGCGCAGCAGCAGCTTCAGTTGGGGCCAAAGAGGCAATGTTGTGTTTACTGCTGTACGCAGTCTTGATGAAACACTGATGTCTAAAACCGTTCAAAGTCATGTGTTTTTATCCTTGCAACCATACAAACGGAGAAAAAATGATTGCCAGCTTTTGCGATCGCTTGTGGATTTGTATTTGGAGTCCGGAACAGCTGAGCGAGGGAATGCAAATCTGGGTTTTGGACGATGACTTTGATCAATTGAAACAGTTTAAAGTCACATCAACCATGTTTAAAATATTATGACAAAACGGTTCTCATGCGAAACAAAACGTTTTTTAAAGCAATTAAAATAATAAACAATATAAAGTGAGGATAAAACGCCTAAGAAACTTCGATCGCGATCAACGGGTTGCTATCAATTCTCGAGCAGCATGAAGGTGTCATAGGTCGGGGGGAAAAGGAGAGGGCCTCTTGACAACAGTATGCTAGCTCGAGGGGCATGGTAGGGGAGGGGGTACCGCAAGAAGATCGAAAGACGGGAGAGTAACTGTGGAGTTGCTGTGATACCTAAATGCACGCGCGGCGCATGTTTCGGGATCCACCCGCTCCCCTCCCGTTCGTCGTACGTCAAAATATCAAAGGACTTTTTTTATTGAAAATTTTGTTTACTTTTTGAATGTCTGGATATTTTTTCTCTAAAACGATTAAAAAAATCAAAAACCAATTTCTTTGGGTTTTCTTCTTTAAAGAGGAGGTTGCGGGAGGAATTTTTGGTGGGAAGTTATAAATTTGGATTCAGCGAGCCAAAAAACATAAAATAAACCTATTTCCAGAACAACCATGAATTTTTCCAGGTAAAATTCTCTAATGCCTGGAGTAATAAAGTGATAAAGTGTGGAAACCACGTTTTGGCGAAAAATCTTGGGAACACATTAAAAAACAACCCTTATTTGGGGGTGACATTAAAATTCATATTAGCCCAAATACTAAGTTTCGAAAACTAAGTAGAAAAAGAAGTAAAAAAACTAAATTCACCTTTTCAACCCTCCTCGCCATTCCCTCATCATCCCTAAAAAGGTACTATAGAAGCTACTATAACTACTATATAGTTATTTACAAAAAAAAAGGGCTTTTTTGGCCCATCCGTGGTAAAGTGTGGAAACCATATTTTTTACTAATTTTGGGGTGCTAAATAAGAATCTGTCATCAAAATTGGCTAGAAACATCGGGAAGATAATAAAAAACAACCCTTTGGAGGGGTGGCATTGAAATTGAAATTGATATTAGAACTTGCAACAAAATAGTTCTCTAGTGCAGAAAATTCTTTCAAAATACTCAGTTTCGTTAGGTAAGTAGAAAAAGAAGCAAAAATTCTAACTATCAACTACCAATACTTTAGGAGCAAAAAAATTCAGGAAATTTTTTTCAAAATTTTTTGAAGAAGTTTTTATTGATGTTAGTATGTCATACATCATACACATTTTTTATCGAAACTTAGAAGTTGATAAAAAAATGTAGAAAAAATTATCTTACTTAATTACTTCTGTCTGCCCCCTGTAATAAGTACATTGGCATCTATCAAAAATGTGGTTGATATATTAAAACAAACAAATGCAGTTCTCTGGACTCTAATTCCTTGGCGCGAATTTTTTTAAGCCATAAGTTTTTTTCCACACGATTTACAACTTATCACCATGTCAATTCGTAATCTTTGCGAAGAGAATGGGTACTAGTATCATTAAAAATCTCTGAGTTCAAGTTTTTAGGAGATTTGCTTACATACTATTATGACGTATAGATTATAGGAATTTTATTGTATTATTCATTATATCAACATATCTTGTGACCCACGCAAATTCGACTGGGTTATTTTTAACTCATCCGGACTGTTTATATTTTGCTAGTTGAGAATATTTTTAAGGTCAGTAGAGATGCTCAATTTTATGGAATTACAAGTATGTGGACATTTGTGGTTTTATTTTAAAAAGGCACTAGTCGACTCCGACATATCGTGGGAATCCTCAGTTATAGAATGTAGTCTTCGACGTCATTTCATTACATAGAACTGAGACATCTCAGTCATCTTTAAAACATCACAAACATACATTTATGACCGTTAGCATTATTATTTCGTCGTTATTCTTATTTCAAATATTATTAAACTAGTTTGTTTAGAAATTTCTTGATACATATGTTATGTACATTTGGCACATCTAAACAACAGTAAATAACATTATTTTATTAATGAAGCAATTAAAATTATACGTAATTAATTTCTCTCATCATATTATTAAAAGTTATAATAAAACACATAACAATGAATAGGTAATAAATATGCCAAAAAGTGAAATGGAATTAAAGCTTGATCATAACTTCGTTCAAATATCTGACATTTCTTTAAATTTCTGTCATCTTCAAAATTATAAAAAACGGCACTCATTTTTTTCCATTACTATCTGCAAGTGACAAACTGACACCTTTCTGCTGAATTCTGTCAGGTGTCACAGATATTGGTTTCAGCAATTTTAAAAAGTCTTCGGTCATTCTTTTAATTTGAATATTCGATATATTTTCAAAAATCAACGGATCAATGTCTTATTTGTGTTCTTCACAAATTTGCAACAACTTGGGCCATTCAGTAACAAAGCTCAAGGCAGTCGGAAACTGTATTCCATCTAACATCTTGTGGTAATGTTAGTTTCTTGTCCCCTTTTTCTTTGTACCGAGCATTTGGCAAGTGTGTATTGCGAAAATATCTTAATAATTTGAACTAAGTGTGAATTTAGTTTTATAACTTCCGAATCTTTGGAAATCAAATTTAGCATATGGGCAAAATGTAGAAGAACTCACTACTGAGTGTCAATTTGCCGCGACACCAATATATTTTTAGAAAGGCGTCAGCCGCGTTCTGCCCCGTTCTGCCCCGTTCTTTTACTCCCAAGCGGGTTCGAGATAAGATATAACTCGATAGACAAGTAATAGGTCAAGGCTGCACTACCTCAGATCATTAACACTCTCAGTCGAGGATAAAGTAAAAAAATATTTTGAGGTTTCTGGTTCTTGTACACACACTAAATCACAATTTTTTTTCATCCCCTTTAATAATGAGGTGGGGGTGGTAATGGGGGTGGCTAATTCCAAAGTTTTTTGAGACCTTAGCTTCTCTTGTATATACTAAATAATAATTTTATGAACTCTTACCTGCTTGATTTACATATTTACCCCAAATTTACCCCAACCCTTCGACCGAACAAGATGAAAATATAATCTAGTTCTGGATCTCGTTAAAGTACATATGTGTACCAAATTTCAAGTCAATATCTCAAACAGTTCCAGAGTAAACGTGCGCACAAAAAAAGTTACATACCGACAGACAGAAATTTTTTTTTTCGCTCAAACTTAAAATCTCGACCGATTCATGACATTCTAAGCCTATTTGAACAATAAAAATTTTTAAAATTTTTTTTGTCGTTACTATCCTTCCACTGGATGTGGAAGTAAAATGACGGAACCAAGGTATAGTGAATGGATTTAAATGATTGTTTTTGTTGTTGTATTTCTAATGCCATATACTAAAAAGTTTACCCATTGAAAATTACCGCAATTTCGAAAATCCGTAAATTAAAAAAAAAAAATTTTAGAAATCTCAACGAAAAATACAATTATAGGATTTTTTTAATATTCCTTTTAAGAAAATAATGATTGTTATAGTTTTCGAGGTTGTTTATAAAGAATTTGTAAAAAAATAAGACTTTTTAAAATTAATTTGAAGATGGGAGAAGCTCCAAAAAGCGAAATAAATGAATAGTACAGTAAGTGAAGCTTTTAAATCCTAGCCCGAAAACGATATAATGAATTTTCAAATTTTACTTCCACATCCAGTGGAAGTATAGTAACGACAAAAAAATTTTTAAAAATTTGTATTGTTCAAATAGGCTTAAAATGTCATGAAACGTCGAGGTTTTAAGTTTGAGCGAAAAAAAAATTTCTGTCTGTCTGTCGGTCTGTCTGTAACTTTTTTTTGTGGGCACGTTTACTCTGGAACCGTTTAAGATATTGACTTGAAATTTGGTACACATATGTACTATAACGAGATCTGAAACTAGATTATATTTTCATCTTGTTCCGTCGAAAGGTTGGGGGGTAAATTGGGGTAAATTTGGGGTAAATGTGTAAATCAAGCAGGTAAAAGTCCATAAAATTGGTATTTAGTATATACAAGAGAAGCTAAGGTCTCAAAAAAATTTTTGGCATTAGCCACCCCCTTATTAAAGGGGATGAAAAAAAAATGTGATTTAGTGTGTGTACAGGAACCAAAAGCTTCAAAATACTTTTTTACTTCATCCACCCCCACTACCAACCCTCTACCACCACCCCCACCCCCACTACCGATGTAGCATATCGTTTTATAGGTTTTTGAGGTAGACGATTTCAAATATTATGTTGTTAAAGTTACTTTGAGTAGTATGGATGCGCAGTGGCTTTCCTCGACTACTATGGATGCGCAGTAGGTTTCCCCGAGTATTATGGATCCGCAGTGGCTTTCCTCGAATATTTTGGATACGCAGTGACTTTTTTCAAGTATTATAGATCGCAGTAGGATACCTCAAGTAGTATGGATGCGCAGTGGCTTTTCTCGAGTGCTATAAATGCGTAGTAGGTTACCTCAAGTGATATGGATGCGCAGTGGGTTTCCTCGAGTAAAATGGATGCGAGTGGGTTACTTCAAGAAGTATGAATGCGCAGAGGCTTTCTTCGAATAAATTGGATGCACAGTGGGTTACCTTGAGTAGTATGGATGCGTAATAGGTTTCCTCGAAGAAAATGCTTGAAGTAGAGTCTTTATTTCTATCGTGTAGTTTACGGCACACAACGATTATTTATATCTTTGTCTTGCCATTTTCTGCGTATTAGTTCGACATTCAGTTGAAGTATATATTAACGCAGAAAAAATTTGGAAATTTTCATTGTTTAAATAGTCTTAAAATATCAGGAAACGCCAATATTTTAGGTCTGAGCAAAATAAATTTGTCTGTTGCGTCGGTCTGTCTGTTAGTCTTGTATCGTTTTGGTGCTCACGATTACTCTGGAACCGTTTAAGATATTCACTTAAAATATGGCACACATATGTTCTTTATCGAGTTTTGGAACTAGATTATATTTTGATCTTATTCCGTTGCAGAGTTGAAGGGTAAATTGGGGTAAATGTGGGTAAATAGGTAAATCAAGCAAGTAAGACTCCATGAAATTGGTATTTAGTAAATATGAGGAGCTAAGGCCTCAAAAAAAATGGCATTAGCCATCCCCATCTATTACAGATGTGGCATATAATTTTATGGGTTTTTGGGGTACATGATTTCAAATATTATACCATTAAAGTTCTATAAACAATTATTTCCACATAGTGGAGTGCAAATATAGTATTTTGTTGTAAGAGACTTGGATGTGGAAGTAGTGATTCCTTGGGCAGCGGTTTTTTTCTTGCTTCATTAAGTATGTACATAAGAAACTATATTGTCATTTTTCCTGCTTTTTGGTTAGGGGTGGTTCCCACCTCTTCTTGAGGGTTGTCGCAAAAAGACAAAAAATACACATAATCTGACAGAGAATCAAATTCTAAAATGCATATTTTTCGAGATATTGCGAACTGAAAAATTGAAATTGTAAAATCAGTATTCCTGGACTTTTTTTAAATTATCCGAAAAATGTGGACTTTAAAAAAAATGCATGGGTACAAAATTAAAATTTTTACGAAAACAAATCGAATGGTTTTTTTTCTTTTTTTTCCGATGTTTAGTTTTGGAAATATGGCATTTTCAAAATAGCGCCGAAACGTTCAGAAAAAATATACGACGTTAACATTTAAAATTACTCAAAATCTACTATGAGAAAAAATGTTGTTCTTGTAAAAATTAAAGGTATTAAAATTTTTCTTCGATTAAGACGTATTACGACCTTTCATACTGAAACCTAAAAAAGTTACAAACAAAAAAGCAGCGCATTTAAGAATTTAGGCCCCATTTTTTTTTTTAGTCTTATTGCTCTAATTTCTTATTAATTCATTTTTTTTTAAATCTTTCTATATATTGTTAATACATTTTATTACTATGTTCAATTTTTTTTAAAATTTTGAAAATAATTATTTTTCATTCTGTACCCATTTTCAATAATTAAAATTTTCATAATTTTTTGAAAAAAATCGGGTTTTTGGAAATTGCTCAGAAAACATTTTTTATAAAAAATGGCAAGAGTACAGAAATGAAGCTTATAAAAAAAACAAATAGCTTGTTTTTTTTTGCTTTCCTACGACAAACTGTTCCAGAGATATAAAGGTTTAAAGATGGCTCTTGAGCGCATAAGCAAGAAAATTATGCATTTAGTATTGAAATATCTCAAAAACTATAAGATTGATAAAATCATAATATAATAATGAAATGAAGCTTGTAAAAAAACGAAGAGTTTGGGTTTTTATATTTTTTCCTACGACAGACTGTTCCAGAGATATGACAGTTTGAAATAATGTTGAAACTTTTCAGTTTATACGCGCATTTTAAATGTCTATAGTAGGTAGAGAAACGAGCAGTAGCCATCTATTTTTCGAAGAATACCCAGAAAAAGCGAGATGCATTGCACTTTAGCATGTTTAGAGTGCAGATTAAAAATTTTTTACAATTAATTATTTTTTATTTATTTGCTTTTATCATGTTTAGAGAATATTATTTATGTATTATGCAAATCACAACTTACACACTTTTTTATTTATTATGAAAATGCCTACTTTCTGTATATTGTTGCCCTAATCTGGGCACGCTAATATACTAGTTAGGTAAATACTTTGAAACACTCATTATTGGAGAACTAATCAAAACAACTACTCTTCTAGCTAATACTGACGAAGTATTGAATTACATGATAGGATTCTTAGCATTTTAAAGAAAAAAATATATTGAAAATATTTCAATCATTTATTTACATTTAGTCATCACACTTTTTTATTTAATATGATATTATCTACTTTCTGTATATTGGTACCTTAATCGGGTCACGCTAATATACTACTTAGGAAAACACTTTAAAACACTCATTATTGAAAAACCAATCAAAACAACTACTCTTCTAGCTAATACTGACGAAGTATTGAATTACATGATAGGATTCCTGGCATTTTAAGGAAAAAAAATATATTGAAACTACTTAAATTATTTATTAAAATCCAGTCATTCACAACAATTATTGAACCTTACATTCTATTTCAACTCTAGAAAAGTTGTACAAGTTTTTTCGAACTCGTTAGTTCTCATCAGTATAGTATAGAAACATTCATTCATTATTTACAAGCCTATTCTTGATTTATTTTTTACAATTAATTATTATTTTTTTTTATTTGCTTTTATCATGTTTAGAGAATATTATTTAGGTATTATGCAAATCACAACTTACACACTTTTTTATTTATTATGAAAATACCTACTTTCTGTATATTGTTGCCCTAATCTGGGCACGCTAATATACTAGTCAGGTAAATACTTTAAAACACTCATTATTGGAGAACCAACTTGTACATTTCTAGAATTGAAATAGAATGTAAGGTTCAATAATTGTTATGAATGACTGGATTTTAATAAATAATTTAAGTAGTTTCAATATTTTTTTTTCCTTAAAATGCCAGGAATTCTATCATGTAATTCAATACTTCGTCAGTATTAGCTAGAAGAGTAGTTGTTTTGATTGGTTTTCCAATAATGAGCGTTTTAAAGTGTTTTCATAAGTAGTATATTAGCGTGACCCGATTAAGGTACCAATATACAGAAAGTAGATAATATCATATTAAATAAAAAAGTGTGATGACTAAATGTAAATAAATGATTGAAATATTTTCAATATATTTTTTTTCTTTAAAATGCTAAGAATCCTATCATGTAATTCAATACTTCGTCAGTATTAGCTAGAAGAGTAGTTGTTTTGATTGGTTCTCCAATAATGAGTGTTTTAAAGTATTTACCTAACTAGTATATTGGCGTGTCCAGATTAGGGCAACAATATACAGAAAGTAGGTATTTTCATAATAAATAAAAAAAGTGTGTAAGTTGTGATTTGCATAATACCTAAATAATATTCTCTAAACAGATTAAAAATGTTATTTAATTAGTTTACTTAATTGTGTTAATTTGATTTATTTATAACAATCTGTATTTTTAATAAAATTATACATATTACTATACTCTTTTGTGATCATTTTTAATCCACCATTTTTTTTAAATAAATTTAGACCTCATAATCATATTCAGCGACCTAAAAATCATAAGTATATGGATTTTCGTGACTTTATTTGTAACATTAGAAGAATTATTAATTTTTCAGAATTGAACCCTTAATATTTTCGTCTCATAAGTTTTAATCTCACTGTCGTATTCAGCGATCTCAAAAACATAAGTCTATGGATTTTCGTTAATTTATTAAAATACCTTTAAAAATAAAAAGCTGGTAATGCGACAATATAGGTTTTAAAAATTACAGATTAAAGTTTCATTTCATTACAAATTCTTTATAAACAACCTGGAAATCTATAACAATCATTAATTTCTTAAAAGAAATGTTTAAAAATTCCGATAATTTTATTTTTTGTTGAGATTTCTAAAAATATATTTTTTTTTAATTTACGAATTTTCGAAATTGCGGTAGTTTTCAATGGGTAAACTTTTTAGTTTATGGCATTAGAAATCCAATAAAAAAAAAAACATTCAAATCCATTCACTATGGCTGGGTTCCGAGGTATAAACCTTATTGCATTGGACTAGAATCCAAACTTGTTTTATGTGAGAAACTGGCCTTGTCCATTTTCACTGATTTTTTGCCATTATTTGTCTAGCCTCTTCGCCACATTTGTTTATTTCACCCTTTTTGATACGTAACATAGTTAAAATTTTATATTCAGTCTTTCGAATGATATAATAATGACTGTATCTCCAAGGTCATTGTCTTTCGTGGAGGAATAAAAAAGTTAAAAATAATTTCGTAAAAGTATATGGTTTATTTTTCCTTGATCAAAAATTATACTTTTTTTTTTGGTTCATTTTTCCATGACCACCATATACTTTCACTCTCAGGGCCTGGACCGAAATATATTTTTCTAAGTGAAAATGAATTTTCACATGGTTGTGCCTAATGTGTCAACGAACTCATAACGCTCCTTTTGGGCTAGTTTATGGCTCTGAAGCCCTTCAGACTGATCGAAAATGTCCTTAAATGAGTTTTTTGCCTAAGTCAAATTTTTATTTTGGCTTCGACTCAGGGCGATTCTGGGAGGTTCTAGATCAAGAACACCCGTATGTTATAATGGGGTAATCCAGGAGCTCGGAAATTTTTCCCTTATGTTTTTCATGTTTGCCACATTATCTGTGACCAAACTAGTAACTTTGCAGTTATACTCATTTTTCCACTTATTTATTAAATCAGTGGCCAAGTTTGCAAGATAATCACCAATGTGTGGATGTTTTCCAGAAGAAAACTGTTTCCATTTTCTAGTTTCAAAACTATGCAGTTTATCGGTTCATTACGAACATTCAACCAACCATCAAGAGACATACAAACTGATTGACCTGATAAATTATCAAAACACAGATTTGTCCTCTTCAAATATTTTATTTAAAGGGTTGATGATAACTGAAACCTAGAAGGTGGGACATACCCTGGTCTTAACGTCAATCGCTTTCACGAACTACCCTATGTTCAGTGAACTTAAAAGAACAATTTGTTGCAAAAATAGTTCTGGCTACCCGTTTATCTAATTATCTCTTTTTGTCTTGACATGTTCTTACAACAGATGAGCATAAACTGTACCAGTGCAACTACTACCACTCAAACTCCCGCTTGTTCTCTGGGAATTTTCACATTGACTTGTACTGGCTTGGCACTCATTAATTTTTTCATCTTCACTTGACTGAATTTTACAGGATTCTGAGTGGTCGACAAGCCTCTGATTTTCCTTATAACATTTTTTACATATTGCATGGCATCCAAGTTTGCCCGTAACTTTCTTTTTTTACAAAATATTGCCAAACACTATCTTCTTTCCTGCCTCGACTAGAAATTTATTTGCAAATGTGGTCGATGTGACCTTCCCTTGTAAATTTGCTAGGTACCAAGGAATTTTAATTATTTCGTGAAAATTATGTGATCAGAAAATATTTTCTAAAATTGAAATTCATAAAAACAGTCTTTTTTTTTATTCAACATAAGCTGACTTTTCTGACGCCATGGTACCCTCTCTTAGTGTAACATAAATTTTACGATACATTTCTTGCTGCATATCAGCTGATACCGAAACAGTGGTTTCATCTGCATAGACCGTGGTTACGCCATGTTAAATATAACAAGTTATCTAATTGAAATTCCAATTAATTTTCGATTATTCATATAGGATAAAGCAATTCGTCCCCTTTTTGATGAAGTGTCCCCCATTACCATGGTTTCAACACAACTAAAACTATAAATTTCGCGCCCGCTCGCTAAAAAATGCACAGCATCCCCCCCCCCCCCCGCCTCCGCTCATCAATTATTAAACCTGGAATTTTTTTCCATTATGTCCCCCATTAGCAAAATTCAAATATGGTCACTTTAATATAGGGGGTCTGGTAAAGTTTAAGTACGTCCCGATTTTAACAATTTTCCAATAAGTTATGAAAAGAATATGGTTAATAGAGCACATTTTGAGAAAAAAAATTTTGGACGAACCATAAAGTGTTGAAAAAAAAAATTACGAAACTTACGGGACCTGGGAGCGAAATGGGGTGCTGGTGGGGATAGTGGAATTTAAATAATGGAAAAGATGATCAAATACAGTTGTACAACGTAATAGCAGTTAATTAGCGATCTCCGGTGCACCGCACTAGTGAACCGAACGTACCCCAATCCGGACTTGACGCAAATTGTAGAAGAGGAAGAAGAAGAAGAAAAAGTTAGGTAAAGGTGAAAGAAGGCATATTTTATACAAAATTAAAAAGTAATTATTTAGGGTAAGGACAAAGGTATTTCTTTCGGAAAAAAAGACCTTTGCCCTTGCCCGAAATAATTTTCATAAGCACAACATTTCAACTATCAGAAACGATTACTGTAACGTCTGTACAAAAAATTTGGAAATGTCCGAAAACATCTGCACGGAGCGTATTTTTCCAAGTAATATGGACACCACATTTGACGTAAAAAAAAAAATAGTAAAGAACATCGTTTTGTATCCTTTTATTATTAATATCTAGTAACCATCCATACCTAAATCGATTAATATCAACATATAAAAGGTATGTAAGCTGAAAACAGTGGAAAAAACGATTGATCTAGGACGTACTTAAACTTTACCAGGCCCCCTATATTTAAAACAACTTAGAAGACATCCTCGTTTTTAATTTTTTGGACAATATTTTTTATGGTTCACAAAATCTAAAGCTTTTGATAAAGAAATGTGCAGATGCAGTTTCCGTTGATTTTTTTGGTCTAAATCCATCTTAAGACTCCTAGTCAATAGCCATTATAAGTTAAAATATAATAGAATACAAATAACTGCAAAAGGTTCACAGCTGTCTGTGAAAATATATTAAGCAAGGTAATAATAAATCTGACCTATAACTGGAAGTTGTCAAAACAAAGTGATCTACAGACTAGCTATAATAATACTTTTCAATGACGAGTAAATAAAGATGGCCATCAAGTACTCTATTACTTTTACTTCTTAAATTCCTTATTAGCCAGTTTATTTTTTATATGGTTTGGATGACGTTAACCATAGAAGTTCAACTTAAAATGGAGCAAAATCAAGGTTATTTTTTAAAAGAATTTATATAATATTTGACATTCAAATTTCAACAGGAAATTGTAGTATTTAATGAAACATTTAAATTAAAATAGAACACATTTAATACTACTTTACACCTACTACATACACTACTATGGCAAAATTAAATTAATAATTCTGTAAGCCTATTCAAAAATAAGATTTATGAAACGTGGTTTGTTTATTTATAATAATGAGAAAATTTTGAATTATGTTTATTCATGTCATAATGCAATTATTATTATGAAATATGCAAATAAAAAATAATAAGCCAGTAACCGTGTAACAACTAAATGTACGTTTAAACTTTTTTTAAGAGGATTTAATTGGTAATCAATTTAATAGATTCTCACGAGAAGTTGTTACCAGAAACAATTAATATTAAGAGAAGTTGAAAATGCCACAAGGAATGAATTATATAAGAGGTCCCAGCACTATGAAGCAATATTTCGGTAGTGTGTAGTTTCGGTCAAAATGACATTAAAAATATATACAGTGTGTCTCTGTACCGGGTACCGCCCTCTTGTAAACTTATTTTTGATTTGCTGAGAAAAAGTAATTCTTTGTCAAAAGTTTTGCTTGTCTTAGGAAGTCATAAACAGTTGTTGTCAAACTTAAGATAAATTATACGGGGTATTCTAAAAATTAGAAAAATTAGAAAATATTACATTTTTAGTCCAATGCAATTACCTCGGAACCCAGCTATAGTGAATGGATTTGAATGATTTTTTTGCCATATACTAAAAAGTTTATCCATTAAAAATTACCGTAATTTCGAAAATCCGTAAATTAACACGTTTACGCCATGCATGCATGGTTTCCGCTACGAATGGTTTCCTAGAAAGTTGTCTGCTGAATACCCAAAATAATATTTTTTAACAATGGGGTAAGCAGAAATACAAGATATTTTTTAATAAATTAAATTATGTGCAATGCAATGTGAGATCAGGAGTGTACCATCGGTGGCGCACCGAATCTACAAAAGAACATAGCAATGTACGACCAGTGGTACACTGTGTCGTGAACGTGTTAAAAACTAATAAAATTTTTAGAAATTCAACACAAAATACATAATTTTACATAATACAACACAAATCTATATTGTCGCATTACCAGCTTTTTATTTTTAAAAAAGGGACTAGCGTAGAGGCGACTTCAATGTGAATGTCAGTCGATATTCCGTTGAAGCAACGTCGAGCGCGGTTAGTACTTGGATGGGTGACCCATCTTGGGAAATACAGCGTTCTCGTCCCACCTTCTAGCGGCTTGTATATCAGTGTATACGCGGAAGTTACGAAATTTCAGATGAGGATTACGTAGTGGATATACCATCCTTCAGAGGGGATGTAAAGTAGGCGGTCCCTTGTCTATTAAATATTAGGCAAGTAAAAGATCCCTACTCTTCTTAAGGGAAGAAGTTCGGCAAAATTTCCAGGTTTGGGGTAGCTCGTCTCCTGGCATCGGTGATAGGCCCTGGTAGCAAAAATAGGCCGACGTTAAATAAATAGATGAAAAAAAAAATATATTTTCAAAAAGATGGCCAACCCTAAAAACTGAAAAATTCATTACTCTTCTAATTTTACGAACAAAGTAACGAAAATCCATAGACTTATGTTTCTGAGGTCGCTGAATATGACTGTGAGATCAAAACTTATGAGATTATTTTTTTGAAACTTTCCATTTTTTCAATAAATTCGTATTTTATTTTGAATCATTCAATTAAAACTGCATAGAAATTATTTTTTATATCTTCTTACATCTCGTATATTCAATTTTTTATTTACCAATAGCCTACTTTTTGACATGATTAACACTTGCTCCTACACAACTTTAAATAGGAATTCAACTCTTAATTCGCAAAAAAATGGGAAGTTTCAAACAAATAATTTTATATTCCTGAAATTTGGTATAGAGGTATAAAATTGCATTCTAAATAACTTTTCTTAGTGGAATTTTTTCATATTTTGAAAAATAAAGGTACTTTATTAGTGGTGATTTTTACAACTTTGCTTATAAAACACCCTGTAGAACACCAAATCAAGTCATTTTTGGTATACTTTAGTTTTACAACAAGCAGGACTCAATCCCCAAATACCATTCCAAAATTCCAAAATTTTTGGTCCATTACACCTCTTGTTACATCTACTCTGAGACACACTGTGTACAAGAATTTAAAAAAATGAACTAATAAGAAATTAAAGCAATAAGACTAAAAAAAAAATGGCACCTAAATTTTTAAATGCCCTACTTTTTTGTTTGTAACTTTTTTAGTTTTCAGTACAAAAGGTCGTAATACGTCTCAATCGAAAGAAAATTTTAATACCTTTAATTTTTACAAGAATAACAATTTTTCTCAAAGTTGTAGATTTTGAATAATTTTAGATTTTAACGTCGTATATTTTTTCTGAACGTTTCGGCGCCATTTTGAAAATGCCATATTTCCAAAACTAAACATCGAAGAAAAAAAAGGAAAAACCATTCGATTTCTTTTCATAAAACTTTAATTTTGTACCCTTTTTTTTAAAGTCCACATTTTTCGAGTAATTTAAAAAACAAGCCCCCTAACCAAAAAGCAGGAAAAATGACAATATAGATTCTTATGTACATACTTTATGAAGCATGTTGAAGAAAAAAATTTGGAAATTCATTTCGTTTTCGGGCTAGGATTTAAATTAAAAGCTTCACTTACTGTACTATTTTATTTCGCTTTTTGGAGCTTCTGCCATCTTCAAATTAATTTTACAAAGTTTCATTTTTTTACAAATTCTTTATAAACAACATCGAAAACTATAACAATCTTATTTTCTTAAAAGAAATATTAAAAAATTCAGATAATTGTATTTTTCGTTGAGATTTCTAAAAATTTTATTATTGCGGTAATTTTTAATGGCTAAACATTTTTCTAATATTTTTCTAAATTCTTCATAGATAGATGAGATTACATCAAGTAATGCCATGGATTAATGTCAATGTCAGTGTAATAGATATTTATTCGTTTTTTGCATTTTCTATAAAAATATTAATCACTGATTATTGAATTATGCTAACCCTGGAACAACCAATTTACTTGGTCAAATAGAATCGGAAATGTTGGTTATAAATACGCAATAGAAGTTTTTAATTCAGATGTTAAAGTAACTCGCAAAGCAGTACGTAAATTAATTTACAAATTTTATTCCGCTAGGAATGTAAGAAATATTAAAAAAAACAATTAAATGAAGATGACGCTGCTACCTTTGTAGTTGTAGTCTCTGTACAATAACACCCAACATGGTCGTTAAGGAAAAGATCAATAAAAGGCATTGGCAAATCTCATATTCAGAGGATTTTAGTCAGCAACAAATTTTATGCATTCAAATCTAAATTTATTCACAGACTTCAAGTTGGAGATGATGCTCGTCGTTTGGACTTTTATTTAACTATGTAAATGTAAAATTTTAGCAGATAGATCATTTCATAGAAACATTTCATTCACGGACGAATCTCTTTTACGACTAATGGTAATCTCTTTTCAAAACTGTAGGTACCTACTGGGCGTCGGAAAATTGTAATTTCCTAATTACCACTAATCATATCTCGCTATGCTGACGAGATACCAGCCTGAAAATTTCGAGACATTTAGCCTTTAGTTTACACCTAGTGTCAGTTTGATCTCTTATAACTCTAACGCAAAATATTTCAAAATCCGGGGTAAAAAAAGATTTAAAAAAACGAAAGTTGACCTTCAAATAACCTTGAAATGATCTTCTAGGTCAAATCCAAGGTCACCAAGTGGTGCCCCCGATGACCTCAACAACTTTTATCTATCATCAAGCGTAGGTATCCATTCTTTTGTGACTGTCTGTATATTTGAAAATATAGCAAGTGATGGTACTTGTTTCTAGTTGTAAATCTATCTTTATTTACACACATATATTTTGAGAAATAAATGACAATGTCCGAAACATTAAAGTTAGTATACACAACTTTTGAGCGAAAATACGTTTATAAAACTTGTCCCATTTTTTTTTGTCCACCTGCTTTGTTTTTTTTGAACTTCTCTAGGAAAAAGTCAGACCCTTACACTGAATCGAGGCCACGAATTTCTTAAAAATGTATTTGCTGTTAGCTAGTTCGAAGACGTTTCTCTAAAGGAAAAACTTCTGGGATACATTTTATATCTCTAAAATCAAAGGTATGTACTAGATACTGCATCAATGGTGTATAATGGTCTAACGTACCAATAGAATGTTGTTAAAGCGGCCCAGCCTTATTTTAAATTTGGCCTATTTTTTAGGAATTCATTAAAAAATTCACGACAAATAAATACCTAGCTAGTTATTTTATACGTAATAGATGACAGCATTTTTAAAATTATACAATTTGTTATCAACCGGATTACCACTTAATTAACAGATTCATAAAATCTTAGATCCATAAAAATTCACAGAACAGTGAGAACGACCAATTAAGTATTTGATAAAACCGAGACCTCTAATTATGTTGAATTATTTAAATGGCGATTCTCGAAACAAATATTTGTGTTTGTTTTCCACATTACTTGAAAACAAAATGATATTCCACGCGTGTAAAAAATATGAATGCGATAAATACATTAAGTGACCATTGACCTTGACCGAACCTATCCTAAGTTATACAACTATCCCTATAAATATTTATAATATGCATTTGTCCCCGAAGTAAGTACTATTAAAATATTTACTTAGTAACTTTGTGCTTAGCTTACGATACAATGTTACTCTATTTGGTATATTCTATTACCCAACTTCCTACGTGCTCTGTGGCATCGTCTCTCTGAGGTTAGCGGGTTCAAATAACATTATAATTACGCTTAATTGTTGTATGTCCGAATAATTATTGTCTTAAAACTATAAACAGTTTACGACTGAAATGCCAACCAGACAAGAAAAGCAAAGGTTGCATAAAAATAGCAAAGCAGGCACATTTAATAATAGTCATTTACCACCCTTAAAATTTAAAATATTCTTACTTAATTATAGCTTTCATTGAATATGTCTTGTACTGAGTACAAGGTTCTTCAATTGGTGTGGCCTGTTTTGAATAGGAATAGGACTATCAGCCAATCTTTTAATTTCAAACTGTAATGCAAACTGTATTTTAATTTTCAAACTGTAATGCGATATATGCA
Organism: Rutpela maculata; assembly: GCA_936432065.2. Classification (NCBI taxonomy): domain Eukaryota; kingdom Metazoa; phylum Arthropoda; class Insecta; order Coleoptera; family Cerambycidae; genus Rutpela; species Rutpela maculata. Next base: position 82,913,573 of record OW386289.2, on the reverse strand, counting down.
ATAGCGCGATATACTAAGTGATTCGTATATTCTCCGAAAAACTGTGAAATTCGCCAAATTAATAATAGTTATGTAATTTATATCCATCTCATCAAGTTACATAAGTTATATATGTTATATAAAATTATACGCTTATTACCAAGACTTAGCCGTAACAAACCTTCACAGGCATATCATATTACATGATAACGACTTCTCTTATTAATTGCTTATCTTCAAGATATCATATTACACCTTTGTTTCTCATAACTTGTGCAGACTGCAGAACTGCAATTCCTTTGTTATATATTTTGCTTACTCAGGTTCTGTATGTTATAAATATGACTAAACACGCTTTGTTGAAGCAGTTATTAAACTCACTTAGAATGAAACACTTCTAATTATTATTATATTCCTTCTCCAAGAGCCAACGTTGGCTCCATTTAAGTAAATAAATCTTTTTAAAAAGTCACTCATGTGAACCGTGATCTAACATTGGCGCAGTCGGTAGGATCCGTAAACATCATCAGAACAAGAAGCCTAACTGGTAGTGAAGCGCAAAAGAACAAGGACAACATCTGCAGAAGGTGCCTAACTAGTGCGTGTACACCTGCGAGAACAAGGAGACCTTCCTCACTGATGGTGGCGGATCCCAATCCCTTGACGGACGAAGAACCTACCCATGGAAACAAAACTAACGTAAGTCATTTTAAGAATCATCTCGTACCATTTTACTATTTTATTATTCTTCGCAACTTATTTTATTAAACGTGTATTATACCGCTAATACACTCGGCAAACAAGCCAGTTCTATTATCAAAGAAATCCTGTACAAGCTACAACGCAACAATTTTTTATTAATCTTAAGTTATTTACTTTCGTATTATACTGCTAATACGAAACATTGTGTATTATACAGCTAATATACAATCCATTTACGCACGCAACGTAACAAGCTAATTTAATTTATCGTATCATACCGCTGATACGCAACCAATTTTTGTCCAAGTAATTTCTAAATACAAAAAGTAAAATGCCAGATAGAGCTCAACCAGAGCCAGTTCAACCAGTGCCACCGGCACCAACCGAACAACAACTACAACAACAACAACAACAACTACTACTACTACAACAACAACAACCACAACCAGAGCAAATTGAGCCTTACAAGCTCTCTGAGATATTTTCGTTGATACCCGAATTCGATGGCAATGCCATTAATTTACAAACATTCCTCAACTCCTGTCATTGCGCCCAAAGCATGGCAATTGCAGATCAAAAAATTCTTTTGACCGTCCACATAAAAAATAAATTGAAAGGCAAAGCTGCCGAATTAATAAATTCTCGTAACCCTGGCACCTGGCCAGAAATCAAAGCACTATTGGAAACCCACTTTGGGGATTCCAGAGATCTAACGGCCCTGATTCAGGACCTGCAGCGCATTCACCAATTGCCAGGTGAATCAGCTCTAACATTTATTTCGCGTTTACAAACGCACAATGCTAAAATGCACGCCGCAGTGCAAAAGCAAAATTTAACCACAAAGCAAAGAGCTGCACAATCAGATCTCATCGAAACGATGACCTTAAACAATTTATTAACAGGCTTAGAACCGAATTTAGGCCGCATCATACGTGCTAGCAATCCTCCTAGCATACTGAAAGCCGTAAGCAGAATTCGTAGAGAGCTACAACTCTCTTATTTCGAACAACAGAAATTCCCGAAAAATAGTCCGGTCAAAAATCCTACAACAAAAACGACCCATTTCAAATTTCCAACAAAAATTCTGTTCATTTTGCAAACGCAATGGACATGTCATAAGCGAATGCCGCACAAGGCAACAATCGCAAACAATGCCGTCAACTTCGCAAAATTTCCAACGACCAAATTACCCAGGAAATTCAAGTTTCCAAAACTTTTCACAAAACAATCAATCTATCCAGAGGACAGTCCCTCAAAACGGTCAACCAAATCAACCACAGCAAAACAGGCCCTCAGCCATAAGGCCGAACCCTAACTTCACACAACAACGACCATCCGCTATTCAGCCTAACCCGAATTTCAACCGTTTCAATCAACAAAAGGCTCATCACCTAAATTATGAACCTTACGAAAACCAATGTGATTATAACCAATACGACGACTACTCTGTCGACAGTTATCAAAATTGCCAAAGTCAAAATGAATCGTATGAAAATTATAATTTTGAAACCAATCAAAATATCCAGGAGAATTATACCGCTAATTCTCAGAACGACCAATACGAGGATTATACTGCTAATCCTCAGGATTTTCGCTTAGATTCGGAGTACCCCACGGATACTCCAACACAACAAACAGACCAACTCGAACCGATTACGGAACTAGAAACCCAAATACAAACTATGAACCTAAACGGCAGTTTCGACCCAATGCTGAATTTCCCAGAACAGACGTTCATGTAAATACACTTTCTCATACCATATTAACTGTAAATTCAAAGAACCTTTACTATATGAAAGACGCAACTGGTAAATTCAAAATTTTGATTGACACAGGAGCAGGTATATCAATTTTTAAACCTAAAACAGCTGAAAATTACAGACGTAGATCTCCTGAAAATGTAATCATACAGGGTATCACTGATCAAAAAATTTATATCAACGAATCTGTTCTCATCCCCTTTTCAAATGAGTCACACAAAGTTTATATCTATAATCTAGATATAGATTTCGATGGATTATTAGGCGCAGACTTCCTAGAACATTACGAATGCAAAGTAGACTTTAAAAATAAACAACTAGTCACAAATTTCAAAACCGTACCACTATTTAAAGTTACGGAAGAAACTACAGTAAATTTACCTTTACAACCAACTATTAATTCTGATACAAAAAATTCAGACTTAAGCAACATCAAAAATTTAATTTCTATTGAACCTCGCATGGAAAAAATTTGTAAACTAAAATGTAACCTGCGAAATACCGAGGCTATACTGTTAGCCCAGGAAAACGAAAGGGTACGCTTACCGAATGCTCTCGTAAAAATCGATAGCAATGGAGAATTTTTAACCTCAATCATAAACGCGAATGCAATACCAAAAACGGTAAATTTCTCGAACCTCGAACTAGAACCAGTACAAAAATTCAAATCAATTTTTAATTTAAATACTCAAAATTCCGACAAACATCCACAGACAGACAGATCCTTCGAAATTAGGAACGAATTGCGCTTGGATCATCTAAACGAAGAAGAAGCTGAAATAGTAACGCAGCTTTGTTTAGACTTTCAAGATATATTCTATTTGGAAGGAGACAATTTAACCTTTACTAATGAAATTAAGCATTCCATTGATACGAACGATTCAAAACCGGTTTTCACAAAGTCATATCGCTACCCTCATATCCATAAAGAGGAAGTCAAAACACAAGTCTCTAATATGCCTGATCAAGGCATCATTAGACCTTCGATTTCTCCCTGGTCCTCTCCAGTTTGGGTTGTACCTAAAAAACTCGATGCCTCCGGTAAACAAAAATGGCGAGTTGTAGTGGACTACAGAAAACTCAACGAACTGACTATTGACGATAAATACCCGCTACCCAATATTTCCGACCTCCTCGATCAATTAGGTAAATGTCAATATTTTACAACTCTAGACTTAGCCTCCGGATTTCACCAAATCGAGATTGATGCGAAAGACATTCAAAAAACTGCTTTCACAGTTGAAAATGGTCATTTTGAATTCGTAAGAATGCCTTTTGGACTTAAGAATGCTCCATCAACATTTCAAAGAGTGATGGATAACATTTTATTAGGTATCCAAAATGAACGATGTCTCGTCTACATGGACGATATTATTGTTTACTCCCCTACTATTCACGAGCATATTTCTCGATTAACAGAAGTTTTCAAAAGATTACAGAAAGCCAATCTCAAAATTCAACCCGACAAATGCGAGTTTCTCCGCAAAGAAGTCGCTTATTTAGGACATCTCATTACAAAAGACGGCGTAAAACCGAATCCTTCGAAAGTTGACGCTATTCTAAATTTCCCTCAACCAAAAAATCAAAAAGAAATTAAATCATTTCTAGGCTTAGCCGGATATTATAGGCGCTTTATCCCTAATTTCTCCAAGATTACCAAGCCCTTAACAAAACTCTTACAGAAAGACATACCATTTCTCTTCGACAATGATTGTATAAAATCTTTTCAAGATTTGAAACAAACATTAACGACAACTCCGATATTAATCTACCCTAATTTTGATGAACCTTTCGTTCTAACCACTGATGCGAGCGCATTTGCCGTCGGCTCAGTGCTGAGCCAGGGGCCTATTGGCAAAGATTTACCCATTGCCTATGCTTCTAGAACCTTGTGCAGTGCAGAAACTAAGTATTCAACGATTGAACGCGAGCTTTTATCGATAGTATGGAGTGTAAAGCACTTTAGACCATATCTGTACGGTAGAAAGTTTAAGCTTGTAACCGACCACAGACCACTCACCTGGCTATTCTCTATAAAAGACCCAGGAAGTAGACTTGCCCGTTGGCGACTCAAATTAGAAGAGTATGACTATGAAATAATTTATAAACCCGGTAAAATCAATAAGAACGCGGACGCACTTTCCAGAATCAAAATTAATCATTTTTCCGAATGTTCCAAATTCTATTCAAAGGTTCTAGCCGCGAATGACGAAGAGTCAGACGACGACGAAAACCCAGACGATAACAACGAAATCAGTAACGAACAAATTTCCCGAGAATTTGAAACTTTCACCAACCTATATAAAACAACATCTTTAATAGACTATTCAAAAATCAAAGCCTCAAACAAACAACTCTTATACCGAGAACACAAAGATATTATAACCTTTTTCCAACAAAACAACTTACAAGACCTACATCACAAAATTATCGAGGACATATTCGAAGAAAACCCTGAATTTCATAACGATAAAATCAATATTGTATGGAGCAAAACAGTCAGACATAGGAGATATTTCGGTATTTCTAAGACATACTTTGTCGAAAATAATTTAGACCTCCCCATACTTGAAATCTTATCATTCATTTTTGCGGAAAAAGACTTAAAAGTAGTAATTTGTCAAGATATCGTCAGAACTGCCGACGAAGATGAAATTCCAATTATATTGGAGCAAAATCATTTTGGTAAAAATAATCTACACCGCGGAATAAATGAAACGATTCGAAGAATTAGAGAAAAATACACTTGGCAAGGTCTAACTAAAGACGTTGAAAATTTTATAAAAAATTGCGAAACTTGCCAAAAGACTAAAGTATGCCGGAAAAACCTTAATAACCCTCTAGTAGTCACAGAAACGTAAAGAACACCATTCGAAAGAATCAATATCGATTTATTTGAATTCCCTACTCGAAATTACGCTTTAACCATTCGCGACGAATTAACTAAATTCACGCAAGCATATGCAGTCCCGGATAAATCCGCAAAATCTGTCGTAAACACTTTGTTGTTATATTTCCAACATTAAGAATCCATTGCTATTACGGTGGCGAATTTGACAACCGCTTGCTCAAAGATCTCTGCACCCTCTACGACATAAAATTAACTTATTCAAGCGTAGGACATCCCCAATCGAACGGATCCATAGAAAGATTTCATGCTACTTTAGCCGAAATGATAAGAATCCACAAAACTGAAAACCCAAACGAACATCCTTTCACGATTTTACCATATGCAGTAATATGCTATAACAATTCGGTAAATAAAACACACGGTTTCACCCCATATGAACTTATCTTTGGTCATACGTCCAACAGACCACCTGAAACTTTATATAACCAAAAAGAGTTAATAACCAAATACGTTAGAGATTTAAACAACAGAATATCCCACTATTATAAAATAGCCCGTAATCGAACACAAGCTCAAAAGGAGAAAGCGAAAGTTCGCTTTGACAGAAATGTTCCCCAGAAACGATCTGAGTACAAAATAGGTGACTTAGTTTATGTAAAAGAATCACAAATTAAGAACAAACTACAAAATAAATTTAACGGTCCCTTTAAAATAAAAGAAATTTTTCAAAATTCTGCTACTTTATTGAATCTCGAAACAAAACAAGAAACTAAAGTAAATTTTGATAGAATGAAACCATATACTGAAAATTAAATTTATTTTCAGGTTTCTCCTGCTGTTCGCATCAGCACTCTGTCAATACAAAATTACCCCGATCAATAACACTGTTGGTGTATACTATCACCAAGACACGGACATCGTGGTGACAAATGACAAATGGACTCTGCTAGTGCATAAAAATATTTCATCCCTCAAACTAGCTTTTGACAAAAATCAAAATAATTTAGACACAATCTTGAACACCCTCGATGGTGCTGACCAAAAATTAATCCTGTTTAGAAGCGAAGTCAAAACAGAGTTTAACCTTTTAATGCAAATAGCTAGTTCGATAAAAACGAAATTTGACGAAGTCTTTTCAGACACAAAGAGATATAAACGCGGAATACTTAACGGTTTCGGAACAATATTCAAATCAATTACCGGAAACTTAGACGCTGAAGATGGCGAGTACTACACTAACTGTATAAATAAATTAAATAATGACGAACATCAATTAGAAAACTTAATCAAAAATCAAATCTCAGTTACAACTTCTGTTATCAAAAATTTCAACTCAAATATACAAAAACTACAAATTGATGAGGAAACATTTAACAAAGATATCAAAGAAATCGAGCACACAATTCAAACCATGACTCAAACGATCCAAGCCGCCGAAATAAAATTAAAATTTCTATACATTTCCGAACAACTAATGGCAAGCTATTTGTATATCGAAGATAATTTGAACGACATTCTGAATTCAATAACATTTGCCAGATTAGGAATCATTCACACGTCAATCATAACCCCTAATCACTTAGTGACAGCGCTTCAAGAAGTTTCACAGAGCTTACGAAGGAACAATTTGCCTCTCCCCATTAAATTATCGGCAGTTGCTAAGTATTTGGACATTATTGAATTGCAAGCGTTTCAAATGGATTCTAACTTAGTATTTGTTTTAACAATACCACTTGTTGAACCCCAAAATTATAACACCTGTCGCCTATACCCTATCCCGATACTTGATAACAGAACTGGTCTACATCACATTTTATCTATTTCACAAAAATATATTGCGAGAGATGATGATTCTTTGATGTACATACCTATACAAAATTTGAAAGAATGCAAACCACTTTATTTTGGAACCAAACTATGTTCGAACCTGTTTGCATATCCTATCGACCAAAATGCCATTTGTGAAGCTAGAATATTAAAACCATTGCCGAAACTCCCAGAAAATTGTCAAACTTCCTTCATCATTAGTCAAGGATACAACGTCCAAGAACTTGAAGACAACACATGGCTAGTAATTAATTCCGAACCACTTCACATTACCATCAACTGCCCGAAGAGAGAATCCATAACAGAGCTAATTAACAAAAATTCCATCATAAAACTACAACCAGGATGTTACGCCTATGCAGGCATTACTCGAATACAAGCCAGTGCTAAAGACTTTTCCGAAATCAAGGACAATTCACATCCAATCCAAATTCCTTTTGAATGCTGCAATCACATGCCCGACAAAATCGAAATTCCAAAATTAAAACCGCTTAAATTAAACAGTCTCGACGTAGAAGATTTAGATATTGCTAAAAACAAACTAGAGCAATATTCCAAAGACCTAGATGACCTCATAAACGAACCTTTTGTGACCAAACATGTATCTTGGTTCACATACTTCATAATCACTCTCATCATCCTATTAGTTCTACTTTACATAACTTGTAAATGCAGAAGAAGAAGATGTGGAGCACTGCGAATCCAACCTTCAACGGATAACCCTCCTTCACCTCCTTCAGAGCGAAGCAGAGTATTTACCAAATTTCCTAGACTGATCCCTCCAAGAAAGCGACCCGGTATTAGACCTCAAGAAGAAGAGGACATCGAGTTAACATAGACTTTCATGTGGAGTTTTACCCTTGTCTATTAATTTAGACTATTGTATTTTATCCTTATTACGTTATGTAATGTTTTATTATCGCTTACCAATTTTAACTTTTACATTTTATTTTATTATTTTGCTTTGTATTCATTCAACATTGTTTCAACTTATTTTTGCATTATATTCATTTAACGTTTTAACAATTTTCAAAAGTTGCTGCATAACATCAACTTTTTTATTAAGGGGGAAGTTGTTATATAAAATTATACGCTTATTACCAAGACTTAGCCGTAACAAACCTTCACAGGCATATCATATTACATGATAACGACTTCTCTTATTAATTGCTTATCTTCAAGATATCATATTACACCTTTGTTTCTCATAACTGGTGCAGACTGCAGAACTGCAATTCCTTTGTTATATATTTTGCTTACTCAGGTTCTGTATGTTATAAATATGACTAAACACGCTTTGTTGAAGCAGTTATCAAACTCACTTAGAGTGAAACACTTCTAATTATTATTATATTCCTTCTCCAAGAGCCAACGTTGGCTCCATTTAAGTAAATAAATCTTTTTAAAAAATCACTCATGTAAACCGTGATCTAACATATATAACTTATCAGACTAGTCAAATAATAACATAACATAAAAATATTAAGACATAAATATAGACGTATAAGGTACATGACATATTAAAATTAACATTGTTAATACTCGTCTATAGAATAAAACCTCTGCTTGATTAATTGATTGATTGATTTACCGGCGTGCGGCATTGCTGCCACTCCCACGTTATACAGCTGGGCCTGCTACGTCTACGCTGGGTTGGACTAAGGTGATGCTTGTTGCCAGCAGCGAGAGCCACATGGTGCATGGTAAAGGAATGTGAGACGGGAGGTGTAGGTATTTGTGGGATGCGTTACCGCATTGTGTCGTGAGGGAGCGTTTAAGCATATTTTTGGTTCTGGACTTCTGTCTCTTCTGAGTCTTCTTGTGAAATATGTGTTGCGTCGTGATATGTGTTTATGTTGCTCTTTTTGTATTTCTGCTTCTACAAATCTTCTGATTCCTCCGTCTCTGCTTCTGGTAGAGCATATATTGCTGTGATTTATTTGTGCAATTCATTTTTCCCCTCGATTTTCTTTCCCAGTTACCTCTGCTCCTCCCCCACGCTTTAACCGCTTCCCCGCTTCTCTTCCTACTAGGATGTGATTCTTGAGTTTCCAGATTCAGTATTCGGTCCATTTTTCTTGGGAAAAACCATATGAACGTTTCCAGCCTTGCTCCGGTGATGAGTTCTGAGGGTTGCTTCTTTGTCCTTTTGGCTCCATAGTGCATTAACTCATTGTTTATTTTGTCTGTTCCATGCGCAGCATTTCTTCTTGCTCTACCGTAATTTCTAGCAGTTATTCCTTGGAATTCCTTAAATGGTGGCTTATTGAAGGGCCTTCTTGTGTTAATTTGATTCGTTCATTTTTTTATTTCTTTCCTTCCTCCAGTTTATCTCCACTGTTGCCGTGGTATTCCTCTTCTTGTGTATGTGTTATCATTTCTTTTGTATTCCCCCCCGCCGCTTTAACGCCCCTGACTCGTTCCCCCGTTTCTGTGCCTACCGGGATGTGATCTTTCGTCCCTACGTTCTGTATTCGATCCATCATTCTTGTATATAGATACCATTTCCTGGAACAATCTGTGCATTTCCAGTGAATTGCAAGAGATTTAGCCCCTGGCATATTATAACAATAATAGGTAATGACCTATTGGTGTGGCCATGTTATTTCTTAAGATAAACAGATGTTATTTCTTAAGATAAACAGATAAACAAGCGGTGACTTGGGTAATAAATGGACAATCTGATCAATGGATCAGATTGTCCATTTATTACCCAAGTCACCGCTTGTTTATCTGTTTATCTTAAGAAATAGCATGGCCACACTTCAACAATCCATTTGCCTTACCATTTATGGTGACAGCGGTCGATATTTTCAAGGGTTTGGATGTATAATCAGTTCTCAGATTCTCTAAGGGAGTCGTTTGAATCAGCCTCTCAGCAGTTTATTACAGCATTTATAACGCAAAGAATATGCAACACCACAAAAGCACACACTTTTTAATACAAACACAAATTATATACGAAATTAATCACTACCTACTCACAGAATCGCTAATCGCACGTCCTAAGATATGTATTATTCCTCAAACCTTTCACTCACTTGACACCTTAAAATTATATCTTTTACACTTTGTACCAAATGGTACGCCCCTGGTTGAGTATATTTGCTTTAAGAGAATTGTTTATTGACTTATTTCTAATTTATTGCCTATCAGGTCTGTTTATGAAATTCTTTAATTTGTCTACAAGTACCTACAGGATTCCCATCAACCTGGAAACCTGGAAAAGTCAGGGAATCCAAAAAGTGACCCTGGAAGTCAGTGAATCACAGTAAAATCCTCTAGAATCCTGGAAAAACCTGGATTTTCAATCTTCACTTATAAAATCTTTTAATTATTTACAAAAATTATAAAACTTGAGTTTTATATTTGTATTTTGATATTAATTGTCTTAGGCCAACTCTGTTTAACAAGTACAAAAAAGAAGACAATTGATTTAACATTTAATAAAAAACTTAAAAAAATAGATGCTAAAATAGGTACTTTAAAGAAAAATATCTGAGTTGATTTTTTTTGCTTGTAATAGAATGTTTTATATATTTGCAATCAATTATATAATTTTTGTATTATTTAAAACAATAATAATGTTTCAAAACCAAATAAAACTAATATAAGTACTAAGAGTGGTCCTTAAATTAGAGTAATTTTTTTTTAATTTTCTTTGGGGCACCCTGCCATTTTGATCTCCTCTATTAAAAAGAATTACTGTAATTTTTTGGTATTTTTTAACTCAGTTTTCGGGGTTGCTACCACCCCGTAAAGTTTCAAAATTAAAAAAAAAATTAGTTAGGAATTAATAATTAAATTCAGTTACAAAATAAATTATGTTCATTAAACATGTAATTAATATGTACAACTGTACAACAATTACAATGTTTATATATAAAGTAATATAAATGAAAAAGTTCTTAATAACATTCAGTTGAGTTGAGATGAAAGTGGGGGAAAATGTACTGCCCTATTTTATTAATTCAATTGATGTTCAATGTCAGTTTGATGTTCATTTAATTTATTTTGAAAAAAATTTTGCAAAAATTCTCGATTATCTTGAAAATTCAAGACTTGGTAGCGACGTCTAAAATATTATTTAAAAATCTAAAATTTTTATGGAAGTCTTTTTTTATATCATAGAACAAAATAAGAAGGTGCCCCGGGTAAATTTTAAAAGTTAGTTTTTAAGGACCACCCTAAACAAAACATTTTTTTTTCCATTTGAACCGTTTTGTAGTTAAAAAAACTGATTTTTAATAGACTATATCTTAAACACCTTTTAACCTACTTCGATATGTTTGCCTCTATAAACGCACTCCTATAATAAACTTCAAATTTTACTACATTAATAAATTCGAATTGAGAACAGCGGCCAATCTCCCAAATTTAAAAAAATATCGCATTAAAAGTTATTGAGATACAGGTGTAGCCCCATGAAAATTGCGACACGCTGTATTTATAATTGATCTGGTTAGAAAATAAAGAATTGCTAGTATGTACTGTTTAAAATTAATTGTTGTAATAAAAATCACGTAATGAAAAACAGTAGTGTAATTTATTCCACATAAAATATTTCTCCATGTTCATCTCATATACATTAATACTGAGTTGATGTCAATTAAAATATGATAAATGCTCTTATTTTGGTCCTGGAAAATGTAATATCTGGACCTGGAAAATCATGGAAAAGTCAGGGAATTTTAAATTGGTGTTGGTGGGAACCCTGACCTAAGACGTAAATAGTTTAAGGGTATAAGTAGTAAAATTTGGGGACTTATCTTGGTTGATTTATTGCTTTCTTTATGGTTCATTCGGGTCGGATGCTCGATATTTGTCAACGGTTTTCACTTTTTTACACTGAGGTATTTAATCAGCCGTAATAATTAAATATTAGCTATATCACTTAATTGTTGTTATGCTGACAAGCATCACTCTATGCAGAATTTTTTACTTAACAAGCGTAATTTTGACCTATTTGGACCAGCTTATTACCGGTTTTTTTCCCATTTAAAGAGACCGTTTCTAAAAAGCGTCTATTCACCGTAAGATCTCTAGACGATTCGTCTATAAAATAAAAACGTCTACTAATTAAAAATTTTATTAAAGAATTTTTAAATAAATTAAAATGTCAAATTATCCAAACAGTTGGGTTAAAACAACTAATACCTTGAAAATTTTTTACATTTAGGCCCACACTTGGTCGTGAAAAAGGTATCCGAAGCTCATTGTTATGCTGCGAGTATGATAATTGTGGCCGTTATTATTTCTCAAAAAGATATCTTCTTTTTTTATGTTCGTTGTAAGTAAGAATATAAAAAGAGATGGTAAAGTTAAAATTGATAATGCTATAAATACATTTTTACAATGAGCGTGTGCAGATAAACCAATCATGTGAGAGGTTTCCTCAAAACATTAATCCATAAGATAAGTTAGACTGAACCAAACCAAAGTAAGCTAACCGCAACACCTTAAAAAGATGTAGCTGATTTTTAGACATCTAATAATTAAGCAGAATTTGCTTAATTTCTTTGATAAATCATCATTATGCTTCCCCCATGTCATTTTGTGATCCAGCTTTAGTCTCAGAAATTTTATTTCGTAGGTACGTCTGGACAATTGATTGATGGCTAGCTTTAATTAACATTCTAGCATTACCTATGACATTCTTGGGTAAGAATGACGTACAAAATGTTTTACCAGCATTTAGAACCAAACCACTGCTTAAACAGCAATCAGAAAACTCATTTATTGGATTGTTATAAAACCTTAAATTTGCTGTTCCTGCTTTTATAAAGCCAAATATTTTTTATATAGGTCAATAATATTTTATCATTTCATCGCTTTTATATTGTTTGGCAATAGTTTCACATACACGGGGAAAATGATGAACATTTACAGTGTAATTATAATATGGCTAGCGGAAAAATACACTATATGTTAGAGAAATATTTTGCCACTAGTGTAAATTTACATAGAGTATGTTTATAATTCCACAGTGGGGGTAATATTTCTCTAACATATAGTATATTTTTCCGTTAGGCATGTTATAATTACACTGTAAATTTTTATCATTTTTCTCTCAGTATGTTTATATTATTTTATTATTTGTATGTAAACGCCGTATCTGGAACGTCTCTGGAATTTACCGCTACTTCCCGATTACTGACTGATTTCCCGTGGATTAAAGAGGTCAGCCCGAAATGATGTTATGGGAAGAGAAGCAGTTGATTTCAATGTAGAAAAATTTGCCATGGCAGCAGAAAAATCAAAAATTAAAGTTATTATGTCACTCAACAGGATATAGAAGAAATGGATCTGCAAACAATACACAGGCCCACAAAAAAGGTGGTATGTTCGGCGGACAAGACCAGTGTATCCTTATGTATTTTGACCCTCTGAATCTCTGACCCTCTGAATCCGAATCCAAAGTCAGAATTGTCTGGTTATCTCGTCTTTCATCCCTAACCTTAAAAAACGTAGAAAGTCAGTTTTTCGCCTTTTATACTCAAATGAGTTGTTAGAATGTCATAACTTCATATCACTGTAACCCCATAACCCTATTATTTGGGGCGTGCAACCTGCAATAAACCACAAAACTCTGAGTAAATAGAAATTCTATATATCTGACTTCAAAACCATATAACTCGGAGTATGCAGGCTTGGTCTTCTTCTTCCCTTCAGAAGAAGACCACGACAAGATGGTCGAAACGTCAAGCACTCAACCAACTCTACGTGGAAGAAGACCCGGAAATCAGCAGCCAGATCACCAGCTCCGCGAAAACTTTAGCACCAATATAACGCAAGTTACCGATAAGTTTATTCTTTTTGTGAATAACGAATTTAATTTCAAGAAAGTTTTTGATTTTATGATCGCGTTTAAAAAAGAATAATATGTGTATTATAGTGTAAAGACAATTTGAACTATTAACTGCTAATTTAGAAGAGTGGATGTAATGCGAGTTGTTATGGAATGCCCTTTATCTACTATTTTTTGATAACTAATATTCCTCTTTTATTTTATTCTAATGGGACCGAACCAGTTAATAACAAATACTTACTGATAGTCATATATTTCTTTATCATTACAAGTTGGTGACACTGATATTAATTTATACAATTTTTTTGTATGTAAATTTGACATAAAAAGTGCTAAATATTTGATGAAAATGAATAAAACATCAATAATTCAAGGTAAATGCAAAACTTTTTGATATTCTCTTAGGTGTGAGTAATTACCGTATTAAATAAATATTGTTGATCTAAAACAAATAACATAAAATTAGGCGGCAAACCGGAAGAAAAGCATAAATTTGTCGGCGTTATATAATCCGTTAAAATAAATAAATAATTTTAAAGAATGAGTTATTTCAATAATTCGGTATTGAATTTTAATTAAAACGTATAGCATTGACCAATACCCATACATATTTTTTGTTCCGCCAATTGTTTTGATTTATCTCTGATTTGTACTAGTTTTGTTGGCTGAGTTAACCTAACGTCCCCGATATTAACGATGGTCACCGAGGTAGGCGTATTTTGTAGCGTTTCATTCAGTAAGGATCGTACAAGTGAGTTAAAACAACGTAAAAAAAATATGTAATAACATTTTAAACAAGTTTCGAAAACGAATCTTTTCACACGAGTGCCACAGTTGAATGAGTGTGAAAAGATGTTTTTCTGCAACTGCCTTCGAAAACGACAAATAACGCACAGTAACCATGACTCGAAACTGTCTTTTTTCACACGATGTGTGCAAAAATCCAAAAAGCACAGTACTCTCATGTTTTCCACACCGTCCTGTCGAAAACAGAACTGACTTATTTGTATTTATTTAAGTAGGCTAGCCTATTCAGGTTCATAGCAACCGACTTATTTAACAACTAAACACCATAGTCCATGCCAAAGTTGCAAAAACCCCAAAAGTGCAGAGGTAGCGACCAAACATGACTACACCACCGTTTTCAAGGACGGCCAACACGATGGTGATAGTCGCGCGGTCCCTACCCCCCTCGAACCACCCCTAAACGCAAAAAACCATCCCTTTTTTTCGATTTTTCGTTGTCAGGCATGCGAGGACTTGTTGGATCGGTTTTTTTTTTGAGGAAACTCAATATGTCCTGTAAAACTTCGCAACTAAACATCCTAACACGGGGATTGAAACCGCCCCCCTCCCTCAATAACAAAACATGCAAAAAAACATCCAAACGTATTGAAAATTGTTTTCTACACATGTTCAAAGCCGGGGAATACGATGCTGATATTATTTAGCCTCCATCTCCATACCTAACCTAAATGCCTAAAACCACTCCTGCTTCCCATTTTTCGTTATCAGGCATGCGAAGACTTGTTGGATCGGGTTTTTTTTTTGAAGAAACTCAATATGTCCTGCAAAATTTTGCAACCAGACATTCTAAACGATCCCAGAGGGGTTGAAACCACCCCATCCCTGAATCCTAAAGTGTCCCTCGAATAGAATAAGGTATCCCCCATTCTCACGGATGGACAACACGATAGTTCAGATAGATCAGTTTCTCTCTTAGTCCTCAAAAACTATCCTTGCATGCCCAAAACCATCAGTTTTTCTTATAGTGATATCACAAGCGCTCATTGGATCAGGTTTTCTAGGGAAAGAATTTTTGCAGTTTAAAAGGAGTTTGATAGGACGGGTTATGCGCACGTATATATAGACATGTATGTGCATGGTCCGCATTTTTATTATATATTTATTTTCACATTATGTACATGATTTTTATTCTTATTCTAGACATGCGTCGTATGTTATTCTTATTAAATTGTAATTTATTCTTCGACGTTTACAAATTAAATCATATTGTTCTGGCCAATCGGAATGGACATTAAACTCTTCAATGAGACTTTCTTCAATCTGGGTACATTCATCATCATCGTCACTATCAGCATCTTATTCCCCGACCTTGAAAACGTATAGAAAACAATTTCAGCACATTTGGATTTTTTTTTTGCATGTTTCGGTATTGAAGGAGGGGGTGGTTTCAACCCTCTGGGGTCGTTGTAATGCCTGGTTACAGGACATATTGAGTTTCCTCAAAAAAAAAAACCGATTCAACAAGTCCTCGCATGCCTGAAAGTGAGAAATGGGGAAAAGGGGTGGTTTTATGCATTTATGTGGTTAGGGGTAGGAGGCTAAATAATATCAGAATCGTGTTCCCCTTTATTGAAAACGTGTGAAAACAATTTTCAGTACGTTTGAATGTTTTTTGCATGTTTCGGTATTGGGGGGGAGGGGGTGGTTTCAACCCCCGTGTCATTAGGATGTCTGGTTACGAAATTTTACAGGATATATTGAGCTTTCTCAAAAAAAACCCGATCCAACAAGTCCTCGCAAGCCTGACGACGAAAAATCTAAAAATGGAGTGGTTTTTTGCATTTAGAGGTAGTTCAAGGGGGGGGTAGGGACCGCGCGACTATCACCATCGTGTTGGCCGTCCTCAAAAACGGGGGGGGGGGGGGGTTAGTCATGTTTAGTCGCTACCACTTTTGGGGTTTTTTGCAAGTTTCGTATGGACTATCAGTTTTGAAGTCTTCAGACCACATCACTTCAAAAGAAGTTTATTAAAAATGGTTGATCTGTTTACTTATGAAATTGTTTATTTTCCTTGCAGTCGTAGAAAACATATTGTAAACAACACGTTTGAAAATATCTTTTCACACTCATTCGACTTGTGGAACTCGCCTTCGGCTCGTTCCACCAAACTGTCTCACTCGTGTTAAAAGATTCATTTTCGAAACTTGTCGTTTAAAATACCATTTCTTTATGGAAATTACAAATGCAAATAATCCTGGCAGCAAATTAGCTTTATAATTGGGTCTTACAGAACGCCATAAAACTTACCTTATAAGAACAAATATACTTGAAGCCTAAACGATCTTAATCACAACACCAATAAAGCACAAGACTATTTTATAACCCTGATAAAACGTTCTTAAAATTTCCAACTTGAAACGACTTTCAAATTGTCCCATTGTGAGATCTATGTGTAATGTCTAATATCGGAATAAGTATATTTCATGAATATTCATGGTTACTTTTCTTTTTTAGAGGTATGAAATGGAATGTCTATTACCTACACTTTTCTATAGATTTCCCGCTTCAGTCCCAAAGCTAAATTCATTGTATTTTATTGACATTGGGATTATAATAAGTAAAATCAATCAAAAATGATCGATTAATTGGGCGTGCTACGCCTAATATTTAGGAAGAAACCTCAGCAAGTAAAAATTTCATTACTATCAAGTATTTAAATATAATTGATAACGGGAGCGTTATATATATCCTTTGAATTTGGATAATATATTATAATATCACCTTCATGTAAATATATATATATATATATATATATATATATATATATATATATACATATATACATATATATATATATATATATATATATATATATATTTATATATATATATATATATATATATATGTTATATAATATTACACGCTATCTTATTGCGACTTAGCCATAATAAACCTTCACAGGTATATCGTATTTCACGATAACAGCTTCTCTTATTAATTGCTTATCTTCAAGATATCATATTACACCTTTGTTTCTCATAACTTGTGCAGACTGCAGAACTGCAATTCCTTTGTTATATATTTTGCTTACTCAGGTTCTGTATGTTATAAATATGACTAAACACGCTTTGTTGAATCAGTTATTAAACTCACTTAGAATGAAACACTTCTAATTATTATTATATTCCTTCTCCAAGAGCCAACGTTGGCTCCATTTAAGTAAATAAAAGTTTTTAAAAAGTCATTCATGTGAACCGTGATCTAACATTGGCGCAGTCGGTAGGATCCGTAAACATCATCAGAATAAGAAGCCTAACTGGTAGTGAAGCGCAAAAGAACAAGAACGACATCTGCAGAAGGTGCCTAACTAGTGCGTGTACATCTACGAGAACAAGGAGACCTTCCTCACTGGTGGTGGCGGATCCCAATCCCTTGACGGACGAAGAACCTACCCATGGAGATGAAATTAACGTAAGTCATTATAAGAATCATCTCGTACCATTTTATTATTTTATTATTTTTCGCAACTTATTTTATTAAAAGTGTATTATACTGCTAATACACTCGGCGCACAAAGCCGGTTCTCTTGTCAAAGTGAATCCATTTCTTTACAAACGCAACGAAACAAGTTCATTTAATTTTAAGTTTATTTATTTTCGTATTATACTGCTAATACGGTACAATTGTGTATTATACAGTTAATGCACAATTTCTCTACGCACGCAACGTAACAATCCAATTCAATTTAATTTTCGTATCATACTGCTGATACGCAATCAATTTCCTTGCAATTCAAACAATTTCTAAATACACAAAAGCAAAATGCCAGATAGAGCTCAACCAGAGACAGCTCAACCAATAGCACCGGCATCAGCCGAACAACAACAACAACAACTACAACAACCACAACCAGAGCAAATTGAGCCTTACAAGCTCTCTGAAATATTTTCTCTAATACCTGAATTCGATGGCAATGCCATTAATTTACAAACATTCCTCAACTCCTGTCATTGCGCCCAAAGCATGGCAATTGGAGATCAAAAAATTCTTTTGACCGTCCACATAAAAAATAAATTGAAAGGCAAAGCTGCCGAATTAATTAACTCACGCAATCCCGGCACATGGCCAGAAATAAAAGCACTACTGGAAACCCACTTTGGGGACTCCAGAGATTTAACGGCCCTAATTCAGGACCTGCAGCGCATTCACCAATTGCCAGGTGAATCCGCCCTTACATTTGTTTCGCGTTTACAAACGCACAATGCGAAAATGCACGCTGCAGTGCAAAAGCAAAATTTAACCTCGACACAAAGAACCGCACAATCCGACCTCATCGAAACGATGACTTTAAATAACTTACTAACGGGTTTAGAACCAAACTTAGGCCGTATCATACGTGCCGGCAACCCTCCAAATATATTGAAAGCTGTAAGTAGAATTCGTAGAGAGCTACAACTCTCTTATTTCGAGCAACAGAAATTTCCGAAAAATAGTCCGGTCAAAAATCCCGCTTTACAACAAAAACGACCAACTTCAAATTTCCAACAAAAATTCTGTTCATTTTGCAAGCGCAATGGACATGTAATAAACGAATGTCGTGCAAGGCAACAGCAACTGTCTATGCCATCGACATCAAATTTCCAGAGACCAAATTATCAAGGAAACCCAAATTTCCAAAATTTCTCTCAAAACAATCAATTTGGTCAGAGGACATTCCCTCAAAACCAACCTAATCAACCTCAAAATAGGCCCTCAGCTATAAGGCCGAATCCAAACTTTAACCAACAAAGACCGTCAGCTATTCAACCTAACCCGAATTTTAACCGCTTTAACCAGCAAAAAGCTCATCATTTAAATTACGAACCTTACGATAATTATGCCGATCAATTTAATCAATACAATGACTATTCACCCGATTATCAAAATGTAAGTGACAGTTATGAAAATTACAATTTAGAAAACGCTCAAAGCTTTTCAGAGAATTATACAGCTAATTCCCCATATGAACAGTACGAGAATTATACTGCTAATTCTCAAACGCCACAGGAGGATTATACTGTTAATCCTCAGGATTTTCGATTAGATCCGGAGTACCCCACGGATACTCCAACACAGCAAACAGACCAATTCGACCAAATAACAAATCAAATACGAACGATGAATCTCAACGACAGTTTCGACCCGTCGCTGAACTTCCCGGAACAAGGGTTCATGTAGAAACGCTATCACACTCATTGTTGACCGTAAATTCAAAAAATCTATACTACATTAAAGACATCACGAACAAATTCAAAATTCTAATCGATACTGGCGCAGGTATCTCTATCTTTAAACCAAAAACAGCGGAAAATTACAAACGGAGATTTTCAGAAAACGTAATTATACAAGGTATAACCGATCAGAAAATTACTATTAGTGAATCTGTTCTTATACCCTTCACTGATAACGACCCACATAAAGTTTACATCTACGACCTAGATATCAATTTTGATGGACTGATAGGAGCTGATTTCCTAGAACACTATCATTGTATCGTCGACATAAGAAATAAACAATTAATAACCAATTTCAAAACGGTACCACTTTTCAAAGTAACCGACGATTCGTCGAAACCCGAATACGACAAAATCCAATCAAACCACAACCCTAATCAAAATAAGATCCAAATTGAAGGCCGTACCGAAAAAATTTATAAACTAAAATGTAACCTTAGAAACACTGACGCTATTTTGCAAGCGCAAGAGAATGAAAAAGTCCGTTTACCTAATGCTCTTGTTAAAGTAAACGAAAACGGAGAATTTTTAACAACAATAATCAATGCTAATGTCATCCCGAAGACTGTCGATTTTTCCAATTTAAATCTAGAACCTTTACAAAAATTTAAGTCAATTTTTAACTTAAACACGCAAAACCCCGACCAACAACTAACGACGGACAGATCCTTCGAAATCAGGAACGAATTGCGCTTGGATCATCTAAACGAAGAAGAGGCCGAAATAGTAACGCAGCTTTGTTTAGACTTTCAAGATATATTCTATTTAGAAGGAGACAATTTGACCTTTACTAATGAAATCAAACACCCTATTGACACCGAAAATTCCCGACCGATATTCACTAAATCGTATCGATATCCTCAGGTCCATAAAGAAGAAGTTAAGTCCCAAGTATCGAAAATGTTAAGTCAAGGTATTATTCAACCCTCAATCTCACCTTGGTCCTCTCCTGTCTGGGTAGTTCCCAAAAAACTGGACGCTTCTGGTAAACAGAAATGGCGCGTCGTAGTCGACTACCGCAAACTCAACGAGGTTACAATTGGCGACAAATATCCTCTGCCCAACATTTCCGATCTTTTAGACCAACTTGGCAAATGCCAATATTTCACAACCTTAGACTTGGCTTCTGGTTTTCACCAAATTGAAATTAATCCCGCAGACATTCAAAAAACTGCTTTCACAGTGGAAAATGGTCATTTTGAATTCGTAAGAATGCCTTTTGGACTTAAGAATGCTCCATCAACGTTTCAAAGAGTGATGGATAACATTTTGTTAGGTATCCAAAATGAACGATGTCTCGTTTATATGGACAATATTATTGTTTACTCCCCTACTATTCACGAGCATATTTCTCGATTAACAGAAGTATTCAAAAGATTACAGAAAGCCAATCTCAAAATTCAACCCGACAAATGCGAGTTTCTCCGCAAAGAAGTCGCTTATTATACTCTTCGCAAAAACGAAGAGTATATTGTATTTGATCGGCACATTTCTAAAATCGTAAATATCGCTCGTAGAGAAAAAATGTTCATATCATTGTGTTAGTGAACGAATTCTGAACAACTTTCAAAATGTCCGTCTGTCCGTCTGTCCGTCCGTCTGTCCGTCTGTCCGTCCGTCTGTCCGTCCGTCACGTTTCTTGTAAGCACGATAACTTAAGAAAGAAAAGTACGATTGTATTGAAATTTAGAAAATAAGTTAGTGTTAGCTAGAGGAAGAACCCTATTGTTTTTGAAGAAAATCGCTCTGTAAATAAAAAAGTTATTAATTATTTAATTTAAAAAAAAAATTTTTTTTGTTAATTTTTGTGGCTTGTACTAAAATGGAAATCGCGAGATATTATTTCCATAACAAATTTTTTTTTGTGTATGAAGTTTACTAATATTTCTTAGAAGTGAAATATGTATGAATGTCGACAGATATATATTACAGACAATCAATTTTCCTAGCAACAGGTGGTGGCGCAGCGGCTAAAGCTTTTCGTTGCAATCCAAGGGTCCCGTGTTCGAATCCCGCAGGTTGGATTTTTTTTTCATTTTTTTTTTCATACAATTTTTTTCACAACAAAGTTTATATCACAAAATTTAGGATGTCCAAAAACTAACATTATTTACAAGAAAACTGCGAAGAGTATCCTATAGAATGTGTAACAATTATATATAAAAAGCTCAGTAAATTGGCGAAGAGTACGTTTTTAGCTTGTTTAGGACATCTCATTACAAAAGACGGCGTAAAACCGAATCCTTCGAAAGTTGACGCTATTCTAAATTTCCCTCAACCAAAAAATCAAAAAGAAATTAAATCATTTCTCGGCTTAGCCGGATATTATAGGCGCTTTATCCCTAATTTCTCCAAGATTACCAAGCCCTTAACAAAACTACTACAAAAAGACATACCATTTCTCTTCGACAATGATTGTATAAATTCTTTTCAAAATTTAAAACAAACATTAACGACCACTCCGATATTAATCTACCCCAACTTTGATGAACCTTTCGTTCTAACCACTGATGCGAGCGCATTTGCCGTCGGCTCGGTGCTGAGCCAGGGGCCTATTGGCAAAGATTTACCCATTGCCTATGCTTCTAGAACCTTGTGCAGTGCAGAAACTAAATATTCAACGATTGAACGCGAGCTTTTATCGATAGTATGGAGTGTAAAGCACTTTAGACCATATCTGTATGGTAGAAAGTTCAAGCTTGTCACCGACCATAGACCACTCACCTGGCTATTCTCTATAAAAGATCCAGGAAGTAGACTTGCCCGTTGGCGACTCAAATTAGAAGAGTACGACTATGAAATAATTTATAAACCCGGTAAAATCAATAAGAACGCGGACGCACTTTCCAGAATCAAAATTAATCATTTTTCCGAATGTTCCAAATTCTATTCAAAAGTTCTAGCCGCGAATGACGAAGAGTCAGACGACGACGAAAACCCAGACGATAACAACGAAATCACTAACGAACAAATTTCCCGAGAATTTGAAACTTTCACCAACCTATATAAAACAACATCTTTAATTGACTATTCGAAAATCAAAGCCTCGAACAAACAACTTTTGTATCGAGAACATAAAGATATTATAACCTTCTTCCAACAAAATAACTTACAAGACCTACATCACAAAATTATTGAGGACATATTCGAAGAAAACCCCGAATTTCATAACGATAAAATCAATATTGTATCGAGCAAAACAGTCAGACATAGGAGATATTTTATCATTCCCCTACCGTTTGATATCGAATCCGTAACTGAACATTTATTTTTGGTATTATTTAAAAACCAAGATGTTCTAGATCTCTCTAAGACATACTTTGTCGAAAATAACTTAGACCTCCCCATTCTTGAAATCCTATCATTCGTTTTTGCGGAAAAAGACTTAAAAGTAGTAATTTGTCAAGATATCGTCAGAACTGCCGACGAAGACGAAATTCCAATTATATTGGAGCAAAATCATTTTGGTAAAAATAATCTACACCGTGGAATAAATGAAACGATTCGAAGAATTAGAGAAAAATACACTTGGCAAGGTCTAACTAAAGACGTTGAAAATTTTATAAAAAATTGCGAAACTTGCCAAAAGACTAAAGTATGCCGGAAAAACCTTAACAACCCTCTAGTAGTCACAGAAACCCCAAGAACACCATTCGAAAGAATTAATATCGATTTATTTGAATTCCCAACTCGAAATTACGCTTTAACTATTCGCGACGAGTTAACTAAATTTACACAAGCCTATGCAGTCCCGGACAAATCCGCAAAATCCGTCGTAAATACCTTGTTGTTATACTTTCAACATTACGGCACCCCGCTAAGAATCCATTGCGATTACGGTGGCGAATTTGACAACCGTTTGCTCAAAGATCTCTGCACCCTCTACGACATAAAACTGACGTATTCAAGCGTAGGACATCCCCAATCGAACGGATCCATAGAAAGATTTCATGCTACTCTAGCTGAAATGATAAGAATTCATAAAACTGAAAATCCGAACGAACATCCTTTCACAATTTTACCATATGCAGTAATATGCTATAACAATTCAGTAAATAAAACACACGGTTTCACCCCATACGAACTTGTATTTGGACATACGTCCAACAGACCACCTGAAACTTTGTATAACCAAAAAGAGTTAATAACCAAATACGTTAGGGATTTAAACAACAGAATATCTCACTACTATAAAATAGCCCGTAGTCGAACGCAAGCTCAAAAGGAGAAAGCGAAAGTTCGCTTTGATAGAAATGTTCCCCAAAAACGACCCGAATACAAAATAGGTGACTTAGTTTACGTAAAAGAATCACAAATCAAAAACAAATTGCAAAACAAATTTAACGGTCCTTTTAAAATAAAAGAAATTTTTCAAAATTCTGCTACCTTATTAAACCTCGAAACGAAACAAGAAACCAAAGTAAATTTTGATAGAATGAAACCATATACTGAAAATTAAATTTATTTTCAGGTTTCTCCTGCTGTTCGGATCAGCACTCTGTCAATACAAAATTATCCCAATCAATAACACCGTTGGTGTATACTACCACCAAGACACGGACATCGTGGTGACAAATGACAAATGGACTCTACTAGTGCATAAAAACATTTCATCCCTCAAACTAGCTTTTGACAAAAATCAAAATATCTTAGACAGAATCCTGTACACTCTCCATAATGGTGATCATAAGTCAATTATTTTTACGAGTGAAATTAAAACAGACTTTAACCTTTTAACACAAATATCCAACTCTATAAAAATGAAATTTGACGAAATCTTTTCAGATACAAAAAGATATAAACGAGGAATACTTAACGGTATCGGTACAATATTCAAATCCATAACTGGTAACCTAGATGCTGAAGATGGCCAGTACTATACTAATTGTATAAATAAACTAAATAATGACGAACATCAATTGGAAAACTTAATCAAAAATCAAATTTCAGTTACAACTTCTGTTATTAAAAACTTCAACTCGACTATACAAAAATTACAAATTGACGAGGAAACCTTTAACAAAGATCTCGAAGAAATAGAACACACAATTCAAACAATGACTCAAGCTATCGAGGCTGCTCACATAAAACTAAAATTTTTATACATTTCCGAACAATTAATGGCAAGCTATTTGTATATCGAAGATAATTTAAACGACATTCTAAATTCAATAACATTTGCCAGATTAGGAATCATTCACACGTCAATCATAACCCCTAATCACTTAGTGACAGCGCTTCAAGAAGTTTCACAGAGCTTACGAAGGAACAATTTGCCTCTCCCCATTAAATTATCGGCAGTTGCTAAGTATTTGGACATTATTGAATTGCAAGCGTTTCAAATGGATTCTAACTTAGTATTTGTTTTAACAATACCACTTGTTGAACCCCAAAATTATAATTATAAATTATATCCTATCCCGATACTTGATAACAGAACTGGTCTACATCACATTTTATCTATTTCACAAAAATATATCGCGAGAGATGATGATTCTTTGATGTACATACCTATACAAAATTTGAAAGAATGCAAACCACTTTATTTTGGAACCAAACTATGTTCGAACCTGTTTGCCTATCCTATCGACCAAAATGCCATATGTGAAGCCAGAATACTAAAACCATTGCCAAAACTTCCAGAGAACTGTCAAACTTCCTTCATTATTAGTCAGGGATACAACGTCCAAGAACTTGAAGACAACACAGGCTAGTAATTAATTTCCGAACCACTTCACATTACCATCAACTGTCCAAAGAGAGAATCCACAACAGAGTTAATCAACAAAATTCCATCATCAAACTACAACCAGGATGATACGCCTATGCAGGCATTACTAGAATACAAGCAGTGTCAAAGACTTTTCCGAAATTAAGGACAATTCACATCCTATCCAAATTCCTTTTGAATGCTGTAATCACATGCCCGACAAAATCGAAATTCCAAAATTAAAACCTCTCAAATTAAACAATCTCGACGTAGAAGACCTAGATATTGCTAAAAACAAATTGGACCAATATTCCAAAGACTTGGATGACCTCATAAATGAACCTTTTGTGACCAAACACATATCTTGGTTCACATATTTCATAATCACTCTGATCATTCTATTAGTTCTACTTTACATAACTTGTAAATGCAGAAGAAGAAGATGTGGAGCATTGCGAATCCAACCCTCAACGGATAACCCTCCTTCACCTCCTTCAGAGCGAAGCAGAGTATTTACCAAATTTCCTAGACTGATCCCTCCAAGAAAGCGACCCGGTATTAGACCTCAAGAAGAAGAGGACATCGAGTTAACATAGACTTTCATGTGGAGTTTTACCCTTGTCTATTAATTTAGACTATTGTATTTTATCCTTATTACGTTATGTAATGTTTTATTATCGCTTACCAATTTTAACTTTTACATTATTTTATTATTTTGCTTTGTATTCATTCAACATTGTTTCAATTTATTTTTGCATTATATTCATTTAACGTTTTAACAATTTTCAAAAGTTGCTGCATAACATCAACTTTTTTATTAAGGGGGAAGTTGTTATATAATATTACACGCTATCTTATTGCGACTTAGCCATAATAAACCTTCACAGGTATATCGTATTTCACGATAACAGCTTCTCTTATTAATTGCTTATCTTCAAGATATCATATTACACCTTTGTTTCTCATAACTTGTGCAGACTGCAGAACTGCAATTCCTTTGTTATATATTTTGCTTACTCAGGTTCTGTATGTTATAAATATGACTAAACACGCTTTGTTGAA
The DNA here is from genome assembly GCA_936432065.2 of Rutpela maculata. Taxonomy (NCBI): domain Eukaryota; kingdom Metazoa; phylum Arthropoda; class Insecta; order Coleoptera; family Cerambycidae; genus Rutpela; species Rutpela maculata. The sequence continues at coordinate 82,886,854 of OW386289.2, read as the reverse complement.
TCAGTTATTAAACTCACTTAGAATGAAACACTTCTAATTATTATTATATTCCTTCTCCAAGAGCCAACGTTGGCTCCATTTAAGTAAATAAAAGTTTTTAAAAAGTCATTCATGTGAACCGTGATCTAACATATATATATATATATATATATATATATATATATATATATATATATATATATATATATATATATATATATATATATATATATATATATATATATATATATATATATATATATATATAAATATATATATATATATATATATATAAAAATATATATATATATTACTAAAATTTATTTCTTAAATTGTTAATAAAGGCAATTTTTTGTGGTTTTATTTTTTACAAATTAACAAATTACCAAAAAGGTTTTTTTTCATAGGCCTAGTCTTATTCAAAATTTTAATGCGAACAATTTGGTATTTTTATTTTTGCGATGCGATTACTAGGACCAGAGATAATAAGGAAAATGGCAAAAAATGTCAGAATACTCCCGTATACTTTATCACATATTTTTCCCAAAACACCAATTTTTCAACAAAACTACTTCTTAACGTACTTAGGAAACACTATGTATATACGGCGGATTATAACTATGCGTACTAAGCTAGGAAACTTAGCATGGAGGTAGAGAGTACTTTCGCGATCCTCCAAAAATTATAAATTTGCAAAATTCAAAATGTCTGCCAATAATACATAAATGGCAAAACACACATTGAAATGAAAACGCTGCAAAAATGGTAAGAGACGTGAAAAACTATAGGAACAAAATTATAGAGAATTAAATTTCATAAAAAAAAGTGGCGGCAAGAAATTACTAATAACGGAAGTAATATAATAAAAGGTGAATTGCTTTATTTTTGTCTTCAACAAAAGCCATAAAATTAAATATTTAAAAAATGTGTATTAGTTTAATCCTTGAGCTTATATATAAATGTTATTTTTTCAAATCATGAAATATTTTAATTTATATATGTTTTTCCAGCGAAATTTCATGGTTACTGTTATTAGTTATGAGTATTGGTAAACACTTCTATTAAAAATGTTTCGAAAATTATAAGGTATAGTGTTCTGTGTTTTATTTAGAATTTTATCACGTTATATTATTTATTGAATTAAATAATGAAAAATGAATTTTAAATATTAACGTCATATATATGCCATCACATTTTGAATGATTTTCTAAAAGTTTATAAACCATTGTGAAATACCTATATCAAATTTATTTATTTAGGAAGAGGAAAATATAAAATAATTTTTTTTTAATTTTTAAATAAGATAAATTTCAACAAATTTTCCATAAAATATATTAAAACGGTTTCTTCAAATCACGTACATTATCCCTGAGCCTGGAGATTTCAACGATACATTACGCGACAAACTTCTGTCTATTTGTTAAATAAAATTTTCCCCGTCATATATAAGATCGTACACATATATTAAACGTTTAAGTCATTATAAAATACCAGTTTAACTGTAAAACTGTTTAACTGAGTTCAGGCGTGATAATATGTATAAGTATATTTTTCCCATCCATCCTTTGTATTGTTTAAAACAAAAAAGCATCGAAAAGTCACAATTTCCATCTTTTAAATGAACCAACACTCATGTAGATTGAACAAATTCTGATTTAGTGACATGTAATTCAGTGCGTCGGTGTCACAGTCATATGTATTCAAGCGCGCGCACGCATGGATCACGCTCCGAGTAATAACGTTACTTAACTATTTTTCCGGGAATACTGTGACTTTAGTGATCAATTTTGTTACGACATTTTTTGTTCATAAACACGTGATCTGTCCATCTGTATTTTTTATTTTTACCTACCTTGACTTAATTTCAAAATTTTTGAGAAATGGAAAATTTGTTCGTGAGATAAATCTGCATAAAAAGGGTTCTATATAAAATTTACGTAGAAGCAATAGTTTTCGTGATATTGGGCTAAGAAACTTCTGAGCAAAGTACATGCGCCACGTCACTATTCTATACGTATAGTGGTGAGAATGAAAATATGCTCAAAACAAAGTAGTCTGTTTGACCTATTCGAATCAATTTGTACGGAAATAAATAGTAGTGAAATTGCTTATATTACACAGCCCCACAAAAGAAAAAAAGTTTTTGATCTGGATGACTGACCATAGTATTCCTATGTGTTTTTCGACGCTGAATCCGAATCCGAGGTCAAAAAAATTCGTATACCCCCAAACTTTTGCGCTACAGCCAAAAACAACCCCGAAAATGGGGTAAAACCGTCCCATACATCAGGATTCAATGAATGGATGTAAATTAATGGTGAAAAACATGGGAAGGGAATAAGTTTTATATTCAGCAGTCACTTACTTGAATATTGACTGGAAAACTACCTTTATAATATGCTGAAAACTCCCCCTGTACAACCATAGAGTATATAAATGCCAATAAATCGCAAGAAATGTTAAAGTTTTTATAGTTTGGAATACAGTACATGAATCTTACGCGTGTCTCAAAACCACCCATATAACAGGGTGGAAACCACCCTGATATAAAAATAGACTGCGTGAATACCAATAGATTGTGGGAAATGGAGGAGTTTTCGATGTTTTAATTCCAGAATAGAATCTTGGGTGACCCTGTTCTATCTTATTCTTAGTCGGTACAAAAACTACCCCTACAATAGGATGGAAACCATCCTTATTACAGAATAAAGCACAAATGCCAGTAAATCACGGGAAATAACTTTTTTATAGTTTAAGTACAGAACATGAATCTGGAGTGACTCCCAGGGAACCTCGCTTACTCGTGACCCAAAATCTCTTCTATAAAGGGTGGTAGCCACTCTTATATAAGAATAAATTGCATGAATACCAATAAATCGTGGGAAATGTTGGAGTTTTCATTGTTGGAGTTTTCATTGTTTCAGTTCCAGAATAGATTCTTGAGTAACGTTGGCCTACCCCATTCTCACTTGGTACCCAAAATCATCCCTAAAAAACCACCCACAATAGGGAGCCAATGAGAAGATCATTTGAAAATAAGAAAAATAGGTATTCTAGGAAAAAAAGATTAAAAAAACGATCATATTCTTCAGCCAAGCTGCATTAACCTTTTCGTGCAATAAATACAGCTTGGCTGAAGAATATGAACATTTTTTAAATCTCCTTTCCCTAGAATACCTTTTTTCTTATTTTCAAATGATCTTCTCATTAGCTCCCTATGGTGTTCTTCGTGTGTTTCTCTTTTTATGGACCAACAGTTGTCCGCCATCCAGAAAATTTGGGTGAATACAATGAAGAGCAAGGCGAACGCTTTCACCAGGATATTTCGGAGATGGGGAAGCGGTATCAAGGAAGGTGGGATGTCCACATGATGGCCGACTACTGTTGGTCTATGAAAAGAGACACGCACGAAGAACATAAAAGAGAGCCAGTGAGGAGATCATTTTAAAATGAGAAGAAAAGGTATTCTGAGAAGAAAAATTGAAAAACTGGCATATGTACATTTTATTACGTAGGGGTGGTTTTTTAGGGATGATTTTGGGTACCAAGTGAGAATAGGGTAGATCAACGTCACTCAAGAATCTATTCTGGAACTGAAACAACGAAAACTCCAACATTTCCCACGATTTATTGGTATTCATGCAATTTATTCTTATATAAGGGTGGCTACCACACTTTACAGAAGAAATTTTGGGTCACGAGTAAACAAGGTGCCCTGGGAGTCACTCCAGATTCATATTCTGTACTTAAACTATAAAAAAGTTATTTCACGTGATTTACTGGCATTTGAGCTTTATTCTGTAATAAGGATGGTTTCCACCCTATTATAGGGGTAGTTTTTGTACCGACTAAGAATAAGGTAAAACAGGGTCACCCAAGATTCTATTCTGGAATTAAAATATCGAAAACTCCTCCATTTCCCACAATCTATTGGTATTCACGCAGTCTATTTTTATATAAGGGTGGTTTCCACCCTGTTATATGGGTGGTTTTGAGACACGCGTAAGATTCATGTACTGTATTCCAAACTACAAAAACTTTAACATTTCTCGCGATTTATTGGCATTTATATACTCCATGCTTGTACAGGGGGAGTTTTCAGCATATTATAAGGGTAGTTTTCCAGTCAATATTCGAGTAAGTGACTGCTGAATATAAAACTTTTTCCATTCCCATGTTTTTCACCATTAATTTACATCCATTCATTGAATCCTGATGTATGGGACGGTTTTACCCCATTTTCGGGGTTGTTTTTGGCTCTAGCGCAAAAGTTTGGGGGTATACGAATTTTTTTGACCTCGGATTCGGATTCAGCGTTGAAACATACATAGGAATACTATAGTCAGTCATCCAAATCAAAAACTTTTTTTTTGTGGGTCTGTGTAATTATAGGTATTTTAATTTCCACAATGCACTAGACTAAAAAAGCCTGTGCAATTGTCGTCACTTCCACCCACAGCAGCAGTTACTCAACAACATCTATTCAGGGTATATTACCAGGTACAAACTTGTCTGGGAAAATATTTAGACCCTCAGCAATGGAGTTGGACTATAAACAATAATTTATTAGAGTCAACAACAAATACTCTGATTCCTCCTGCATCAGATGAACTTCTTAATTCAATTTTCTGCAATTGCACAAAAAGGTGTGGCATCAATTGTGAATGCAGAAAAATAGGATTGCCATGTTCCGTAGTGTGGGGCTCTTGTCGGGGTCAGTCGTGTCTCAATACGATGTCCGAGGATACAACCGTTGAATCTGAGTTCAACGATGATGAACCCAACATCATTTCGTTATTTTCCACTGAGATGATTGTTACTGAAGTTGAAAATATTCAAGAAGTGGAAATAGAAGAGATAGACGAAGACGAAGAATAAGAAGTCAGCAAAGAAGAACATTAATCTACAAACTTATAATATAACTTGTAACCTAATGACTTACAGGGGACACCATGTAAAAAAACCTGTATCTCAAAAACTATTGGTTCTACGTAAATTTTGAACCTTTTAATGCAGATTTATCTCACGAACAAATTTTATAATAGCCAAAATAACGTAAAACCGATAATTTACGAGATATTTGAGAAAGACTGATTTTAGTGACCTTTGACCTTCTGTAACTTTTGTAGCGGTCCAGTTGGCTTTATGGACTTTTGGGAAATTATTTGTGACGCAAGAATAAAGAGAATCTTCAGTTGGATTTTTTTAGAGGTTCATGTATAAAATGACGGCGATGAATCGAGAGTTCTCGATCGTACGTTCAACTTCAATGCAACCTAATAAATGGCGAAGGCGCTGGTGAGAGAATACTTAATATAGAAGTTGCGATATACCTTTAATAACACAAGCAGCAGTATTATTATCATCATTCGTCAGTCATCGCCTTTATGCTGATGTTTGTTGCAGTGGTTTACATCCCACTTAATTGCATTTAATTATAATAAGCGAGACTATAGACCATAACTAAGTTTACAAACACCTATTTATTATGCCGTTGCATAACGAAACTGTCTCTCATTGCGTTGCTCTGATTCTCTTACCTCATAGCTGGTGACATCCATTGTTGTTTCCACAGAAAAATCACAGAACTGCACACAATTAACAATAATACCCGCACTTACCGCTCGCAATTGTTTGGATAACTGTTTTAAGTTATTACAAAATGATCGGCTTATTGTTAACAATGCAAATTTTGAAATCATTGACCAATGAGCGAGAAGAACTCAGTTTCGATTTTATTAAGTGAAAAAGGTACGAGGTTGCCGCAAAGTGTGACATCTATATTTATTTCTTTCCAATTTCGTATTCTTTGCGTTGTAGGTGTTGTGTTACGCAAGGCACATTGTTAACATTGACTTAGTAGCAGTGACAATGAATTTTTGTGATTTTTTTCATACAAATGGTTACATGGCTTTCTTCAAACAGGTAAAAATCCCTCGACTGTGTTGCAATTCTGTTGCAATGGCGAAAAATTTCTGCAACACAATAATAGTGATTATATTATATGGTTTTATTGCATATCATATATTGTTGTAGTTATATTGGGAAATATATCTACTATTACTATTACTAAACTAATGAACTGTCTGGTTACTTCATAACATGGCATATTTGTTTGTAAATAATCCGCGATTTATAGTGTATTTGTAACCTGCAAACCTCCTAGAGTGCTGTATGATAAGCGGATAAGGCAGTCACTAGATGCCCACTTTCTTAATAAAAGGATTATGCATAAAACTGAATATATTATATCATGGTTTATCTCTGTAAAAGTATTCCTTTACAACTAGAGCCCACATTAAAGCATGGTTAATTAATTATATCGGTAATTCTATCTGTTTTTATGTTAAGTATATTTATTATTTATTAATTAAGTCTAGAGCCATATTAGTAAGGGAGACAGCGACACTCTTTTTTGAAAGATGTGCTTAAAATTAATTTCTTATTTTTTTGTGTTATATTTAGGCTGTGTTTCCACAAAATCGACTCCTGCAGGCGCACCAGTGAGCCAGTGCCTAACAGGACTGGAACATGGCTCCTGCCAAAGTTCCGTCGAATGGTCGGCAGCACAAGTTTTTTAACAATTCCAAGTAATAAACTACTCGCAAAAAGAATTTCAACTTTAAATATTTCTGTCAATTGACTTTATTTCAATTACATATATATGTTAATGATAGTAGCACGCCGGTCTGCAATGAAGGTGGCAGGAAGTCATTTTCCATCATGTAAGGGCACAAAAAGTATCAACTTTAAACACGTATAGCAGTGACACTTTTTTTTAAGTAATCAAAATTCTGCTGCCAAGCGGCCCGCTAACGAAGTGGCAGGAGTGTGTTTTGTGGATAAGTTACATTAATATGATAGAAAAGAAAATAAACCAACTAAAAATGTTGCTGGCTCCGTACTATTTAGCAGAGTGGGTGGAATAGATAAGGTGATCATTTTTTTAAGGTAATAAGTTTTTTCGTATAATCACCAATTTGTACCATCTTACATTTGTTGAGAACGAAATTTGAAACGAAAATTAAAAGTGTCATACGGTTTGATGAATACCATAATATGGGTGCCATACATGTCTAAACGTGTCAATTTTGAATAACAGTTGTAAAATTATCGCACAAAAGAAAAGCAATATTCATTTGCCAAACAGACTCGAAGGAGGGTAAAATTCATACCGGACGGGCCCCTATAGCCGGAGAGTGAGACCTTCAAAATATGCAAACTCAGCTTGAAAATTTGGACACATATATCTTGAAATATGATGAATCGATTGCCATGCGTAAAATTATACTAAAGATAAAATATCTGGGAAAAAAAATATTTTCACCCGAGATGACATGAATTTTTCAGTAGCGACATTGAAAAAGTCTGTATTAAGGAAACTTTTTTATTATTGAAGATATAAGATATAAGCGAGTGCAATGTAGTTTAAGGTCTGAATTAATTTTTGGAAAACATAAAATCGTTGTTTACAACATTTTGGCAGTCATAAAGGTGTAATAAGCTTAAGCGTTGTAAACGCACTGCATTAAATTCCGGGTTCACCATGCACCACACAGCGTGGAGGGGCATTCGATTCGAGATGTATTCATAAAGTAATATTCATAAAATTATACTGGGTAATTTTAATAAGGCTTGCAAAAAACAGGTATTTGAATCGAAGAATATTAGCTTTGTTTTGTTTCTTTGAAGTATTAGTTTTTTTCAAAAAATCTAACATACTAAATTGTGATATTTCAAATCATTTACTGTCATGTCTATGCAACTGTCGTCGAATCTTTGAATTCTGTATAGTATTTCCTCGTCATTTAATTCCTTAACTTTCTGGAAAAATTCGTTTTGCCAGTTAAATGACCTTACATGAAGTTGCTTTCGGTTTCCTTTAATGTCGCGTTCTTTATTGCAAATAAGATTTTTTTGTATCCGTAGACACTCAATCTGGTTTGTAATTTCGAAGTAGTACCTTTATTGTGGGTATTTTTCATAGGAACATGTGTCTTGATAAAAAATCCTCGTATACGGTCTTCTACACAGGGCATGATAAACGGGATTTAAAAAAAAATTCCTTATTTTCCAAATGCGCTCTCAAGGCCACTGACATGTCCGATTTAAATGACACGAGTGTAATAATTTTGTATAATTTTCTTCTGTAACATTTTGAACAGTTTCTGAGGTTCCTGCCTGACACACAATACACTGATCAAAGTCAATGTTGAACACAGATAGAGCTTAAAAATTATATTTAGGAATGTGCACATGTTTACAATAATAATTTCTCACCCGATCTGTTCATGTTATACCAATACGGTGAATCATAAACCACTTGAAAATATTGAGAATATTATGTAGTTTTTTAAATACAACGTTTCCAATAATGTATTCTAAAAAGAGAACAGCAGTGAACTATTCGCGAAAATCACCCACCAACAGATGGCGCTTTTATAATAGTGAACAACAAAGTTTTGACATATAATTATATAATTGGCATTTGTGACATTAGAAAAATGGTTTAATATATTGAAAATTGTGTTTGGTAGTGTTTATAGCTTCCTAAAGTATTACAAAAAACGGACAAGTATGAAAGGGCTCTGGGCTCGACGGTTAAAATATGTCATCACAAATGTCAAACTTCAAATTGTAAATGTGCCGATGACTTGTTCCCTAGCCATAAATGCGGTGTTTTCAAGTATTTAAGTGTTATTGTGTTAATAACGTTTGCTTTTAAACTGTGTTTGCTGCATTTGTTGTTGGTGTCGACAGGAACAAGGAACCATTATGATGTTTGTTTGTTGTGTGCCTAATTCCCAGCTGTCAATAGCATATTTTATGTATATAAAATATGCTATGCTACATGCTTTAGGATGAAATGTCAGGCTTATATTTTAAAATATACTTCGCAATTGGATATTTCTTATTTTATTTACACAATGTACGTACGTTTAGTCGGTCATGTTTTGTGACAAATATTTGTTCAAAAATATTTTTTGTCTTTGTTTACTATGGTTAGATATTACCAGTTTCTACCAATTACATTCTAACGCAATTGGTAACAATGGGTCAACACACCTAATTGATATTTAATTAAAGATAAAAGATAGTTTTCAACAAGAAATTGGATCACAAAATGTGATCGTCTAAATCTGTCTTTACGCAAATCCATGGTGTATTAAATAGGTGGTCCGACATACGACACTTTCATTATATTATGATAATGGCTTCATACGTGCATGGTTTCTATTTACTTTAGTAGATGGCGCGAGCTATAAGGTCCTACAATTACCTGGGCATGTGCATCGTATAACTAGCATAACCTCAAATTTTAAGGTTTTTTCATTTATTCTCATTTTTAATGTTTGTATAGGCATTTTTATCTTGGAGTCATAGTGGCTCCAAGCAAATATTTAAAAATTCACGCAAATAATTTTTCAATATTGTTGATTAACAAAAATAGACTGCTAATTATATGTTAGATTCCTAACCTGCAAAAAGTGTCTTATTTTATTGTGACAAACTATTTAAAACTTCATACCTCCGATTGAAGAACTTATATCTAGATAAATAATTGTACTGATTTGCATGTTGCTGAGATAGTTACAATCTAAGGCACTTCTTCCCATAAGTTCTTGATTGGCAAGTCGATCTATTCGCGGCAGATTCGTACACGATCGGTTCAGTTCTATTATCATAATCTCAGTTTGACACTTTTAACAGTGTCCGCCATTAATGCTAATAAGTGTTTTTCGTATTTTTCGATCAAAATGTGGTGAAGAAATCTTTTTACTTTAAGTTGTGATTTGCTTAATACCTAAATAATATTCTCTATTCATATTTACACAGTTTAGTGACAATATATTTAGTGCAAAATGGTGAAGTGCTGTGCCGTTTGCAGAAAGCAGTTTAGAAAAGAAGAAAATCGATCGTTCCATAGTCGTAACATGATGAATTCAGTTTACAGTTATAAAGTGCATAGCAATTAGATTTTAATATCCTTTCAATACATATTTATCTTACTATAATATCGTATGCCTACATCACGTTGTATAAAGAGCCGGTAATGCAGGAATTGCAATAATTCATTTTAATGAAAATATTTACCATTCTATACATTTTCTACACAAACAACGCCACTGTTGCCTATGGGATCTATTATTTTTAATGGACATATAATGTAACTATGTTAGGAGCAAACAAGGTATATAGTGAAAAGATAGCCTGTTGTGTATCTAGATATAAGTTCTTTAATCGGAGCTTCATACACATTACGTTGAACTTGATGTTGGTTGACAGTACAGGAACCAGGCAGAAATTTTAATAATAGCTACGTAATACTTATAAATCTTAAGAAATATATATTTTTGAGGTTGGCTGTGACGACACGTGCAATGCTGCATGTAGTGTTGCATATATTCTTTCAATGTTTTAATTTAGCTAGTTAATGTCAGATGTCACTGGACTCTCGTTTCACTAAACAAAAACAAAAGGCCGGAAATGTATGCAACACTGTATGCGCGTATGCACAGAACCTGTAAAATTATCTTTTTATGCGTAAGTAATGAGAGATCTTATTGGTCCTGCCATCTATTACATTATGTACAAAGTTAGCACTTATGAAGCCACTGTGAGGGTTGTCGTCGCATCACCTGCCCAAATCTCAAAGATGAATTTAAATCTCCCCTCCCCCTTTTTTATCGATACTAATAATTTTAACTTAAATAAATGAAAATATAAATATTTACAAACAATCCTAAAATTTGAAGTAAAAATGTTGATTTGTTTATTAACAAAAGGCTAAAATGCAAATTTCAAATATCTCTGCAAACTTATCATAAATAAAATTTTTATTATTCGTCTTTTCATGAACTTAGCGTGTGAAAAGTTTCCATATTTAATGTCTTTTTGTTGACTAATATTCTTATTTATAACCAATTTTCTTAAAATACAAAAAAATGGACAAAAATTGAAATAGTAGTAATGATAATAGTAATAATAGTTTATTATCCATCAAGCCATGCAAATTGATTGGAGTCGTCATTTGTAAGATACATAGATGACATATTTTATAGATCTAAAAATACATTTTATACACATTCTGAATGGGCCTAAGCCTTATCAGCGGGTGCGTCTAAATAATGAATTGAGTGAACTGTATTTTAATTATAGATGCGAGATTTCCAAACAAAAGAAAAATAACTTAAAAATGTCGAAAACTTACCCACTTTCAGGATGTCTCGTGGTTTCACTGTTGATGTCGGTAAGGTGGAAAGGATAGGAAATTAGGATGTAAAATTTCCGACACTTTAAATTATTATTGATTAAACTAATAACTAATAAATAAAAAAAATATTATAATTCACTTTTGTAGTTGATAACTATATGCCTTTGATAACTATATATGTGCGTGAAGCCGCGTGCTATGCTATCTACTTTCTATCTATTAATCACAATGTCTCGCGCCCGGTGCTATCTTTCTTTACGCACCCTTTTTTGCTGGTGCTAAGACCTTGAAATTTTTATTAAGACTACCAAATATATAGAAAAATTAAAAATACTTAATTATACTACAATTAATATTAAGGCGCGTAACCATTCCCCCGGCCTTGAAAAATTATTTTCAAATATACCCTAAAGAAAAAAAGTAAAAAATCTATTAAAAAAAAAGAACTAAGAAATTCTAAGAGAAAAAAAAAATTACGTTTTACTGATTAGGCAAAGGGCACAACTTGACAATGGGTCTTTTGTAAGTCGTGTTTTTTGCTTTGACAAGGGCTACACGAACTACTCCATCTTTGCCTGGAAATACCTCTTCGATAACCCCTAAAGGGGGTATGTTTTCTTGCTGAATAAGAACCAGTGTCCCTTTAGTAACAGGACAAGCTGGACTGTTCCATTTTTGGCGACTTTGCAAACTGCTCAAGTATTCCAGCCAAAATGATTGTACTACTTGGTCAAGTAGTTGTTTACGCGAAAGCAAATTTTGATTTGTTTCCGAGAAATCTAACGCGGGAAGTGATTTCAATGGAGTCAATGTAAGAAAATGTGCGGGGGTTAACGGCTCTGGTTCAGAGGGGTCACTACTCAACCAACACAATGGTCTAGAATTTAAGAGAGATTCAATCTGTATTAATATGGTTGTAAATTCCTCAAATGTAAAAATTTGATTGCCTACAACTTTATGCAAATGTGTTTTCATTGACTTAATATTTGCCTCCCAAATACCCCCAAAATGGGGTGTGGATGGAGGGTTGAACTTCCACTCTATCTTGTGCAAACTTAATTCTGCGCCTATAGTGTGAATATATTCACTGGGTTGAATTAAGTTGTAAATTTGATCAAGTTCAGCTTTTGCCCCAATAAAATTTGAACCGCAGTCCGAGTGAATAGAACATACGGGTCCGCGGCGCGCTATGAAACGTTTAAAACATCCTAAAAATGTAGCGGTTGACATATCAGAGGCTAATTCTAAGTGCACCGCTTTCGTTGCCAGACAAACGAACAGACATATGTACGCCTTTTGGCTTTTAATACCTCTGCGACGTCCTAAAGTAATATAAACCGGGCTGGCGTAGTCCACGCCACTGTTCAAGAAACATTTTACCTCCGTCACTCTAGCAACGGGTAGATCAGCCATTTGCGGATATGTAGCTTTTGGTTTAAATTTAAAACAATAATTACACAATTTAATGCGACTACGAACAACATTTCTAGCAGCTAATATCCAAAATCGTTGTCGAAGGAGCGATAATAATAAATGTGGCCCAGTATGTAAGTATAAGCGATGAAAGTGGTCAATTAAAATATTAACTAAGTGATCCTTTTTTGGTAGTAATAGTGGATGTTTTGTATAATAACTAATTTGTGCGTTTTCTAACCTACCTCCTACTCGAATACATCCCTTATCTAAAAAAGGATTTAAATGACGCAATGATTTGGAACACGACTGTTCATTCTGCAACAGTACAAATTCTTTAGCAAAATGTAATTTTTGAACAATTCGTATTAGCACTAATTCGGCCTTATCTAAATCTAATACAGAAATCATTTTTCTAACTGGTAATAATTTCAGAAACCTAAGTACGTATACTGCAATTCTGCAAAGTTTCGACCAAGAAGACATCCTCAATATAAGATTACGTAACGGAAGACCGCATTAGGGAAGTTGTTCAGACATTATCCTTACAAGTGGTTATAAACAGTGCACAAAATGCTTTACACTCGCCTTCAAAAATGCGTGGAGCGCGGTGGAGACATGTTTGAATAATTTTTTTTTTTGTTTTAGTTTTTCTAATAAATTTCTTGAATGCTGTTAAAAATAAAAGTTTTAATATAATTACGAGTATAATTAGCTGTTTTATTTAATAATCTTTGTAAGAAGAAAATAATGTTTACTTTACCGTAAGTTTTACCTCAAGATACCACTTTAAAAAAAAGTCGAATTAGGCAGATTTATCCTCAAATTTGAATTCTGACATAAATTTTAATTCTAAACAACTTTTCTTAGTGACAGTTTTTCATATCATTAAAACTGAACTTAATTTACTCTTACATAATTTTCAGATTTTTCAATTTTCTAAATACCCTGTACATCATGGGCGCAGCCAGGGGGGAGCCATGGGGACCGCCCCCCCCAAGCTGTCTTCCATGAGCCAAAAAATAAAGAAGCATAATTTCTATCAGTACAAAGCAGTATCCAAATTATCCCTTGAAATAAATATTTTGTAATTAGTGCCAATATTATTTAGTAGAGGAATCTACTACTCATCCTCTGGAGAGGCCGGTTCTATTACCCCCCCCCCCCCAGATGAATTTTCTGGCTGCGCCACTGCTGTACATGACATGTTAACTTACTCCATGGCAACCATATTTTTAACAAAAGCAAACTTTTTATGAAGAATAAATTTTCCGCGTAAAATGAGAAATTTAAAAAGTTTACCCTCTTATCCACTCTAACTGTGGACAAAAGAGGGTATTTCAGTTAAAATTCTGAGGGCTACTATTTCGAAAAATAGTAAAGATATTTGAAATTTGTTCTAAATTATTTTTCGATGACTGGAATCTTGAAAAATGATTTATGTGATTAAGGAAGGAATAAATTATGATTATTTTAAATATATAGAAAATTTTGTAAACAGCCGTTTTAGAGCTATATGATTTCGTTTCTATATTTTTTGGTTCATGTAAATTTTCAAAACTCCTGCAACTTTTTTGTTAATAATTTTAGAACATCGGTTATTTAAAACCTTTTCCATATTAAATACAATAAATACTACCTTTATTATTACAAATTTTGAAAATTTTAAATATTTTCTAAATTTTTGAAATGCAAGTATATTTCTAAAACTTGAAATTAGTAACAATTGAACACTTTCTAGTTGCTATAGTTACTGTCAATAAGTTTGTTGTCAAATTCATAACTTCATAATAATTTCTGCCGTTCAAGTTACTTACATGAGTTTTTGCGATAAAAATATATATATTATGACGAAAGTAGCCACATTCAGGAGGCAGCCAAAAATGCATGTGCTTCTTTGGTGCCAGAAAAATCCAAAAAATTACGCAATTTCATTATTATTTAACTTCCCTATTACTTTACTTTTGTCGTAGGCAAATTTGGTTCTTTTTTGCCCATTGGCTGTAAGTGACACGTTCATAACACCGAGGGACGTCAAAAAATGCCATTTAAAAGCTAATAGTACGAAAAGTAACTTTTAAGTTATTAGATTTAATAAGCAAAGTTAGCCATGGATGGAAACAAGTGACATTGCTTGTTTTTTTTTTGAGGTTCTTATACAAATGGGAATTTTCAAAGCACTGCCACCGTAAAATAAGATTTTTTAATTTATTTTGTTTACGTCCGTTTTATGTTAAATCACAGTTTATTTGTATCCATAAATGGATGACACTGAAAACAATTCTGAGAAAAATAGCACATGATAACTTAGCTTTGACCTAAAATAGACGTGTTTTTCTAATATGAATAAATTAAATAAACGGAAATTTAATTGGAGATTTGTTCTTGATAAAATAAGTCATATGCAGTCTACCGGAAAATATGTGAAATTTTTTTTAAATAGTACTACTTTGTTTATTAATTAACACATATTATGATTTCCACGTGAGCAATTAAGGAGCATTTAAAGAAAGAAACCAGCGATTTATCCGGATAAGGTGGCAATTTTTTAAACAGCCTTGCACACACTAAAATAGTTCTCAATAAAAGTGCAATTAATTAAACAGACTTAAGGTCGTGAATTTATTTTAATTACTTGTGTGCTCCATATTCAACACGTTGCTTTTTAAATAATTAATTATTTTCATATTGTTTAGTTTTATCTAGAAATTCTCACAGGGACGCCAGTTGAGACATAAATATAAGATTCAGACGATTATAAATGATTATAAAGGGCATTTCAGTTATGTAGTCATTAACTTTTAGGTTTTATATCAAAAAATATTTTTCAAAAGTCATATAAACATGAATCCGCAAATCCCTATTAAGTGAGCTGGGGCCTTCTGAAGGGGCACCCAAAATTTGGATGTTACTTAACATCTTAGGAACTTTTTAAGCTACGTTGACCGTCTTTACACGTGATAAGATATCAATAAAGGTCATTATTCTGTGATCTCCATCAAGAGTAAATTCAGTCATGGGAGCTTCAAACTTTTTTGTGATTGACTTATCGGAATATGAATGCCTTGGGCAAAAATACACAAGAAAGCTTATGCAACTTATGTAGGACCAACCATTTCCCAGAAATATGAACCTAAGGAAACACATGCAATCCCCAGGCTTCAAAAACATGAAATAAAGATGTCTGACTCTTCCGTCATAAAAAACGTCTTATTTCAGCACTTCAGCAATACTTAAAAACTAACTCAACTGAACGGGGAGGAGGGGACAAATATGGAAAATATTTTTTGTCAAAATTCTTTGGCGACCCCTACATTGTAATAATTGATGAGAGGAGGGGAGAAATGTGAAAAAAATGTTTTGCCCAGGTCTCATAATTAATGAGCAAAGGATTGCGTTTACTAGTCTAACCGGCCCCCTAAAATGGCCTGGCCCCGATAGCACTGTACCTTTACGTATAAAATGGTACAATTAGTGCTAACATAAGATGGAAGATTGTTAATAAATATAAAGAAGATGAGTGGACCAAGTATATGTTGGCTTTTATGCTGATTTGAAAGTGCTAATTTCACTGGTTGGTTCTTTGGGATTCTTTGAGAGTGAATGGACTGTAGTCTTGAGGGGGTTTGCATATGAAATGAGATATAGCATTTAAGGTAAACTATAAACTTTTATTGTTTTGTGACATTAATTACTTTCATTACTATTTTTTGTATATCTTGACAATGACACGTACATGATTTCGTGATATTTACAACATATAAATTTCATAGTAGGCCAGGCACATAGGTTTTGTAGGCGAATTAATTATCGGAAAGCTGGAAATGGTTTTGATCTTTTCATTTGCGTGTTTTTTAAAGTTTGCACCAAATTTCTGATTGTGCTGTATGACGGGCGTCCCAAAAACCTCGGTATTTTAGGACTTTTTTCAGTTTTTTACCAATAACTCCTTAATTATGCATTTCTCGGAAAATTGTATTCTCTTATAAATTAAAGTACATTCTACGTCGAATGAGTACCATATACTTCAAAATGTGCAAAGTCGTTAGGAAGATATCCGAAGTCAAAACACGACGATACTTTTCATTTAAGAAAAAATGTGTTTTTTACATATTTTCGCAACGTAAAATGTAATATATGAAATATGTAATGTAATATGTGAATATCCTATAATATTATATCGTGTATCAAAGTTAACTGGTCAATACTTATCGTGGTCAGTACTTGGTGGTGAATTCCTGGATTTTAAAATAAAAGCGAACATTGTGACTATAAATATGTAATTAAAACGTTAAAAATCGACTGAAAGTACAAAATGTTTTGATGGTAAATTTTGATGTGTGGGTAATTAATAAAAAAAGTAGAGTATTCAAAATTATGTAAATACAATATCAATTAAGTTTGCTGAGTTTGGAAGTAGAAGCTGAGTGAAGCAATTGGTCCAATTTATGGTCCTCATCATCCAGGTCTTCTAATTCGTCATCATCGTCAGGTAGTATTACTTCGTCGTCATTGAAGTTTGGTTCGGCATCAATTTCATCTGGTGTATTGGTACAGGACGTATCTCTGCAATTATAGCATATTGGAGAACATTTCATTCCTTGCTTCCTGCAACCACAGGCATTTGCACGCAGTGTTATTGAGTACTTCCTGTGGGGCTGGTTCGGCTGTTAATGGCACTGGGAGTAGCCCATGCTTAGTGACCTTCCAACCCCAGTGAACTGGGTCCATCAAATGACCCTTCCACAAATTAACTTGTAGGAAAACCCTCACTGAGTGCAGTCTAGCAGCTTCTTCAGTTGGAGGAAGAGTAGCCAAGTTAAAATTATTCTGTACTAAGGATTTGGTGAACAGTTTAAAGCGTGTTTCATTTAGAGAACAAGATTAAAGAAGCGATCCGGCATACAAAGCAGCAATTACTTTTTCGCCAGCAGCACCAATTTCATCTGTAGTCGCGTCAAGGTTTTTGAATATATCGACCGTCTTTTGTACTTCCGCATCTTTGTCGAGTAGCTTTACAAATTTCATCTTCCCCTGTCTGAAAACGGCCGATGTTGAATCGCATCCGCCGAACGCGTGAAGGAATAATATATTTCCTTCACTTTATTTGACATTTTAAAGTGTGTCGGGAATAGAAAACGGTCTCTGACTTTCCTTTTCCAGGCTTCATGACAAACAACCGATCACTATTAGGAGCTAACACAGTAATAAGTACTAAGAGATCTATATCTTCTCCTACGACAATCACACCACACATTCGGAGTGTGTAGAATTTTCTGGGCTCAGTTTCTCGGTTGCCGCTACATTGACGATATTCTGAGATGGAACACCATCGTTGCCATCCCTACTCACCTGTCCTTGTAAACTACCACCACAGATAAAACATTCTGATTCCGCCATCACTTTTCACAAAATATCACTACAACGCACACTGAAATGCATGGAAAACTAAATCTTGAAAAACGGCGAACAGCGAGAAAGAATGGCGTAAAACTGAATCAAAGTAAAGTTTGTTTATACAAACGTCAATCCGTACTAACGCTCAGGTAAAGCGATAAACACAGAATTTATTTGTACGGCTGCAAGCGGTAGCTATGATGGGAACCGTAAAATAGTATTTGAAATAAATTGTCATTTCTTTTTTAATTTAGAGCAGGATTAGATAAAATTCTGTACTTAACATGTTATGAAAATAGTAATTTTACTTGACTCATGTAATTTGCAAAACTCGCTCGCTTCGCTCACTCGTTTTGGCAAATATTACATTCGTCATGTAAAATTACTCTTTTCTTAACTGGTTACGTAAATAACTATTACGTAATGGAAATGAGGTTTAAAAGTCGAATATATGATTTTTCCTTTAAAAATTAAAAAATGGTTGTTTTTTGAACATGCATATCGTCCATACCACTTGACTTAATTTCTAATATGTGGTGCTCATTGGATGTAGAATTTTGTGTACTTTACTTTATAAAAGAGTAAAATTTTTAGGTGTGCATCCTTTAGGAGTTATTAGTGAAAAACTGAAAAAAAATCAGTTTTGGCCTATGTTGCCTGGCCTATAGTGCCTCAAAACGGATTCGAGGACGAAATGAAGTTTTTGTCTATTACTTATTCTATACTAATGTGTATATATGATTAAAACTATAAGTGTATGATTCAATCTTCTAAACACAACATCCTCCCCCTTTTGTTGAAGCATTGTCTTCAACAAGTTCCCTGTGGAATTCCTAGATCAATATCTGTTATTTAGTTTTAGGTGAATTTTCCGATGCTGAATATATGATATTAACCACGATACGCCTTAAAAACTGACAGCGAACAATTTATCTGTAATGAAAATTTTCAAAAACGTCTAGGAGAAATAATTGACTTCATTAGTCTTCGTATTCCTAAAAACGCATGAGTCACATTGCGATAAATTCCTGTCAATGGAGTTGCTTACAATATAAGCAAATTTTTAATCCGATTTCTCCGGCATATCTATAAAGAATCCATTTCATGTGCGGAGAAAGGCTTGTTAAGAATAACAATTTATGATACTCATAGATCTAATCTAACAATAATTTTGCCCTATATTTTGTATAACGCAATCGCGCGAATTATTATTAATATTCAAGATAAATATATTCATAGCATAGAATTCGAAAAGGTAACTTAATTCCAAATGGATTTAAAAATGACTGATTACAATCTAGATCTTTGTCGGAAAATATTGTAAATATAATGATAAATATTCTTGAGAAATAATATTAATACGGACGCAATTT
Source organism: Rutpela maculata (assembly GCA_936432065.2). Lineage (NCBI taxonomy): Eukaryota > Metazoa > Arthropoda > Insecta > Coleoptera > Cerambycidae > Rutpela > Rutpela maculata. The sequence continues at coordinate 82,867,477 of OW386289.2, read as the reverse complement.
TAATATTTTTTCCGGCTATAATAAAAATTTCAATTAACAAAATCGTTTCCTCTTTTGTTGTTGAAGCTGTAAATTATACATTTTTTTTTCTTTTTTACTAAGGTTTTTCTACTTCGCATTGACCCTAATTCACTAATGTAAATATGGAATTGTTTTGTATAATTATATTATAATATTAATGATACGTTCATTAGTATACGTTTTGTAGGAAAGCATTAAAATAAATGAGATAGCAATTTATCTAGCTGTTGCTGTTAGCTACAAAAACATCAAGCGTGTGTACAGGGTTGTAATAGATACCTAACTATCAGTTAGGTCGAAGAAAATATTATTTTATGTTGTAAAATGTATAATTATTTATTTATTGTACAATATCTAAACAGGTCTATCCTCTATCCAGTCTATATACAAGGATAGTACAATTGATGTTAAAACTTATGAGCAAGTAAATGATTTTAAAAAATTATAAATATAATGTAGTAATAATGCAGATATGATTAGTAGAAAAGGCAATTGACTTATAATAGAATTTTCGTCGAACTCACCTGGGTTATGACGACAACAAGCAAATGCATATTCGATAAGGTCTCCTGTATAGGAAAATGTCTGCCGCCGCGCCTTATTGTGTGGAAGACCTAGTTATGACGTCACCTAGATGACATCCGAACGTTTATAAGCAGGCGAAGTATTTAATTTCACGGTATATATAAAATATATGACAAAAATGCTAAGGATCAAAATTAAAGGTTATTAATTATATTTTCAAATGGGTTTCTATTTGTTTCTGTAGCACAAAAAACAAAGAAGTTATGACCGGAACAATGTGCATCTTTTTTAAATAAAAATTATATGTCAAATTTCTTTGTCAGCTAATTAAAGCATTTGCTTTAGAAAAAAATACATTTTAATAGTACGGCAGCCCGTTACCAAAAACCCCTATCAAAACAGCGAGTTTTATCGCAGGGAAACTCTATAGATCATGAAATTCTAAGACACTTTTTCATACGACAAAAGTTCGAAAAACAATACGGGCGGCTGGCAAACGACTTTCCGTCTGTCGAAAAAAATGTCGTAATTTTTATACCGCGGCGAGGCAATTCTCGATGAATTCTCATTAAAAATGATGAACAAGACCATGAATTAATCGAGAACTGCCATTTTCACTGGCCTAAGTTCCAATAATATCAATCAAAGTTGTATCAAATTGGAGGCTAATATTATCAAAGCAGCAAAACTTTTTTCTATTTGTAGAGTGGAGTGTATAAAATGATAAAAAAATGCGAACTGCCGTTTTTCGTTGGTCGTAGCTGCGCGAAATCGAATGGAGTCGTATATAAGTTCGGCGTGCTGCCGCGGCGGCGCGCGGAGTACATAGAGGTGCTGAATGGCTTCGGTGCCTATGGCAACGACATGGAGTGTATCCGAAGCCATGTAGCATCTCCAGCAGAAGGTATAGAACGCGTGCATACGTGAATAAAAGATGGCAGCTACTGGGACCGAGGATACTGCGTTGTGATACAGAGATGGTATACTCCGTATAGTACCAATGCAGCATCCTGGGTCCGGGCAGTTCGTGGTACGTATATGCGTGTTTGTATATGCGTGCTCCAGAATGACGCGGAATGACGCGGCGGCGTGCGCAATACATGGAAAGGCCGGATGGAACAAGAAGAAGACGTGGACTACGGAGACGAATCAGGCAATGAGATATATATGATTGAAAACTCATCAGACGACGATGAATTAAATGTTTGAAACTATAATAATAAACCTGACAATTTTAATCCTTCTTCTATCATTACTATATGTCCGGAACCTTGACATTCAATTCCAATTCCATTTAAACAAATTCTCTGAGAGCTTGTGCTTACAAACAGCCTTAATTGGCTTTTTTTTTACTGCCACGCCGCGATGACTTAATCAGCCTTCAAAATTAAGCAATATGCGAATGTAATCACTCGCAACTGAACTAGCAAAAAAAATCGTTCGAACTTTCTTGTGGTCAAGAGACATCGAAACTACTCGATAATGCAGAACTGCCTCGCCGCGGTGACCAGAATTTTGACCGGTGGCTATTTGTCATTATTTTGATCTTTTTAACTCGGCGTATCAGTCAAAAGGGCAGTTCTCAATTTTTTCTCATCATATTTACTTCCCTTGACAAGAAGACAAAAGAAACTGCCTCGCTGCGAAGACCGAGATGACCGGTTTTTCTCTACATGTTCAAAGCTCGATTTGAACCCTTTAGGACAAGTAAAACGTTACGTCACCCTGAACTTTTTTCTCAGCTCTCCCAGAACTGATAAGAAACGTTGGACTTATCTTCGCTAAAGTAACTCGAAAAACTTGGTAGCGGACTGCCGTACTATAAAGTTGTCTTCGAAAAAACATAATGTTTTTCTTGCAAATATCTCAAAAAATATTAGTCACGGAGGCCAAAAAGAAAGCTTATAAACTGAAGATAAATTTATTTTTATTTTTCATTTCTGTAGGATTAATAGTTTCGGAAATATGGAAGTTTCAAGATGGCATCCGAACATTTTAGAAGTATTTAAATTAAATGTTAAATATCTAAGAAATTATGGTAAGTATTTACTAGCGTAATATTTTGTCGAACTGCTCTATACATTTCCTTAAATATATAAGGAATTTAAAAAAAAACAGACTGCAACCAACAGCTATTCCCCGGACTAACGCCCGGCTGAGCGCTGGATTACGAATTACAATCCTGGCCGAGTTAATTGCAATAACTGTGTATTGCCACAAAACTTTAAGTTCCGATTGCAACAAACACCAGCCGAAAGACTTATTCCTTCTCAAAGGAGCTCTCGTGACAGCCACTTCACATCACTTGCAGACTGCAGTTTCTAGCTATTGGCTCTCGTCAGTGCAAGGTAGGCCTGGGATGAAACGCCAATAATCTTTAGCAATGATGACGGTTTCGGATGTCTAGGGTCGAGCAGACTACTGCTCTTTATCATAGTACATCGCTGTAGACCTGGACCGGCCTCGTGAGGGGCGGGTGAGCTTACTTTACCACTCACAAATGTGAGCGGTGTGGATGATTTCGGCTCACCTCCCCTGGTCCTGGCTGTTGGACCTTGCTGGCTAAGACCTTTCTGGCGCTCTTCTTGCTTGGTTTTCTTTCTTCGCCAGCTTGTCACCCCAGGGGGTAGTCATCGGTCTGTTGGAAAACTTTGGAGTATTTTTGGCTTGGATTAACTGCCGTTACACAGAATTCCAATTGACATACTGCCATCCGGATCATCGATTAGGTAGGGATGAGCTATGTAGCTCGAGGAAGTGCAGACCTAAGTGCTTTGGTAGCACTTTCGGGCTACCCGGAACTAGATGACTACCAGTCTATGTAATGAAGGCAGAAATAGTGTAAATATTTCGTGCAAAGACGAGATTACCCCCCCACCCCCTGTTTTATGGGGTGCTGAACACAATGCAAGTGGTGGGAGGAGTTTTTGACCTCCGCAGCCCCCTCAAACGACCTTAAAAGGCTACCCTTAAAAGGCCTCCCTTTTTATGGATCCCTTTATGTTTTCATATATAAGTGATTTATCGACGGGTTATACGTGAAATAACATGGAAGGGGAATCCAAACAGCAGGCCTAGGGGGTTGATTAAACTCTCCCGAGGGGTGGAACAACATCATTTTTTTTTTTCAAATGATTCGATTCAATATCCCTCCGTTTCAGGGTCGCTGATCACGGGAAGAATATTCATTTTTAGCTCCAACCTCTCCCCATCCCTCAAACGGTGAGTGAGGTGTGCTTTCTGCCGGTTTGAGGAGAGGTTGGAGCTAAAGATGAATATTTTTACCATGATCAGCGACCCCGAAAACGGGGGATACGCGTTTGATCCGAATCATTTGAAAAAAAAAACAAAAAATTTCCACCCCTCGGCAGGGTTTAATTAACCCCCCAGACCTGCTATCTGGACTCCACTTTCTCTATAACCCCCCTTCCATGTTATTTCAAGTATAACTCGTCGATAAATCACTCCCCAGACCAGTTTATATATGAAAACATAAAGGGATCCATAAAAGAGGTGTCCGTTTCAGGGAGTTGCGGCGGTCAAAAACTTCTCCCACCACTTGCATCGTGTTCAGCACCCTCAAAAACGGGGGGGGGGGGAGGTAATCTCGTTTTTGCACGAAATATTTGCAGAAAAGTCGTCTTATAATGCTTTATTACATAGGCTACACAGGGCAGTGTTTGTCCGGCACCCGCAGGGTAGTGGGTGGGTGGTTGGGTGGTCGTCATGTCTCTTCTATGGGTTGTCTTCATCGGGGGTGCGGTGGTATGGTTCTCATACTCACTCGTTATCCGTGATTTGCATCTTCGGCCTCTTATGCCTCGGAGCGTCGCGCGTCGGTTGGATTGTAGTCAGTGGCCTCCCTGATCAACGGGTTCCCATGCAAGGGTGTATATCTTCTAGGCTCTCTCCCGGATGATTTCGGTGACTGGGAAGTACTCTTTTAGTCCCTAAAGATGTCTGCGTTGCGTACTAACCATGGTGCGTTCACCGTTGTCGGAGGGCGACGTTCTCCACTCTTTGGATCTGTTGTAGGTAGGTATTCGCCCCAGGCTACGGAGGTGTACGTCAGTTGGGGCCTGATGTGTGACCTGATAAGCCTCAAGTTGAGTCTGCTCTGTGTGCCTGTAGAAGAACGCACTACCGGGCGTCAAAATGACGCGACACCAATTTATTTCTCAGGGGGCGCCAGTCGCGTATTACCCCGTTCTTCTACCTCCCAGGCGGGTTCGAGATAAGATGACTTCGGTAGCCGAAAAGCGGGACCAAGGCTGCACTACCACAGATCGGAAACTACGCTCTCTCTGGACCCGAATTCCCTCGTTAGGGGTTTAGGCACCTCTTAATTTCCTGAATTTTTGCATAAAAAAATCCCAACCGAAGAATTTCTCTGCGGAGGGATTAGTTTTGGTACGCGAAAATCGCGTTTTGGTCCATTAATAACGGAATATATTTCTCAAAAAACGCATAAAAAAAATCCCTATCGAACCTCCGTACAACAACCAGAAGGTCGAACGTTAATGCGAATTAACTCGACACATCCGGTTTTCTATACGAAAGTTCCAGGGATTATAGACCGTCAACAGGCCTCAAGATCAATTAAGAAACATTAGTTCAAAGAATCCGTTTATTTAACAGAATTGGTTATACAAAATTCTCAAGAAAGAATCGTGCCTTCCCCAATCAAGGTAGTGACTTTCAGACCATACAAGCGAGAGCGCTCGCGCTAACGATCGATTAGGTAGAAAAGATTCATACGTACCTTCTCAGAATCAAAATGCGAGCTTTTAGAATCATTTCAGACTCTGGGTAAATGAATAATTAAGGCTGACTGAAATTAACTTAAAAAAGTTTTACTAAATGAATTTAGTTTCGCTAGAGACTACCTAGCTTTAAAGTTCTTGTATCGTGGAAATTCACGTACTCAAACACATTCTGAGGACTTATTACTGCATAAGTTGAGTGGCGTTCGATCAGTCCACGACTTACTAACCCTTATCACAGTCGATTAATAATATCGATTTGGCAGCGTCTCACCTTCGAGCGACTATTAGGCAAAATTGAATTTTTGGATTTTTATGCACAAGGCGTTTTCCTCTATAACTTTGTCATTTGAAAAGCCCCGTTAGTGGCTTTTCTACCATCGCTTTGTCTGGACTACTCAACGCGCTCGACCAAATTGCGAGCCGCTGGGTCAATCCAAACTCTTTCCATGCGAGAAACCGGCCTTGTACATGTGCATTGATTTTTATCAATTTTTGCTTATCGGCACTACGCCGGCTTTGACAAAATCTTCTATTTTGCCTTTTGGATGCAGTGCATCGTTAAAATTTTATGCTCATACTTTAGAATTGTGCTTTCAATGATCGTACCTCAAAGGTCAATGTCTTTGGTTGAGGAATAAAAAATAAAAAATAATTTAAAGTATATTTTCGTGGTACTTTTTAAACTGACTTCGTGGTACTTTTGAAAAATCCAGTTTAAGACCAATTTTAGCGTACTTTTGAAAAATCGATTTTCGAGCCAAATTTCAAGGTACTTTTGAAAAACTAATCTGCGGGTGAAATTTTGGCGTACTTTTGAAAAATCGATTTTCAAGCTAAATTTCAAGGTACTTTTGAAAAGTTAATCCGCGGGTGAAATTTTGGCGTACTTTTGAAAAATTGATTTTCAAGCCAAATTTCAAGGTACTTTTGAAAAACTAATCTGCGGGTGAAATTTTGGCGTACTTTTGAAAAATCGATTTTCAAGCCAAATTTCAAGGTACTTTTGAAAAGTTAATCCGCGGGTGAAATTTTGGCGTACTTTTGAAAAATTGATTTTCAAGCCAAATTTCAAGGTACTTTTGAAAAGTTAATCTGCGGGTGAAATTTTGGCGTACTTTTGAAAAATCGATCTTCAAGCCAAATTTCAACGCAGTTTTGAAAAATTAGTCTGCAAGTGAAACTTTGGCGTACTTTCGATAAATCGATTCCTGGGCCAAATTTTGACGCCCTTCCAAAAATATTATTTTTCAAAGTCCAATTTATGATACCTTTGAAAAAGTATACTATTCATAAATCTTTGTCATTATATACTTCTACTCTGATATTCTGAACCAAAAACATTTTTCCTAAGTGAAAATTCGGTGTTTCTTCGAATTTTCGCCTGGTCATTTCCAACGCCTTATAGAACCCAAAACGGTCCTTGTGGACTGATCTGCGCCTCTGCAGACTCCCAAAAATGTCTTTAAATGAAATTTTTGCCTAAGTCGAATTTTGATTATGTCTTCAACTTAGGACGATTTTGGAGAGTTCTACAACACTCCCCTCCTTTGGTTGAATCTTTTCTACTCATCGATTGCCTTTAATTTCCATATTCACTTGTATGTCTGTATGCCTTCATTTGACGGTCTGACCTATGGTACAGATGTTTAAAAATAACGGCCTTAATTGGGGCAGACGGCTGATTCGCCTATCTAACTTAAAAATAGTTACATTTTTTAAACAATACGACAAGTTGATACAACATTTTTATCAACTTAATTACACCCGCGTCGAGGTGCGAAGCGTAGCACAATTTTGATTAGCGTCCACTCTCACTAGTTCGTTGCACTCGCTTTTTCGCCCTGGTCTCGCTCTTGCTTAACTTCGGCCCTTTCTAGAAGAGTCTGTCTATATCTCCATGCCGCAGCTTGGACGGTCCTCGCCTTTGAGTTCCAGACTTCACCATGCCGCGCCCTTGCGACAGGCTGGGTCATCTTTCCATTTCTGCTCATGGAAAATGCAGTTCTGCAACTAGATTGACTTTTTAGCAAGTCGTCGACTGGGACGCGTCGACTAACAAACACAATGTGGTGTTTTTAATGAAATATTTTTCTAACATGAATTTTGTTAACTTATAATGGTTAGAAATTGGTTCTTCGTAAGGTAGATTGAATCGGCTTACGATACTCGTGCGGTCATCACTACTTGTGAAAAAAGTATAAAAAAAATCGAAGCGTCTTCTTGAGCGAAGAACGGCTTCTGAAACTCGTCTCGTAGTTTCTACTTCGTAAGGTAGATTAAATCGGCTTACGATACTCGTGCGGTCATCACGACTTGTGAAAAAAGTATAAAAAAAAAAAATCGAAGCGTCTTCTTGAGCGAAGAACGGCTTCTGAAACTCGTAGTTTCCATTTCGTAAGGTAGATTAAATCGGCTTACGATACTCGTGCGGTCATCACGACTTGTGAAAAAAGTATAAAAAAAAAAAAAAATTGAAGCGTCTTCTTGAGCGAAGAACGGCTTCTGAAACTCGTAGTTTCCATTTGGGGTATACGTTAATTTTGTTGACTTAAAATGATTAAAATTGAAGTTGTCTTCTTGCATAAGAAAAACAGCTTCCGAAACTCGTACTGATTCGTACTTATGCCTACGTCCATTACTCGAACTTGGCGGCTCTCGCTCTTGAGAAGCTAGGCTTACCGGATCGCGCTCTTGCGTCGGGTTCGCCGTCTTTCCATGTCTGCTCATGGAGTAGACTTTAAATTTTCGATTCGACCGCATATAGGTCAAAATCGCTACTTAGAATTTTGAGAAAAAATATAAAAAAAAGCGAAAACGGCTATTAGCCGTGGTCGACCTCAGAAATATCTAGAGGTGACTCTTCTATATCTGGCTCATCTCGAGCATCTTCGGGATCTCGACTTATTACATCCGGCTCATCTTGAGCACTTGCGGGAACATTGATTTGAACTAGTGTGGTATCGCTACGTCGCTCTGACCTGGGCGCGATCTCATTGTCTGATGAGGAAGCGTCGTCACTAAGATGAGTTTCATCCGGACTATCTTCTGATTCTTCAGACAATTCCAATTCAACATCGGGGTCTCCCTTAGGTGCCGGCCTGATGGCATCGACATGTAACCTCGTCGAAGTTACCCCCTTGTGAATGAGGTAAACTTCATTAGACAATCTCTTTAAAACCTTGTGTGGCCCACTCCACGACGGTGTGAAGGTATGATCCTTCCTGATCCTTTTAGTCATTACCATATCTCCCACTTTATATACGACCGGCGTTACCGCCACTTTGGGCGCGTAACGCCATTGGTAATTTGTTTGATTTTTACGAATTTCCTTGACTCTTTCAAGGCGGGGAACGTCCGCTTGATTACGACGTTCTTGTCTATAAGCGAACATATTCCAATCACCAATCTGCGGTAATTCATAGCCGAGCACTACGAAACTGGGCGTATGCCCCGTAGCGGCGTTTTTTCTTGTTCTCAAGATATATGCCATCTGACTAACATGTCGATCCCACTCGTCGTTGGGTGAACCATATAATAAGGTTTTTAAGATCTTCTTAGCTTCTTGCACCCTCCTTTCTATTGGATTAGCCTGTTGGTGGTAAGCTGCTGTGAAGAATCTTTCAATATTGTTACGTGTACAGAACGTATCGTAAAAGCCGGAATTGAAGTGGCCTCCCTGGTCGGAAATGATGACCCTCGGAACGCCATATCTCGCCACTAGTTCCTCTTCGATAAATTGTGCTATTGTTTTTCCACTGACTTGGGTGAACGCCTTGGCTTCGACCCACTTACTAAATACATCCTCTACCATTAATATATATCGGTTATCTGCATCTTTGGTTCGCTGAAGTGGTCCGATTACATCGACGCTTAAAACTTCGAACGGATGCGATGGAGCATGGCTTCTGAGAGGAGCCTTCGGTTGTGACTGTCTGCTTTTTACGGAATTACAAATAATGCACTCATTTAAATATTTGTTAACTAGTCTCGACAAATTATTAAAATAATAGCGGCCCGAGATGATTCTAACAGTTTCATCGCGGCCGGGGTGACCTACTTCCGGTCGGTCGTGAAAATGAGATATTACTCTCATGACCATACGTTTTGGTACGTATAATTTTTCTTTAACATTTTCGCCTCTTGTCCAAAGTGTGCCGCCTATCACTTGTCTTGTATTGACGAATTTCACCTCTGCCTCGGTTTTATCTGCTTGTCGCACTAGAGTATTCCATCGTTCAATTTGGTCTTGGATATCTCTGGAGTGCGTTTGCGCTTCTCTGACCTGATCGTTTAATTCCAATGTGGTAATTACTGATATTCGTTCCTTGTACGAGAATTTTGGTGGGTACATTCTCTCCTCTTCGTCGTCTGCTTCGACGTTTGGGCCTTGAGGATTCCTGCTAAGATAGTCAGCCAATATATTTTCCTTGCCGGGACAATGTTCTATGGTGAAGCTGTATTCCTGAAGTAATAATGACCAACGAGTAAATTTCGTTTTCTCGTCCTTATGCTTATTTAACCATAGTAAAGCTCGATTGTCGGTTTTGACTATAAATGGACGGTCTGCCAAATATATTTTGTATTTTCTTATATAATTAACGACGCTCAAACATTCCAATTCATTAATATGGTATTTTCTCTCCGTCGGAGATAACGTATTACTAGCATAAGAGACGATGTGCTTCTGGTCATTATCCCCCAATTGATATAATACTGCAGATAATCCTATTAAGGATGCGTCCGTCTGCAGTATGAACATTTTATTGAAATCTGGCCGGTGCAGTCCTAGAGGTTTATTCAATACTTCTTTTAGTAAAATAAAAGCTTCTTGGGCTTCCGGATTCCACTTGAAGCGCCAGTCTTTCGAGAGTAGTCGGGTCAAGGGCTTTGTAATTATTGCAACATTAGGGATATATTCACGTACCCAATTACACAGACCAAGGAAACTCTGAAGCTGGCGCCTTGTCGTAGGGGCCGGATAATTTTGTATCTGTAATATGTGTTTTTCTAATGGTTGAGTGGTGTTGGCATTTATTTGATGCCCGAGATAGGTTATGCTTGACGTGGCTACCACACATTTTTCCGGTGACACCTTTAAATTATGCAAACGCAGGCGTTCAAAGACGGCTCTCAGATGGTTTACATGCTGTTCTATATTTTCGCTGTAGATGATAATATCATCGAGATATACTTTGCAGAAATGATGCAAGTAGCCGGTCAATACGTCTCTTGCCATAAATTTTTGGAATGTACATGGAGCGGTCTTCAATCCGAAAGGCATCACGTTAAATCGGTAAGATGCTCCATCTAATGTTGTAAACGTAGAATAGTTTTTTGACGACTCCTCAAGAGGGATTTGCCAATATCCGCTCTTGAGGTCCAACACCGTAAATATGTTGGCGTTTCCTAGATCCTTTATACTCTCGTATATCTTTGGTAAGACGGATGCTTCGTCTTCCGTTACTTCATTTAAGTGACGATAATCAATGCAGAAGCGAGGCTTCTTGCCGGGCCTTTCAATTATAATGGGAGGCGAACTGTACTGAGCGGTACTCGGTTCTATGACCCCGGCTTTCAGCATCTCTTCAATTTGATCGTACATAACTTTTTTCTTAGAAGGAGACATGGGGTAGGGTTTGATATTGAACGGGCGGTCATCTTTAATTTTTATTTTATGTTTTGTTGTCACCGTGGTAGCTTGGGTAGGCACCGCGGTGAACAATTCAGCAAATTCCTCGAATAGAGGTTTTAAATTATCGTTTTCGATGATCAGTTCTTCGGGAAGTCGGCATTGCTTCCTTGTCTGATGTGCCGCTTGATTCCAGAAGACGGTTATTCGCTCTTCGGTGCCGACGTAGACACATTTACGTTGATAATCGAATACGACATTGTGAGCATATAAAAAGGGGGCTCCCAGAATGAGCTCTTCGTTTAAATTTTGAATGACCTGAAACGTGGTCTGAAAGGGTACATCTAGTACATTAACGTTTATGGTCGTAGTCCCGAGGGATTCTACTAAACCATCGCCACAAGCCATAACAAAAGTTTGGGGAGCTGTAAGTTGATCAATGTCGTTCAAAAATTTCGGTTGGATAATATTCCTTGTCGAACCTGTATCCAATAAAGCGTTAACCGCTCGATTATTAATTATAATCTTAATGCGAGGCAGAGGGAAAGCGTCGTTGGTTTGATTGATAGATTCTAATGGAGTGAATCGGTGGGGAGATAGGTTGACTTCTTGATCCTTAAACAGGTAATTAAGGTCAGGAAGGTCATCGAAGTTTTTTAATTTAAACTTCTTGCTTCGGAGCTTCCCCGAGGGTCGCTTCGAGCCTGCTGGGGCCTGGTAGGCGGGGCTGGTACAGTTCGGCCTGGGCCATCGCCTCTGACCCCCGCTTGGTTTCCCGTATTCATATTACGATAGGGATTGTTTGGGCATTCTGCATGAAAATGCCACTGCTCCGTTGGGCAATATCTGCAAGGGCGATACGGGACTCGGGAGTTCCTTACGTCTCCAGTACCCCTTCTCGGTATATCCCCTCTAGGCAGCGAGGAAATATTATTTGCAAAATGCACCCTTGGTGCTGGCGGATTATCTCTTCTTTGAGATCCATTGAATGGTGTCCTAGATGCACCAAAGGAACTGGAGGACGGCTTCGCTAATGCGGAGGGTTCCGTTCTCCAGTTACTGCTCGATTGCTGATTCCCTTGAGCTGAAGCGGTAGAGGTGGACGCTTCTCGGTCTTTGCTTTTCTTTGCATTTTGCAGAATCTCGAATTCTTTATTCTCATCCATGATTTTAGCCATTTGTTCGGTCATCGTCACTAGTGTATTTGTATCTGGTATGACGGCACTCTTTAGGAGCATTTTCATATCAGGTCTCAACTGATTGAAGATGGTAGCCGCCTTCATCGCCTCCGGCTTAAACGGATCGATCCTCTTGAAGAGACATACCTTCCTTGAAATAAATACTGACGTATTTTCCTCGGCATCTTGTTTCTTGCCATATAAATTAGCTACTGCTTCGGTGAGTACTTCACCTGAATCATAACGGCTTCTGAACCGCTCGAGGAATAGAGGATACGTGGTAATTAGGGTTCGATATTGTTCGAACCATTTCTTAGCATCATCTTTGAGCTGTTCTGATATTTTATATAGTCGGTCGTTATCCTGCGTAATTCGTACTCGGACGAAAAATTCCTCCATTTGATAAATGAAGGTTTCAGGGTCTTCGTGTTCGAAGCCATGAAATTCCGCATTTGGATGCTTCGACCGATACTTATGCTCGTGCGTGGCTTCGCTTAGAGCTTTGGCAAGACCTGCTGCCATTTGGGCGAACACTTGTTCTGAGGAGGGCTGTATGACTCCTTCAGTGGTACTCGGGCCAACCCCCGAACTACCCAGTACATCCTCCGCGCACGGCCTCTCTAACCCTCTAGAGACGTTGTCCATCACAGATGTCGGCTCGTCGTAAAACTGGAAAGGCGTTGATTCATCCATATCCTTTCCAGAAAGCCCTGCTGACTAACAACGCCCCACGTTGGGCGCCATGTAGAAGAACGCACTACCGGGCGTCAAAATGACGCGACACCAATTTATTTCTCAGGGGGCGCCAGTCGCGTATTACCCCGTTCTTCTACCTCCCAGGCGGGTTCGAGATAAGATGACTTCGGTAGCCGAAAAGCGGGACCAAGGCTGCACTACCACAGATCGGAAACTACGCTCTCTCTGGACCCGAATTCCCTCGTTAGGGGTTTAGGCACCTCTTAATTTCCTGAATTTTTGCATAAAAAAATCCCAACCGAAGAATTTCTCTGCGGAGGGATTAGTTTTGGTACGCGAAAATCGCGTTTTGGTCCATTAATAACGGAATATATTTCTCAAAAAACGCATAAAAAAAATCCCTATCGAACCTCCGTACAACAACCAGAAGGTCGAACGTTAATGCGAATTAACTCGACACATCCGGTTTTCTATACGAAAGTTCCAGGGATTATAGACCGTCAACAGGCCTCAAGATCAATTAAGAAACATTAGTTCAAAGAATCCGTTTATTTAACAGAATTGGTTATACAAAATTCTCAAGAAAGAATCGTGCCTTCCCCAATCAAGGTAGTGACTTTCAGACCATACAAGCGAGAGCGCTCGCGCTAACGATCGATTAGGTAGAAAAGATTCATACGTACCTTCTCAGAATCAAAATGCGAGCTTTTAGAATCATTTCAGACTCTGGGTAAATGAATAATTAAGGCTGACTGAAATTAACTTAAAAAAGTTTTACTAAATGAATTTAGTTTCGCTAGAGACTACCTAGCTTTAAAGTTCTTGTATCGTGGAAATTCACGTACTCAAACACATTCTGAGGACTTATTACTGCATAAGTTGAGTGGCGTTCGATCAGTCCACGACTTACTAACCCTTATCACAGTCGATTAATAATATCGATTTGGCAGCGTCTCACCTTCGAGCGACTATTAGGCAAAATTGAATTTTTGGATTTTTATGCACAAGGCGTTTTCCTCTATAACTTTGTCATTTGAAAAGCCCCGTTAGTGGCTTTTCTACCATCGCTTTGTCTGGACTACTCAACGCGCTCGACCAAATTGCGAGCCGCTGGGTCAATCCAAACTCTTTCCATGCGAGAAACCGGCCTTGTACATGTGCATTGATTTTTATCAATTTTTGCTTATCGGCACTACGCCGGCTTTGACAAAATCTTCTATTTTGCCTTTTGGATGCAGTGCATCGTTAAAATTTTATGCTCATACTTTAGAATTGTGCTTTCAATGATCGTACCTCAAAGGTCAATGTCTTTGGTTGAGGAATAAAAAATAAAAAATAATTTAAAGTATATTTTCGTGGTACTTTTTAAACTGACTTCGTGGTACTTTTGAAAAATCCAGTTTAAGACCAATTTTAGCGTACTTTTGAAAAATCGATTTTCGAGCCAAATTTCAAGGTACTTTTGAAAAACTAATCTGCGGGTGAAATTTTGGCGTACTTTTGAAAAATCGATTTTCAAGCTAAATTTCAAGGTACTTTTGAAAAGTTAATCCGCGGGTGAAATTTTGGCGTACTTTTGAAAAATTGATTTTCAAGCCAAATTTCAAGGTACTTTTGAAAAACTAATCTGCGGGTGAAATTTTGGCGTACTTTTGAAAAATCGATTTTCAAGCCAAATTTCAAGGTACTTTTGAAAAGTTAATCCGCGGGTGAAATTTTGGCGTACTTTTGAAAAATTGATTTTCAAGCCAAATTTCAAGGTACTTTTGAAAAGTTAATCTGCGGGTGAAATTTTGGCGTACTTTTGAAAAATCGATCTTCAAGCCAAATTTCAACGCAGTTTTGAAAAATTAGTCTGCAAGTGAAACTTTGGCGTACTTTCGATAAATCGATTCCTGGGCCAAATTTTGACGCCCTTCCAAAAATATTATTTTTCAAAGTCCAATTTATGATACCTTTGAAAAAGTATACTATTCATAAATCTTTGTCATTATATACTTCTACTCTGATATTCTGAACCAAAAACATTTTTCCTAAGTGAAAATTCGGTGTTTCTTCGAATTTTCGCCTGGTCATTTCCAACGCCTTATAGAACCCAAAACGGTCCTTGTGGACTGATCTGCGCCTCTGCAGACTCCCAAAAATGTCTTTAAATGAAATTTTTGCCTAAGTCGAATTTTGATTATGTCTTCAACTTAGGACGATTTTGGAGAGTTCTACAACATGCCCACCATAGGGTAGATTAAAGCTCTCGTCCTCCTGGCTTTCCTGACGATGGCTTCTGTGTTCTGGCTCCATGTTAGGCCTTTGTCCATGATCACGCCAAGGTAGTTGACGGTATCGTGCCATTTGATGTCCTCGCCGTACATGGAAACGTGACATGTGGGGATTTCTTTTCTTACCTTTCTGAAGAGTATCGTCTTGCTTTTCTCGGCATTAACGGCTACTTTCCATCTGTTGCACCAGTCCTCTAGGAGGAAGGCTGCCTCTTGGGGGTTTCTGGTGGCGATCCTCGCTCTCCAGGATCTGGCAATGACTAGAACGGGCGACCACCTCGATCACTCTTGGTATATGACGAGATTTATAAAACCACGGTATGCAACAAAAGTGGTAGGCACCATCTAGCGGTTGATGTCCATTGCAATCGAAGTAGCAGTAGCCCTGACATGGGCATATTTAGTAGGTATGTTTTTAGGGGGTAGAATATTGACTAGCGGTTTACTACCGGTGAGTATGTACGTGTGTGTGTGCGCGCGTGTGTGTGTGTGTGTGAGTGTGCGCGCGCGCTCGCATCTCTCTTTTATAAAATATTAATAATGTATGCTATATTATAAAAGGACGACATATATGTATGTATGAAATTTTGTCAAAATTATTTTAAAAATACTTTATTTAAAAATATTTCGATTATAATAGTTAAAAAGTATAAATAATAGCATTCTTCACCATCACCGTCGGTAGTCCACCAGTGTTACGTCCATCCTCATTTTCATATTTCTTCTCATCATCGTTATCGAATTATCGAAATCATTAGCTTCAGTCAAATTGAGTGCCTGGGTCTGCCCGGCCTTTAAGCAGTTACACCCTTGGCAGATTTTACATACAGACGAACCATTTACTCCAGCTTTCACAGAACGGCATCTTCAAGTAGTACAGTCTTCCATGCAATTTCAAAGTACTAAATTCAGGTGCGGTTTCTAAAGTTGTTCTTATAGGTTGTAAGAACCCATTTATTATATTCCTGCCCCACTGTTCTGGCGACATCTTATTACCAAGCCATTGTTGAATTTGATGATAGGCACTGTAAGAATGTTGCGCAACGGCTGCTTTCCCTCTAATTGAAGGTATTTGATTCAACTTATCAGCAAAATAAGAGATCTATTTTAAAAAAGCAATATTTTTCGCGATAATTTTAAGGTATTTCTATTGGAGCGAATTATACACGGTGGGAGCGACATAGCGCGTGGCGACGAAACGTGGCAACATCGCAACTTTCATCTCAGATTTTCGCACGTAAACAATGACATGAGAATGTCTGAATAGCATACATTTTAAAGTTCGTGTGTACAGTTCTCTCATAAAGTTATTTAATTAAAACAAGTAATAAAATGTCGGAACCATTGAAATACGGAAATAAATTTAGTACCAAAAAAAAAAAAAAAAAATTGAGAAAAATTGAACACAAAAGAATTTGTGGAAGACTAGGAAATCGTTGAAAGATATCCCAGCCGCTCGATCTTCTCAAGATTTTTCATCTAAAGGAAGACGAGTAACTGATATGGAATATTTTTGTCAAAATTTGGAGTGTGGTAAATGTAAGGCAGTAACACCTGTTGATACAGGATACAGGTGAGGCACATATTATCAGTAGAGCTGAAGGAAGCTCTCATGTATCAAAGAAAACACTACTTAATGATGTGACAACGAAAGCAGTTCTGAGTAAGTAATAGAAAAATACGTCTGAGATTATGACAGTTTATTCTTGATGGAAGTGTGTACCATTATGTAAATAATAATTATCTGTTATGATTACAACAGGTTCCTTACATTCTGGCATTGGGAATACAGAGCTCAACAAATTACTCGTTGTCCTCAATATTCCGGTACCTCCGGCAATATTCAAACGATATGAACGAGAAGTTGGGCCTGCTATTGAAGCAGCAGCTCAAGAAAGCTGCATTAGAAGCGTCAAGGAAGAAAGACGGTTGATTATAGAAAAAGCTCAAATTTTATCCGAAGAATTGTGAGTCTATTTTCTGCAGAATTTTTACCACATACAGTTAATAAGAAAAGGATCAACTTATAATTTAATCAGTTTTACTATGGATGATACTTATTTTTACATTTTTTTCCATATGATAAATATAACGATAATGGTATGATGTGGTTTTCACAGAGATCTTATGCTTTGTTGTATATTTTCATTTCGATCTCGATAATAAAAAAGAAAACTGTGCTGATAGAGTTCATTCTCATTTTTCAAAAAAAGATTTTTTGGGTTCCTGGGACCTCAAAACGTAAAGATTTGATGTTATCTCAATTTTCGACTTTGGGCCAATTGTAGTAACCTCCAACAATTTTGTGGGAAAGTTGAAATTAAAAATCTTAAGTGATATTAACAAATTAATGAAAATAAAACTTGTTTCAAATGAAAGTACTGACGATTATCGCTCGGAAAATCATGCATTATTCTAATAAAATATTGTTGATTCATATTATATTTTTTTGGGTTTGATATTTATTTTATATATATTTATTTATATTTTTACGTATTTATTGTCATAAATAATATTAGCATAAATTATATTAATATTAATAAAAAGTTATTGTTGACATTGTATTGATATTTGTGATTTATAGCACTGTATGAGCGCTCGCTCGCTTTGAAACGGCTGTTAACGTGCATACGTTATCTAACGTGCGATGAAAAATTGGTTTTTGTCTCTAGCACAAGATACGAACGATTCTAAAGATATCGCTATTTAGCGAAGGATAAAAAATTGAACCTATGTTCATCTGTTTGAAGAGCGGGCGAAACTGGCTAATGCGGTGTTGCCAGTTTTCATATATGCGTGAAATTCCCATCGTTTTCAGACATTGTTATCACGAATTACTTAAAAATCAGACACAAGAAGTTTCTCAAACTGGGGGTACACTTTTGTAACAACCATTAAAACTCGGTCAAAAATTTAAAAGAATCTGACGTTTGAGATATAAATTATGGCGATAAATTCATGGGAAATTACCCTTCCCTATCGTTTCCTTGCTATTAACGTGAATTTTGGTGTATCATAATTGGAAAAGTAGACACAAGATCATTCTCAAAATTTGCCAGTGGTTTCACCAAACCATTATCTAGGTACATCCTGCCGAAATTTGAAAACAATCAAAAGCTTTGGGGACGGTCATATAGCATTATTGCATAGTTACTTGGCTCAATTGACCGCCCCCAAAGCTTTTGTTTTCCCAGTGTATGAATTTTAAAAAAAATATTTTTACTTTTTAGTAGTTTTTTCAAATAAAAGCTTTTTCTTAAAAATATTTTTTTTATATAATTTTATTTTTTACTTTTTAGTCTACTTATTTTACAGACAGACAGACAAAATCGTTTCATTTTCCACTGCCATCCACCCCTTCCCTCTCCCTTCTAACACTACTTGCCACCTCTTCCCCACTTCCCCTCCCCTTTCCCATCATTTCCCACCCCATCCCCACCCCTTTCCCACCTCTCCCCACCTCTTCCCCACTTCTCACCTCTTCCCACCCCTTTCCCGCCTATTCCCACTACTTCCTCTCCCCTTTCCCACCTCTCCACGTCCGCCATATTGAATTTAGAATGACGTCACATAGTTTATCGTATTTTACTCGTCAAACCTTTTCATTTGATACCCATATCAAGGCGGTTGTGAAGAAAAAGGCGATCCGTCATCTTGGGACGTACGTCATATTGAATTTAGAATGACGTCGCATGGTTTATCGTATTTTATTCGTCAAACCTTTTCATTTGATACCCATATCAAGGAGGTTGTGAAGTAAAAGATACTCCGCCGTCTTAGGGCGTACGCCATATTGAATTTAGATTGACGCCACATAGTTTATCTTATTTTACTCGTCAAACCCTTTCATTTGATACCCATGTCAAGGGGTTGTGAGGAGAAAGGTGATCAGCCATCTTAGGACGTCCGCCATATTGGATTTAGACCGATGATGGCTATACTATGTTGCATTGTCACCGGACTTATACACGTGTGCCAAATTTCAAAGCTCTAGCTTAATTAGAACTAGTCGAAATTCAGCTTGCAAGATTCGACCTAAACAAACAAAGAAACAAACTAACTTACAGACATTGCAAGTTAAATAAAAGCTTTTAAAAACGCAGTTTTTACCCCTTTACACCCCTAAAAAAACACCCCTTTGAAGTTATGGTTTCTTAATATTAATAGCGAAACCTACAAATCTCAATTTTTTTCCCCTATTTTTTTCATTTTCCGAGAAATATTTTGCGCACTTGATCGCCATGCCAGCTTGTAAAAGTGTGAATCTTATGGAATTCCAGCAATTTTCAAAGCATACCGTCCAAATTGGATCGTGTGTAGATCCCTTTATAGTGTCATGCTCTGAAAATAAATAAAAAATGTATTTAAAAAGTCGAACGTGAATTATTCTGCATACATTTATTTATAATTATATAAGTTTTACAAGGTGTGTGTGGAATTATATGACATTCTAAGTAATACAGAAATGACTAAGAATAATTAAATGATAATGAGGAGAGATAAAAAACGATGCATCCGCATACTGCAGTAACAATCATAATTGTGCACTATGTTGTCAATAAAATCGATCTCTGAAAAAATGTGTAGTATTAAAAACAAAGTAACATATAATTTAATGTTAATTCGAGAGATTACCACATATATTAGATTTACATGTGTAGTACTATTAACCTTCGAAATTAAAAATCGTTTTTTAACCTTGCCTGGTTTACACGTCTTCACAGTAATGCATTTGTTTACAGAATTATCGAGATTCATTCCTCGGATTATAGCAGCCAGTTTTTTCACTTCTTGAGCACTTTTTCAAGTAGTGAAAACTTCCTTATTTGCTTACTTTAGAGGGTAATATAATTGTAATGAGTAATTGTGTTTGAAATCTGCCAAGAAACAATTGAATTGTGGCATTGACCTTTTTGTGTACTTATAGTAGACGTATATGTATTTGCATTTGCTTTTCTGTAAAAAAAGTGTATAATGTCGACTAGGGTCGTAATAAATTTATCGTATGTAAGTGTTTAAAATTTTATCGGTAAATTTTTTTCGAAAGCTTTGTTGCCTGGTAATGAAGAGAATTTGCACGCTTTATGACTAGGCAACATACAGTTTATTGTCTGATTTAATCTTTGATTTTGATAATAAACTGCCAATTTACATAAATTATATTACCTTTGGGAACCTTGAGAAAAAAATTAAAAGCAGGAGTGGTACTTGGGGAGAATATTTCACGAGTAAAGAATTCACTAACTACATAAAACATATCTTTAATAGTAACTAATTGTCTCCAGATGTTTTCTTGTCAATTTTTAGCGTTTACTGATCTTTATTTTCAATTTCATCATTTACGTCATATAAAAATATATTTTCAAAGCCACTCGTCTAGTAAAAAACAAAGTAGTTATACATATTTAATAAACGCAGCAGCAGAAACTTAAGTTCATGGAAGTCACCGTGTTTTAAATGTAAGGACAATCAAGAACAACAACTGGTCCAAAACAGCTGAGAAGTTTTCACTGTAAAGAGTTCTCGGGCATGCTTGGACCAATCACATTACGAGTAAAGACAGAAATAGTACACTAATGCATTTACTAATCTCCCGCCTTTATATTCTAAAGTTGCTGATATCAGAAATAGAAATGAAATATTGTTCTAGTACCGCCATCTAGTCACGATACATTAGAAGCACACGCCTATGTATTCCAATGAACTTTTCAGGAATTATTATGTGAAAGTGTTTATTGATATATATTTACCCATTTAAGAAGTTTAACACTTAAGTTAAGGTTTCCTTGTTTAAGCAGAGAGAACTTTAAGTACAACGAATTATAATGCATAGTGCATAATTTTGATTTTTCGAATTATTAACGTGCTGTTACTTTGAGATGAATTACCGCATGTAAGTCCATTTTTAGTTTATTTGTTTCCAGAGCGAGTGTGTTTAACAAATTATTTAAATTTTATATGAAGCGATTCCTTATTCACCTATGTTTATGCTTAATTGGACTCCACTAAGAAAAGACGACGATAAATGTTTAATTTTAGAGATCTAATGTTCTTTATGTTACTCTTACTCTTTCTACATCTTTTTTTGTAATGTAATTGCTCAACTGTAATTAACAAACTACAATAATAATTCTTAAGGCATGCATTTCAGGACAAAATATTTTATACACTTATACTTTACACTTTATTTTTACTAGTTTTGAATGAATAACAGTTGCCTATTGTATAAACATGTACAGCCAATGCCATTTAATATAAACACACGCGTACAAACTCTTTTGTTACAGTTGATCAGATTAGATTTATCTTCATATGATTTCTCTCGCCGTTAATTTTCTTCCTAATACTAGGTATTATCTGTTTTAAGATGAACGGTCAATTATAGATAATTTTTTTATAGCATTTATAAATAAACTATGCGAATAACGAATGTTTAATTATATTACATTATTATATCTTTTCCGGGTTTAAATAAAGAATTATTTTAATATAATCCCCATTATGTTTACCGTTAAGTCTGCAGTTTTTTTTCACAAGCATACACAACTGAAATGTAAATTGTAGGTTTTTGCAAATCACTGTATTAATGCAAATATAATTGCAACAAAAAAACCTACTCGAGTAGCTTCAGAAATTTAACAGTTAAATAAATTGGAAAATAATCGTGATCCCAGTCAAATTATTAGATAGAAAAAAATGCAATAATTGCCGCCGTAAGGTCAATCCTATTCTCTATTTAGTGGGTACGGTTATATTGAAATATTTCACATGGATTAGTTTAATTTGAAGAAGTAACTATTATTGGGGATAATTTAACTTAAATTATGTAGTATTATTGCAGATAGATTTGCTATGTGTCTGTCATGCTCGTTTTCATATACATTTTCATAAATGGTTTAATAAGAATGGAAAATTTTGCAGAGCAAGAAGTTTTAAATCTCTAAAAAAATCAAGTCTAAATACCTATACGATGGGCCCCGTCCAAATTCCTGCTATTATGTCACATGATTGTGCTAGTCTCTTCATAATTTTTCTCACATCTTTGTATTATTTGATCAATTAAAGGGTATAGCAGAATAAGCATGGTAAAATGGCACCAGAAGTGTTTGGGCCTAATTCGGTGTCAGTAGATCGAGTTTAGCCCCCCGTCGCTACGGGTAACCCCTGTACCCTAATAAACATGACATTTCGTTTTCATTTTTATCTCTGCAAGTTGTGCGTTAATTATTATGAAAAAAATAGACGATCTACATGTAATTTAGATGCATCTTAGGAAAAAAATCAGCTGATTTTGCTGCCTCCTTCGAATAAAAAAAAAATATTTAAAAATTCGAATATTTGATTCGCATACACAAAACTTTTACTAAACATACATTGTTACGAGTAGTTTATTGTAGATTTTTTTCAAATTTTTTGAAGCGATGCCATAATTAAAAAAAATAAAAACTGTTAGGACTCATTAGTTAGTGTTGCTTAACAATTGAAACTGTCCGGCGGGCCAGATCAGTGTATCTGTATGTATTTGGTCCCGCTAAAACCGAATCCGAAGTCATAATTGTCAGATTGGCATGTTTTTCGCCCCTAACCCCAAAAAACACCCCCTCCAAAAATGGTCTGTCCGACGGACCAGAGCAGTATATTTTTATGTATTTGGACCTGCTGAAACCGAATCTGAAGTCAGAATTGTCAGATTGGTTCGTTTTTCACTCCAACCCCAAAAAACACCCCCAAAACAAAAAACAAAAACAAAGTGGTCTGTCCGGTGGTGTATCCATATGTATTTTGATCTGCTGAATCCGGATTCGAAGTTAGAATTGACAAATTGGCTCGTTTTTCACCCTCAACCCCGAAAAACACACCCCTCCAAAAAATGGTCTGTCCGGCGGACCATACCAGTGTATCCTTATGTATTTAAATCCGCTAAAACCGAAACCGAAGTCAGAATTGTGAGGTTGGCTCGTTTTTTACTCCTAACTCCAAAAAAACACCCTCAAAATAAAAAAAGTGGTCTGTCCGGCGGACCATACCAGTGTATCCTTACCAAATACTTAAGACTACAGTGGTATGGTCCGCCAGGGTGACCATTTTGTGGGGGGGAGGTGTTTTTTGGGGGTTGGGGCCAATCTGACAATTCTAACTTCGGATTTGGTTTCAGCGGCCCAAATATATAAAAATACACTGGTATGGTCCGCCGGACAGACCACTTTTTTTGTTTTGGGAGTGTTTTTTAGGGTTCCTTGTGAAATACGAGCAAATCTGAAATTTCTGACTTCAAATTCGTATTCAGCAGGTCAAATTACATAAGGATTTACTGGTATAGTCCGCCGGACAGACCATTTTCTTTTTGTTTTGGGGTTGTTTTTTGGGGTTAGGAGTGAAAAAAAAACACACACCACAGATAGTAGAAAAAGGATTCAGAAAGTCAAAATACATAAAGATACACTAGTATAGTCCGCCAGACAGACCACTTTGTTTTTGTTTTGGGGGTGTTTTTTGGGGTTGGGGGTGAAAAACGAGCCAGTTTGACAATTCTGACATCGGATTCGGTTTCACCAGATCCAAATACATAAGAATACACTAGTCTGGTCCGTCGGACAAACCGTTTGTTTTGGGGGTGTGTTTTTCGGGGTTGGGGGTGAAAAACGAGCCAATCTGTCAATTCTAACTTCGAATCTAGATTCAGCAGGTCAAAATACATAAGGATACACTGGTATCGTCAGCCGGACAGACCACTTTGTTTTTGTTTTGGGGGTGTTTTTTGAGGTAGGGGGTGAAAAACGAGCCAATCTGAGAATTCTGACTTCGGATTCGGTTTCAGCAGGTCCAAATACATAGGAATATAATGGTCTGCTCCGCCAGACAGACAATTTTTTTGGAGGGGGGGGGGGGGTGTTTTTTGAGGTTGGGGGTGAAAAACGAGCCAATCTGACAATTCTGACTTCGGATTCGGTTTCACCAGATCCAAATACATAAGAATACACTAGTCTGGTCCGTCGGACAAACCGTTTGTTTTGGGGGTGTGTTTTTCGGGGTTGGGGGTGAAAAACGAGCCAATATGTCAATTCTAACTTCGAATCTAGATTCAGCAGGTCAAAATACATAAGGATACACTGGTATCGTCAGCCGGACAGACCACTTTGTTTTTGTTTTGGGGGTGTTTTTTGAGGTAGGGGGTGAAAAACGAGCCAATCTGAGAATTCTGACTTCGGATTCGGTTTCAGCAGGTCCAAATACATAGGAATATAATGGTCTGCTCCGCCAGACAGACAATTTTTTTGGAGGGGGGGGGGGTGTTTTTTGGGGTTGGGGGTGAAAAACGAGCCAATCTGACAATTCTGACTTCGGATTCGGTTTCAGCGGATCCAAATACATACGGATACACTGGTCTAGTCTGCCGGATAGACCACTTATTTATTGTGTGAATTAATGTTTCAATGGTTAAGCACCACTAAACAATGCGTCGTAACAGTTTTTATTTTTTTTAATTATGGCGCACCGCTCCAAAAAATTTGAAAAAATCTACAATAAACTACTCGTAACAATGTATTTTTGGTAAAAGTTTTGGGTATGCGAATCATTATTTTCATGAAAAAATAAATATTCTAATATTTAAATATTTTTTTTTATTCGAAGGAGGCAACAAAATCAGCTGATTTTTTTTCCTAAGATGCATTTAAATTACACGTACATCGTCTATTTTTTTCATGATAATTAACGCAAAACTTGCAGAGATAAAAAATGAAAACGAAATGTCATGTTTATTAGGGTACAGAGGTTACCCGTGGCGACGGGGGCCAAAACTCGAGGAAAACATTTCTTTTCTATTGTCGGTCTACTGACACCGAATTAGGCCCAAACGCTTCTGGGGCCATTTTACCATGCTTATTCTGCTATACCCTTTAATATATTTCTATAGTCTGTTTTTAAACCAAGAGGACCGTTTCAAATTTACCGCGCTAAATCATGCATCTGTGATTGAATCCACCATCGCCAGTTTTACACAGGGCAATAGTCGTAAATTCTGACATATAATAAATTTTAATTTCATGTCATAAATTATTTTGTTTTAATTTCTAGTTTATTGTTTGCACATTATATATCAGTTTGTAATCCCTTTTGTATAAATCTGAAGGTAAAAGTGGCTAATTACTTGGTGCCTTTATATTGTGTAAATGGGTATGGATGGTGTATCAAATACATAGAGCTCAAATGGTCGATGCATCAGATAATGTTATAAAACGCACACAAATATACTGTAGTGGTGTATTATTGGTTACTCAAAACGCCAAAAATGTTCTAGTGTTTTCTGGTCACTTTTATGATGCGGATGGGACTTCTATATTCAGTCCTCCTGGTTTAAAAACAGACTATAGTACAGTCAATTTGTCATTTTTTAAATAGTATAGAGGGGGTTGCCCCAATCATTAGCTCAACTTTTCCACAAAAATGTCATGTCCGCTACGGCCGGTCGCCATTATGGTCAAATTTAATTGTTTGGAGGATTTAAAAACAGACTATAGTACAGTCAATCTATCATTTTTTAAATACTATAGAGGGGGTTGCTCCAATCATTAGCTCAACTTTTCCACAAAAATGTCGTGTCCGCTACGACCGGCCATGTTGGTCGCCATTATGGTGAAATTTAATTGTTTGGAAAATTTAAAAACAGACTACAGTACAGTCAATCTGTCATTTTTTAAAATTCTATAGAGGGGGTTGCTCCAATCATTAGCTCAACTTTTCCACAATAATGTCGTGTCCGCTACGACCGGCCATGTTGGTCGCCATTATGGTCAAATTTAATTGTTTGGAGGATTCGGTGCTCACACGGCTATCAACATTCGGTGACCTCGGAGTAACATTTGGCAGTAAACTGTCATTTAATTGTCATATAGACACCGTCACCAATGAAAGTTTTAGAACACTGGCATTTATGACACGGTTTTTTCACGATATTAACTACATTAACACACTGTAGTCCCTTGAGGTAAAGCTTTTTACCCCAAAAGTTCTGCGACTGGACCGTAAGACCGGAAAATTAATGAAAGTTGTTCAGAATTGTCCAAAAACCCAGTGTCCAATATTTCATCAAAATAAAAAAACTTAAAATTAAAAAAAATTGATAAATTTAAAAAATATAAAAAATACTAATAATTACTTGACAACTATCTGACAGCTTAGATTTAATTTCAAACAAAATTGTCATGAATTTTTTAAACAAAAAAAAACATTTAAATGATATTTTCGAACTTGGCCAATATTTTAAACAAAATTTCAATGTTTTTTAATTTTGATTAAATTTTGGATTTTGGACAATTCTGAACAACGATAAAAAAATACCTAGCACCGGAAAATCAGAAAAAGTGGTGGTTTTTCCGGGTTGGAGGGTAAGTCGGAAAATATTGTCACCATCATATTCCCCGCCCTTGAAAATGGAGGAGAAGATGTCTATTGTTCAATCCAAATTGAAGAATTCGTCAATTGTTTGGTATCCTCATTATAACATACATATACAAAAAGTAAAGACAATTCAAAGGCGTTTCTTAAAGACTATAACTCATAAGGAGGACTGTGTCGATCCTGCCATTGCAGTTATCCTAGTTCTGCGACGGTGGGTCGTTAAGTATAAGTTCTAGCATCCGCGGAACGGGGGCCTTCATCGCATAGATCAGCTTTAACGGGCCCGGTTATTAAGTAAATTGACGAATTTTCGCAGAAAATGTTGGGGAGGTCACAACCATTTTCATTAGCTACCCATTTTTTTTTTTTGTTATTTAATTCTGACTGACTGACCTTTCCGGTCTGTAGTGTATTAACTCGTTGTTCATTTTGTCTACTCCAGGTGCGGTGTTTCTTCTAGCTCTGGTTATTATTTCTAGCAGTTGGTTCTTTGATGGTGGCTTGTCCAAGGGCCGGTAGTCCGTTTCTTTTATTAGTTCTGTTAGTTCTTTCGTTGCATTCCCTTCTTCCTCCAACTTCTTAGTCCAATGTTGCAGTGGTATATATCTTCTCTTGTGGGTATAATTGCTTTTTCTATATTTTTTCAGATATCTGATATCTGCGTCCTGAGAGTATTTCTATGTTTTAAAAAATTCTCTACATTTTTCGTCGTTGTGGTTTCTCTGTAGCCTTCATCTTTGTAGCTCTTCGTGCTTGTTTTTTTTTCCTTTCTTGTCGAGCACATACCCGTCCCTTTAAATGTTTTTCTTGTCGCTGTTTTTATTGATGTCCAGTCTAATTCCTTTCCAGTCAGTTTTTTTTCTATTTCTTCGCAGTATTTCTTCTGGAAGTCTATAGTAGAGAGCTATTACAGTTACTGTGTGGTGTTTTGTTGTTTCCTTTACGTTTTTTCTCTTCTTTTATTTCCAATTTTCCTTATAGGATTTTGTGGTCTGTATTGACTTCTGCTGCCCTTCTTGCTTTAATGTTCTTGATCCTTTTTCTTAACTCTCTGCCTACCAGGATATGATCTATTTGTGAGATTGAGCTTCCATTACTCCAAGTGTCAAGACAGGTTTGACTTTTGCTTCACGGGTTTCTTATTGTTAAGTAAAACGTGTGCTAGATTTTTTCAGCTCGTTTCCATTGTCGTTAGACCACATGTGGAGTAAAGTTTTTCCAATTATGCTTTTATCTTCCTCCGCCTCTTCATCTTTTCCCTATATGTGCGTTGAAGTCTCCTAATATTATAGTGAGCATTTTTCTTTTTTCGTTTGAGATAAAATTGTATCACGTGTATTTCTCCAAGAAATTCAGTTTTGGCGTGGTACACTTTTAAACTAATAGTATGCAACTAGCTAGTTCGGGCCCAGTTCATATTCAGTATTAATAGCCAGCCAGTTAATAAAGTAAAAATTAAAAATTATTAGGAAATTATTGACCTGTAAGAAAATCTGTGTTTATTAATACAAGTTAAAAATATAAAAACTTATCTTGTTTTGGTTTCTGCAGGTATACGATGTCACTCGCTATTACCCAAAAATTTCTTGTATATGAAATTTTGAAAATCCATTATTATTGTGAAAAAACTGTTCAACGTCGATAGATGTATAATTAGTATACCGGGTGTAAACGAATAGTGTGAACTGTAACTTCCTTGTTTTTAAAGATATCCGGATGAAATTTTGTACGGTGAAATTAGATAAGATTTCCAACTTTTTGAGATCTATCCGCCATATTTATCACTTCCGGTTTCACCGGAAATGGCCCCAATAGTCTTTTCTGAATGGACCACCCTGAATGTTTTTACATTTTTGAAATAAATATCAAATTTTGGATTCATTTATACTATCTTGAACAATTTATACAGTGTTGCACGAAAGATAATTCGAATTTTAGTTGTCAATCTAGATGACTGCGAATATGTTAAAATTATTTTTGTTCCAATGTAATTCATATAAAAAATACGAAAACGTCAATATGTCCAATAATACATCATACAGGGTGCTGTAAACTCATTAAAATCACATTTTTCAAAATGACTCGTTTTTTAAAAACATTATGATATGGGCCTCCCGGTATTTTCTATGTATTTGTCACCACGTACTTTTCGTAGAGAGGAATTATCCATAAAACGTGTGATGCATTTAACGGAGCTTACGAATATGTTGCAAAATATACCATGAAGATGAAGAGGTCATGAGTAACGTAACAGCAGATTCGCTAAAATCAGTCATGATATTTTGACTCCGTTTCGTATTTGAGGTGTCAAAGCACAAATACGTTTTCGATTTTTCCATTTTGTCGTGAACTGATCATTTTTTCAATATTGCGAGACCAAGATGGCGGAAATTAAAAATTTAAACAAGTATAAAGGAGGATGTTAAAAAGTAGCTAACTTTGGCCTAAGCTGAACAACGGAAAATGAACACGGTTTTTGATAGAATTTTTCCCGTAGAATGCGATGATGTATTCGGTTTTACGGAAAAACGGAAAAGTCCGAGATATTCAAAAGTTGAACTTGTAAGATCTATAATATTTTATTCTAGATCATGGTGGTTTATTTTAATATTTTTCTTATAGAATATGATGCTCTACAAAAATGTCGAGAAAATGCGGAAATATTAAGAAAATACTTAAAAATTCACAAATTGAGCCTGTAATATTCAAAATGTAAACTCTTTAAGATTCAGAGCTTATTACGCCAAATTCAGGTGGTTTCTTGTAGTATTTTTCCCATGGGATACGGGTCTACTCTCTATTGCAGGAAAATGTTAGGAAAATGCGAAAAAATTAAGAAAATGTTTGAAAACTTTCAAAATCTAGTCTGCGTCATTCCCAAGTGAAATATATTAAGAACCAACATTATTAGCTTGAGATTATAGTGGTTTTATCTAACCTGAAATTAAGTTAGATACTCTGGATCTTATTCGGTGTTTACAATATAATATATCTATGTAAAAGCTGTCTGTGAAATTTCTTACAGAGATCCAGAAATGCTAACCTGCTGACGCATGCGTAAAAAAAACGGCGAAACCTTTCATTTGGAATCTGTTACTCAGGAAACGAGATTCTCTTTTCTAGTTTCGTGCCTTATTTATATTATATTATTAGTCTTTGATTTTGCCATTTTTATATGACTCATACGCGTAAATCAGCAATTATACATAATTATATATTTCAGATGGTGGTTCATGATCGCCGCGATTCCTCTGACGATTCTGGGTAAATACCAATTTCCAAAAAGAAAAAGAAACACGTGTAAGGATATAAACAGAATGCAAGCGGCATCCTTGGTCTTATGCGTCCTTTAGCGAGATATGCAGATACCGTAGGTGGCTAATACACCAATTACAAAGGTATACACAAGAACTGCATACAAGAGGAAAAGTCGCGGGCGGGCATAGCTTGAGAACAAGCCGGGCGACCTTTGCAATAACCAACTGAACAATTAGACCGAGACTACGTCAATTGTTGCGTAAAAGGGATACGGACTTTAAGTTACTCAGAATTCCAATAAACCGAGTGTTGCGTTGCGAAAGTGGTATCGGGTTTTAATGCATCTCAAGCTGTGCACGCTCAACTACCATGAGCGTGTATTTCAAAATTTTAGAAAGGATATATATATTGTCCATTCATAGCGCATCGAGGTTCTCATAATATATTTGTAAAGTTGTATTGTTAGGGTACGTACCTAATTAAGCTTTTAATAAGGCGTTTACGACAGAAATTGTGTAAGTTGTACCTATTGTTTATGTTTATGAAATAAAATACTTTATTTTTATTATTTTACACTTATAATAATTAATTAAACAAAATAATATTTTTTTCTACTCCGAAATTTTAACATCTTATTGTCAAATGGGTCGGATGAGACGCGTACTCTTTCTACGGTTAAGCCCCGAACATAAATTATATTCGGTTGTTTTCCGTATATGCCCGCTGCGACAACATCGCATAAATATTTATATTTAGACCAGTCGAAATAGTTTTTTTGTGCGAAATGTTGTTTACCCGCAATTTTTTTTCTTAAAATATAGTTTGGGATGTTCACAAACATATGCCAACTGTCCGCACGGGTGACAGGTGGGGCAACACACTTTAAAATTAAATCGTCCATTTCTTGCCATTTTTCGCTTTATTTGCAATATAAATCGTAAATGAAGCATTCTTCGAAAAATATAACAAGAGATAGAAAAGTTGAGAAAATTGATTTTGAATTGTAATGAAGCATATTTTAAACCCCAATAAACCATTTATATTTACCAAAAATAGATCTGTTTCTGTTGAATTATTTAATAAAAGTTACCAGGCTGTGAAAAGTAATTATATCACCGCATAAACTAGTAGGCCCCACCAGGCCCAACCGAAACTGAAAATGCATACTAAACCGTGATCTCGGCAGGAAGCATTCAGTTGCTACCAAGTGAACAACAGCGAGCAGAAGTGCCTTCTCCAGGGAAACCGCCAGCAGACGTAAGTTACAATATTTGAATTATATTTCCGCGACACTGTACTAAGTTGCGCCTACGTCAATCAATATCCACGCGCACTGTTCCCCCGTCATTACCGCGAATAGAGGGGATAGTGGACTAGATACCCGATGCGCTGAGAGCAGACAGTCAGTTCCTCACGAGCTCCAACAGCGACCAGACGTGCCCACTGCAGCCAGCTTCGGAAATAAGTAAGTAAAGTAAGTAAGTGAAATTTTTCTAAGACCGGGAGACAGAAAATTATGGTAAAGTCCGCGATTTCTGACTTGTAAAATATTTTTCATTTAACCGTTTCACCTGAAAATAATACAAGTATTCATTTACCGCTACGCACCGTGTCTGCACATTTCTCCCCTCTACCGGCTTGTTGAAAGAGGAAAGTATTTATTAAAACTTGTGATATCAAACAGTCGTGGTCGGCCGCTCCACGACTCTAGACGCGTCCAGCAGTAAGCAGGAGCCCCGCCAAC
This sequence comes from Rutpela maculata, assembly GCA_936432065.2. Classification (NCBI taxonomy): domain Eukaryota; kingdom Metazoa; phylum Arthropoda; class Insecta; order Coleoptera; family Cerambycidae; genus Rutpela; species Rutpela maculata. The sequence continues at coordinate 82,835,984 of OW386289.2, read as the reverse complement.
TGTGCAAGTACCGATCCTTAAAGATTGCTCCTACCACGACTACGTCATTACTGCACGCAGCAAATATAGAGTTCCCCACTCTAACCGTGAATCTTCTGTTATAGTCACCGCTGAGAAGACCGGAACGAGGAGTGCGACTCGAGACCGTTACCAGACCGGACGTGGGCCAGGACGAAAAGTGAGTAGGTTCATAAATAATAAGTAGAGGTAACGACTTGGCTGATATTAGGGATTCATATCTTTCTGTTCTTTGTTTTGGTAAGATCTGTGTTCTCGGGGTACCAGAAGGTCTAGCCGTTTCCCTGAAGGTACGTCGTGGGCATAGGTTGGACGCACCAACGACTCTGGGGTCTAGTCGTTCTTTTCAGAGGCTGTTGGTGCGTTTACCGCTTCAATAATTCTTTGTTGCCTATAAACACTGTTACTGGTAAAGTTCTGTGTTCTCGGGGTGCCCGAGGGTCTAGCCGTTTCCCTGAAGGTACGTCGTGGGCATGGAACCCACACACTAACGACTCTGGGGTCTAGTCGTTCTTTTCAGAGACCGTTGGTGTGTGTACCGCCCTAATCATACATTTATTTCAGGCCAGGAGGACGAGAGCATCTACAGGGTTGCCACTTCCAGGATTCCTTTAGTTCTGTTAGGTAGAGTCCTGTGTTCTCGGGGTACCCGAGGGTCTAGCCGCTTCCCTGAAGGTACGTCGTGGGCATAGGATTAGCACACTAACCACTCTGGGGTCTAGCCGCTCTTCCCAGAGACCGTTGGTGTGCATACCACTCTAATCATACCTTGTTACAGGCCAGGAGTTGCAGAATGCCGCTTGACTAATCATACCTCTCTTCCAGCTTTGAGATTTCTGGTATTAGCCAAGTTTGACCGTTAAAATAATTAATTTTGCTGCTTTGTTTGATAACTGCTTGTTTCTTCCTGGTATTTAATGACAACCCGTAACCTGATTAACTCGGCAATTCACTCCTTTAACCTGTCATTGTCTGTCAAACTGTACGTCACCGCCATTTTTACCGTCATATCGCTGCTTCACTCCTGCTTACCTTAGTAACGTCACTGTATCGCATGGTAGCACTTACCGTAATCATCAGCACGTCACAGCCTGGGTTTGCTCTCTTTGTGCGTTATGAATGTACTGTATATATTAAATTAGTTAAGCTGTAAATAGTTTCGTTATCACTGTAACTTATAGGAAATAAATAGATATTTTGTTTTACCGAATTCTGTGTTTTACTGCTGTTTGTGTAACAGTCCAATTTTCCCAAATTGACCCACTGGAAGTTACTGTTTTCTCCACTGTAGCTATCCCAGCCCTACTGTAACAGGCTGTGTTAAGAGGCTAGTGTGGGACCTTTGCCCCACGTAAAAAATTGTAAAGGTGGCGCCCGAGTAACCGAACCGTTGCTAAGGTGCCAAAAGTGACCACTTTCGCCTCACCGGAAAGTATACGTCACAAACTTGGCGCCCGAGCAGGGACTGTATTAAATTAAATTAGATTGTGGGAAAATTTAATTGGACTTTCGCATTCGGCAGTCACCGGACGCGACCGAAAAAGTCCCGACCGGCCTAGAGAGACATCTGAGGTGTCATTTTCGACTAAACCGACCACGAGGAAGCGATTGCGACCATTACCGAACCGCTCCGACCACTCCCGAAGACGTTCTCGACCATTTTAAGAAGACTATTAGATTTTGGGAATTGAACACAGGTTCCGGCGGTGTTAGCATACGAAGAGGCTGCACTTTTAACCGAAAACCCGAACTCCGGCCGAACGTTTCCGAAGTGTACCGAAGGGATCCGAAAAGGAACGAAGTCGTGTGGGGTATCAAATTTAGGGTAATCGGACCCAAGGAATCGATTGCCACCAGTGTCCGGCCGATCAGACCAACCGTTCCGGAAAAAAAGTGCGCTACGGCCGAAGTAAGGGTCGAAATTGAGTAACTCTGATACTAGGTTGTAGTCCGGACCCAGATACACCTTCTGCACCGAATTTTACCGACCAACCGGATTTTACCCGGAATACTTGGAGTCCCCGGAGTCCGGAGTTACTAGGCAAGTGACCCCTCGTGAAATAGTAACTTTGGGACGCTGAATCGATTCCCACTGGTTTCAGACCGCTCCGACCAACCGTTTCGGAAAACCGTGTACCACAGCAACCTGGGAGGTCGAAACTCAGTAAGACCGACAAGATTGGGTAACTGGCATCTCAAGACACCATCTAATTTAATTTCGCCGATTCTACCGATTTTCTGGATTATCCCCGGAGTCCTACCAGTTCCGGTGATAAATTCTATCCGTTTGGTGCCTACCACTACCAGTTGCCTTCCAGTGCGTAAACCATTTGCGCATAACTGCAACCGCTTATATCCGCTGCCAAGAAGTCAGAACGGAGAGTTCTGCTTGAGAACTCGAAGGGTAAGGACGTCTCCGAAGAAGCATTACCAGATACCGCCTGATACCTGCTTTCTTCACTGTCACCGTCCTCACCACTGTCACTGTCACCGCCACCGTTCACTGTTGTCCGTTACCGTCGGGAGAGTTCTGCTTGAGAACTCGAAGGGTAAGGACGTCTCCGAAGAAGCACTACCAGATACCGCCTGATACCTGCTTTCTTCACTGTCACCGTCCTCACCACTGTCACTGTCACCGCCACCGTTCACTGTTGTCCGTTACCGTCGAGGGAGTTCTGCTTGAGAACTCGAAGGGTAAGGACGTCTCCGAAGAAGCACTACCAGATACCTCCTGATACCTGCTTTCTTCACTGTCACCATCCTCACCACTGTCACTGTCACCGCCACCGTTCACTGTTGTCCGTTACCGTCGAGGGAGTTCTGCTTGAGAACTCGAAGGGTAAGGACGTCTCCGAAGAAGCACTATCAGATACCGCCTGATACCTGCTTTCTTCACTGTCACTGTCCTCACCACTGTCACTGTCACCGCCACCGTTCACTGTTGTCCGTTACCGTCGAGAGAGTTCTGCTTGAGAACTCGAACGGTGAGGACGTCTCCGAAGAAGCACTACCAGATACCGCCTGATACCTGCTTTCTTCACTGTCACCGTCCTCACCACTGTCACTGTCACCGCCACCGTTCACTGTTGTCCGTTACCGTCGAAAGAGTTCTGCTTGAGAACTCAAACGGTAAGGACGTCTCCGAAGAAGCACTACCAGATACCACCTGTTACCTGCTTTCTTCACTGTCACCGTCACCGCCTCTGTCACCGTTATCACCACTGTCACCGTCATCACCACTGTCACCGTCACCGCCATCGTCCACCGTCCACCGTCACCGTCACCGTCACTGTCACCGTTCACCGTTCATCGTTGGCCGTTACCGTCCAGAATCGGAGTGTTTTGAAGTCATCTCAGGGAAGCAAACATGTCCGATACCGAGGAAGAACCAAAACATGAAGCAGAAAACCCGGAGGATGTCCGCCCACCGGAAACAGCTGATGTCCGTCTGAGCTGGATCTATAAGCTCAAGAAGGAACAACTGGATACCGAACTAAGCAAATTCCGTCTAGACCTATCTGGCACCGTGGAAGAAAAGAAACGGCGCCTGGTTAAATTTATCAAGGATGGGTGTACGTCACCACTTCCAACTACTTCACGACTCACCTTCCCATCACTTCTGCCGCCGCCACTAGTAATCTCACCGCAAGCCCAGACCGTAACATCTGTCCCGCCTCCGCCCACGGCTACTGGTAATACGATGCTAGACCCTCTCAAGATCCGTAAATGGGGTATCCACTTTAATGGGAAAGGAGACCCTGCCGCCTTCCTAGAGAGGCTAGAAGAAGTATGCTCCTATACTGGAATGCGACCGGAACAGCTGTTACCCGTACTACCAGAGCTGTTACAAGGAACGGCAGTCTTATGGTACCGCAATAACCGGGCTCGTTGGACCACCTGGAGCGAGTTTACGAAAGATTTCCGCATCTTCTACTTCCCGGTGAACTACCAGGAGGAGATAGAGGCGCAGATTAGCCGCCGCTTACAGAAACCGGAAGAAGCTGCCAGCACCTATCTGATTGATATGCAGACTCTGATCCGGAGACATGGAGACTTCTCCGTACAGGAGGAACTTCGATGGGTATACAGAAACCTGCTCCCCGACTATAGACAGTACATCCCAAGGACCACGGTAACTGACATATCCACCCTGACCGCCAGAGTGATGGAATACGAAACTCTACGCCGGGAAATACAGCAGGTGTATCGTGCCACCTCCGCTACATCACGCCCAGGTATGCACACGACTGCCCCCCTCACCCCCCGGCCAGCACCAACCTACCTCCAGGATCCACCGCCACCAGTACCGTCAGGAGGAGCGCGAATGTCCACCCCAGCATCCCAACCGCCTCCAGGAAACCGCAGAGCCATTGAACCGGCACCAACACCGTCAACAAGTGGCATGACACGCGCCGGAAAGAGACCGCTGGAAAGTAGATCACCGGAAAACAGACCACCGAGCCAAAGACCGCCAGAAAGTAGGCCGCCCGCCAACAATGGATCCACACAGGACCTCAACAGTGTCTGCTGGAGATGTGGCAGATCTGGACATTTCCGCAATCAATGTCGGTTTCCGCCACAACTATTCTGCTCACGCTGTGGCCGACCAGGTATCATGACACGGGATTGTCAGTGCCGAAGGACGGAAAACTAGACCGGAACCGCACCGTAACGAGGCCAGTACGGTTCCCTCCTACCTCCGCCTCGCAAGATACCGACTACAAGGATAACAGACCGCACATATCAGTAACCATGTATGGTAGAACGTTCTCCGCCCTAATAGACACCGGTGCCGTCCGTTCCTACGTGGGAAACCAAGTAATGGAACTCTGCAAGCAACAAGGAATACCTTCGGTAGCAATATCTACCCCTTCCGCCCAGCTAGCCGATGGAAACCTTGTAAACGTCACCAGTGCCTATGATCTCGACTTCATGGTAGAGGAAAGTTCGTTTTCCGAAAGACTACTCTACCTCCCGAATCTGACATCCGACATTGTACTAGGCATGGACATCCTGAGTACAAGGGAATTTACACTGGATCTAACTACCGCCACCGTCTACCTGGATCACCGCCCTGTCTCACTGCCGCTGCCAACTGCTCCGCTGACTGGAATCGCCCTGACTCTGTCCCAGGTTGAAGAAACCCGCCTTCAAGAATTTTTGGATATGGAACTGCCAAGCTTTCAGGATATAACCGGAACCACCAAGTTAGCCCAACATCACATCCGCCTGTCGCGACCGGAACCGATCAAACAGAGGTACCGGCCACAAAACCCTAGGATGCAGGAAATTATTAACACCGAAGTCGACGAAATGTTAGCTAATGGAATTATCGAACCGTCCAACAGTCCATGGAGTTCACCTGTGGTCATAGTCCGCAAAAAGGATGGAAAGCCCCGTTTCTGCATAGATTTTCGGAAAGTAAACGAGGTCACGGAAAAAGATGCCTATCCACTACCGTACATCAATGCAATACTGGACAAACTCCGAAAAGCTCGTTATATTTCTAGTATAGATCTAAAACAAGGATACTGGCAAATACCACTCTCTGCCGAAAGCAAGCCTATCACAGCTTTCACCGTACCAGGACGAGGACTGTTCCATTTCCGAGTTATGCCGTTTGGACTTCATTCCGCACCTGCTACTTTTCAACGGCTCTTGGACCGAATCATTGGACCTGATATGGAACCATATGCTTTCGCATATTTGGATGATATTATAGTCTTGGGTGAAACTTTTGAAGATCACCTGAAGAACCTACATGAAGTATTCCGCCGACTGAGAATGGCCAATCTACAGCTGAACCCCGAGAAATGTCAGTTCTGTAGAAAGTCGCTACGATACCTAGGACATGTGGTTACCGCAGAAGGCATCAACACCGATCCAGAGAAAGTGGAGGCCATCGAGAAATTTCCCACGCCTCGAAACGTACGAGACGTCCGTCGGTTTCTTGGTGTTGCCTCCTGGTACAGACGTTTCGTACCAGCATTTTCCCAAATTGTGACTCCGTTAACCCGACTCTTGAAAAAGAACCACCGTTTCAAATGGGACACCGAACAGGAAGAAGCTTTTGGTCAACTCAAGAAGTGTTTGACTAAGGCTCCAGTTTTGACCTGTCCCGACTTCAAGAAGCCGTTCACCCTACAAACCGACGCCTCAGACCAAGGTTTAGGGATAGCCTTGACACAGGAAATTGAGGGACATGACCGAGTGATTGCCTACGCCAGCCGAACCTTAACTCCCGCCGAGAAGAACTACTCCGTAACGGAAAGGGAATGTTTGGCCATCGTGTGGGGAATAGAGAAGATGAGACCGTACCTCGAAGGGTACCACTTCACCGTCTTGACCGATCACCAGTCCCTCCGCTGGTTACACTCTATCAAAAGTCCGACTGGCCGCCTAGCTCGCTGGAGCATATTTTTGCAACAGTATGACTTTGAGATTAAGTACCGTAAAGGAAGCTTAAACCGTGTAGCTGATGCACTGTCACGTCAACCATTGGAAGGACCTTCTCCCGCCACCGGTACCGAAGAATTATGTGCTGTGAATGAGGCACCAAACTGTTCTTGGTACAGACGGAAGAAGTCGGAAGTTGAAAAGAACCCAGAAGTTAATCCGGATTACTGTGTACGTAATGACCGGCTGTACCGCCACTTCTGGGATTCCAGTGACTTAACCGAACCCGACCAATACGACCCGTGGAAGTTATGCGTACCAACGCCACTCCGGACCACAGTTTTGCAAGAAAACCACGATGCTCCGTCCGCTGGACACATGGGAATTGCCAAGACTACAGCCCGGATCACACAAAAGTACTACTGGCCAGGGATGTTCCGCGACATCGCCAGATATGTACGTAGCTGTATGCAGTGCCAACGTTACAAGATCTCCCAGCAGCAAATACCAGGAGCCATGCAACCGTCCATCAGCCGCCAACCCTGGGAAACTGTTAGCACCGACCTAGTGGGACCGCTACCTAGATCTAGTAAAGGGAACAGCTACCTAGTAGTGTTTCAAGACCGTTTTACGAAATGGATCCAGTGCCGTCCCCTACGAAGTGCCACCGCCCGCAATGTCAGCCAAGCTCTCTATGATGAAGTTATCACCCGTTTCGGATGTCCGCGTACCGTGATCACGGATAATGACACCCAGTACGACAGCCGTATATTCCAGTCATTATTGGACGAATTTGGTATCCAGCACCGTTTCACACCACCGTACACACCACAGGCAAATCCAGTTGAACGAGCCAATCGCACTATCAAGACTATGATAGCACAATACTGCGAACACGATCATCGGAAATGGGACCAACATTTGAATAGCTTTCAGCTAGCTATCAACAGTGCCAAACATGAATCAACCGGATTTTCACCCGCATTTCTGAACTTTGGAAGAGAACTGTCGCTGCCAGCCACCGTATACCAAGCCGAAACCAACGAAGATACCGAACCCAACGAAGATGAGGATAATCAGATCCCAACCGTACACACCGACCGCCTAAAGAAGCTGCAAGAAGTGTTCGAACTGGTTAGGATAAAGCTTGCCCAAGCATATACCTCCCAGAGCAAATATTACAACATACGACGCCGGGATATCCAGTATCACGTGGGTAACCGGGTTATGAAACGGGAACATCCCCTCTCCTCGGCTATTAAAGGCTTTGCGTCTAAATTAGCTCCGAAATATTCTGGACCGTACACCGTGACCCAAGTCGTATCCCCCGTGGTTTACAATTTGAAGTCGGATACTGGAAAGAAACTGACCCGTATCCATATTAAGGACTTGAAACCACACGCTGTCAACTAGCCGCCAAGGACAGAACAGACCGCCAAGAAAAAAACCTTCCAGGAGACCACCAACCTCGTTTCCTGGCCAAGAAAACCGGCCGCCTGTCCCGCCCGAGTACGTTACCCGTCGATCTGCGAGATTGAGACAACGCCAAGATGTTCAGCGTAACCTACTCCCATAGGGACCTGATCGCCGCAAGAATAGAAAAAGAAATCCAGCATCAAAGACCAGAAGCAACCGTTTAATTTTTCATCATTTAAGGTATTTATTTTAGGAGGACCCTCCCTACCAGGATCTAGGCGTATGGTATCCAGACGTAGCAAGAGGACCTCAGAAATGTTTTAGTTACTATTTTTTTTTTATTATTAGCATTGTTATTTTTGAAAAATTTAGTTTTGATTTTCAGTTGTAAAAGGTAATAAAGTTTATGCAACTGGTGTGGGGTTCGCGCCTTAAAATCAGTTAGGGAACTTGAGTAAATTTTCTTTTAATCTTTTTCCAGTACCAAAGCAAGAAAGAAAAAAAATAATTACATTATTTTTTTTTATGAAGTAAGAGGGGGGTGTAATGAAGCATATTTTAAACCCCAATAAACCATTTATATTTACCAAAAATAGATCTGTTTCTGTTGAATTATTTAATAAAAGTTACCAGGCTGTGAAAAGTAATTATATCACCGCATAAACTAGTAGGCCCCACCAGGCCCAACCGAAACTGAAAATGCATACTAAACCGTGATCTCGGCAGGAAGCATTCAGTTGCTACCAAGTGAACAACAGCGAGCAGAAGTGCCTTCTCCAGGGAAACCGCCAGCAGACGTAAGTTACAATATTTGAATTATATTTCCGCGACACTGTACTAAGTTGCGCCTACGGCAATCAATATCCACGCGCACCGTTCCCCCGTCATTACCGCGAATAGAGGGGATAGTGGACTAGATACCCGAGGCACTGAGAGCAGACAGTTCAGTTCCTCACGAGCTCCAACAGCGACCAGACGTGCCCACTGCAGCCAGCTCCGGAAATAAGTAAGTAAAGTGAGTAAAGTAAGTAAGTGAAATTTTTCTAAGACCGGGAGACAGAAAATAATGGTAAAGTCCGCGATTTCTGACTTGTAAAATATTTTTCATTTAACCGTTTCACCTGAAAATAATACAAGTATTCATTTACCGCTACGCACCGTATCTGCACATTCTCCCACTCTACCGGCTTGTTGAAAGAGGAAAGTCTTTATTAAAACTCGTGATATCAAACAGTCGTGGTCGGCCGCTCCACGACTCTAGACGCGTCCAGCAGTAAGCAGGAGCCCCACCAACTGTGCAAGTACCGATCCTTAAAGATTGCTCCTACCGCGACTACGTCATTACTGCACGCAGCAAATATAGAGTTCCCCACTCTAACCGTGAATCTTTTGTTATAGTCACCACTGAGAAGACCGGAACGAGAGTGCGACTCGAGACCGTTACCAGACCGGACGTGGGCCAGGACGAAAAGTGAGTAGGTTCATAAATAATAGGTAGAGGTAACGACTTGGCTGATATTAGGGATTCATATCTTTCTGTTCTTTGTTTTGGTAAGATCTGTGTTCTCGGGGTACCAGAAGGTCTAGCCGTTTCCCTGAAGGTACGTCGTGGGCATAGGTTGGGCGCACCAACGACTCTGGGGTCTAGTCGTTCTTTTCAGAGGCTGTTGGTGCGTTTGCCGTTTCAATAATTCTTTGTTGCCTATAACACTGTTACTGGTAAAGTTCTGTGTTCTCGGGGTGCCCGAGGGTCTAGCCGTTTCCCTGAAGGTACGTCGTGGGCATGGAACCCACACGCTAACGACTCTGGGGTCTAGTCGTTCTTTTCGGAGACCGTTGGTGTGTGTACCACCTTAGTCATACATTTATTTCAGGCCAGGAGGACGAGAGCATCTACTGGGTTGCCACTTCCAGGATTCCTTTAGTTCTGTTAGGTAGAGTCCTGTGTTCTCGGGGTACCCGAGGGTCTAGCCGCTTCCCTGAAGGTACGTCGTGGGCATAGGATTAGCACACTAACCACTCTGGGGTTCTAGCCGCTCTTCCCAGAGACCGTTGGTGTGCATACCACTCTAATCATACCTTGTTACAGGCCAGGTGTTGCAGAATGCCGCTTGACTAATCATACCTCTCTTCCAGCTTTGAGATTTCTGGTATTAGCCAAGTTTGACCCTTAAAATAATTAATTTTGCTGCTTTGTTTGATAACTGCTTGTTTCTTCCTGGTATTTAATGACAACCCGTAACCTGATTAACTCGGCAATTCACTCCTTTAACCTGTCATTGTCTGTCAAACTGTACGTCACCGCCATTTTTACCGTCATATCGCTGCTTCACTCCCGCTTACCTTAGTAACGTCACTGTATCGCATGGTAGCACTTACCGTAATCATCAGCACGTCACAGCCTGGGTTTGCTCTTTTGTGCGTTATGAATGTACTGTATATATTAAACTAGTTAAGCTGTAAATAGTTTCGTTATCACTGTAACTTATAGGAAATAAATAGATATTTTGTTTTACCGAATTCTGTGTTTTACTGCTGTTTGTGTAACAGTCCAATTTTCCCAAATTGACCCACTGGAAGTTACTGTTTTCTCCACTGTAGCTATCCCAGCCCTACTGTAACAGGCTGTATTAAGAGGCTAGTGTGGGACCTTTGCCCCACGTAAAAAATTGTAAAGGTGGCGCCCGAGTAACCGAACCGTTGCTAAGGTGCCAAAAGTGACCACTTTCCGGCCTCACCGGAAAGTATACGTCACAGAATATTTCATAATTCTTGACAGAAAATTTTTCATTTAAGAGCTACAGACGAAAGAACAATGCTACTTTTTTTTTAAAGTAAATATAATAAATATTAATACGAAATATATCATCGGTATATTATGTAAATTATGTTTAAATGTCCAATTTACAGTTGAAATAAAACATATTTACAGACCTATATATCATTTACACAAACAGACTATTTATTTTATGCATAATACAGTATACATGCATTTCATGTATAACTTAACAGAATAGAATAGAATAAGTTTTATTAACAGATTGTTCTACTACAATGTTATTAGTTAAAAACTGAAACACTACGATAAGTGAACTAAGCTCCCACATTAAGTGCTATTTAGAGCAATAAATATATATTATATATATTTTTATGTGTCCAATGCACGCTTAAGTGCTCTAAATAGCACTTAATGTGGGGCTTAGTTCATTTATCTTAGGGCCGTTACTTTCGGTCCCGATTAAACCCGATTAAACGTTAACGGTGGGTCAAACCAATTCAGTTACCATGGAAACAATTGTACTTTCAATGATTTAGCCGACGGTTAAAGTTTAACCACGTTTAATGTTGACAGAAAGTAACGGCCCTTAATGTTTCAGTTTTTAACAATTGTATTGTAGTAGAACAATTTGTTAAATAAACTTATAGTCTGGTATCATACGGTCCGCTCGTGCTAAGTTTGAAAACTCTTTAGTTTATGATTATTTAGGTCTACTGGATCACCGAATGGTATGTTGGCATTTCTGAAAATGGATCATTCTCCAGTAATATACAAAACAAGATGGCGGATATGGCGATTTAAAAGAAATTCGTATCTCCGGTAATAGTTGTCTGATCTTTTATTTCAAAAAAAGGAAATACTTCAAAAAGTATTTATTTTACTATAAAAAATACAAGATGTAAAAATAAAAAATACCTAACTGAAAATTTGACAAAAAATATAAAATTTTTTTAATATTTTTTACTTGAAAAACAATAAAGTTATATGAAAAAAAGTTTAAACAAAAAACGTGCAGATTTCAATTCTGAATCCAGCCATATATAATTTATTGAGTATTGGTTAAACAATAATGCTCTAAAATTTAAAAATTATGGTGCGCTACAAATATTGTGGAAGAATCTTGCGGTGCGCATCGCGACTTTGGTGGGGGGACACAGTTAATTAATGCCATATTTATGTGATAACATGGCTTCTCTAGGTAAAAAAAATGCATTCAGTCCGTATCAGAAATGTTTTTAATTTTTTTTTTAGTGCAAAGAATTTTAACTTTCTCAAAATGGAGGATTAAATAAACCTGTTTTTATTATTAACATTATAAAGTATACTTGACTTAAACAAGAAAGATAATCTAACTTATATAACTAAACTTAACTTAAATTGCCTTTTAATTGTTTTTTTTTTCGACTTAAAATAGTTCTTATATGTTTAAAGTAAAAATACCACAATTGATCTGAATATTCTTTATATTCTTCATAATCGATGGAGTTACTAAATCTGGCGTATTTACACAAAAGAAGTTTCCTACAGAACACTGACAGACTCCTACAGAACACTGCAAACTATCCCATTTTTTTGCAGGAACATATATTGGTTCCGTGTCCCTTCTTGCAGCTACATTTCACAAGGTTAATTATAGCTCTTGGTGGATATCTTAATTTTTGGTCGAAAACAAATACCAATGCGAGTCAGTTAGCTTTTTTATTAATTTATGTTTATAGAGCAAACATACAAATTTGTGGAGATTGTCTTCAAGTTCTGTGGTAGTTGTGTTCAGAGTTCCCAACAATGCAAGCGATTTCAGTATTGCTGATGATTCCTTCAGTTCTAAAAGTACTTTAGTGCAAAATTTTTTGCTAATTCTTGAAAATCTGCGGGTTATATCCGTCCCAGTAAAGTAAGTATGGAAATGAATTAATGATTGTCTGTGTCCGATATTTAATGATTTGACGACTTTTCCTATATCTATTTCTTTTTTAGTTTTTCCTCGACTAGTTACCATTACGGTTTTCTTCGATAGTTGCTTATAAAAACCAATCAGAAGTACACATCTATATCAGGACTGTGAACAGTAATTTGTATGTCTTTTCCATATTGTTGAGTTACACGAACATCATAAAGTATTAGGACAGTAGAACATACCTACAAGGAAGACGCTAAAAAACAGCACAAGGTCGAAAAGAAGTCAAAAATACTCTGGCGCATCTTACCATGTCTCAGATGGATCATTAATAAAGAATATTTTTTATTTAACAGAAAAACCAAAAAGGAGCTCACTGAATACCTCACAAAGAAAGTTCGGGATTGTAAAAGATTTAAACAGTTGTAATTTCATATAATAACAACAAAATTTCAAATATCCCACCGTTAAATATACAAGTCAACAATCACAAAGAAGCTGATACTATTTTAATACTTCATGGTGTTCGTGTAACTCTACAATATGGAAAAAACATATAAATTATTGTTCACAGTCCTGATACAGATGTCTTTGTACTTCTAATTAGTTTTTATGAGCAATTATCGAAGAAAGTAACTAGTCGAGGAAAAACTAAAAAAGAAATAGATATATGAAAAGTCATCAAATCATTAAGTATCGGACACAGACAATCATTAAATGATTCTCATATTTACTTTACTGGGACACATATAACCTGCAGATTCTCAACAATTGGCAAAGAAATTTGCACTAAAGTATTTTTGGAACTGAACACAACTACCACAGAACTTGAAGACAATCTCCACGAATTTGTATTTTTGCTTTATTGCTTTATTTTATTGCTTTATTTGCTTTATAAAAATAAATTAATAACTGACTTGCGTTTTTATTTGTTTTCCACCAAAAATTAAGAAGGAGAAAATGAACCACTCACAGTTGATGCTATGAAAATGCGAATGAAAATATCCAAAATTTGCCAGTCTCTGTGGGTGGAGAAAAAGTCACGAATATTTAGAACCATTTCTCACGCTTAATCCACCAAGTGCTATAATTAACCTTGTGAAATGTAGCTGAAAGAGGGGGTGCGGAACCAATATATGTTCCTGCAAAAAAAATGGGATAGTTTGCACTGGGGCCTGTCAATGTTCTGTAGGAAACTTCTCCATCGATTATGGAAGAAAATGAAGAATATTCAGATAAATTATGGAATTTTTACTTTAAGCATATTACCAATAACCAAAAATATTTTTTTGGAAGATGATGACATGAGATTACTTAAGAACTATTTTAAGTCGAAAAAGACAATTAAAAAGGCAATTTAAGTTAAGTTTACGTTATATAAGTTTGTGTTTACGACGGAGTATAAGATTTGCTTCCTATTATTAAAAATATTTAATTTGTTTTATTAGATCATTTTTTTTGTTTAAGTCAAATATACCTTATGATGTTAATAAAAACACATTTATTTAATCCGCCATTTTGAAGAAGTTAAAATTCTTTGCTACTAAAAAATTAAAAACATTTCTGATACGGCCTGAATGCATTTTTTTACCTAGAGAAACTATGTTATCATATAAATATGGCATTAATTAACGTGTGCCCGACAAAAGTCGCGATGCGCACCGCAAGATTCTTCCACAATATCTGTGGCGCACCATGATTTTTAATTTTTAAGGCATTATTGTTTAACCAATACTCAATAAATTATATATGGCTGGATTCAGAATTGAAATCTGCACATTTTTTGTTTAAACTTTTTTTTCATATAGCTTATTGTTTTTCAAGTAAAAAATATCAAAAAAATTTTTAAAACCAAAATTTTATATTTTTTGCCAAATGTTCAGTTAGGTTTTTTTATTTTTATATTTTGTATTTTTTATAGTAAAATATATACTTTTTGAAGTATTTCCTTTTTTTGAAATAAAAGATCGGACAACTATTACCGGAGATACGAATTTCTTTTAAATCGCCATATCCGCCATCTTGTTTTGTATATTACTGGAGAATGATCCATTTTCAGAAATGCCAACATACCTTTCGGTCATCCAGTAGACCTAAATAATCATAAAATAAAGAGTTTTCACACTTAGCAAGACATCGAAGCGAACGATCGTTTTTGAACCCTATGATAACAGACTATTATTCTATTCTATTAAGTTATACATGAACCGCATGTACACTGTACTATGCATAAAATAAATAGTCTCTTTGTGAAAATATATATTTGTTTATTTCAACAGTAACGTGTGGTGTACCACAAGGTACAGTTCTTGGCCCTGTACTTTTCATAATTTACGTTAATGATTTGTTTATAAATACTGATACGGATAGTGTGAGTATATTTGCTTATGCCGACGATACAGTTATTCACGTTAGCAGTGATTCTTGGGAGGATGTTCGCTCAAAATCTGAACACATATTACAAGTTATAACAATATGGTTGAATAGCAGTTTGCTAAAACTGAATACATCAAAATAAAAATTTATATGTTTTTCACTTCGTGACAAAGTCAATTTAAAATCAATTAATTTTACACCAGGATATATGCAATCGAAATGCATGTAATTGTCCCTCGTATATTGAACAAACTAATAACATCAAATACCTTGGCGTAATCATTGATCAGTCTCTTAAATGGCATGAACACATTAAATGTTTAACAAAAAGATTTAAAAAATGCATGTTCATATTTAAAAGTTTAAGCGGCATTCTTAGTAATAAATTGATTAGGAATTGTTACTATGCTCTTGTACAGCCGTTGTTAACGTTTGGCATTCTGTCCTGGGGTGGAACTTATAAAAGTAATCTAGAAAAAGTATTTGTCTGTCAGAAAATAATTATTAAAACCATCCTTAGGAAACCAATGCGTTACCCAACTAGAATCTTGTTCTCGAATTTTAATGTTTTCACTTTAAGAGAACTGTATGTATTTGATATACTGAAATATTATTATAAGCGTAAAAATTCCGTAAGCCGTTTTGAACATGAATATAACACCAGAGCCATAAAAAATCATAAATGTATACTTCCTATCTCACACAAAACGACAACTCAAAAATATTTCCTGTATTACCTATCTAAAATGTACAATATACTACCGAATGAACTTAGACTATTTAATGGCAGCATCATTGTATACAGTAAAAAAATTAAAATGTGGATTAAAAATTCAAATTTAAATCTTGACCACATATTTATCTAGCGTCCTACATTTTTGTCATTATAGAATACCCTAACTTGTATAATTAGTAAATTACTTAAAACCTTATATTATTTTAGTGTAAGAATTTTATTTTCTATTTTACTTTAGTAAAAAGTACTATTTAATTGTATTTAAGAAACTTGTAAAATTAGAAACTTAACACTTTATATTATTTTATTGTAAGAATGTACCTTGTATTATTTCATTTAGATTTACTTTAGTTGTAAGTACTATTTTATTGTTTTTTATATATAGTGTTATTACTGCCTTATCAAAAAATTGTAAATATTACAGGAGTCATGAACAAACCTTTTACTAGGTTTCTGTGACTTAACTGTTTATTTTTGTACAATTTCTATACATTTTTTGCACAAATAAAAACTTATTCTATTCTATTCTATTCTATTCTATTCTATTCTATTCTATTCTATTCTATTCTATTCTATTCTATGTATTTTCCCATCATTTTAATATCTCAATATCTGAAAAATTTTATTGTTTTTTTTTCTGCTTAACATGTAAATTATATATAGATCTGTAAATATGTTTTATTTCAACTGTAAATTGGACATTTAAACATAATTTAAATTATACCAATGATATATTTAGTATTAATATTAATTATATTCACATTAAAAAAAAAAATCAAAATATAGAAAAGTAGCATTGTTCTTTCGTCTGTAGCTCTTAAATGAAAAATTTTCTGGGAAAATGTCAAGAATAATAAAATATTAAAAATCAATTTTCTCAACTTTTCTATCCCTTGATATATTTTCGAAGAATGCTTCATTGACGAGTTATCTTGCAAATAAAGCGAAAAATGTCAAAACATTGACGATTTTTTAATTTTAAAGTATGTTGCCCCACCTGTCACGCGTGCGGATAGTTGGCATATATTTGTGGACATCCCAAACTATACTTAAAAAAAAAAACAAAAAAAAATTCGGGTAAACGACATTTCGTAAGATGATCATTTTTCCATGTATTATGACTGACCTAATTCCTATCTTAACTCTCTCTAGAGATAATATAAACTCAGAACTTCTTCCGGTTCAACATGGGGTGCCTCAAGGCTCTGTTTTGGGGCCCTTACTCTTTATCTTATAATGATTTTTTTCACCTTATGTCACCAAAAAAATACATCGCTTATGCTGACAACACATCCATTATTGATTTTAATTTGAACAAGTCATGACCTAGGTGAGGATAGCTTTAGTTCTATCGAACAAGCTGGTGCTTGATTCTCTTCAAATATTTTTAAATTAAATGAAAAAAGATACTTTGTTTTAAAAATTCGCCGTAATTTCTCAATTTTTACGCAAAAAATCCTTAGGCACAATTTAAATTATTACTTTTAACTTTAATTAGCTGTTTAACTAATTAGTACAATCAATAAGTACTTTTTCTTGCAAAAATAATGTAAGTTAATTTTTCATTCATTCTGAGTATTTGGCGGGGCAGGCGGTGGTTGGGGTTAGCAGCTATCTTTGCGAAAGTCAAACGCAAATATGTCGCGAACCATTGATGCTACGAAAAAATGGTTAGCACCTTTTTTGTTCAGCGCTAAATTATCCATGAATCCCTAAATCATTGTTTCTTCAATAAATAATTCACTAATAATTAAAGATGACATTGTTAAAATTCTTAGCTTTGTTTTAGGCGATTCTCTTAGTTGGTTCAATCATGAGGAGCAACTATCACACAAATTATCAAAATATACATTTGTTCTACGTAGGCTAAAAAATCAACTCTGTTCTAAAAGAACATACTATTTTTCATTATTTCATGCTCATATTAATTATGCTATTCTCCTGTGCTAGCTGAAGGGATCATTGTTTCCAATATTTAAGAGTCTTGAAATAATGCTGGTTCTTTCTCATCATATTTATGTTACTTTACTTAACACAAGAATATAAATTCTTTTTGTACAAACTCAGATTTTCATTAGTATGCCACTCAACTCAGGCAGCACAGAAAACTCTCTAAACCTTCAATAATAATTGAAGGTTTATTATATAATCACATTGTATTCACAATCACATTGATAATGACATAAAATCTCTTAATTTTAATAGTTTCAACAAGAATACAAAGAAAACATTTTAAAATATTGTTTCTATTCAGTTCATGAATTTTTAGTTTGTCTTTTGCTTGTTTGGTATGCTTTGGCCATTCCGTAAGAACTTGCCTCTTCTTTCTTTTTTGTATTTTTAACACGCTTTTGTTAACTTGACCTCAGTGGCGGAGCAAGGATCCTTGTGCAAAAAAATGAACCCAGGTCACATTACAAATATTTGTTTAAGAGAAAAATGAAATACATGAAAACAAAGAAAATATAGGCCATCATTTATGTGCAAGGCCCCCCTCTATAGGATTGGGCCCTTGTGCATTGCACAACCGCCACTGCTTGACCCGTAAGATTGTAAGCAAAACTTACAACTTATTTTCACCCACTTCTAATTGTCGTATATAGGTAACTACGTTACATTTTGTTCATTTTCCTTTTTTGTGCATTTTTTATATCTCTTTTATTTTTGACTTGCCAAAAACATTAACACTTGTAACTTGGTCAAATAAAATATCTTATATCTATCGTGTCTTATCTTAACTATCTTATCTTATCTTATCCTTACTTGATTCCTATATTGTTATGTTTGTTTTCCGTCATCTGTTCAAACCATTGAATTGCAATGCTTTCATGAAGTCAGGCTTATTATTGTGTTTAGTAGGTAGTGCAGCAGTCCTTCACTATGTGTAGTTTTGTCCCTTTTCTCCACGTCCAGGATTATTTTTATGGTGTACTTATGCATAAGTTGGTTTGCCTTTGGTGAATGCTGTTTGGTAGCCTGGTGGTCTTCCCACATATTTCTCTAGTTGTTCGAGCAAGAATTGTGCGTAGTCCATTATTTCTACCAGTTGGTCGTTTAATGGTGGGTTGTCCAAGGGCCGTTAGTATGTTTCTTTTATTTTGTTGATTCTTTCTTTGCATTCCTATCTTCCTTCAGTTTTCTGATCTAGTGTGACAGTGGTATGTATGTTCTTGTCTGCGCAGTGTTGTTTCTTCTATAATTTTTTTCAGATGTCTAACCATTTAATTTAGTCATTATCCTGTTGGATGGAAGGATTTGTATGTTTTCGAAAGTACCCTGCATTTGTTTCTCCTCGTAATTTTTACCCGCCTCTCTTTTTATTTAAACGCTTGTTTTATTTTTAGCTTGTTCCACGTCCGGCATTGTGGCTTTAATTTTTTTTACTTGTGCTATTTTTTTCCTTCCTGCAATTTTTATTTCTCAACTCACTAATGTCCAGTCTAGTTTTTCTCCTGCCACTTGTTTTTCTCATTTCCTCGCGGTCTTCGTGCTGTGGTACCGAGATTTTCCATATCGTAATTCCCTTTACGTCTTTTCGATTTTCGTATTTCCAGTTTTCCATATAGTATTTTGTGATTTGTACTAATAGTGGGGTTCAATTATCATCAGGCATTTCATGTTGATGCATGGTGTCATCTCGCAGGTTAGGGTCTGTATTACATTTTTGGTCCGAGTGTACAACGATTTACTCCCGAGGCACCTGAAGTAAGAGGAGAAATAATAAGGGCGGTCAAAATTTTGAAAACAAAAGCAATACGTGTGGGGTATGAAATAAGAGGCAAAATTCATTTAAACTTCAATATGACATTTGTTTTTCAAAAACACAAATTTTAGGGGGCCAAAAAATTTAAAAAAAAAATCGAACCGCCTTTAAAAAATATATATAAAAAGTAAGAAGTAAAATTTCATTCAGTTTTACAAATACCTGTCTCTCTATTAGTAGAAAGTAGCAAGGAACTGTACCTTATTTCAAAATATCATTTTTTCAAAACGAAATGCTACAAGCAATTACCGCTTATTCTGTGGTAATGAAACTCATGCAGCAGATCATTATTTCCAGAAGCTGAGCCTGAACAGAACTTATGCAAGTCGACTTTCCAGGTGGCAAATTAGTCTATATTACATCAAGTGATCAAGTCCTTTCTACAGGACAAGATCCTCCTATGGGGACCATGAAATCATGAAGAGGCAGACACTCGTGTATTGGTTCATCTTCTTCACGCCCTCCTTAATTCCCCCCTTGCAACGTTGTATATACTGGGGATACAGATGTTCTTGTAACAATCTTGAGTAATTTTCACATACTGTAAGTAAATCCTTTGACAGATATCTTAATTTCTCTCAAAGCAGGCAAAGCAACAAAAGTGATCATCCTCAATATTATATTAACAAACATGTAGTCATGGCTTTTTTCGTTGCTTTTAAATTCTTTTAAATTCAAGAGGAAAAAGTATTGCTTCAAGAGAAAGGAAGAATTTGCAACTCTGCAAGCACCCCATATTGTACACCACCAAAGTTGAGAGATGTAGCTATGTGCTTCACCTGTAGTCTTTACACAGCAGAACCGATTACAGAAAACTGCAACACTGACCCTATTCGAATGCAGCTGTTCTGTCAAAAGCTAAGGATGTTGAGAGAATACCCCCCACAAGTGTTGCATTTGATCAGCATCTCAAAAGAAGATGTATCAAGCAAGTGTTTGGACTACCGCTCGTGAACCTATGGCTCTTGTCACAGACCCAAGAAGTCACGACTGGATAGAAAAAGAGAGCAAGCTTGTTCCTAAATGGATAAAGTTGCCTCTTGCTGTGGAGGTTATTGACCTAGATATAAAATGGACATGCACAAGGAAATGTGTATTATGCAAAAGCACGAAAGTAAAATTAAAATGCACTAGAATGTGTCAGTGCAAACGTGGAAAGTGAATTTGATTAGGTAATAGATAAATAAAATGCAAAACCTAAACATTCTCACAATGCTGACTTACATTAAGCTACAAGATCCATATATTCAGTATTTATATTCCATTATTGTTTCAGTTACTATTATTAAATAAGCTTTTGAACGTTTTTTTATGATTTTATGCTTATACCCTTCTAATATTTAACTCTACAAACAAAAAGCATTCAAAATTTGAACCCTTTTTGCCCCCTAGCCCCCCCTAAAGCTGGTGTTTCAAAAAAATATATTACATTAAAGATTGGATGATTTTTACTTTTCATTTGATACCCCACATACAATTTTGTGATTTTTTTCCAAATTTTACCCTTTTTAGCCTCCTAAAATTTGTATTTTTGACAAACAAATGTTATATTAAAGTTCAGGTGAATTTTACCTCAGATTTCATACCCATTATTACCCCGTATTGTTTATGTGTTTTCAAAATTTTGATTACCCTTATTATATCTCCATCTTACCCCAGGTACCCCCTGTACATTCGGACCAAAAATGCAGTACCTTAACCTGCAAGATGACACCAAAAATTAAACTTTTGCATCAACTTGAACTGAAACATTAATTTTACCAGTCCGTGGCACCCCACTATAACTTCTACTGTCCTTGTTGCTGTAATGTACTGGGATCGTTATCTTACCTCCTTGCCTACTATTTGTAAAATTGAGCTTCTATAGCTCCAAGCATCAAGATGGGTTTGACTTTTGCTCCACGTCGCGCATCGTCCTCTCTCTCTCTCTCTCTCTCTCTATCTCTATCTCTATCTCTATCTCCATCTCCATCTCCATCTCCCTCTCCCTCTCTCTCTCTCCCTCTCTCTCTCTCCCTCTCTCTCTCTCTCTCTCTCTCTCTCTCTCTCTCTCTCTCTCTCTCTCTCTCTCCCTCTCCCTCTCCCTCTCCCTCTCCCTCTCTCTCTCCCCCCCCCCCCCCTCTCTCTCTCTCTCTCTCTCTCTCTCTCTCTCTCTCTCTCTCTCCCTCCCTCCCTCCCTCCCTCCCTCCCTCCCTCCCTCCCTCCCTCCCTCCATTATCTGGTCAAAATTTACCATGACATTTGTACAACAGAGGCCCCTTAAGGGCGTAATGTGTAGTTAAAATAAACACTTAAGAGTTTATTTATCTAGAAAAGGACCCCGCACATTTCTTAGGTAAATTGGGGTACAGCCAAATTGACTGAATTTTTAATATGTTGTAGATTTCGACTTTCTGATCAAAAGTTTTCATGGGCCCAACTTGATCCTATGTCTATAGTCCATCTCAGTTAAGAATGCAGTTGTTTACGTTATAAACGGAGCCCGGTTTACACAGGCACGCGGGAATTCCCAAGTAAGTGGATTCCCCCCAGGGCCGTCTCAAGTACATTGATACACAAAATAAAAAGTAACGGAAAATTTGCAACTTAAATATTCTTATTTTATCACAGTAACAGTAATAAGGAACTCTTTTTATTCTATATATTTGACATGGTTCGATGATTAATATTTTAACTTTTAAGAATTGTGAACAAAATTACATAATATTAATGATTAAATTAAAGAATTGCTGTAGGAACATAAATAATTACTAAGTCTAGTAAGTTTAGTCCCTCTACTTGCAAAGTTTCAAGTTCTTAGCATGTCTGGAAATGCCGAAACAAACAGATATAGCCGTTATATCGTCTTTTAACTATGTTATTACCAATATTCACCTATACGGCGAATTTTTTGAGTACTTGCCAATGAGCTAGGTAATATGAATTTGGCATGAAGGTAAGGAGTATCTTCTCGACCTCTAGAAAATTCCAAAACATAAAATTTGAAGTGGCGGCTCCAATCTGACGCCTAACTTATATTTATATAGAATGTAATACTCTCATTAAAATGAAGATGTTGCCAAAATGGTAAGAAATGCGAAAAAACCATAGGAACCAAGTTGTAGAGAATAAAATTTTACTAAAAAAAGTGAGTGGTGGCATATATATATCTTTTATCGTTTTGACAATATATGCCTCATTTTGGTGTGGATATTGCCTTCTATACATTATAGAATGGCCGCTATATTAGAGACGCCGTTTTGAATTTCGAAAATTTCGAAATTTTCTCCATGCCAAATTCTAAGTTCTTGGATCATCAAGAAGTACCTCAAACGACTCAGAGGGCAGAAAAATAACAAACATTGTTGCACTTTCCTTTATATACAGTGTGTCCCAATTTCCACGGTTACACATTCCTAGCTCAATTATTATTAATAAATCAATTTGTTTTAAATTTGGGTCAATTTTCAGGTAAATTGGGGATCGTTTTATAAGAAAAATATTGCCACCATTTTATAGGTCATCCTTTAAAATCCCTTCATGCCAAATTTTGTTAAAATATATCGAGTGGTTTTAGAGTTATAAACAGGCAAATATGACGTTTTCTCAAGGATTAATGGCCTTTAACTCGGCTCGAAGTGAAGTTAGAAACAAAGTTATTTTGCAATTCTTGCTGCAAATTTGAAGTAATAATCAAAAATATCATGGTACTCGCCAAAAGGTTCTGTCCTTTTACACGGGCCCTTTCCAGTTTACTTGTTTTAAATCTAATCACCATAAACAAAATTTTTAACTTGACAGTAATGAAAGCTTAAGGCTTTGTAGTTTCCTTCTGTCATTATTTGCTGTTTAAATAATTATTCAGTTTTTTCTTATATATTTTGTCATTTCAACAAAATTTGGCACAATGGAGTTTTAAGGGATGCTCTATGTGGTATTATTTTTTTATAAAAAAAGTCCCTAGGACAATTCATTTGAAGTCCTCCCCTTCTAAATTCGCACGTCTATGGAATGAATTAAATAAGTATATGCACTTTTAGTTACAAAGGTGTTACCATGAAAAGTGGGACACCCTGTATAGAAACAAAGTTGTATAGAAATATTCTTAACAAAATATTTCATTTCAATATTACTAATAACGTATTTCCGGACCTGGCAAGAAATCTGTTCTGATTTACTAATTTTTTCCTGTGTGAACTTGGCTTGTAAATTTATCAATCAGAGACAAGAATTCAGGTTCCCTATCTTTACGTACACTGCATTCTTATTTGAGATCGAGTATAGTTTCCGAGATACAACTATAAATTTTTGTAAAATTCTGTATCTTGTCGAACTTTTAATTTATTGATGGGGTATTAAAGGTCAAAGGAACACTTTTCGAAAGTTTTTCAATTAAAGTTTTTTGATCAGGAAGACGCATAATATTTTTTCACGTTATTTTTATATAGATTTCCCGGCGCCTTCACCAACATTTTTCATACTTTAATGTTCTCTACGCCATTTTTGTTAAAACAATGTTTTTAGTGCAAAATATTATAAAGCGCTATTAGAACGTATCACAACATAAAATGTATGAAAAAAATCATGCATTCGAATTTTTTTTATTTGTACAAGAGGTCATTCTTGTACATTTCTTGAGCTGTATCTCGGAAACTAGACATAGGATCGAGATGGGCCCATGAGAGCTTCTGATCAGAAAGTCGAAATCATATCCTTTGCTAGATCCTGTTTCTACTGGAAGTAGTATTTCAGTATTATAGATAAAAAAATCGTACATGAAATATTATAAAATATGCGTTTGTTAATGCATGTTTTCTCTTCATGAAAATTAAAACTACCATGAAATGACTGGTTAGGCTAAACTTGACATAATTTGTTAATTGTTTCAATCATTATCTTTCGGGCTACCCTACTTTTTTTTTCACCTCCGTCCATGTCTCAGATTAATAGTCACCGGTGCGGTGTAACCACTGTAGCCAATATAATGCATGTTATAATATATCAGTCGAATTATTTATTGAATTATTCTTGATCCTAATGACCGAACATTAATTTTCACTGTTTATGTGGACGATTAACCTGCCATTATGTGTATGCATAAGTATGCTTGTTATGTGACAAGTCGTAATGTTTAATTAATTCTGCAAGAAAATATATCTCTTAATCTGATTATAATTATTCCAACATTTAGTTTATTAGGTAGCCATCAAGGATGTTAAAAAATTATAATTAATGCCGAATAACTCAGATAAGAATCACATGTCCATGCCGCACTATTCGTTGAGAATTTTCCAACCGTATCCTGGTAAAAGAAAAACAGAAAAAGTTGGCCTTACAGGGTGTCCAAGATTTAAAGGGATGTAACGTAGTTGTGGAAGGTAGAGCACATTTAGCTGAATTCTTAACACCGCCAAACTTACTCGTGGTTGAAAATCGTTTTTGAGATATGGGGTATTTTATGATTCTTGGCTAATACTTTTTCTGTCTGTCAATCGATAAAATTTTAAATTCTGCAGGTCTATCTGTCCGTCCGTCCTTCATGTTTCTTGTAAGCACGATAACTTAAGAAAGAAAAGTCCGATTGCTCTGAAATTTGGACAGTAAGTTAGCGTTAGCTGTTTTTTTAACAAGATAGATTAGTAAATAGAAAAGTTATTAATCATTTTCTAAAAAAAATGTTTTCTTATTTTTTATTATGGCTTGTAATTAAATGTAAATCTTGTGAAATATTATTTCCTATCATTATTATTTTTGTATAAGTTTTACTAGCACATTTCATAATAATATAATATTTAATTGTTGAAATCAGATTTTCGAATAATATATATTACAAACATTAACAATTTCCTAATAACGAATGTTGATATAGTGGCTAAAGGGGCCGAGGGTACGAGACACAGACAGGTTAGATGTATTGTCTGTTCACCAAGGTCTCAGAGTAATTGTCACTGTCACTGTTGTCAATTGCAACCAATGAGGAGGCGTTGTGGCATGGTCACATATATGTGACGCTCACAGAGCTTGGTGAACAGACAATAGTTGTTTTTTCCCTTTTTTTCTATATTTTTTATACGAGTGTTTCACCAACTAATTTGGAATCACAATATTTAGAATGTCCAAAAAGTAACATAATTTTTAAGAAAACTACGAAGAGTATACTATAGAATATGCAACAATTATATAGACAGTAGTCCAATCAATGAATGCCCAAAAGGAGATTGTAGAGGACATGGATGAGGGCAGAATTTTTCTCTTCAGGAATGTGTTGGGGGTAGTTAGGAGGTAAACATACTAAAAGTCCCCACCCCTAGCTTTGCCGCTTCAGGAGGAGGGGGGGGTAAATTTTTCGATTTTTCGCTTATAACTCGGAAACAATGCGTCGTACGCAGGCCTGTAGCTAGGGGGGGGGGGGGCAGGACCGGCATTGCCCGTCCTGGAATAAGTTTCGCCCGACCTACGGTGATTGTAATGGGGCAATTTTGACTGTCTTTTAAATATTTTGAAAGAGATTGGGTAAAAATTGTCTAAATTTTTCGGACTTTTTTACGGGTCCGCCCTGAAAGCACTTTCTAGCTACAGGCCTGGTCGTACGGGAAAAAGTATATGCAAACTTAAACATAATTAAATTTCCTACAAGAACGTCTATATCTATTTTCTTCCTATGTGTTATAGCTTCCAAGATATTTGCCAGCGAAAATCGATAATTAATAAATAAATAAATTAAGTATCTGAAATTTTTCTATCAAAGCGGTTTACCGTGGTCTGCTAATAAATCACAGTCACAAAACAATCTTTATTTTACAACATTTGAGGTATTTACTAACGTAATATTTTGTCGTAAGTAATCTATACATTTCCTTAAATATACAGTGTGACTCACTTAAAATGAAGACACCCTTATAACTGCTTTATTTTGTTTAAGATTTGAATCAAATTTTACTAAAGTATAGAACAAGTTAGAATCTACTTATGACCAGAAACATATTAGCCTGCTAAAAATGCAGTCACCTGCGGTACCAAAATATGCGGAAAAAAATAAAAAATCATATTAGGCTTTTTTTTATCGGATACGTTAATGAATGTTCAGAATTGTCCAAAAACCAAGTCCAAAATTTAATCAAAGGAAAAAAATTGAAAAAATAAAATTTAAACATTTTTTAAAATACTTGATTATTTAAAAAAAAACTGCAAATTGCTTGGCAACTTGGGTTTTAGTCCAATCAATGAATGCCCAAAAGGGGATTGTAGAGGCCATGGAGGAGGGATAATTTTCCTCTTCAGGAATGTGTTGAGGGTATTTAATTTGAAATGATTACATCTTATAATCTTATACATTTTGTTGGCCTGGCTATCTTGGGACGAGAGGGTCCGGCTTCTGGCTCCAACTCCAAAACTTCAACATGCCTGTCGTGAATATTGGATTTCTGAATAATGGATTCAGTGTCCACAGGGGATGTGGGGAGGGGTTCCACGTAATCTTCATCATCACCCTCGTTCATTAAAACGGACACTCCATTTAAACAGTTCCCCTGGCAGTTCTGGCATAAAGGGGAACAATTCATGGACACCTTCTTGCAGCTACATCTAGCACAGCTGCAATCTTTAGTGCATTTGCAAAAAATCAAGTCCAAAATTTTTGCTAGATACTTTGCCTTGTGCTTCCAATTCCACAACTCTGAGGTAGCTGGTTTCCCAACCAAAGCTGCACATAGTAAAATGTGCGAAATGAATTCTCTTTTGTTGCCCCCTCGCTTAGTAGAAGTGATGAGAGATCTGGTTTGATATTTGCTACAGATTTCAAAAATTTGGTAATACTGATACTGTCGACTTAATAAGTTACAGAAGGAGGATGCATTCAGTATTTACAGAAACAATTCTCAAACATGTCTGAAGCCAAAACTAAAAGAAGGAGTTTTCGATGGACCACAATTTCAAGCAATGTTGAGGAATGAGAATTTCGTTACAATAATGAATAACAATGAAAGAGCTGCATGGACCAGTTTCAAGAAAGTTGCTTAGAAGTTTCTGAGGAATCATAAAAATGAAAATTATAGAGAAGTAGTAGCTGATATGGTGGAAAATGTTGGTAACTTAGAATTTTTGATGAACCTCAAGTTGCACTTTTTACGTTCACATGTCGATTACTTCCTAATGAATTTAGGAGATTAGAGTTAGAAGCAAGGAGAATGATTTCATCGAGACGTTAAGGAAGTGGAGCGTTGATATCAAGGGAGATGGGATGTTAATATGATGGCCGATTTTTTCTGAACTATGAAGAGAGAAAATGCACGAAAGGGAGTGAAACGTAAGAGAAAGCCACCCCATAGATCTTTTGAGGATAAAATAATGGATGTGTAATAATGGGGTATACATTGGCACCATTCAAGTAGTGGCCCAGTCGCTTTATACATGAACCTCTCAAAAAATCCAACCTAAAATTTTCCAACGAGATTCTCTTTATTTTGGCGTAAAAAATAATTTCTCAAAAGTCCACAAAGCCAACTGGACGGCTACAAAAGTCAAAGGTCACTAAAATCAGTTTTTTTTCAAATATCTCTTAAATTATCGGTTGTACGTTAATTTTGTATGTTATAAAATTTGTTTGCCAGATAAATCTTCATAAGAAAAGTTCTACACAAAATTTACGTAGATCCAATAATTTTTGAGATAGGTTTTTTTTTAATGGTGTCCCTTGTAAGCCTAACTCATGGGTTACAAGTTATATTGTAATTTTGTTGATTAATGCTCGTCTGCTGACTTCTTATTCTTCGTCTCCGTCTGTCTCTTCTATTTCCACTTCTTCAATATTTTCATCTTCATCAACAATCATCTCAACGGAAAAAAGGAAATGAGGTCGACTTCATCATCGTTGAAGTCAGATTCAGATTGTATCCTCGGACATCGTATTGAGATACGACTGGCCCCGACAAGAGTCACACACTACAGAACATGGCAATCCTATTTTTCTGCATTTACAATTGATGCCACAACCTTTTGTGCAATTGCAGAAAATAGAATTGAGAAGTTCATCTGGTGCAGGAGAAATCAGAGTAGTTGTTGGCTCTAATAAATTATTGTTTAAAGTCCAACCCCATTGCTGAGAGTCTAAATCTTTTCCCAGTCAAGTTTGCACCTGGTAATATACCATGAATAGATGCTGTTGAGTAGCTGCTGCTGTGGGTGGAAGTGACGACAATTGCACAGGCTTATTTAGTCTAGTGCATTCTGCAAAACTAAACTATCTATAATTATCAATTGAAGTCTCGTTTTTTGTAGCTCCGTACATAGCTAAAATAAACAATGTGCCACTATTTATTAGCAAATTTTTCGAACAGTTTTCCATTTTGAATGCCGCCAATGCTTCCTGTAAATCTGATCTTTTTTGTAATATTTTAAATGCGTTTATTTTTCCTTTTCGAAATAAAGCACTAGTGGTATCGCAACCACTAACGGCATGTAAAAATAGAGTATGTTTTCTACAATCTGCATATTTCTGGATTGCACAGAGATTGCAGATCTTCGATTGGACGTTTTTTTTTCCGGGTTTAAGAAAATAGATATTGTGGAGTAATCGAAGTGAGTCCTATTAAAATTATGAAGAGATCAATATCTTCTCCATCAACAACTGTAGTGTGCTCAATTGACTGCTTCAAAGCTGTTTCTATGATTAAAACATCAGCATCATCCGGGGCCTGTATGCTATTAATTTTAAACATTTCTAATTTGGTCATTAGTAAAGAAATAAATCTATTTTTATTCAATTTATTGGACAAAAATTGTTCTTGATTAGAAGCTATTGTCGTTTTCTCTTCGAACAACATATCAGTGGATTTTTTAGGTTATTTTCATACATCAACGCTGCTTACCATTATTATTATGAAGAAGGGTCCATTTCAAGGACATCTCAGAAAGAAATTATGCGTGTATATGTGCATAAACGATGTTCCTATGTATCTATATACATCATTATACGTATAGAACAGTGGCGCATGCATTTTGCTCCGAAGTTTCTCAGCCTAATATCTCAAGAACTATTGGTTCTGCGTAAATTTTGGATAGAACCTTTTTCATGCAGATTTATCTGACGAACAAATTTTATAAGCCAAAATTAACGTAAAACCGATAATTTACGAGATATTTGAGAAAAACTGATTATCGTGACTTTTGACCTTCTGTAACTTTTTTAGCCGTCCAGTTGGCTTTATGGACTTTTGAGAAACTATTTGTGACGCCAAAATAAAGAGAATTCCGCTGGAAAATCTTAGGTTGGATTTTTTTAGAGTTTTTTTTGTATAAAGTGACTGGGCTATAGGTAAATTACAATAGAGCAGAGCAGAGCAGCTTCAAAGTTTACGATTTTGGAGTCTTAGTTTATAAATTGTAAGTTGAAGCGTTTTTCTGGCTATATTTTTTGGTTACGGAGAAACGGTCACTTGTTGGGGCAAATCTGACATTGCAGTCGGATTTAGTGACCCGAAAAATATGTAGACGGAGAGCCGGCTGTCAAATATCCTATGAATAAGATACATGAAAAACTTTGTGTGAGTGATTAATACTACCATAGACCTAAAGGGAGCCACCTTTTATACAAGCTAGTTTTGCCCGCGCCATGGAATTTTGACCTCACTTCCGGTTACGATTTTTAATGTTTTCTTAAGTCATCAATAGTCCCTTTAGGTAAAGCTTTTACCCCACCGGACCGCAAGACCCCTCCGTTTTCGAAGGCGGGGAACACGATGGTGACAATATTTTCCGACCTAGCGTCCAACCGAAAAAACCACTCCCTTTTCCGATTTTCCGGTGCTACGCTTGCGAGGGCTTGCCGGGTCGGTTTTTTTGGTCAATTTGAATAAAATAAGTAAATATTGACGACAGGTGACCTAACCCACCCCCGAGGGTTGAAACTACCCCCCACCTCCAATAACTAAATGCCACGAAAACAGCGAAAATCAGCTGGAAAACGGTATCTCCCCATTTTCGAGGGCGAGGAATACGATGGTCATAATATTTCCCGACCTACCCTTCATCCACTACTCCTAAAGCTGAATACCACCCCCTTTTCCGATTTTCCGGTACTAGGCTTGCGAGGGCCTGTCGTATCGTTTTTTTTTGTCATTTAGAATAAAATAGCTAAATATTTACCACAGGTGACCTAACCGACCCCCGGGGGTTGAATCTACTCTCACCCCCAATAACCAAATGCCACGAAAACAACGAAAATCAGCTGTTATTGAAGGCGGGGAATACGATGGTGACAATTTTTTGACCTAGAGTCCAATTGCTAAATCGATTTTTCGGTGCTACTCTTGCGAGGGCTTGTCGGATCGGGCATTTTTGGTCAATTTGAATAAAATAAGTAAATATTGACCACAGGGGTGAAAAAAAAAAAAAAATTGTGATTTAGTGTGAGTACAAGAACTAAAGGCTTCAACAATTTTTTTAAATTCCCATCCCCGCTACCACCCCAACCCCCACTACCGATGTGACATATCGTTTTATGTGTTGTTGGGGTCGACAATGTCAAATATTAGATTATTAAAGTTCCATAAACAATTATTTTGGGGGTAGTTTTAACCCCTGGGGGTGGTTAGATCACCTGTGGTCAATATTTACTTATTTTATTCAAATTGATAAAAAAAACCCGATCCGACAAGCCCCCGCGAGCGTAGCATCGAAAAATCTCTATCTAGGTCGAAAAATATCGTCACCATCGTATTCCCCGCCTTCAATAACGGGGGTATACTGCTTTCCATCTGATTTTCGTTGTTTTCGTGGCATTTGGCTATTGGGGGTGAGAGTAGATTCAACCCCCGGGGGGTCGGTTAGGTCACCTGTGGTAAATATTTAACTATTTTATTCTAACTGACCAAAAAAAAAAAAACGATACGACAGGCCCTCGCAAGCCTAGCACCGGAAAATCGGAAAAGGAGGTGGTATTCAGGTTTAGGGGTAGTGGGTGAAGGGTAGGTCGGGAAATATTATCACCATCGTATTCCTCGCCCTCGAAAATGGGGACATACCGTTTTCCAGCTGATTTTCGCTGTTTTCGTGGCATTTAGTTATTGGGGGTGGGGGTAGTTTCAACCCTCGGGGGTGGGTTAGGTCACCAGTGGCCAATATTTACTTATTTTATTCAAATTGACCAAAAAAAGCGATCCCACAAGCGTAGCACCGGAAAATCGGAAAAAGGAGTGGTTTTTTCGGTAGCGGTTGGACGCTAGGTTGGAAAATATTGTCACCATCGTGTTCCCCTCCTTCGAAAACGGGGGTAAGGGGGGTACACGTCTTGCGGTCCGGTGGGATAAAAGCTTTACCTAAAGGGATTATTGATTGATGACTTACGAAAACATTAAAAATCGTAACCGGAAGTGGTCAAAATTCCATGACGCGGGCAAAATTAGCTTGTATAAAAGGAGGCTCACTTTAGGTCTGTGGTAGTATTAATCACTCATACAAAGCTTTCCATGTATCTTATTCATAGGATATTTGACGGCCGGCTCTCCGTCTATATATTTTTCGGGTCACTGAATCCGACTGCAATGTCAGATTTGCCCCAACAAGTGACCGTTTCTCCGTAACCAAAAAATATAGTCAGAAAAATGCCTCAACTTACAATTTATAAACTAGGACTCCAAAATCGTAAACTTTGAAGCTGCTCTGCTCTGCTCTATTGTAATTTTACCTATAGCCCAGTCACTTTATACAAAAAAAAACTCCAAACCCCTAAAAAAATCCAACCTAAGATTTTCCAGCGGAATTCTTTTTATTTTGGCATCACAAATAATTTCTCAAAAGTCCATAAAGCCAACTGGACGGCTAAAAAAGTTACAGAAGGCCAAAGGTCACGATAATCAGTTTTTCTCAAATATCTCGTAAATTATCGGTGTCTTGCGGTCCCGGTGGGGGTAAAAGCTTTACCTCAAGGGACTATTGATGACTTAAGAAAACATTAAAAATCGTAACCGGAAGTGAGGTCAAAATTCCATGGCGCGGGCAAAACTATCTTGTATAAAAGGTGGCTCCCTTTAGGTCTATGGTAGTATTAATCACTCACACAAAGTTTTTCATGTATCTTATTCATAGGATATTTGAGGCCGGCTCTCCGACTAATAAAATAACCTTTTTTACAACCGATTTCATTGGTAAGAGTTAGAGTTCCACTCCTAATAGTATCATTTTAGCGTTTTTTGCCTATTTTTTGGGGTTAAGGCTAGAATTTTGCAGAGTGAGAGGGAAATATGCGTTTATTTTCAGTTTATTATAAATATTTAAAAAATCATAAATGGTATAGTCTTTAAAATAATTTCAGATACTTCCCATTGCTCTCTCTAAGGAATACAACCATATATAGTTTTTATCATTAATTTTGTATACAGGGTGTCCCGGCACTGTGGGGCAATACTTCGGAAACATATAATTTGGGTCAAAATAACACTAAAGGTACCTATAATTTTTTTTCTTAGGGCGCCCCCCTACGGAGATATTACCCTCTAAAGGTTACATATTCAAGAAGGTTTTTTGCCTATTACTTCCAAACCGTTCTATCGCTTTTAATAAAATTTGGACTGTGTACATATTCAATGAATATGTTTATCCCAGGAATATGGCGCCCTTTATATCTTGTTTAGGAAGCCAAGGGTGTTCCACCCCCAATGCTTTTCACCCCTAAATTTTGACATAAATTAATTTTTGAAAATTAAGGTCACAATTTTAAATTTCTTAAACAATTTTCTAAAAAAAGATATTCTTGTTTGACATCGATAAAGCGATCCGTTTTTGAGAAAAAATAATTTTACTGATTAGGGACAAAGACTGACATTTCGTCAACACATCACTACATACTACAACTACAATACACACTGTTCTATTTGGGTATTACCAATTTGGGTAATTAAAAATCGGAATAAACTTAGTTGTGACTTTATTGTACATCAGAACTAATACACACTGTTGAACCCGTGATACGAGGCGGCCGAACCAACCGTAGTTACAAAAAGTGCCCTTTTTATATATCAATGTTTTTATACACTATTTATAATAGTACATCTTTATGAAATTAAATAAAATATATTTTGCTATACATAACACCTCTCCCCTAAAAATCTTAAATTTCTACTAATACATGTTTCCTAATCAACATACTATTTTCCATATTATAGTTTAATCTAACTAAAAAAAAACATATTAACTAACCTCAAATAATGGTTATGTAATGATCAGTCTATCGGGTGCTTTGAGTTGGCTTCGACGCCTTAACTCTCTTTGCGATATACCGGGTGTGTCACTAACTTCTACCTCACGTTCACTATTTTCACTTTTCTTATTATCTGATATGTTTACAGTGTTTAAATTAGATCGTGGAATAAAAGAAACTGATTCCTTGGTGTCAAAATAATTATTTTGTTTAAGTTGATTTTTATGTCTTTTCCATGTCATTCCACTCTCCGTTTTAATTAAATAGGTTCTTCGACCAATAACTTTAATTATTATGCCTGCACACCATTTATCATAGTTTTCTCTATAATCACGAACCCAAACATGATCATTTACTTTAAAATAGATATCTCTTTTCGCTTGATAATATCTTTTTTGATAATTTTGTTTATATTCAACAACTTGCTTAGTAGAAGGCAATAATAAATCAAATTTTGTGCGTAAACTACGACCAATTAATAATTTTGAGGGTTTCTCCCCTGTTGTAGTATGAGGAGTATTTCTGTACTGAAATAAAAAGCGATTTATGATTAAATTAATATCTAAATTAGGATTTTCATATCTAGCTTTTAAAATGGCTTTTTTCATAATTTTGACAGCACTTTCCCCTAGCCCGTTTGTAGCAGGATGATAGGGAGCTCCTGTTGAATGTTTTATACCACTAGATGCAAAAAAAATTTGAAATTCTTGAGACGTGAAAGTTTTTGCATTATCAGTACAAATTTCTAGCGGCAAACCAAATCTGGCAAACAATTCACGAAATATTTTTATAGTATTATAAGTGGTTAAGTTATTTACCTCAAAACACTCGATCCATTTAGATGTGGCATCTTCGATAACTAAAAAATTTTTATTTAAACATGGTCCAAAAAATCTGCGTGTAATCTAGTCCAGGGTTCTTTAGGCCGTTCCCACACTGCTAATGAAATTTTTGGCGGGTTGTTTGAATATACAGAACATGCCTTACAACAGTTAGAAACATTTTCAATTTGTTTATCGATTAATGGCCACCATAGATATGAACGTGCCAAAGATTTCATTTTTACCATGCCCATATGTGTACTATGTAATTCATCTAAAATATATTTACGAAATTTATTTGGTATTATTAGCCTATATCCCCACATGAGACAATCAGATTCTACCGTAATTTCCGTTTTTCTAGTAAAATATGGCTTAAATTCATCTGAAGGGCATTTATTAGGCCACCCATAACGTACATAAAAAAATATCTTGCTTAAAACTGGGTCAACAGCTGTTTCTCTTTTTATTTGTTTAAAATCTACTGGCAAATTAAATTCATTTAAATAACTAACATAAGAAATATTTGAAATTGAGTGTAAATATGAAATTTTATCGTTTAGTACTTCGACATTTTTTATTGGCAATCTTGACAAAAAATCAGCTGTATTTTTATCAGAATTTACGAATTTTATTTCATAATTAAAAGCTGATAAAATATGAGCCCATCTCTGCAATCTATTTGCAGCAAAAACAGGTAAACCTTTTTTATCACCAAAAATTGTTAGCAGAGGTTTATGGTCAGTGCATAAAATAAATTTTTGTCCGAATAGATATTGAAAGAATTTCTTTAACCCGAATATTATAGAGCAGGCTTCTTTATCAATTTGTGAGTAGCTTAATTCAGCAGAGTTCAATAAACGTGATGCAAAAGCAATGGGTTTTTCTGAATTATCCTCAAATATGTGACTTAAAGTTGCCCCTACTGCAAATTGCGACGCATCAACCGTTAATTTAATTTTTTTCTCAGGATCAAAATGTGCTAAAACCGAAGAAGATAATAAAATCTGTTTTGCCTGTTCAAAACTTTCATTACATTCAGTAGACCAAACTCATTTAACATTTTTTTTTTAATAACCTGTAAAGAGGTTTTAAAATTTCTGCAGCTTTTGGAATGAATTTGCAACAAAAATTTATTGTTCCCAAAAATGATTTTAACTCCGTAACCGACTTAGGAACTGGTATTTTTTTTATTGCTAACACTCTCTCATCCGAAGTATGTAACCCATCTTTATCAATTCTATGCCCCAAATAATTTACAGATTTTTGAAAAAATGAACATTTTTCCTTCCCTACCTTAAGGCCACAATCTTGCAATCGTTGAAAAACACTCAACAGACGCTCCATATGCTCCTGATCATTTTTCCCAGTAATTAAAATATCATCTAAAAAGCAAACCACGCCAGGCATTACAAACATTTGTTCCATAATATTTTGAAATATGGATGGTGCACTAGTTATTCCATAAGGCAAACGCGTATACGAAAAAAGACCCTTATGTGTAGAGATGGTGACAAGTTTTCTAGATTCTTCCGTTAATAAAACCTGTTGGTACGCCTCTGATAAGTCGATTTTAGAAAACTTATCACCTCCTTGTAATTGTGAAAACAAGTACTCAATGCGTGGCAAGGGAAAATGTTGTATTTTTAAATGGGGGTTTAAAGTTACTTTAAAATCACCACAAATTCTTATACCACCATTTTGTTTTAAAACCGGAACTATAGGAGTCGCCCACTCTGAAAATTCAGTCGGGATTAATACCTTATTGTCAACTAATCGCTGAATTTCCATTTCAATTTTTGGTTTTAAAGCAAATGGTACGGGTAAATTTAAAGAAATTTCGAATTTATTAAAGGTTCCTATATTTTTATCAAAAACATCTTTATATTTTTCAAGCATAATATCGATATTGGCGGAAGACTCTATTTTACACATAGTGCTTGGAATTTTACAAATACCCAAATTGAGCATGTTTAAACCATTTCTACCAATAAGTGGTGGTCCACCATTTCTTATAACATATGTTTTTAAACTGTAAGAATTTTTATCAAAAACTATATTTAAATTTAAATATCCTAAAGGTTCAAAAGTTATGCCAACATAATCTTTTAATGCTAAATCATTTTTATGCAATTCTTTACTACGAAAATGTTTCTGGTATAATTTTTCAGAAATTGCCGAATGTGCAAATCCCGAATCAGCCTCAAAACCTATTGGTACATTTTCAACCATTAAATTTACAAATGTTGGTTTGATGTTGCCATTTTCATCAGATAAATTATTTTCTAAACTACTTAAATTAAAAATAGAATCATTAGAAATATTTACTTCTGTTTCACTTAAGAAATTTTGTGAAAATCTTTTGCATTGTGGTGCCAGATGTCCTTTAACACCACACTTATGGCATATCCAATTTTTAAAAGCACAGTCCCTTGCCATATGATTTTTACGGCCACAAACAAAACAGCCTTGTTGATTTGAGAGATTTTTGTAGCTTACCGGCTGACTTCTTTCCTGGTTCGTACCTGCGCTGCTAGGCGGCTTCACCGTGTCCTGTCTACTCGATCGGGAGGCTCTAGGAACTCGTGTCTGTTGCTGGTTGAAATTTATATCTGTTTCTGTCTTCACACTCGTGGTTACCAAACTCTCCCTGGTGGTATGTTCCTGCATTGCAGATTCCTTTGATAATGCCAATTTAACCACGTTTTTAAGGGATACATTCGAACTTGAAGCATCTTCTTCAAATAGACGATCCATGATTTTTTCGTGATTTATACCAACTACGAAAATATCTCGCATAACGATATTTAGTTCTTCACCAAACTTACAATTTGAGGCCAAACTTTTTATTCTTGCTTCCCACTCCGACACACTTTCATTTAATTGTTTTTTAGCTGTGTAAAATTTTAATCGTTCAGAGAAGTACGATTTTACCGGTGAAAAATATTCAACTAATAATTTGACTAATTGTTCATACGTATTACTTTCCGGTAAATTTGGAACACATAAATTTCGAAGTAAAATGTAACAGTCTTCAGAAAGGGTATTTAAAAGAATAGCTTTTTTGCGATCCTCGTCCGTAATTTTATTTGCAATAAAAAATTGCTTAAGCCTCTCATTAAACACTAGAAAGTCTGAATTTTTGGGGTCAAAAATATTCAGCGATCCTAAAAGACCGACTCGTTCCACCATCTTGATAAATTTGTCACTAATTTATTTAATTTAATTTAAAACAAATTTAATTTAGTGTCAATAATTACACTGCACTTGCACGTGAGTCACTAAAAGATACCTCGTCGCCAAATGTTCTATTTGGGTATTACCAATTTGGGTAATTAAAAATCGGAATAAACTTAGTTGTGACTTTATTGTACATCAGAACTAATACACACTGTTGAACCCGTGATACGAGGCGGCCGGACCAACCGTAGTTACAAAAAGTGCCCTTTTTATATATCAATGTTTTTATACACTATTTATAATAGTACATCTTTATGAAATTAAATAAAATATATTTTGCTATACATAACACACACATAACTACATTAACTACATAACTAAAATAAATGTTCGATGTGAGCACCCTGTACAAGAATACATTCTCGTAAGCGAGATAAGTTGGATCGCTGAACCTGAAATAGCATTCCATTCCGAATGGCTTCACATTGGGTAGTGATTCTTTATAACATATCTTCCCTTGTTTGTACCGGTGTATTATACACTAAATTTTTGAGATGACCCCAAAAGAAAAAACCTAATGGGTTTAGATCAGGAGAGCGAGGAAGCCACGGTACTGGACCTCCTCGGCCAGTCCATCGGTGGGGACATTTTTTTGATCTAAATATTCCCTGACTGTGATGCTGAAATGAGGAGGAGCTCCATCATGCATGTACGTCATGTTTCTTATAGTTGCTAATGACACATCTTCCAATAAACCATCTAGATTTTCTTGTAGAAACCTTAAGTAATTTTCCCCATTTAACCGATTTTTCAAAACAAATGGCCCTATTAAATAATTTTCCTGCCGAGACGTTAATTTGAAATTGTCGTTGGTGATGAGTTTGAATAATTGCATGAGAATTTTCATCGTTCTAACTATGTAGATTGTGAGAAATCCTGCTTCATTCGTGAACAAAACACTAGCAATAAACTTGCGGGCTTCCTGTTGCTTTTGCAGGAACCAATTAGCATATTGAACTCGAGCAGGGTAGTCGTCCGGGGACATTGCATGAACTTTCTGGATGTGGAAAGGATGGAGAAGCTGTTCTTTCAAAATTCTGTGAACCACCGACTTCGAAGTGTTAAATTGCGCTGAGAGCTTCCTAACGTTTATTGATGAGTCTTCGGCAACAGCATCTAATACAGCTTCTTCTAGTACAACTGTACGAACAGTTCTAAGACCACCTTCACCTCCTCGTTTCTGTTCCACGCTCCCTAAACATTAATAAGGTTATTTTGTTAAATAGTTATTTATTCTTCAATTTTTATTATTTTGTTTTTTTATTGCTAAGATGGATATCTACCTGTTTTTGTATTCGACGGTTTACCCGTTCAAAAGTTTTCCTGTTAGGAAAGTGTTCCCCATAAAGCCGTCTGGCTTCCGAACCATTACCGGTGGCAAGTCAATAAACTACTATCACAGAACTACTTACAACTTACATTATTTGCTACTCAAATTTGACGTTTAATTCAATTGTTTTCTCACAGGTATTATGCTGTAGTTTGTATTACTAATATTCCTTAGTCCCTTATCAGTTAAATCATTTTTTCTCAAAAACGGATCGCTTTATCGATGTCAAACAAGAATATCTTTTTTTTAGAAAATTGTTTAAGGAATTTAAAAATGTGACTTTAATTTTCAAATATTAATTTATGTCAAAATTTAGGGGTAAAAAGCATTAGGCATGGCTTCCTAGACAAGATACGAAGGGCGTCATATTTCTGGATTAAAGATACTCATTTAATATGTACCCAGTCCAAATTTTATTAAAATCGATAAAACGGTTTGGAAGTAATAGGCAAAAAACCTTCTTGAATATGTAACCTCCGTAGGGGGGCGCCATAAGAAAAAAAATTTAGGTACTTTTAGTGTTATTTTGACCCAAACTATACGTTCTCGAAGTATTGCCCCATAGTGCCAGGACACCCTGTATAGTCAAATGCCATATTTTAATAATGAAATTAGGGACTATTTTCATTGACAAACTACAATATTTAAATATGACAGAAATTTATAATAAAAAATAGATATAGTTGTATTCGTTAGAACAATAGCAAGTATCTAAAGGAGTTTTAAGATTATACTATGTGTAGTTTTTTAAATATTTACAATAAATCGAAAATAAACGCATATTTCCCTCTCACTCCGCAAAATCCTAGCCTTAGAAGCAAAGCTGACGTGATGGAGCAAATCTGGCCGGATTCGGATATGACTGTCTAGTCTGATGGATATGACTTTTTTTTTCGTGGGTCTGTGATTATTATTGCACAAGTTGTGACCGGTAAGTTATGCATAATCAGACAAAACAAAATAAATCCATCGCTCTCACGTTTTGTAAACGAGTCACGTCTACCGAATTAAATACTTAGCATGGAAGCGAGCATTCAATAACATACAGTTCTCCAGCAAATTCTTGACCGCGTCCCAGGTCACCAGAATATAAGATAACCGTCTTTGTCCATCGTGATTGTGCAGAGTACATGAGTACAAGTCTTACTGTCGTTAATGGCACGCCACATCTTCTCTGTGTAACAATGACTTAGATTCACCTGCTACACGAACCTTGACCTAATCACATCTAATTCACATAAATCGATCAATCGACGATAAGTCACCCGTGACAACGAATCAGCACGTGAATAGCAACTAGCTATATATATATATATATGCATATTTGAAAAGTTTATAATTTTTTAACACAAATTTGCGGAAGCAAGCTGTAGATTTTTTTGCAGCTCTATGCGAGGTTAAAATGCCGCCCCACTGGATCTGGTGAAGGTGGGCTTTAAGGATATGATTTTGCAGAGTGAGAGGGAAATATGCCTTTATTTTCGGTTTATTATAAATATTTAAAAAATCATAAGTGGTACAATCTTTAAAATAATTTCAGATACTTCCCATTGCTCTAAGGCATACATACAAACATGTACATTTTTTAACATAAATTTTGTATACAGTTATACCACAGAAGAGCTATACCAGAAGCGTCACTATCGGCGGAACGTTTGATGTTTCATTGGTAAATTGGGGTGATCTTCGGCCATCTTGTCGGTGGTATTATTGTCAACCTATAATTCCGCACTTTTCTAAATTCACCGCTGGGCACACCGGTAGATAAAATTCGAAGCAGATTGGCTATGTTTTTCAAAATATCCAATCATATATTATTGCTTACCGGTGCGCTCCACCTGATGAATTTAGAAATTATAGGTTGACAATAATACCATCGACATATGACAACAGAAATTTATAATAAAAAATATAAAGTCGAGGCGAGTAACTGGAACTGAAAGGTAACTGGGCCCTATATCTATTTCTTTCCTATTATATATTTAGAGCTTCCCGCCTTTTTAGGGGCAGTTACTTATTCTCTAAAGTATCCATCACATCTAGCTTTGTTGTTATGTGTGTTCAAGTTTTCACAAAAATACATACTTTTTTTAAGTTTCCATATCTATCTTTTGCAACGTATTACTTACTGACCACTGGTAATTTTTTTTTTTTTTTTGTTAAATTTACTAAAAATTACTTTGTATGTCTAGAAAATAATCTGTTGAAGGTAGCATTTGATTATTTTAAGGTTACAAATTCAAAAGAGAATTGTAAACACTGTGTCCCAGTTGCCCCGGTAAAAATTGTGCGTCGGGGTAACTGGAACATAATAATTTGGGAAACTGGAACGCATGAGTTCCAGTTACCGGATGCCAAAACCGGAGAAGAATTAACTGTAACTGGGGGGTGTGGGATGTCCAGAAGAAGTCTTAGATGTAGTTCAATGCTACGTCAAGGAAAACAAAGTGAAAACGAGATTTAAAAATGACCGGAGCAATGGTTCCTAAATTTTTGCAAATGCAAAAAACTATCACTTAAAAAACTGCAAGGTGTGGAGATGACAAGGAAAAAACAAGAAAATCCTTGTACCATTTGCCTGAACATACAGTGTGTCCCAGGACAGATGTAACAAGAGGTGTAATGGACCAAAAATTTTGGAATTTTGGAATGATATTTGGGGATTGAGTTCTGCTTGTTGTAAAACTAAAGTATACCAAAAATGACTTGATTTGGTGTTCTACAGGGTGTTTTATAAGCAAAGTTGAAAAAATCATCACTAATAAAGTAGCTTTATTTTTCAAAATATGAAAAAATTCCACTAGGAAAAGTTATTTAGATTGCAATTTTAGACCTCTATACCAAATTTCAGGAATATAAAATTTTGTTTTTGAAACTTCCCATTTTTTCAATAAATTAGTATTTTATTTTGAACGATTCAATTAAAACTGCATAGAAATTATTTTTTGTGAATTAATATTTAAAGTTATGTAGAAGCTAAAAGTAGGCTAAGAGAAAAGCAGTGGATACACATTTATCATTTATTATTGACATATCTGTCAAATGTAGTCAATATTATCCTTAATTTCTGTTTCAAATTAACGAACCAAGCATAAAAAATTAAGTTAAAATGGTACTCACAGTGCGTGAAAATTTATATTGTGCAATGCTACGGAATTGGCGGTGAAAACTCGCTAAGAGAAGTGGTGAGCCAATTTAATTTGAAATTTCCAAAC
The DNA here is from genome assembly GCA_936432065.2 of Rutpela maculata. Lineage (NCBI taxonomy): Eukaryota > Metazoa > Arthropoda > Insecta > Coleoptera > Cerambycidae > Rutpela > Rutpela maculata. The sequence goes on along the minus strand of OW386289.2, from coordinate 82,793,824 downwards.
ACTGCTTTGTCACGTACTCAGGCTATGAGAATAATTAAAAAGTTTCTGGCTACTGGTAGTGTTCTTAACTTGAAAAGAAAAATAAAAGCATATGACGAAGACAATGTTGGGGCTATTATAGCTCATGCCTCTGTTATAGAAAATCCTAGGATGCCACTAAGAGAGAGATCAGCTCTTATTAATATTAGCAAGTCTGAACTTCAAAGAATTTACAAGGCAAAGAAAATTAGGGCATATAAAGCAAATTATAAACATACGCTTGAAGAGGGAGATGACGGCCGTAGGATGGATTTTTGTTTGACCATTGGAGAAAAAATCATGGAAGAGAGATTTTTTCATCATTTCATAATTTTCTCAGATGAATCCACATTCACAACCAATGGTGTTGTTTCATCTCAGAATTGTCGGTTTTGGGCTTCTGAAAATCCAAATTGTAGAATTCATTGTAGAACACAATATTATAAAAAAGTGAATGTGTGGTGTGCCGTTTCTTATCACGTTGGAGTTATTGGACCTTATTTCATTGAGGGAAGGTTAAAACAGCATACTTATTTACAGCTTTTTGAAAGATTTTCTGAAGAACATTTAAATATTTTAAGAGATTTTTTTATTTTTTATTTTTTTTTATTTATTACTGCAACAAAATTAACAAAACAAAGTATTTTAATCTAGTTTACAATGGAAAAAAAATGACACCTGAGGAGACCTCGTATTGTGTCAAGCAGTATATACATTATCTTAATTCTATATCTATGTTGCATCATTAATATAGCAATACTAACAAAAAGAATTGCTGTAGTAAAGTCATGATTATCTGATTTGTAATATACTAAGTTACTATACCTAATACCTATGTAATTTCTGATATAATAAATCTATGGGTATAAAAATGCGAGTGAACATGTTGAGAAAAACAATTTGATTTATATTTATATCGAGGTGAAAATCATGAAGATACCGTATTTAAGAGAAAAAAAGAAATGTATCGGTGGGCGGTAAAATAATGATACATTATTAATACGGTATATTGTTACCTGTACAAATATGGATTTCTAAACTATAGTAAGAGAATGATATGAGATGCTTTTGTGTTAGGTTACGCTAAAATGGATAGAAGTGTAGTGTAGTTGTCGATCAGATATTTTTTTGTTTCTAGTCTGAACCGCTTTTTTCTCATTGTTTTTATGTGTGGGGGAAGTTCATTAAATAACTTTATTCCGTTGTATTTAATGCATTTTTGAGATACATTTTTGCTATAAAATGGTACCTTATACGTGTTGGTTGTCCTAGCCCTCGTTTCATATTTATGTTCAACGATGGAACCAATGGTCTCTTTTTTGCTGTATGCATAGGCCACAGCCGCATGCATGTATAAACCTATCACATCGAGTAACTGGTTCTCAGTAAAAATGTTTCTGCAGCTTTCTCTGCTTTTTTTGTTAAAAATTATTCTCAAGATATAGTTCTGTGTTATCTGCAGCGGTCGTAAAGTTACTTTATAAGCGGAACCCCATACTGTGATACCATATCTAATAATAGATTCAACTAAGCTGTTGTACGTAATTATGAGAGTTTTATTATTCAGTATACCTTTTAGTCTATAAAATTTATAGATCAGTTTTCGTATTCTTCCATTTAAATATTCGATATGATTTCTCCATTTCAAGTGCGGGTCTAGTACCAGTCCTAAATATTTTATGGTAGCGGCATAATGTACACAACTGTTAACCGATTCGTTTATTAGTATAGGCTCTAGCTCATTGGGCATTCCAAATTTTGTTGGGGGAAAGGCCATAAACTTAGTTTTTGTAATATTTAGTTTCAGGAGATTGTTATCTAGCCAAGTTTTTACTTTGTTAACTGCAGCGGTAGCTTTTTGCTTTGTGGATTCCCAGGTTTCCTCCGCACAAATTTGTACCGTATCGTCTGCATATGAAATAATATTGCATCCGTAGTTTTTCTGTAAGAGTTCATTTATGTATATAAGAAATAAGCTGGGACCTAAGATAGTTCCTTGAGGAACCCCAGTTTTTATTATTTTTGTTGCACTATAAGCGTTAGCTATTTTAACTTGCTGTGGTCTATTAGATAGATATTCTTTGAATAAGTCATGTACTTTTCCTCTGATGCCTATTTTGTACAATTTGTCAAGTAGATGAGTATGGGATACTGTATCGAAAGCCTTTTGTAAATCTAAAAATATGGCTAAAACTTTTTTGTTCGATTCGAAATTAGTTAGAATAGTATCTGTTAACAATTGAAGAGGTTCCTCAGTACCAATATGCTTTTGAAAATCATATTGATTTTTTGATATTATATTATTTTTGTCTAGGAATGACCGAAGTCTATTATTTAGGCACTTTTCAAAAATTTTTGCAATATTATTTATTAGCGATATTGGACGATAGTTTGTCATATCATTTTTATTGCCATTTTTATATATTGGTGCAACGAAGCTTTCTCTAAAACTTTTAGGAACGATAGAGTCTTTAAATATAAGATTAATGACGTAAGCAATAGGCTTACTAATGTGTTTAGATATAAGTTTTAAGATCTTTGTTGATATACCATCTTTCCCTGGTGAGGCATTGTTTTTCAAGTTGGATATTATTTCCTCTATTTCATGCTCGTGTACGTCCTCTAAGAACATTGAATTGAGGTTTTCGCTTTCGGTTTCCTTGCTTGTCAGATTTTGTATTTGGCCGAGGATTTCTTTTCCAATTTTTTCACCGATTTCAATAAAAAAGTTATTAAAAGTGTTAGCTATATCTTTTTTGTCGGTAATTTCCTTATCGTTATCAATGATCTTATCAATACTATTAGTGCATTTCATCTTATGATTTGAAACTTCGTTGATGCAGTCCCAAATTTTTTTGTAATTATTCCCAGAGGATTGTATTTTTTCTTTGTAGTAATCATTTTTCGTTGCTCTAATTAGCGTTGTTACAGTATTTCTATAATTATTATAGTATTCTTTTAGTTGTCTATTTCCCTTATCTTTCATAAGTTTTCGCTTAAGTTTATCACGTTTTAAGATGGAATTTATTATCCCTTGGGTCATCCATGGTTTCAGCTTATTGTTTCTATTTGTTATTTTAACTACTATTGTAGCTTCATTTATTTTTAATTTTAAGTTGTTATAGAAGATATTGGTTGCATTGTTGACATTACTCTCTCTGTACAATGCATTCCAATTTATTTTCTCAACTCCTTTCAACAGTTTTTTTTCGTCCAGTTTTTTAATTTCTTTTATCTTAATTGGTTTTAATTTTTCATTATTTTCAAGTTCCAAATTAAAAATGATTGGGTAGTGGTCAGTTATGTTATTGTGTAGTACCGCTGGTAAACAATTTATTTGTGTTCTAGTATTTATTTTAGTAAAAATGTGGTCTATTGTCGAGGCACTGATATCGTTTTCCCTAGTAGGCACATTAATTTGTGAGCAAAAACCGTTCTGTTCCAACATATTTGCATATCTTAGAGCGGAAAGGTCTGTTAAATCTTTAATATTAATGTTTATGTCGCCAACCAGGATTATAATATCATTATCATTCACATATTTTATATAATCCTCAATGTCCTCAATAAAAATGTTTATATTTGTCGGAGGAGGTCTATAGATGCCTGTAACTATGGTATTTATTTTATTATAAGTAAATTTGCATTCTAGCATTGTTACCTCGCTAAGCTTTACTATCTTTACATCTGCACACAGGTCATTTCTTATAAAAATAAAGACTCCGTCGTTCTTATTATAGTTTGCTTCGTTATAATAGGATTTATATCCTTCTATAAAGAAGTCATTTACATCCGATATAGACCAAGTTTCCGATAAAACAATTACCCCTACACTTCCGTCGCCATTATTTATTTCAGCTATACTAGCACAAAGTTCATCAAAATTTGTCTTAATACTTCTTATGTTATAATGTACTATTGAAAGATTGTTCATCCCGTTAGGAAAAAGTTTTTTAAGTTCGTCAAAATCATTGCATTCTTTAGTTTCAATATTGTTGTAATTTCCCAATATATTCATCGCTATTTCTATACCAGCCATATCTTTATATTTTAGTTTTTCTTATCTATATAACTTATACTACCTACGCTATTAATTTATTCCTATGCCTATACAGTATTTCTAAAATTTAAGATTGCACAATGAGCTTTAGTTACCTACATTGCTGTCGCTCTGCTTAAATTGTAATTGGTCCAGATCTTCTTTATTTTTTATTAATATCCTCTTCTGGTCAATTCGCGCTCGGATTTCCCCTCCAAGAATCCACACATTTTCTTTGCCAAGTTTTTGTTTGGCTTGTAAGAAAAGTGCATATTTTCCATGTGTGACGGCCTCTGTTATGGAGATACCAGTTCCTTTTAGTTTTCCACGATTTCGCACTACTGTTCTTTTAATGTCTTCCCTTGTAAAGCTCACTAAGATAGATCTTTTTTCATTCCTTATTGTCCCTGTTCTGAAGCAGGTTTCCATCTCTTCGCTCCTAATATCCAGTTTCATTTTACCTTTCATGACTTCTAGGACTTTCTCACATACTTTTTCATCTCTGGATTCGGTTACTCCATGTATTCTTATCGTCTTCCTCTTCCGGTGCTGTTCCAACTTTTCCAGTTTGCCTTCTATTACTTTATTTTCTTTTTTGAGGTTTTGTACTTCCATAGTTAACTCTTTTACTTGGCTTTGCATTTCCTTTATTTCTAATTTCTCCTTTATATTTTCCACGAATGAATTTAAAAATGCCTTGTCACTAAATAGTTGCTCGATAGTTTGTTTAATTATCACTTGTATATCACTAAGTTGTTCGCGGGTAAACATATTTTCGGCCGATTATTTTAAGGGATTACCAGAAAGGTTTATGACCACTGTTTATTGCAACTGTTTAAAATTTACCTCTACAGAGCGGAGCACGGACACGTCTTACTCAGGCAATGGCATGAACGATACTGCCTTTAGTTCATTTTCAACATGATGGTTGCCCTGGCCACTCCACAGAAATGGTTAATCGGTGGTTGAATTTAAATTTTGGAGAAAATTGGATTGCCAGAATGAACCGATCAAGTGGCCGGCGAGATTCTCAGACCTATCAATATTGGATTTCTTTTTATGGAGTCGCCTCAAGCAGTTGGTTTACGCTGAACTACTTCCTAACGATGTAGCAGTATTGAAGCAGAGAATTACAAATGCCGTAAACTCCATACCGTTAGATCATATTCGAAACAGTTTTAAGGACTTCAGGCGAAGGATCGAAATGTGTGTGGATGTGGGTGGTAGCTACGTCGAATAATAAAAAAATTGTAAACATTGTTTTGTATTGGTCAATAATTAATTTGTTTGTGAACCTGTTATGTTTTTGACATTTATTACTTGTTATAATTTTTAAACCTCATTATCTTCTGTTAGTAATTGTTTCTTGTTTTACAATTAGTTCGATTAACATTATACCTTCTTACATCTCGTATATTCAATTTTTTATTTACCAATAGCCTACTTTTTGAGATGATTAACATTTGCTCCTACACAACTTTAAATATGAATTCAACTCTACGCGTTTCAACGTAATGTATTTAAAATCGTGGGTTTCGCATGAATTTTCTGGGGTTTTCCAACATTTTCCGACTTTTTCAAGCTTAGTTTTCAGTGAAAAGTCTTGCAATATCAAGAGATATAACTTTCATTGCGTTTGGAATTCATAATAACTCAATTATCAGCAGTATTATACCTACCCTATGCTACTTGCACTCCTAGGATCCCGTAAAATCTGGGACTTCAACGTCCCATAACTCGAAAACTAATCATATAATTTTGTTGTACCCATGGAGACTTTTGTTCGGGATGCCGAGAAGAACATTTTCTAAAAGTTTCAGTCAAATCGATGGGTAGTCGTTTTCCATTGCTTTTGTGCTGGGTCCTTTATTGATTTACATAAATTGTTCGAAATGGCTTCCGTCTTCATCAATACACTTTTCGGCACATACGCACTGCGTTCAACACATTTGGTAAATTAGGATCATTGTTTATGGTTTTTATGCACATTAAAATACCACACTAAACTATTAACTAACGTCAATAAAGAAAATAAAAATAAAAACTTGGTCCAAAATCCAGAACAAACACAAAAAGAACGAACAAGTAGAGTCTGTACGTAATCAAGAACTTGAACGGTAAGTCAATAAAATAAATCTTAACTGTAAATACGTGGTCCAAAATTCAAAAGAACAAAGTAACATACAAAACAACGAACGGCTTTCACGTGTGTACTTAACGAAATGTTCACAGAAACTAAAATACCGCACCACTAAAGACCTTACCTTACCTAATTTTAAAAAGCCATAAAAAAGTGTGACTATCAACTCGTGTCCTCCTAGAGGCGCCGACATACACGAATATAAAAGCCTATCCCAACATTCCAGCAATTTTACTGAAAATTTTCGAAATTTTTCTTTATTTTTTTTCTTCTAAAACTATGGGCTTTTGACCCCATGTTATATAAGGTTTTTTTGTTCGTTTAGTCGTTCCCCACCACCAGTTTTTTTTTAATGACATGAAACTGATTACACCCTGTATAGGCTGGAGAGGGTACTATTAAAAATTATTTTATTCAAAAACTATTGCAAAAACGAAAACTCTTTGTTAGATAATACATTGTTCTGTTTGTATTATATATTTTCTGTAGAATTATTCAACTATATTTACTATTTAAAAAAAATAAAAATAAAAAATTCTTATTTTTTTTCATAGTTCACACAGAGGTACAATCACAGAAAAAATATATCGTGTAGCTTAGTATTATCACCAAAAAATGCATTCAAGTAAAATGTGTGCAACACTTACAATTATTTTTTATCTTAATATTAAGAAAGGTACAGTGTAGATAAAAATAAAAGCCAAGAAAATGTTATTTATTATGGTACAAATTATTAATTATTACAATATATATAATCTTTGTCGCTGTCCTCATGAATAACTACGTGAATATTTTCTGATGTAAATATATTAGATAAAACTTCTGCTGGACGTACTATGCGGGAAAGATATCGGGCATGAGACAAGTAATATACGGCTGCGGCTATATGTGAACAACATCCTACCGTTCTTATGCCATTGGGACAGTCGCAACAATATCGGCATATGTTTTGAACTGTCGTTCCATTAGCTATAAAATCAATGTAAATGTGGTAAGTTTCACTGTTGATATGCCTTGATCTTACTTCCAGTTTTAATATGTTGGGCGCAGCTTTTCTATAAATATTAGATGTGTTTTGATTACACTGTTGCATTAAATACACTGTGAGCTACAATTTAAAAAAAATAATGGATTTATAGCTTGTCTTCTGTGGGAGAAACAATTAACTATGCTGATCAAACCTCATCACAATTATTTTTGGAAAATAGCATAAATACTTTTAGAAATTGATCGCATGTAACCTCATTCGGGGTGATTAAACATGTATAATATGTAATTGCAGTTGAAAACTGACCTCTCTTTGCCCATTCAAGAAAATGGAAACACGTTCAATATAGTATTGAATAGAAACATTATTACTCATAGAAACTGATCTCATATTTAAACGTTTTAACTAGTAATCTTCAATTGCAAATAAAAATGTTCTAATCTAATGCAGCTCGCTTCTTAAAAAAACACTTGCGATTTAACCACGGAGAGCCGCACGGATTATATTTGATACTGTTCTCATAAATTCTCATTGACGTGGTATAAGTAAATGTTTGGATTTACAAATGGGTACTGTTTAATGTATTTGGTTGCCTTATTCTGATATAATTTTCATATTTAAATTAGATCCGAATCCATACTGATAAAGACTTGTATAATTTACTATAGGAACAACAAATAGATACTCGTAGAAACTGCTCTGATCAATCCTCTTGAAGGAATATTAAATGTGTACCTGGAATTTCTGACAATATCGTAACAAGTAGTGAACAACTTGTTACTGATTAAACCTCATCACAATTATTTTCGGAAAACAGCATAAATGCTTTTAGAAATTCATCGCATATAACCCCATTCGAAGTGATTAAACAGGTATTTTTAATTGCAGTTGAAAACCGGCCTTTCTTTTTACCCATTCAAGAAAATGAAAACACGTTTAATATATTATTGAAAAAAACATTAATACTCACACAAACTGATTAATTACATTAGATACTGTTCTAATAAATTCTCATTGATATGGTATAAGTAAATGTTTGGATTTACGAATGAATACGTCTCGACTCTATTCTGGTATAAACTGATAACAATTTCAGCAGCAACTTTATCCAACTCTTATAGAAACTTATTGACCGTATAGGTTCTCGTACATACTTATTAATTTTTGATAAATATGGATTGATGAGATTTTTTTGACAGGGTAATAACGAAAGTTTTCGGAAAATATTACTTGTGGCTAATTATAATCTTTAAACAAATCCCTTTGCGAAATATCTTCGTATCATCATGTTTCAGATTATGTAGATTACAAAAATTAACGTTTTTCAGTTACGTTTGTCTGTATGTCTGTCATGTGTCTGTCTTTTGAGGTCATATTTAAAAACCTATTTGATAGATAAAAATAATGTTTGCCAGGTAGTTCACGCTATTTCCAAGAAAGAGACCTGGTTTTGTATTGGAAAACAAATTGAAACTTCTTTTCGTTTTGAAGCTAATTCTCGTCGAAGTTCTGCATCTGCTCATTTTATGTCTCGATCATTACACAAAATTTCACTACAGACAATCGAAAGAACGAATATGTATCTTTCGTTGTTCACCGTGGGTCACAATTTAAAAAAAAATGAGTATTCAATACTGAAAATACATTTACAAAAAAAACTTCTATGTTAAGACACATGCGCTCTATTGCAAATTACTGTTCAATGCGAATTATAATGAAAATGTGAACATTTCTAATTAGAAGGATACCCTTAATCTCTAATTTACACATTTTTTTATGCATCAATGTTAATTTTTCATCATTTCAGACCATTTTGTAATCACAATTTTGTAAACTATAGAATTCACAAAAATTACAAAAAAAAATGAAAATAACTCATCATTTTCTGTCCAGAACAGTGTTGCACATTTTTACCGAACATGATATCGAAAAGTGACATATAAAATCTCAAAACCAAATGGACTTATTACATTATATTAACGAGGATGTTCCAAGATGCAGATAATTTAATGGAGCTGGCTCTAAAATTTTGGGTGTATTAAGAGTTATTTAAAAAAAAAAACGATTTTTTCGAGGTTGACGTCATTTTATTTTACGTTGTAACCACGGTTGAGAACCTTGAGAATTTTTTTAACACTTTTTACCACCAAAAACCTACTTCTGTACAAAATTTCACAAGGATTATTGAATCTTAGCTTTTACCGTTATTTTTTCTCTGGGGACTGGATTATTTGATGCTATCGACCGACTTGCAAATGTGATCTATCTATATATGATCTATATATATCTATATATGATAAAAATTCAATCCTGTATGAAACAGAATATAGAATATGCCTCCATTATGATTGTTCTTATTTTTTTTATTCTTGTTTCAGCTTCGTATTCCCCTAAACGTCAACTTCAGGGTTAAACAAAAAGATTTAGTGGCCAATCTAACGAAGAAGCACTTCACCTGCGGAATCAAAGGTCAGCCACCCATAATAGATGATGATTTTCCGCATGAAATTAAAGTAGAAGAATCCACTTGGGTGATTGAGGATGGAAAATCACTGTTATTCAATCTAGAAAAGGTAGGTACTTTAAGTTTAAGGTAATTGTTGTTATTTAATATGTCGGTACAAATACTGAATTACTCGTATTAACTAAATATTACTATATACAGGGTGTTCCTTAATGACGTGCCAATATTTCAGGGTGTGATTTCTTAGGTCATTTTATGAAGAAAAGTTCATATGAACGAACATATATCTGCTACAGCTTAAATTTTTTGCTACAGAGTGATTTTTTTTAATCGGAATACTTTAATATCTCTATAGTTCTTTACATATTATTTTCAATTTTGGTATAGGATATAAAACCACATATTTTAGTTAGAAAATTTATTGTATCGCTCCACCAGTGGCGCCCCTGCAAACATGCCCTCTGATATTTTGTACCAAAAAAGTGGTACGCCACTGACATTTTTTCATGTGGATATTTTTCTGATTAGCCTGGTCAATTCTGTATGAAAACGATCTCCTGCGTTTTTCTCGTCAGGCGCACAGTTCTTGATTAAAACAATTAAATTCAAATTGAAGCTAATTACACAGGTCTTCGAATAAAGGAATCATGAATGTTGTTGGGCAGCTGAGGATCATTTCCGAAATAATTTTTCGCGCTGAATCCGAATCTGGCCTCAGAATTGGTCCATCACGTCAGGATTTTGAAATATTTGAGGTTAAGTACTTAAAAAATAACTTTTTTAGCAACTTTTGAAGTTATGTATAGAACTCAAAAAAATTTTCAGCTTATTTTTAATAAATACGTCATTTAGTGCCATCCTTCCTCTTTAAAATAAGCTTTTGAATGGTCATCTACGATGTTTCATCGCAAAGTTATAGTCATTTTAAGGTGACATGAATTTGAAACCATGATCCTCTACATCTTAACAAGCTAACCAAACTTTTGTTTAAGATTGTTGGGTTATCCTTCTGCTGTGTTAAGTCTTGATTTATTTAGAGTCGTTTGGTTTCAAATTCATGTCATCTTAAAATGGCTATAACTTTGCGAGGAAACATCGTAGACGATCATTCGAAAGCTTAATTTAAAGAGAAAGGATGGTACTAAATGATGTATTTATTAGAAATAAGCTGAAAAATTTTTTGAATTTTATACGTAACTTCAAAAAAGGGCCTATAAGATTATTATCAATAATTCCTACCCATACATTAACCGAAAATTGCTCTTGGAAATGGGTTTCAGTTATGGCATAGGTTTTCGTCCACCCGCACATATAGACGGAGAGCCGGCTGTCGAATATCCTATGAATAAGATACATGAAAAACTTTTTGTGAGTGATTAGTGCTACCACAGTTCTAAAGGGAGCCACCTTTTATACGAGCTAATTTTGCTCGCGTCATGGATTTTTGACCTCACTTCCGATTACGATTCTTAATGTTTTCTTAAGTCATCAATAGTCCCACCGGACCGCAAGACATGTACCCCCCCGTTTTCGAGGGCACGCAACACGATGGTGACAATATTTTCCGACCTAGCTACCCCCAAATCGAAAAAAAAAACCCTTTTTCCAATTTTCCGGTGCTACGCTTGCGAGGGCTTGCCAGATCTGGTTTTTCTTGGTCAGATTGAATAAAATAAGTAAATATTGACCACAGGTGACCTAAGCCAATCCCGGGGGTTGAAACTACCCTCACCCCCAATAACTAAATGCTATCAAAACAGCAAAAATCAGCTGGAAAACGGTATACCCCCATTTTCGAGGGCGAGGAATACGGTAGTGATAATATCTCCCGACCTACCCTTCACCCACTACCCCTAAACCTGAATACCACCCCCTTTCTGATTTTCCGGTGCTAGGCTTGCAAGGGCCTGTCGTATCGTTTTTTCTTTTGGTTATTTAGAATAAAATAGTTAAATATTTATCACAGGTGACCTAACCAACTCCCTGGGGTTGAAATTACCCTCACCCCCTCCGATTAAAAAACTTATATCTAGATACATAATGGCTATCTTTTCTTCATATACCTTATTTGCTCCTAACATAGTCACATTATATGTCCATTAAAATGGATAGATGAACATCACATCCCATAGACAACAGTGGCGGATATGTGTAGAAGGGAAAATGTACAATATTGTACATATTTTATGTAATAATTGTTGGTTAACCTCTATGAACATAACCGCGGATTTAAAAAATATAATAGGTAGAGATGTTTTATTCAAGGGAAATATGTATCGAAAGGATATTATTTATAATATTATTATTACAACTGTAAACTGAACGCCATCATGTTACGACTATGACTATGACTTATGAAACGACCGATTTTCTTCTTTTCTGAACTGCCTTCTGCAAACGGCACAGCATTTCAACATGTAGCATTAAATTTTCTGTGTAAATATGAATAGAGAAAATTACTTAGGTATTAATCAAATCACAACTTAAAATAAAATTACTTTTTCATCACTTTTTGGTCGGAGAACACGAAAAACATTTATTGACGTTAATGGCGGACACTGTCAAACTGAGATTATGATAATCAAACTGAAACGGTCGTGTAGAAAACAGCCGCGAATAAGCCGAATGGGCCAATCAGAAACTTATGGGAGGAAGTGCCTTAGATTGTGAGTCTTTCAGCAACAAATAAATCAATGCAATTATGTATGTAGATATAAGTTCTTTAATCGGAGCTAAGATTTCCCGACCTACCCTTCACCCACTACCTCTAAATCGAAAAAAAAAACCATCCCCTTTTGCGATATTGGTTCTTGTACACACACTAAATCACAATTCAATTTTTTTTTCACCCCTGTGGTCAATATTAATTTATTTTAGGGGGTCGGTAGCTCAGTGGGTTGGCGCGTCTAGTTTGCACTCTGAGCGTACCTAGCGCAGTGGGTTCGAGCCCCACACAGCGAAAAAATTTTTCATTGGAAATTTTCCCCAAGAAGTGGTTCGGATTCCACTATAAACTGTAGGGCCCCGTGTCCTTTACTCAGACAAATCTAGATCTACTAGACTTAAGAGGGTCATTGAGGTGACATGGAAGGCGGTTAAAACACATTTTTAAACACATTTTATTCAAATTGACCAAAAAAAAACTCGAACCGACAAGCCCTCGCAAGCGTAGCACCGAAAAATCGGAAAAGGTTTTTTCGATTCAGGGGTAGCAGTTGGATTCTAGGTCGAAAGATATTGTCACCATCGTATTCCCCGCCTTCGAAAATGGGGGTATTCTGCTTTCCAGCTGATTTTCATTGTTTTCGTGGCATTTAGTTATTGGGGATGAGGGTAGATTCAACCCCCGGGGGTGGGTTAGGTCACTTGTCGTAAATATTTAACTATTTTATTCTAACTGACCAAAAAAAAAAAACAATACGATAGGCGCTCGCAAGCCTAGCACCGGAAAATTTGAAAAGGGGGTGGTATTCAGGTTTAGGGGTAGTAGGTTGGGAAATATTATCACCATCGTATTCCTCGCCCTCGAAAATGGGAGTAAACCATTTTCCAGCTGATTTTCGCTGTTTTCGTGGCATTTAGTTATTGGGGGTGGGGGTAGTTTCAACCCCCGGGGGTGGGTTAGGTCACCTGTGGTCAATATTTACTTATTTTATTCAATCTGACCAAGAAAAACCAGATCTGGTTAGCGTAGCACCGAAAAATTGGAAACGGGGGTGGTTTTTTCGATTTAGGGTAGCGGTTGGACGCTAGGTCGGAAAATATTGTCGCCATTGTGTTCCGCGTCCTCGAAAACGGGGGGGGGGGTACATGTTTTACGGTCCGGTGGGGAAAAAGCTTTACCCCAAGGGACTATTGATGACTTAAGAAAACGTTAAAAATCGTAACCGGAAATGAGGTCAAAAATCCATGACGCGGGCAAAATTAACTCGTATAAAAGGTGGCTTCCTTTAGGTCTGTGGTAGTACTAATCACTCACAAAAAGTTTTTCATGTATCTTATTCATAGGATATTCGACGGCCGGCTCTCCGGCTAATAATTATTATGGAAATTTTGAATAGCGTTCCTAGAAAAAATTGCTTTGTCTGTGAACATAATTTGTGACTCAAACTGTGAATTTAGTGTAACATTCTGATAAAGGTACCACTAACAGAAATTCACATGCTGTAGAAGATCCCTGTCAAGTATTGCCTGTACTCTTAGAATATGGTACGGAAACAACAAAAAATCAGCCAAAATTCGCCCAACAATTTGATGACAAATATACAGAGCTCTAGCAATCTTCCTCGTACTCGTCTCGGGATGCTCGTCGATTTCCTGCAGCACCGCACAGTGTGAAATTTTCGCAATCTAGGCGGACAAAATACCAGTTTGGCAAGTGTATGACATCTTAGTTCTTGAAAGTAAAATGATCAAACTTCATAAGCATATATATATTTATTTATCAGCAACATTCAAAACATCCCAACAAGTGTCGTAAACTGTCGTGTTTCCTTGTTCACGTTATAGCAAGCACGGATAAACTGAATTGACACGCGATACGCTTCAACTTCTTAGTTGAGTACAAGTGTTCCTGCTGCTTAAATGTATTTTAGTGACAATATTATTTTAATGGTATTTGAAGGTAAATGGTCATATATATATATATATATATATATATATATATATATATATATATTTCTTTGAAAAATTATTCTATGAGATTAAAAAAGAAGATAAAAATTTGAGCTTGAGATAACATGGAAAAATTATATTTTATAAATAAATAACTAAACTTTTAATTCATACCTCCGCAGACTACCCTCAACTTCTTATATTAAAAAAAAAAGGTTATTTCGTGTACTTCTAATATCAGAAAGAAAAAGTTGCGCAAGTTTGCGCTCTCACTAGTTTTTCTTAATTTCAGAATGAATGTCGAAAGGTCAATTTTTGAAATGGGGGTCTTTAATCTCAGGCAAAGCAGGTCAGATGCCACAGTGTCTTATATTTTACAAAAGTTAGGTAACCACTCATTCCCAAATAGTATTCTGAGCAGCATTCGTAAGTCAGTGTACCTTAATTGTAGCAAGAAAGGGCAAATATGGGTTGTCGGATAGACATCAGGAGCAATTTTTAACACATAATAGTTCTTGGCTTGATGGTAGTTTGTTGCTGCCTGACATTGCTTCCTTGCCCTTTTTTATTAATGTACCCTGCATTTCTGGGGAACTAGAGAGTTCTTTAACTATCAACGCTTATTCACTAGTTCTTCGTGAGAAGGAGAATTAACGATATGAAGAATTTTACGTTTCTTACTTTTGTACCTAGACTCTTCTGATGATTTTCCTTTGAAGTAGAGGGTATAACTTGGTAAACAATGTCAGGCAGCAACAAACTACCATCCAGCCAAGAACCATTATGTTTTAAAAATCGCTCCTGATGTCTATCTGACTTAGCCCATCTTTGCCCTATCTTGCTGCAAACAAGGTCCACTATAATAGGCCAGTGGAATTAGCAAATATGCATATTGTAATTCGTTTCAGGATGCCACGTGGATTAAACGATAGTTTTATTGAACATGACCCTGAATTTGGTCCACTTTTTGACCGCCGGAACATTGTTTATTTAACGATTTATTGTTGAAAAATTCCAAAAAATCGACTTTTTTTTAAGATAACTCAAAGAACTTTGACGATAGGTTTTTCAATTTATAGATACTGTTAGAACTTTGAAAAACCGTTAATTTGGGTGTTTCGTTTAAAACGCTTGAAAATTTGTTTAAATAATTGCAAAAAACCACGAAAATTTTCGCAGTTTGCAAATATTTTTCATTCTTTAACAAAAGCACCTTAGTGCTTGAAACTTTGACAAAATATGTCTTTTATCACTTCAAAGTTACCTCTAAAATTTCATCAAAAAATTTTAATTAGTTTAAGAGATATTCAATTTGTTTATTAAAAACATGAATAATGTAAAATGCAAATTCACCCAGTTCCCTGATCTGGACATCATTTTTTTTGTTGAGACTTAAACTTTATGTTTTCATTAATGGTAAATCAAATTTGAATTTTTTTCAACTTCAAAATGGCGTTTGAAAAAGTGTCTTTTCAACTTCAAAATGGCGTTTGAAAAAGTGTCACATTTTGAGGTTAGGTTTTTTGCTAATAACTTTTAAACAAATGAATATTTTGCAATACCGTTCTGATATCTTTGTTGCTGGGGTTTTTTCACACATTTTCAAAAAAAAATGACTGTAGCCTTACTAGAAGCCGAGATGATTTTTTATTTTAATAAATTCGTAATTTGTGTATTAATAAACATTAACAGCTGAAACTTGGTCAACAACTAGTTTAATAGTCTATCTTTGTAATAGAGCTGAACAGGAGTGAGAAGCATGAGTCATATCTGTAACACGTTCATAAAATGATCAAGACGAGTTCAAATCCGTCAACCAAAAATTTACCGTTTCTCCGATTTTGACTTTTTTTTTAAATTTGGGGTAGCGTGATGAAATAATAATATCTGTCATGTCGTTTTTTCCTAATTAAGCAATAATTTGTTATAAACAATTATTTTTTGTTAAAAATTTTTTTACGAATTTATTAAAAAAAAAGTCATCTCGGCTTCTAATAAGGCTACAGAGTCATTTTTTTTTTTTGAAAATGTGAAAAGACCCCAGCAACAAAGATATGAGAACGATATTGCAAAATCTTCATTTGTTTAAAAGTTATTAGCAAAAAACCTATCCTCAAAATGTGACACTTTTTCAAACGCCATTTTGAAGTTGAAAATAATGCTAATTTGATTTGCCATTAATGAAAACATAAAGTTTAAGTCTCAACAAAAAAATGGATGTCCAGATCAACCCTCTACGACAACGGGAACTGGGTGAATTTGCATTTTACATTATTTATGTTTTTAGTAAACAAATTGAATATTTCCTAAACTAATTAAAATTTTTTGATCAAATTTTAGGGATAACTTTGGGGTACTAAAAGACATATTTTGTCAAAGTTTCAAGCACTATGGTGCTTTTGTTAAAGAATGAAAAATATTTGCAAATTGCTAAAATTTTCGCGGTTTTTTGCAATTATTTAAACAAATTTTCAAGCGTTTCAAACGAAACATCTCTCAAATTAACCGTTTTTCAAAGTTCTAACAGTATCTACAGATTGAAAAACCTATCGTCAAAGGTCTTTCAGTTATCTTTAAAAAAGTCGATTTTTTTGAATTTTTCAACAATAAATCGTTAAATAAACAATATTCCGGCGGTCTAAAAGTGGACCAAATTCAGGGTCATGTTCGTAATCAATAAAACTATCGTTTAATCCACGTGGCATCCTGAAACGAATTACAATAAATTTCAATCTTTTTTTTACTAATTCTACTGGACTTTTACGAATGCTGCTCAGAATACTATTTGGGAATGAGTGGTTACCTAACTTTTGTAAAATATAAGACATTATGGCATCTGACTTTGCTTTGCCTAGGTTTGGAGACCCATATTTCAAAAATTGAACTTCGAGAAATTTCGACACTCATTCTGAAATAAGAAAAAAACTAATGACAACAAGTACACGAACTAACCTTTTTTTTTTTAATATAAGAAGTTGAGGGTAGTCTGCGGAGGTATGAATTAAAAGTTTAGTTATTTATTTATAAAATACAACGTGATCTACCATGACATGCGGAAAATTTAACAGTAGGTTGTCCCCACCGAAAGGAGTTAAAAAAATTAAAAATAAAAAAAAAATGACCAAAAAAATAACCTTATTTTTTTGTAGAAATGCGCCGCCAATGACTTTAACTAATCTAACGTAACGCGCTACAACCATATCACTTTATCAGACTTGGGATTGACACTACTGACAGCAAAGCTGGATAAGATAGAAGTAACTTTTTGGTTTTAATCAAATCACACTACAAAAATAGCGAAATAAATCGAAATAAATCGAAGAAATTGACCCCATGCTGAAACGACAAGCAGATATACGAGATATTTAGTTAAACCGGTCAACACGGCTTGGCAGTGTCCCTATTGTTCGACCGAAAACGAAAAACGCGGCTCTCGAGGGGTCTACACACGATGCAGCGGCAGGGAGCCAGCCTTGTCGGCATGCTTTGAACTCATTCGTAAAAGTGAATTCCAATTATCTTCAAAGCGTACCGACAATGTTGGCTTCCTGCCGCTGGATCGTGTCTAGATCCCCTTTTTTTTATCTCGTTGCGCCGGCCGGCTTCACTTTTTATGCGAATTAAGGAAATGTAAACAACTCGAATACGTTTTTTCACAAGTAAGTTCGTCGACCTATTCAGGAGTAGGTCAGGACTTACTCAACATCAGTAGTGTATCTTCGCAAATTTACTAATAATTTAATATACTAAATTACCTCAAAATCCTCTAAAATTTTGCAGGGGCTTTCCCACATTGAAAACTAGTACACAATTTTATTATCCGCATTTCTTGGTAGATCACGCTGTATAATTTTTCCATGTTATATCAAGCTCAAACTTTTATCTTCTTTTTTAATCTCATAGAATAATTTTTCAAAAAAAAAGAAATTATATGGCCACTTACCTTCAAATACCGTTAAAATAACATTGTCACTAAAACGAACAGCAGGAACACTTGTACTCAACTAAGAAGTTGAAGCGTGTTAATTCAGTTTATCTCTATTTGCTAACATGAACAAGAAAACACGACAGTTTACGACACTTGTTTGGATGTTTTGAATGTTGCTGATAAAGAAAATATATATGTAATCCAGTCAATGAGTGCTCAAAAGAGGTATCGATTTTCAATAACGTATATCTCGAAAACCGTTGAAAATTCGGCAAATATGTATGGAAACAATTTTATAGGAAATTTAATTAGCTTTCATTTTTATTTAAAACATATTTTTCTAGAGTCTACCGTTTCCGAGATATAATCTAAAAACCCAAAAATGGGTCCTTTCCCCCCTCCTCCCAACGTAAGCTCACCTTCCAGGGGCGGGGACTTTTAGTATGTTTACCTACTAACTACTCCAAACAAAGTTCTGAAGTTAAAAAGTCTCGTATATTCCATGCATTCTACAATATATTCATTGACTGGACTAATGTGGTTATGAAGTTTGATCATTTTTGATCAAAATGGTATTTTGTCCGCCTAGATTACGAAAATTCCACACTGCACCGCTTCCCCAATTCGAAGTTTTCTACCTTCCGAAGTACCTTTTTGGAAACTATCACAAAGACGGCTATGAATAGTCGAAAAGAATCGGCTATCAGACAAGGCACGATTAGGATATCATTCCTGATATGTACTTCCGGCTTATGTTGCATTACCATCTGCAAGACCATATTACGCAATGCATTGTCGCCATTTCCGCATTCTTATAATTCACCATATTTACTGAGATATTCGAATAAAAACAGCGAAATAATAAAATAAATTCAATGAAACACTAAAAATCGAAGAAATAATACGATGAGATGGTTTTGAACACCAACAACTTACTGTAACGTGTTTCCACCCTTAGGAAACCACCCTCGCAAATTCCGTGGGTTCCAAAAATTATAACAAGAGATGTCCACTAACACACTTTATTAAATATTTACTGGATACTTCACAATACTATTATTAATTTAAATACACTTTACTGACTAAAATCACAATGTTTATTACTTTGTTTATCTTTGAACTCTTAACCTCACTTTCTATACTTTCTGAACTTTCTGAACTTCTGAACTGAACTCGGTCGGTCTTTTATACCTAAAAATGACAGATCTCGATTGTTCTGTGATGACGCCACCATTCTCAAGATAATTCCAGATGTCACTTTGGAATCTTCTGGTAGGTTCTTTTTCGAGTAGGTGCAAATACATCATTCTAGGGGTTGTAACATATTACACTGCCCCCTCCTTAAGCCTGAACGTCCCGGTCAGGTGATTCAGCCTCTTTCACATACTTCGCCAGTCTATCCAAGTGTACGATCTTCATCTTGGACTTTTTGTTTCGTTGAATACGATAGACGACATCATTAATTCGGGTAATAACAGTATACGGTCCATCCCAAGGAGGTTGAAATTTCGGGGATCTCCATTCCTTCCGCTGTGGGTTGTACAGCCAAACCAGATCCCCCACCTTGAATCCCCCTGTACTGGCATTCTGATCATAACGAGCCTTCAAGCGGTTACTAGTTCTGTTCATCTGCTCTCGATCATTCTTTGGCTGTTCTCGACTTCCATTTCTGTAGTTGCTCATGGAAAATGGTTCCCCACGGGCAGCACAATTCTTACACTTGCGACACCAGGCCTCCACATCCTGGCGACTATTAACCCAATAGAATTGTTCCCGTGCTCTACTCAATGTCTTGTTTATGCCGAAGTGTCTGCTGGACGTTTTATTATGTGCTTCCTGAAGTACTTCTGGTACACGACACCTGGGAATCACTAGACGCATGGCAACCTGCTTCCCATCTGGGCTTTCCCATGCTCTCCTCAAAAGCCCATCTACGACCGTAAGTGAATCCCATTGTGACCATAAAGCCTTCAGCCCCACTTCTTTGTTGGAAACATCCTTCCATGCTGGACGCGTTCCCTCTTCTTTTGCTCGCAACATAGGTCCGATTTCTACATCGCGCAATTGCTCTTGCCTCAGAGTTTTCTTTGACCAACTCTCTGGAAGATCGACCTTGACAGTGTTGACTTTAACCATGTTCGGCAATTTTCTCACCTGAGGGTAGCGCTTGCAATCTTCCTTGTCTGGTTTTCTGGATAATGCAGGAGTTTTGACTGCCTGCGTTGTCAACAGCCTGGTTTTCTCGCATTGGTCGTTCACTTTTGACAGAATAAATTGTTCGTTCCCAATCCTTAACATTCGCTTTCCTACGTCAACAATAAATCCATACTGTTCCATAATATCCAGTCCCAAAATGAAGTCATCCGTAATGTCAGCCACGATGACCCTGTGGTCGAACCTCAAATGCCCAATCTGCAAACCCAGGTCTATTTCTCCATGAACCGTAGCCCTGTCCCCCGTAGCTGTCCGGACGATCACTTCTTCATTTTGCCTCTTGGTAATCTTTATGCCCGATATAAATCCTGGCCGTACTATTGATGACGTAGTACCTGTGTCGATGGTAAACAAACATTTTCTTCCGTTCACATATCCATGCAACAACAGTCTGCTTGCGATTCTTCGAAGCTGGGAAATCTTAATTTCTCTGGGGGCACTGCATTCCCTAGCCAGAACAACCCCCCTGGTACTGTTTTCCTGCTCCTCTTCAAGATTCACAGCATTTACTCGACTCTCCGAATTCTGCTGTCGACAGTCTCGCTTCATGTGTCCTACCTTGCCGCAGTTGTAACATTTAATACCACCACTCGGCTTTCCTTTGTTTTTCTGTTTTTCCTGCTTTCCAAGGTCATCTAATTTATCCAATAGTTTGGTAAACATTTTCTGCATCTCAGTCAACATAAGGTTCTGGTTCATTTCTGGTTGCGATTCTTCGAGAGTCACAGCTCGCACTCTCGACCTTGGAGTATCTCTGTAGGCGGCTTCTACTTCAAGTGCACGCACCAAAGCTTCGCTACTACTTTGGTGTCTCGTTAGCCTCAAAACTCGCCTGACCTCTTCGTCCCTTATGCCATCTAAAAAGGCCCCCACGGCTAATTGCTCCTGAAATTCTCTAGGTGCACTCGGATACGCCAGGTGTGCCAGTCTCTCTATCGCAGCTTTGAATTCCTGTAAACTCTCTCCAGCCTTTTGTGTTCGTGATTTTAGCTGGGCTTGGTATACTTGGGCGAGATGTTGGTCGCCATATCTCAAGTCCAATGCAGCTTCCAAGACTTTGAAGTCCCTTTGTTTATCCACTGGGATAGTCTGAAGCAACTCTGAGGCCTGGCCCCTTAACGCCAGAACTAATGCCATGGCCTTTTCCTCGTTATCCCAGTTGTTCGCACATGCTGCTGCCTCAAACTGCCTCTTGTACGTCGTCCAGGAACTTTGGCCGTCAAAAGAAGGAGGTTTTAGTCGCTGACCTGATGATACCACCTGCTGGCTTCCTCTATCTCTCAACTGTCGTTTAAGCCGGTCTATTTCTCCCTTGACTTCTTCTTCGAACTCACTCATCTTTTCTTCAAACTGATTTACTTTTCCTTTTACTTGACCGACTTCGGTCTTGACTTCACCTACTTTATCTTCGACCTTATCTACTTTTTCTTCTACCTTGCTTATCTCTTCTTTGACTTCACTTTTGACAGAAATGATTGCGTCCTGTTGTATTTTTATTTGATCGCTCAGGATTTTCCTTAATTCCTCCTGGCGTCTTTCTTCCAAGTCTTCCATTATTTTTCTGAGTGCGTCTTTTTCCTCTTGACGTTGTCTTTCTTGCTCTTCTTTCTCCTCTTGCTGTCGTATCTTCAGGTCCTCCATCATTTCTCTCAATTCGGCTTTTTCTTCTTGGCGTCTTGTTTCTTCATCCTCTTTTTCTTTCTGACGTCTTCTTTCTTCATCCTCTTTTTCTTTCTGACGTCTTGTTTCCTGATCTTCCATAATTTTCTTTAATTCGTCCCTTTCTTCTTGACGCCGTTTTTCTTCCTCCTGGCGTTTTCTTTCTTGCTCTTCTTTATCTACTTGACGTCGCTTTTCTTGTTCTTCTTTCTCCTCTTGACGTTTTTTCTCCTGTTCTTCTTTGTCTTCCTGCCGTTGCTGCGCCATCATTTTTTGGAATTGTTCGAATAAGTCCTGTATTTGTTTATCGGATGCCATACTTCTTGTTGTTACGGGCATACGATGAAATTAAAATAAAATAAATTTAACTGTCACGTCAATATAGGTAATGGAACTTTCTAGACAAATCTCGAAATAGCACGAAAAAGTCTTATCCAGAGTCTTTTGTCACTATCCAGTTCAGAGAATTTAATAATCTCCACTAATGTCCAAATAGAAAAGTTCTAGAAATTTTCACGCACTAAATGAGTCTTTTTCAGTGTCTCTATCACTTCTCAGTTCAAAGGATTTAATTATCACACTAATGTCCTAATAAAATGTTCTACAATGTCTCAAAAATGCACTCAACACTATTTTCCTGTTCGAAAATAACCCTCGAACAAATGTCCAGTAAATGAGTCCTCCGTGTTAGCACTAAACCTCGAGAATACTTCTCGAACACTCCAGCACAACTTCAAAGCTCCTCTTGTCATAAAATTCCGCTTTCTGACACCAATTGTAACGTGTTTCCACCCTTAGGAAACCACCCTCGCAAATTCCGTGGGTTCCAAAAATTATAACAAGAGATGTCCACTAACACACTTTATTAAATATTTACTGGATACTTCACAATACTATTATTAATTTAAATACACTTTACTGACTAAAATCACAATGTTTATTACTTTGTTTATCTTTGAACTCTTAACCTCACTTTCTATACTTTCTGAACTTTCTGAACTTCTGAACGCCAATATTCTTGGCTAAAGATGTCGGTCTCGGATGACTGGGGCCGGGCAGGACTATTGCCCTTTACCCCAATACATCGCTGTAGACCGGGGACCAGCCTCGTGCAGGGCGGGCGAGCTTACTTTACGTCGGCCCCACTCACAAATGTGAGCGGTGCAGACGATTTCGGCCCACCTCCCTGGGTCCTGGCTCGTTGGACCTTGCTGGCTAAGGCCTCTTCTGGCGTTCTTCTGTCTTCGTCTTCTTTTCTTCGCCAGCTTGTTTGCCCCCCGGGGGGTAGTCATCGGTCTGTTGGGTGTTTTGGGTTTGTGGCGGGAGTGACTGCCGGTACACAAGATGCCAAGAGGCATCCTGTCATCCGGATCATCGGTAGGGTAAGGATGAGCTGTGTAGCTCGAGGAAGGGCAGACCTAACTGCTTTGGTAGCATTTTTGGTCTGCCCGGAGCTAGGGGGACTACGGGTACTGGACGGTTGTTTGTCCGGTACCCGCAGGGTCTTGGGTGGGTGGTTGGGTATCGTCATGTCTCTTCCGTGGGGGTGGATCGTCGGTTGGTGGTATGCTTCTCATACTCACCCGTTATCCAGGAGCTGCACCTTCGGCCGCTTGTGCCTCGGAGCATCTGCTGGGTCATAGTCAGTTGCCTCCCTGACTAGTGGGTTCCCATGCTCCTCGGCAAGGGCGTACATCTTTCTGGCTCTCTGCTTGATGATCTCAGTGACCGGGGTGTATTCCAGGTCCCTGTAGATGTCCTCGTTGCGGATGAACCAGGGTGCATCGACTGCCGTTCTGAGGGCGACGTTCTCCACTCTCTGGATCTGATGGAGGTAGCTCTTTGCTTGGTAGCCCCAAGCTACCGAAGCATACGTCAGCTGAGGCCGGATGAGGGACCTGATAAGCGTGAGCTTGTTCCTCAGGTTGAGTCTGCTCTGTCTACCCGTCATCGGGTAGATTAGGGCTCTCGTCCTCCTGGCCTTCTTGACGATGGCCTCCGTGTTCAGTCTCCATGTTAGGCCTTTGTCCATGACCACGCCAAGGTAGTTGACGGAGTCGTGCCATTGGATGTCCTCTCCAAACATGGAAACGTGACCTGTGGGGTTTTGTTTTCTTACCTTCTTGAAGAGTACCGCCTTGCTCTTCTCGGCGTTGACGGCTACCTTCCATCTGTTGCACCAGTCCTCTAGGAGGGTGGCCGCCTCCTGGAGGTTTCTGGTGGCTAGCCTGGCACTCCAGGATCTGGCAGTCAGGGCTGTGTCATCGGCGTAGAGGGCCATGGAGGTCCTCTCCGTCCGGGGTAGATCGGATGTGAAGATGGAGAACAAGTGAGGGGACAGCACTGAGCCTTGGGGGACTCCTGCCTCCATTGTTCTGTACGTGGACATCTTGTCCACGATCTTCACCCTCATCTGTCTCCTGTGGAGGTACGATCTCACTAGCTTGACGAGTGCAATGGGGTAACCCATACTCATCATTTTGGCTAGGAGACCGTCGTGCCAGACCCTGTCGAAGGCTTTGGCAACGTCCAGGAACAGCGCTGCCGTGACCTGTCTTTGGTTGAACCCCTTCGTGACCTCCTCGGTGAGGCGGAGCACTTGGAGTTCGGTGGAGTGCCCTGTCCTGAAGGCGAACTGCTCATCTGGGAGGACTTCCAGCTCTTCTGTCTTCTCGGCTATCCTCTTGAGTATAACTCGTTCGGCTACCTTACTCATCGCTGGGAGTAGACTGATGGGCCTGTAAGAGGAGGGAAACGTTAGGTTCTTACCTGGCTTTGGGATGACTATGACGTCGGCCTTTTTCCACCTGGATGGGAAGTGTCTCAACCTCAACATTGCGTTGATGATGTTGACCATCGCCGCTACTCCTTTCCGGGGCAGCTTCTTGAGGGCGATGTTCCCAATGCCATCACATCCTGGAGCTTTCCTGGGTTTTAGGCTCCTTAGGATCTCCTTGACCTCCTCTGGGGTGGTCGGGGGGATGTGGTCTTCATCTGGCAGACGGTTCATCCTACGTACCCTGCGTCTCACGTCGTCCTCCCAGTCCTCGTCCTCATCATCGAGTTGGTTTTCCCTACACTGCAGTTCCAAGCTGTCGGCAAATGCCTCGGCTTTTTCCTGGCGAGTGTAGACAACACCATTCTCTCCGTGGATCGGGGGCATGGGAGTCCGACGGTTCCGCAGGGCCCGTTGGGTGGTCCAGATGCTCCTGTCCTGTGTGTCCAGGGATTCCAGGTGGCGTTGCCACCCTTCTTGTCGGTGTTCCTGAAGGGCGGCCTTGACTCTCCGGTGTTGTAATGTCTCCTGTCCTCCGGGAGTCGGGTTCTCTGGGCCCGTCTCTTGGCACTTCGTCTGTCCCTTATCAGCTGCCTGGTTTCCTCTGGGAGGTTTGCCAGGGGAGCTGGTGCTCGCCTCGTTTCCGTCTCGGTGGTACTTACCCTTAGTGCCGCCTGGATCTGGTCCTCCAGGGAGGCGATGGCCCTCTCCACGTCTGCCTCGGTCTCGAGTCTGGGAATGTGTGCGATGTTCCTCTGCAGTTCTGCACGGAACACTTCCCAGTCCGTCCTCCTTTTGACGAAAGTTGTCGTGTTCTC
Organism: Rutpela maculata; assembly: GCA_936432065.2. Lineage (NCBI taxonomy): Eukaryota > Metazoa > Arthropoda > Insecta > Coleoptera > Cerambycidae > Rutpela > Rutpela maculata. The sequence goes on along the minus strand of OW386289.2, from coordinate 82,768,166 downwards.
ACCGTCCTTTTCTCCTAGTTCTAGGAGAATAGGGTTGTGCTCGGTGGAACCTTCCATCATGGCGGTGATTTCGGCTTCGAGGGTCATCTCCTTCAGCATCGCAATGTCCAGCACATCCGGCCTGGTTACACCATTGTCATGGGTCGGTGCCTCCGGCCCAAGGACCAGCAGGTTGCCATCCTGTCGTCCCAGAAATCGCAGTAGCTCTCGTCCTCGAGTGTTTGTGATCCTACTGTGCCATTCCGGGGACTTGGCGTTGAAGTCGCCGATAGCAACCGTCTGGGTCCCTGGGGGGAGGACCGAGTCCAGGTCTGCGTCTCGCAGCATGTTGTGGGGTGGCTGGTAGCAGGAGACCACTCTGATGTCGCCATTTCGTGCCGTGGGCACTACTACGGCTGTGGCCTCCAGGTTCTCCATCTCCGGGAGCAGGATCGGATGGTGTGCGATGCTCGTCTTAACTAGCAGGGCTACTCCTCTCATTACCCTTCTGTGGGGCCTCGTCCAGTCCTTCCTGTATACGTGGTAGCCTGGGAAGTTGACAGCCTGGTCTGGTCGCAGCTTCGTTTCCTGCAGTGCCATGATGTCTATGTCGCCCCTGGCTAGGAGCTCCTCCACCTCGAGCCTGCGTCCTAGCAGTCCATTGACATTCCATGAGGCGATCTGCAGGAAGCCTGGTTTAACCTGAAAAGACATTATAGGTTAGAAAATTTTGGCATTTGTGCAAAAAATGCGCTCATTGCTGAGCACATTTGTTGCATCTGGGCCAGCACCGCAGTGAGGTTTTGGGCCTCAGAGGGTGCTTGTTGTTTCTTGACGGGGCTGGTGGTCTGCCCCGTCGTGCCCTGTGCCATCCTGGCGTAGCTGATACCACTGGTGGTTGGCGTCCTCGCTACTGGCCTCTGTGCTGCTTTGGGTGCCTGCTTCTGGGAGGGCCCAGCTGTCTTCTTGGGGTACTTTGGGCACCCCCTGTAACTCGCTGGGTGTGCCCCCTGGCAGTTGGCACACTTGGCTGGCACGTCCCTGGGTTTTTTGCACTCTCCCGAGTGGTGTGGGTCTCCGCATTTGACGCACTTGGCTTGGGCGGTACACCTGCCTTGTGCGTGTCCAAACCTCTGACAGCGGTGGCACTGCGTGACGGCTTGAGCGGCTTTCTGTCTCTCGGTGCGGACTACCAGGGAACAGCATCGGTTTACAGCGAAGATCTTCTCCTCGCTGAGGGGCACCTGAACTAGGACCAGTGGGATCTCCTTCTTCGTCCGTCTGGATGTCATCCTCTGGACGGAGGTAGGGTTGAATCCTTGGTCCTGGAGGTCCTCTTTCACCTCGTCAGAGCTGACGCCACTAGGGATGCCTCGAATCACTACTCGAAGCAGCCTGTCCTCGGGCAGTGAGTATGTATGATATTCACACTTTTCGAGTGTGAACATCCTGGTCATCCTTCTGTAGTCGTCAGCCGTTTGTGGGGTGATTGCGATGCCCTCACCGACTACCTTGGCCTTCGTATATTGGATTTTGGCCTGCTTTAGTCTTTGGCTGACTGCAGACCAGGTGTCCTGTCTCCTTAGGACCACAGGTGGGATTTTGGGGGCCTTCTCTGTGGCCACCTCCTGCTCGGGGGTGGCTTGCTTAGTGGAGGGGGCATCCTGGCTGGTGCTCGGTTGGACCTGATTTTCGGGCTGGGCCGCCTTTTTCGCCCTTGTCCTGGTGACAAGGGTGAATTCGCCGTCACTGTCGGCTTCGGCTGCCTTACTTTTGGGGGCCTCTTTAGGTGCGGGTTGCACCTCGGGGGTCTGGACCTGGGGCTGTGGCTGCACCAGGGGGGCCTGGGGCTGAGGTTTTGCCTGGGGCACAGTCTGGGTTTGGGGGGGCTTCTCAGCTCGTATGGCTGCCAGTAATTCAGCGTGCTGAATTTGTTGCGCCTCGTGCTGGATTCGCTGCGCTTCGAGCTGTTTGGCCACATCCGCACGGAGTTGGGCCATCCTCTGGTTCATGTCACACAGCTGGAATCTCAGAGACTCGTTCTCCTGTGTGAGCCTTGCAATCATTGCCTTTAGCGCCTCCCTGCTCTCGTCCATGACTTCCATGGGCTGCGGGCTGCCTCCAGGAGGGTCTCCGTCCTGTCCGGCCATACTGTCCTCCACAGTATATGGTTCCTGTATTTTTTGTCCTGTCTCACCTAAAAGAAATACCTGAAAAGAAATGATTAGCGGGATAGGAGGGAAAGGAAAAATAAACTTTGTCCCCAGGCGGGGGACTTTATTTATCTTTTACACTAGTGCCTTGAAAAAGACAACTAGTGTTTCTCCTCTTCTCACTACACGCCTGTTGTAACGCTTGCACGCTACGCTTCGCACTGTGGGGCTGCCACTTCACTGTTCACTGCACTGACTGAAACTCACTACTCACTAGGTGGTCTGTTCGCTTCGGTGTCCGGGTGAACTGTGCTGAACTTCTGAACTGAACTCGGTCGGTCTTTTATACCTAAAAATGACAGATCTCGATTGTTCTGTGATGACGCCACCATTCTCAAGATAATTCCAGATGTCACTTTGGAATCTTCTGGTAGGTTCTTTTTCGAGTAGGTGCAAATACATCATTCTAGGGGTTGTAACATATTACATTACTTTATGTCAACAAATATTGTCTCAAAATTTATTAGTCAATACTGCTAAATGAAGCAATTTGAATTTAATGGTTTTAATCAAGAAGTGTGTGTCTGATGAGAAATTGCAAAAGACCGTTTTCCTGTAGAATTGACCAGGCTAATCAGAAAAAATATCCACATGGAAAAATGTCAGTGGCGTACCTCTTTTTTGGTAAAACATATCAGACCGCGTTTGCAGGGACGCCACTGGTGGAGCGATAAAATAACTGCTAACTAAAATATGTGGTTTTATATCCTATTAACACATAACAGAATTGAAAATAATATCTAAAGTACTTTCTGAGATATTAAAAAAAATAAAGATTTGAAAAACAATACAAACAATTTGCTACAGGAGAAATTGTTGAATCACGTTCACCGCGCACCGCCCAACTTTTTATATGAACTTTTCTTCATAAAATAACCTAAGGAATCACACTCTGAAATATTAGCGCGTCATTAAGGAACACCCTGTATGTTTTATGTACATACTAGAATAGTGCGATCAGTGACGGTCGCGGTGTTTTTTAAAATTTTATCATTACAATTAAACGTTTATTCTAAAAACACACTTACATCATTTTTCTATACAGAATCGGAAAGCGTTTGTTTTGGTCTCCGATTAAAGAACTTATATCTAGATACATAATGGCTATCTTTTCTTCATATACCTTATTTGCTCCTAACATATCACATTATATGTCCATTAAAATGGATAGATGAACATCACATCCCATAGGCAACAGTGGCGGGTATGTGTAGAAGGGAAAATGTAGGTACAATATTGTACATATTCTATGTAATAATTGTTGGTTAACCTCTATGAACATAACCGCGGATTTAAAAATATAATAGGTAGAGATGTTTTATTCAAGGGAAATATGTATTGAAAGGATATTATTTATAATATTATTATTACAATTGTAAACTGAACGCCATCATGTTACGACTATGACCTACTTACTTATAAAACGACCGATTTTCTTCTTTTCTAAACTGCCTTCTGCAAACGGCACAGCACTTCAACATGTAGTATTAAATTTTCACTAAACTGTTTAAATATGAATAGAGAATATTACTCAGGTATTAAGCAAATCACAACTTAAAATAAAATTACTTTTTCATCACTTTTTGGTCGGAGAACACGAAAAACATTTATTGACATTAATGGCGGACACTGTCAAACTGAGATTATGATAATCAAACTGAACCGATCGTGTAGAAAACAGCCGCGAATAGGCCGATGGGCCAATCAGAAACTTATGGGAAGAAGTGCCTTAGATTGTGAGTCTTTCAGCAACAAATAAATCAATGCCATTATGTATCTAGATATAAGTTCTTTAATCGGAGGTTTGGTATTGCACTAGTTTCAACGATTAAACCGACCACCCACAATAAAGACGTCTACCAGTCAGTGGCGGGGCTTCATTGGTAGGGTCCAGTGTTCCAGGAATATTTGTGGGTCCCAATAAGTGCAAAAATCTATTTAAAAAAGTAGGTACAAGAATGGGAATAAAAAGTAATTATCTTAAAACAGTCATATTTTCTATATTCCACTAAACATATCAGGGACTTATCACAACTAGGAACTTTTCAAGTATATCTTGCAAATTGTAGGTATTTTGGATAGGTACCTATTATAAAAGTAAAGGAACGTTTACCATAACATGGATATAAATGGATAGAGGTATACATAAAATGTTAAAACAGAAAATAAAACATATACTAACCAAAATAATAATATAAAAACAGGTAAAAATCATGCTAAAGAAATTCGTCTAACCTTTTCAGCAGCAAAAATGTCAATTAGGTATATTTTAAATGTCGAGACATTGCGCATACTTATTTTCAATTGAAAGAATGGCCAACTGATTAAGTCTTGTTTGCGACATGGTACTACATAAATAATTTTTAGTCAACTTCAGCTTCGAAAAAGATCACTCTGCCGAAGCCACAGGCACTGGCAAAGTCAAAAATGAAATTAAAGCCGTAGTTATTTCATTGAAAGATGTCGACAATACATCATAATCAATTAAAGTAAATCTTAAGAAATCTTCAGCTTGATTCAAGTTTTTTAACTCTTCCTTGAATGTGTCTCAGAAATTATTAATTTGCGTGCACCTCCAATGTTACCGACGAATGTGTTATAATACAATACATTGTTGTGAACTTGTTCATAAAGTTGTTAATATAAGATAATTTTAATAAAAAGTCTTTCGGCTGGTGTTTATTACAATGGAAGCTTTAGCGTTTTGTGGCAGTACATAGTTATTGCACTTAACGCGACCAGGCTTGCAATTTGTAATTCAGCGCTCGGCGGGGCATTAGTCTGGAGAATAGCTGTTGGTTGCAGTCTGGTTTTATTCCCTATATATTTAAGGAAATGTATAGAGGAGGTCGACAAAATATTACGTTAGTAAATATTCTGCCTTCTAAAAGCATACCTACTAACTATGCCCATGTCAGGGCTACTGCTACTTCGATTGCTATAGACATCGGCCGCTAGATGGTGCCTACGATTTTTGTTGCATGTCGTGGTTTTATAAATCTCGTCATGTACCAAGAATGATTAAATGCATCGTTACAGCCATCCCGGACCTATATTGCACTGACGAGAGCCAGCAGCTCGAAACTGCAGTCTGCAAGTGGTGTGGAGTGGCTGGCATGAAAGCTCCTTTGAGTAGGAATAAGTCTTTCGGCTGGTGTTCATTACAATCGAAGCTTTAGCGTTTTGTGGCAATACATAGTTATTGCACTTAACGCGGCCAGGCTTGCAATTTGTAATTCAGCGCTCGGCGGGGCATTAGTCCGGAGAATAGCTGTTGGTTGCAGTCTGGTTTTATTCCTTATATATTTAAGGAAATGTATAGAGGAGTTCGACAAAATATTACGTTAGTAAATATTCTGCCCTCTAAAAGCATTCCTACTATTATAGGAGAATGAACATTTATTTAAAGTATTTTACTCCATTGTTAAATTTTACAATTTGCTGCCATCAGAATGGTGAAAAGTTGTGCTTTGTTGCAGATTTTTGCAATTATATCTGTCCCCGCTGCTCCTATGTAGTAATTAGTTATTATCAATATTGTAGATTATATTTCCCAAAACTTTTGTTTAAACAATTTTCTTCTGTTTTAAAATTACAGCAGCTCCATATACAGTGTGACCCATTTCGAGTGGAAACACCTTCGTAACTCAGTTACCTAACAAACACAAAAGATCGGCCCATCAGCGGGCCATCACTGGGCCAGAAATGGAACTTCTGGCCCTGTGATGGCCCAATGGAGGGCCGACCTTTTGTGTTTGCAGGGTTGGTCATCCAATTTCAACCAAATTTGGATCGGTATCAAAGATCTTTAATATTTCTTTTTTGAGTAAATCAAAACTTATTTTAGTCAGTGGCGTGCATTTTTATTAAGAAAAAAAGGGTCGATTTTTCGAGAAATCATATTAGGCATTTTTTTGTTCAAAAACTAATGCAATATTATTGATCAGCATGCTGTAGAACCTCCATATTCAGAATTTAACATTTTGATTTTTGGTTTTCGAATTATTGACCACTTAAAATTGCCTATTTTAAACATTAAATAATTAATAAAATGGTAACAATTTTTTTTTCGAAAGAAAGTCATTTTTTATTTTCTCCTTAAATTAATTTTTTCTACCACTCCATATCATCGATACTTTCAAATTCGGTAATCCTTAATGCCCGAATAATTTACAGGTCTGACGACTCAAAATTTTTCAATGAAAATTCTTGGCCTTCGAAATTTGAAAGTTTCGATGATATTGGATAGTAGAAAAAGTGAATTTAAAGAGAAAATGCAGAATGACTTTTTTTCGAAAAAAATTTCGTTACCAATTTATTGATTATTTAATGTTTAAAATAGGTAAATTTAAGGGGACCGCAATTCGAAAATCAAAATGTTGTTGGCAGTTCTACAGCATGCTGATCAATAATATTGCATTAGTTTTTCAACAAAAAAATGCCTAATATGATTTCTCGAAAAATCGACCCTTTTTTTCTTAATAAAAATGCACGCCACTGACTGAAATAGGTTTTGTTTTACGCAAAAAAGAAATATTAAAGATTTTTGACACCGATCCAAATTTGGTTGAAATTGGATGACCAATAACTGAGTTACGGAGGTGTTTCCACACTTGAAATGGATCACACTGTATATTTATATGGATTGTTTTTCAGATCAATAAAATGAACTGGTGGAATAAACTAGTGAACTCCGATCCTGAAATAAGCACCAGAAAAATCAATCCAGAACCGTCCAAACTTAGCGACCTCGATGGAGAGACACGAGGTCTTGTCGAAAAAATGATGTATGATCAGAGACAAAAGGAGCTAGGATTACCTACCAGTGATGAACAGAAAAAACAAGACGTTATTAAGAAGTAAGCTTATATTGGAAAAATATAATATAGTGTACTAATCCGTTTTTCATTTTCCAGATTCATGGAACAGCACCCCGAAATGGACTTTTCAAAATGCAAGTTTAATTAAAATTAGCTAGCACAATTCCTTTATTTCACTTTATTTGTATTATTATTGCCTTTATTTACTTCTTATAATAAATTAATTCGGAAAGCATGAGGTTTGTATTTTTTATATTTTTATAGACACCAGTCTACGATCTCCCATTACAAAATTTTCAATAAAGGTATGTTTGCCCATTTTCTCACCCTCGAATTTTGTTTCAAATTAAGTTCTAAATTATTGTTAATGAATAAAAAATTTCAAGATGAGCATATTTTTGGTTTTTGAGATATGAGGGATTAAAGTTGTGATAAGCGATCTCGCTGTGCGAATATTACATTAAAGTAAATTCTGTCACAAGGATAATAAAGGGCGCTCTCCATAAAATTAATGTCCTAATGGTCTGTTTTCAAACTTCAAGCGAATTTTATAAGAAGATGGGGGTACATCCATCTCAAGGCGGTTGAAATTTCGGTGACTTCCCTTTCTTTCGCTGTGGGTTGTACAGCCAAACCAGATCTCCTACCTTAAACCCTTCTGAACTACCCTTACGGTCGTATCGAGCCTTCATTCGGTCACTGGCTATGGTGATTTGGTCTCTAATATTGATGCAACTATTCTTACTTTTACGATTACGATTCCGATTATCATTAGTGATAATCGCCGATTACGAATACGATTACATTTACGATTATCTAGAAAACTTAGTTAAATTTTATAGTTTATGGTATAACAATAAAAAGCAATTGTTTTTATTAAATCTATTTTATTATTAATTACTATAAAGTCAGTTTACTATTACTGTTCTCAAATTAAGGGATTAAGGTAAATAATTTAAATGAAGATGCCCCACTTAAAAATTTTGGTAGATAAAACAAAACTGAATTGGAAATTATTACCACTCAAGCCAAAAACCCATCTTCTTTAAAAAAAGACGACCCAACTTACTTAGGTGGGTTTTTGGTGGGTTTTTCTGGGTAATTATGGTTTATACTGGGTTTTTATAAATTTCAGATTTCCCGTCTAATTTCCCACCTTTCATTCGGCGTTGCTTTGACAATATATTTTGTGACAACATCTGGACTGTGTTGGAAATATTCTCATTCTCAGTTATGAAAACCTAGTAAATATGTGCGTTTTTTTTTTCAAAATTGTATAGTTGTCCCGCTTCTAGTGCCGCAGTAGAAATAATTTTTTCTACATTCAGCCATATTTGGAGCAAACTAAGGAATAAGCTTGGAGCTGAAAAGGCGTCAAAACTATTTAAGATTTATAGACATTTAAATAAAACAAATATCTTTTGCCTTTCACATTCTAGTTTGAGGAATTTTTTAAAAGTTTTTGTTATTTGTTTCATGTTTTTATTTTTCTCAAGTTTATTATTTACTTGTTTTATTGTTTACTAATATATTGACACGTTACATTTTTGTTATTGTTTTGTTCAAGTATTTGTGAGGCAAAAATATAATTTTTTATAATAATAAACGAAAATCAAACAAAAACCCACAAAAAAAACACCCATTTTACCCACCGGTTTTTCTAATGGTGGGTTTTTGTGCCAACCCTGGGCAAGCATATGTAACCATATAAAACAAAAATAATTAATTGTAGGATTGTTCGACCCAACCTATTTCTCCTAGTTGTTTGTATGAGACCACCAGTGGAAAGCAACCTCTCTGATGGAACACTGGAAGCCTTCAATGCAAAATATTTATGTGCCATGGATTCCAAGCAAAGAAAGGTTATATTTTTCTTTCCAGTATCGAATCGTATCTTCCATATTAGACGACACAGAGTAGAAATTAAAAACCACAAATTGTAAATAATCGTTACGATTAATCGTAAAATGCTAATAATCGGCGATTATGGTTAATCTTAATCGTAATCGTTGCATCACTAGTCTCTAACCAGCTCATGAACATTTCTTAGCCGTTCACTCATTTCATCCACATAGCTGTTCACAGGAAGCTGTTCTCTGACTGGTGTTCCAAAAATCAAATCACACGGCAGTCTGATCTCATGTCCAAATACTACACGGGCTGGTGTCTGTTTCGTAGACTCGTGGATAGCAGCTCTGTATACCGTGAGGAAGAACGGTAGTATGTGGAGATCCCAGACACGTTGATTCTTATGAACCACTTTAGAGAGATGTTCCTTCATGGTCTTGTTATGTCGTTCCACCATTCCATCTGATAGCGGGTGAAGGGCTGTTGTCCGTGTTTTGTGTATCCCCAATAACTCAAAGTTCCTCCATTGATCTGAATGCAGCTCCAGGGGTACACCAAACCGACATATCAAATTATCTACCAAGACTTTGGCGACAGTGACTGCTTCTTGGTTTGGAATCGCTTATCCCATCTAGGAATGCCCCCCACGGCCAATTGCTCCTTGAATTCTCTTGGTACATTGGGATACGCCAAGTGTGCCAGTCTTTCTACAGCAGCTTCAAATTCTTGCAGACTTTCTCCAGCTTTTTGAACACGTGACTTCAGCTGAGTCTGGTATACTTGAGCGAGGTGTTGATCGCCATATCTCAAGTCCAATGCAGCTTCCAAAACCTTGAAGTCCCTTTGTTTTTCCACTGGGATAGTCTGAAGTAACTCTGAGGCTTGGCCTCTTAGTGCTAAAACTAATGCCATAGCCTTTTCCTCATTATCCCAGTTATTCGCAGATGCCGCTGCCTGAAATTGTCTCTTGTACGTCGTCCATGAGCTTTGGCCGTCGAAGGAGGGAGGTTCTAAACGAGGACCAGATGATGCTACTAGCTTAATCGTAAAATGCTAATAATCGGCGATTATGGTTAATCTTAATCGTAATCATTGCATCACTAGTCTCTAACCAGCTCATGAACATTTCTTAGCCGTTCACTCATTTCATCCACATAGCTGTTCACAGGAAGCTGTTCTCTGCCTGGTGTTCCAAAAATCAAATCACACGGCAGTCTGATCTCATGTCCAAATACTACACGGGCTGGTGTCTGTTTCGTAGACTCGTGGATAGCAGCTCTGTATACCGTGAGGAAGAACGGTATGTGGAGATCCCAGACACGTTGATTCTTATGAACCACTTTAGAGAGATGTTCCTTCATGGTCTTGTTATGTCGTTCCACCATTCCATCTGATAGCGGGTGAAGAGCTGTTGTCCGTGTTTTGTGTATCCCCAATAACTCAAAGTTCCTCCATTGATCTGAATGCAGCTCCAGGGGTACACCAAACCGACATATAAAATTATCTACCAAGACTTTGGCGACAGTGACTGCTTCTTGGTTTGGAATCGCTTATCCCATCTAGGAATGCCCCCACGGCCAATTGCTCCTTGAATTCTCTTGGTACATTGGGATACGCCAAGTGTGCCAGTCTTTCTACAGCAGCTTCAAATTCTTGCAGACTTTCTCCAGCTTTTTGAACACGTGACTTCAGCTGAGTCTGGTATACTTGAGCGAGGTGTTGATCGCCATATCTCAAGTCCAATGCAGCTTCCAAAACCTTGAAGTCCCTTTGTTTTTCCACTGGGATAGTCTGAAGTAACTCTGAGGCTTGGCCTCTTAGTGCTAAAACTAATGCCATAGCCTTTTCCTCATTATCCCAGTTATTCGCAGATGCCGCTGCCTGAAATTGTCTCTTGTACGTCGTCCATGAGCTTTGGCCGTCGAAGGAGGGAGGTTCTAAACGAGGACCAGATGATGCTACTAGCTGACCTCCTTTTTCTCTTAATTGTCGTTTAAGTCGCTTTATTTCTCCTTCAAACTCGCTCATCTTTTCTTCAAACTTATTTACTTTTCCTTTTACTTGACTGACTTCTGTCTTGACTTCACCTATATCCACCTTGATTTCACTCGTTCTTCATTGGCAGAAATGATAGCGTCCTGTTGTATTTTTATTTGTTCGTTAAGAATTTTCCTTAATTCTTCCTGGCGTTTTTCTTGCTCCTCTTTCCTCTTGATGTCGTCTTTCCGGTTCTTTTTTCTGCTCTTGCTGCCTTATATTCAGGTCCTCCAACATTTTTCTCAGTTCAGCTTTTTCTTCTTCACGTCGTCTTTCTTGTTCTTTCTCTTCTCGATGTTTTCCTGTTCTTTTTCTTCTTGCCGTCTTATTTCCAGGTCTTCCATAATTTTCTTCAAGTCGTCTTTTTCCCTCTTGATGCCGCTTTTCTTCCTCTTGTCGTCTTCTTTCTTGCTCTTCTTTTTCCTCTTGACGTCTTCTTTCTTGCTCTTCTTTTTCTTCTTGACTCGCTTTTCCTGCTCTTCTTTTTCTTCGCGTTGCTGTGCCATCATCTTCTTAAACTCCGCAAGCAGGTCCTGTATTTGTTTCTCTGCTGCCATGCTTCTTGTTGTTATGGGCATAAGATATTATGCTAAAATAAAATAAATTTAACTGTCACGTCAATATCGGCAATGGAACTTTCCAGAAAAATCACAAAACAGCACAAAAAAGTCTTATCTAGAGTCTTTTGTCACTATCCAGTTGAGAGAATTTAATAATCTCCACTAATGTCCAAATAGAAAAGTTCTAGAAATGTTCGCGCACTAACACAAATGAGTCTTTTTCAGTGTCTCTATCTGTTCTCAGTTTAAAGGATTTAAATATCACACTAATGTCCTAATAAAATGTTCTACAATGTCTCAAAAATGCACTTAACACTATTTTCCTGCTCGAATAATGTTCAGTAAATTAGTCCTCTGTGTTACCACTAACACTCGAGAATACTTCTCGAACACTTTAGAGCTCCTTTTGTTATAAAATTCCGCTTCCTGACACCAAATTGTGATGTGTTTCCACCCCTAGGAAACCGCCCTTACAAAATCCGTGGGTTCCAAAAATTATAACAAGAGATAACCACTAACACAACACTTTATTAAATAACTTACTGGATACTTCATAATACTATTTTAACTAAAATACACTTTTACTGTCTAAAAATATAGGCACGTTTGCATGCATCCAGTAATTTATTCGAATCTATTTAGTGATTTAGTACTCGACCAATGCGGACAGCGTATTTTAGTCGAGTGACTTAGTGGAAAGCGCTGTCCGCATTGGTCGAGTACTAAATTACTAAACGATTACTACTCCTTTAACAATGTTTATTACGACAACGACGCGAGCGTTGTCTAGAAGTTTCGATCTTTTTCTCCAATGTTCCAAAACGTATTTCTAGTGTCTTACAGATGGCGTAACGTACAACATGTATTTAGTGCTGCCTATCCCCAAGGGGTGGATACTTGTAACAGTATCAAAAAAAATTCTGAAATGTAAGTATCCCTTTCCCGAACGCCATAATCTAGAGGTCCGTTTTTAACCCTCAAGTGAATTTTATGAGGGAGGTAAAGGTGTGAAGGGATGCATATCAGAGCAATCTTGTAATCGCTGCATTACATAAAAAAGATACTGATGTAGAGGTTTCCAAGAGTGCCCTTCTCTTATGTCAGGGGCTCTTGATTCCTTTTCATCCCCCAAATGATCCCGACGGGGGTCAGGGGGTGAAGACCCACCAATATCATGTATAGACAATATTTTCACGAATCAAAGTTTTTATAACTCCAAAGTTATTCACTCTAATTTCTGATCATACGGCACAAAAAATCACTCTTGAAATAGAATATGAGCACACAAATACTTTTACTTATAGGAGATACATCAATGATAGTAACAAAGAAGTTTTCTTAAACAGCTTGACTAATACACGGTGGGATGAGATATATGATACTTCACCAAAAAATGTAAATAGACAGTGGGAAATATTTTTTTCTATTTTTAATTTTAAATTTGATGAGGCCATTTCAATGAAAAAATTTAAAGCATGTGTAACACATAAAACAAATGTTTCCCTAGATACTCCTGAAATCAGAGAATGCAAAAACAGATTACATATTTTATATGTAATAAGCAATGTGGACAAAAACTATAAAGCTATATATAACGAGACCAAAAAAATGTACAATAAATTACTTGCAGAAGCTAGGTCGGCTAAACTACAGAAAAGAATAGGGGACTCGGATAACAAGTCAAAGTGTGTATGGAGTATAGTCAATGAATTGACAGGTAAATCTACCGATAAAAACACTCGTATACAGGGTGACCCTCAAACAATTGCAAATGAATATAATTCATATGTCGTAAATGCTGCATCTAATCAAATAGCTCACTTACATCCTGAACAGTTTTACTGTAATTTTGATGGACCAGTGGAACCTATGTCTCTTGAATATGTAACCAGTGGGGAGGATGGTATGCTAGTTTAGTGAAACTATGCATACCAGTAATTGTGCAGCCTTTAATATTTATTCTCAACAACTCATTGAAATATGGCATTTTCCCAGACAAGTTAAAGACTGCTTTGGTAATTCCTATTTATAAAAAAAGGTGACCAATCCAAAATGGAAAATCATAGACCAATTAGTTTGCTTCCTTCTTTTGCGAAGCTATTTGAATTGGTAATGTATGATAGACTTATGAATCATATGATACAACAAAATTTGCTAACTACCACTCAACATGGTTTTCTGAGGGGTAGATCGACACATACTGCAGTTTATCATTTTAATATGAAAATTCTACAATCATTAGAAAACAATGACATGGCCTTAGGCCTGTTTTAAGATTTATCCAAGGCATATGATTGTGTTGATCACAAGATCTTATTAAATAAATTAGACAACTATGGAGTGAAAGGAAATCTACTGCAGTGGTTTCGATCATACCTCTCAAATCGCCGTCAAAGGGTAGCTATTACCAAAGATAATGTCACAAGTAAATCGAGTAACCTGTTTATTAGTCTTGGAATTCCCCAAGGAAGTATTCTTGGACCTTTACTATTTATAATTTTTGTAAATGATCTCGCTATAAATATTAATGATAGGAATAATGTTACCGTCATTCAATATGCTGATGACACTAGTTTGTTAGTTGCTGCCCCAAATTTCATGGAAATTCTCACCAGTGCCACCTACTTTTACACTGCAGCCTCAGAATGGTTTGCTAATAATAGGTTAATACTCAATAAAACTAAAACTAATGCACTTCTATTTAAAACTAAAAAAGGGAACTTTGAAACACCCAAGGACATTACCCTTACAGACACAAAAATCGAATTAGTGGAACATACCAAATTTTCAGGAGTCCATATCGATGATACTCTTAGATGGAACGTACATATTACGAATATTGAAAACAAACTAAATGGGGTATGTTACTGTCTGAGAATTCTCTCAAAATATATAAATTTAACATCTTTAAAAGTGGTTTATCATGCTAATTTTGAATCTATAGTCCGATACGGAATTATTTTTGAATGAAAAAAACGTGATATCAATAAAAAAACATAGTATCCGTGAAAAACGCGATTTTAATCTGTTTTTTTTAATTTCCCTCAACATTTTGACAATTAGCCCTGGGTATTAACAATAGATTCGAGGTCAGTGGGGCAAAAAAACCTAAGAAAGATACATGCAGCCTAGCCGAACACGCCACATGCATATTTTACCACCAAAAAAACCAGTTCAAATAACTTTTTTTTTTGTGGGCCTGTGTTATTTTCGTGTACTAGGTCTTAACAGAATTATGGTTCATTCGTATTAATAAAGCTTAGAGGATTCAAGCTTTTTCACCAGTTATTGGAGCTTTTTTAAGGCGCAATTTATCCAAAGGAAATATGATATTCAAGTTCAAAAACATCTAAGCATGTGTGCTAATGTAAGCTGGTTCTATAATAATTTAATAGAGTTACATGGAGTTCTGTTTGGGGTGGAATAGATTAGATATTGAATATATGATTAAAAAAAATTTCGAAATTTTTTGACCAAAAATAAAAAGGGCCAAAAACCGGTCTTATAGGCCCTTCTCCTTTATAGGGGGTGGAGAGCCTTTTCAGGGGGTGGCACCTAATAAAAAAACAAGAACGTTGGAGATGAAAGAAAATTAAATTTTGAGAAGGAAAGGCTCGATTCAACTTTTCATATAAATTGATAGTCTTCAAGTTATAGCGACTTGAAAATTGGGATTGTACCTTGAAAAGGAGATATTTCTAAACGATTTATTACATTGAGCGAAAACATGCTAAACACAAATAAGAAAGCTACTAATTTGAGGATGAATTTAGTTATTTTCTAATTTTCATAGAATGAATGGTTTCGGAAATCTGGAAGTACAAAGTGGACATCCGAACATTTATAAGACGTAGTATTTAGTTTAAATGTTAAATATCTTAGAAACTATGGCGCTTGTTAAAAATTTTAACAACCAAAATGAAAGACTGTAAATTAGGCTTTCAAATGATATTTTGGCTATTTCTATAGCATAAAAAACAAAAAAGTTATGATGGAAACAATGTGCGACGTTTCTATTAAGAAAATGGGAACATTTTCTTAATAGAAATGTCGTCGTTTTGTTAATGTAAGTAGTCAGTACTTAAAAAAATAATTCTCGGAGTGTTTTTCGTTAATACATGATATGTGATATCTAGATTCTCAAATTTTGTCGACAGTTTACACCACTAGCTTTAGAGTATAATTGCATTTTAGAAAAAATGTAACATTTTTGTTTCTTTGCAAATATCGCAATAAATATTGCATTTTTTCACTAAAAAAAATGGTGGACATCAAAAATGAAACTTTGTAAACAGAATGAGTCTGTTCTTTTTTATATGTTTATGTAAGATTGATAGTTTCAAATAAGTCTGTAAATGGCATCCGGTAGTTTAAAGGATGGAGTATTTAGTTAAAATCTTGAATAGCTTAGAAACTGTGCGACTTCCATCAAAAATTCTAAGGAACAAAATTACAGATAATTAATCAATCTTTAAAATGATTTTTCAACTTGAGACAACCTGTATCAGTTGATTCATCCGTTACAAAATTAGAAGGTAAGATACAAACAAACACTCAGGGGCGACTTAAGGACCGGGCGACTGCCCGGGACGCCGGCTCGGAAGGGCGACAAACTGATTGCAAACATTGTTAATTTTTTTTTAATGTACTTTTTTTAATTTAATAATAGTTTTCGTTGGAAAGTAATATAAAAAAATAATAGAATCTATATCAGTTAAAATTGTAATCATGCAGAATAGGCGAATAACATTAAAGCCGTCTAAATAATTCAAGAATGTAACGCAAATATGTTTGTTTAGCTGTGAGACACCTCTGTACTCATACCTCAAGCTTCCTTTCCTATTATTGACTGACACGGAGTTGATCTTTAAAGATTTTGCATAATTGAAGGCAGGCAACGTGTACTTTTCATTCAGAAAATTCTTATAACAACATTAGCTGTACGTATTTATCTTACGTAATTTACAGTTTATAAATAAATAGATGGCAATTAGTTTTGTATGAAATATTAAAACAATAAAAAGGAACCTTCCTCTAAGTACACTTGCATCAGGGATCCTCTCATTATAATGGCATTCAGATGTTGTAGAATAAAAAATTTATCTTTATTACAAACAGATTTCACAGGTCCATAAAAAAAGTCTTGTCCTAAGGTTCTAATCTAACTTTTCTGAAGTATTTTGACACGCTGAAGCCAATTTTGGACAAAAAATTTTCTATTGGCTCAGTTTCCCTCTACCACCTCCTTCATCTCCTAAAAAGGAAAAACAAAAAAGGTCTTGTCCTAAGGTCCTCATCTAACCTCTCTAAGTAATTTGACGCGCTGAAACTAATTTTGGACAAAAAAAAATTTAGGGGAAGAAGGGGGGTGGTGGTAGAGGGAAACTGAGCCGATAGAAATTTTTTTTTGTCTCAAAACGAGCCCAGACCAGAGAGGGAATCAACCCCCGCTCCTCTCGCCAGGCCCGTGCTTGAGAATGGTTTATCGAAATGCAACATCTTTTTATTTCTAGTGATATGAAAATATTTTTTTTATAAATATGTAAAAATAAAAAAGTTAGAGGTAAAATATTGGTAGCTACCCCCTAAAACTACCCCTTGAGCAGAAGAAAGGGTTTGACTGGTTATGTAAATTGATACCCATATCTAAATCGGCAAATATTGCTGAAAAACTGATATTTATAACTCCCCCTTAAAGGGGTATAATTTCCTTATTATTTATTTTTGGATTTAGGTTAGGTTAGGTTGATATGTGAGTGGGCTAGTAGCTCCACCACGACCATCTATTCTATTGTGGCTCACTCCTAATTATATTTCACCCAATAGGTTCAGCTTTTTGATAAAGTCACTACCTTATTAGGTGAGAGGTTGTCCAGATCCTCTGGCAGCAGTTGCCCTTTGCCAAAAAGTGAGAATCTGGTTCTTTCTGCAGCAGGACAGGTACATAAAATGTGTGCTGCCGTTTCATCCTCCTCCAGACACAGTCGGCATTCAGCGTTGTCCGCTATTCCGAGTCTGTGTAGGTGGTGGTTAAGTCTGCAGTGCTCAGTGTATAGGCCAACTAGAGTTCTTAGGTGTAACTTATTTAACTCTAATAGTTTTTTAGTTCTTGATTTCAAAGGGTATGTGATGAACTCCTTTGAATGAACTAATCCTGGTAGTGCTTGCCGATATGCCAAGCACTGGCTCCAGTTCGATACATTTTGATACAGCACCTTCCCTGGCTAAGGAGTCGGCTACTTTGTTGTTCTCCAAGCCAGAATGGCCCGGTATCCAGACCAGTGCATCTGCCCAATCGGGCTAGAGCCTTTTGGTAATTCCAGACCAATTTAGAATTGCAGCGATGTGAGCCAAGAGCTTTGAGAGCTGCTTGGCTGTCTGAAAAGATTTTTATTGATCTGTGCCTAGGATGCATCTGCTCAAGCCTCTTTGTACACAGTTCAATGGCATGAACTTCTGCATGAAAGACAGTCGCATAATTACCCAGGCTCGAAGTGATTCTTACCTTTGGGTTGCGACTGTATGCTCCAGCTCCAACTCCCTCAGGGGTTTTGGAGCCGTCTGTAAACCAACAGATGTCTGCTCTTTGTAGGTCAGTTTTGTTCCGATCCCATTCATCTCTTCCAGGAAAAAGGACGGTAAAAGGCAGTTCATAGTTGGTCGTGGTAGGCATCACATCTGAAAGCATTCCTAGGATGCCATGACACTCCATGTCATCTGACAGCCTGCGGCATATTATTTACCGCTTGTTGAAGTCTGTATGTTGCCCACCTGGCCTCTCTCTCCAAGTAGATGTGGAGAGGGGGTGGATCCAGGAGGATTTCCAGAGCTGCTGACGGTGTGGTACTTATCGCACCAGTTACTGCCAGACATGCTTATCTCTGTAGACCAGAGAGTTTGGCTTTGGTCGTTTGTTGTAGCCCTTTCGACCACCAAACTATGGAGGCATACGCTACCATTGGTCTTATGACCGTAATGTATAGCCAGTATATTTGTTGGGGACCTATACCCCAGGTTTTTCCACAAATTCTGCGACATGTCCACAAGGGGAATCGCGCCTTGTGGATTACCTTTTCCAGATGGGAGTTCCAGTTGAGTGATTTATTTAGGTATTTCACTTCCCCCACAAATGGATATTTTTGGATTTACTATCAGCCACGTAAATATCCAGAGACAATTTTGGACCACCGTGTATACACGGTTATGTTACTCCATGTGTTAAGTTAAAAAGTAGAGTGATTGCGGGATCCAAAAGCACTGCACTGCACTTTGGTACGTAGTACGTCCCTGAAATTTCTGTGATTGTCAGGGAGGGGCGCCAAAAAGTGCTTCCGCCCAGGTGGAAAATTTACCTTGAGCCGCCCCTGCAAACACCAGTTTATTCCAAAAGGCATACACCGACTTTGTGGTGTCAGGGATAAATATATATAAATAAAGAAGAAAGTCAAAATGCTATGAACAGAACGAGTAAAATGTAAGTACAAAGAGTCAATGAGTCAAAATTTCCAGAAAAAATTGCAATATTTTAAAATATATAAATGGGAAAGGAAATCAAAGGGCTCTGAGTAGATTAAAATTAAAAAGTGAACAAGTGACAAGTGAAAAGTGTGTATATAGCGGTAACCTGCTGACGCATGGGTAAAAGAACGATGAGACCTTCAATTTGATATATTGGCTCTTTCTTGGGAAACGAGTGTTGCGTCTTATTTGTATTTTTATTATTAGTCTTTGGTTATACTTACTATTTCTTCTTCACCCTTCACAGTAGAATCATAAATTGTTCAAAACAAAATCCAGCAACAAAAATATGACAATTACGTAAAAAAATAATTTAATACCAACTTTTAATATACAGCAAGAAAAAATATTTAAAAACTAGTAACTTTTTAATTAACATTTTAATCTTAAATATATTTTAAATACAATAAATTGTTTGGATGCCATGAGTTGATTATTTTTTACAACTGCAACATCCACCTCATTGGTTATATAAAAGATTACATGTCCTTCATTTATTAAAAAAATGTATTAAAAGAGACAGTATTAATACCAGTAGTGCAACACCCAATCCAACAATATACATAAATTTGTTTGCATCTGTAGGTAATTTTGGGAGGACTTCTTCACTTTCACTGTCTAGTGCACTATTGTAGTAGTCAGAACTATCTGAAAATAAAAAAAACGATATTATTAAATTGTTTTTTCTCAAATTTACTTTAAAGCATCGCCCTTAAATGTCCATGCTACTATGAATATTAAAGGCACTGAAAAGACCAGCTATGGCTATGTTAAATTCTTGACAATGACGGAAAATGTAGCCCAAAGGACAATGTTAAAAATAGCTGATTTTTGGCCCCCATCGCAGAACGCTTAAGACCCGGAGAAAATGGTTGGAAAAGGCTCAAAATTGATAAAAATACGCCTTCGTGGTATCAAAAAGCTGGGGAAAATTCTATTTCACTCCTAAAAACATAAAAGCAACCCCCAAAATTGTTTTGATTACTAGGTTATACTCAATGTGAAAATTATATTTATTTTATGACGACCATTAGGTATCGATTTAAAGGGATAAAAGTGTAAAAACTACCCCTATTCACACCCTATTCAGGGGGTGGAATGCTATACACAGCACCTAATATTAAAAAAAAATAAATATCAAGGTGATTAAAAAAACTCAGAATGTAAAGAGGATCGCCTCGTCGTGGTGCATTCTAGAAAACACAATAAGTGGCCAAAGGATCCTCCTTTGCAAGTGACCATTTGCATGTTTACTGTACCTGTCTCTCCAACAAATGAAGTTCTATAGCTTACCCAGAAGTACCCTTTACATGGAATAATAATACAGAGAATAAACTAATAGAATTGTCATTTTATTTTAATTTGCTCTGTAAATATTCTGCACTAGATGCTGTTCTAACATCTCTAAATAACGGCAGTTTTTCTTTATAGGGACACTATTAAGTAATCAGTATAAGTATTGATATAATACTTTATTATGATTCTATGTTTCATAAAATGAATATCTTTTTTTTCCTAATATTACATTATCTAAAGTGCCTGTCATCCCTGAACTGGAGTAGATTTGATTAAAAAAAGAGCAGTTCGATCTATTTCGGGTGTGTCACGCTTCTCACCTTGCAAAAAATTATTCAGAGAATTAAAAATCCTTACATTGGCATGTATATACATATTAGAAATATTACTTTTTGTGAAGAAAAATAAGGAAATGTTTAATAAAAATAACAGTTATCACACTTATGACACTAGAGGCGCAGAGAATCTATGTACACCATGCCATAACTTGTCTGTATTTGAAAGAAATCCTGTATATATGGGAATACATATCTATAAGAAGTTATCAGAACATCTCAAACGTGTAAAAAATATTAATAGTTTTAAAAAGCATGTAACAGATTTTTTAATACAAGAATCATTTTATAGTGTAACTGAATACTAAATTACTGAAAGTTTGGCTATAGTGTTTGTACTGTCAGGACAATATTTGTAATTTTTATTTATTTGTAAGTATGTTTGTTTGGTTTTATATACTTATGTAAATTTTATTCTATGTATTTGTATTCATTCGTGATATAATGACTTGACTTGTCCTATACCAAATTTGTATGGTCTTACAGGATGAATAAATTATTTATTTATTTATTCACTTTAGTCACCTTGTTTTCTATTTTTTAGTATTTGAAGCGGTGAATACGATTCTAGCACCCGAATAAGGTAGTTTGGTTGTTTTCGAGGTTGCTAAATAACTCGCTATTTGTTCTTTATTAAAGAAATGTGTTGACTAAAACCATGCAGATCTATTGTAATATTATGTGATGTAAATATTTTTCATATTCATATAGAGGTAGTTTTTCGTAATAAGGATACTCACGTCAAGACAAAGCGGATGTCTGTACCTTTTACTAGTAGAAAATAATTTGGTGCATTAATAAGTGCCATGGCATTTTTTTAGTATTCGAGACTATGAATAGAATTGCACCCCCAAATCGGGTAGTTTGGTGGTTTTCAGAGTCACTAACTAAAGCACTTTTTTTGTAATAATACTTGCTGTGAATATTATTTCATATCATGGGGATGCTGAGGTCAAGCAAGGGCTGTTTACACAGGATAGCTTATCTCCACGGATTTATTCCCCGAAGGTCATACGCAATTAGCCAGGTTGTGACGTCGACAACGGTCCCGGTCTGCTAGCGGCTCGCACCAGTGGTCCTTTTTAAAATAGATACTACCTTTTGTGGGATGCTGTTTTATGTTATTTTTTTTTCTAACACAGTTATCATATACACATTATATATTATGTAACAGTCCATGGCCGTAGAGCCCGTGGCGCAATCAACTACCGTCGCACCAAGAAATGAACAGCTTAACACGTCACAAACGGTCCAAAAAGAGTGGGGGAATGGACAACGTTACGCTTATGGAGATGAGCTATCCTGTGTAATTAACAGTCCTTGGAGGTCAAGATCAGTATTACAAAATCATTTTGTATATTTTTAATCACCTTGGTACCTGTTTTTTTAATATTAGGTAGTGTATGGTGTTTCACCCCCTGAGTAGGGTATGCATAGGGATAGTTTTTATCGTTTTGTTATCTATATTGAATCGATACCTAATAGTTATTATGAAATAAATATAATTTTCAAATTCAGTATAAGCTATTATTCAAAGCAATTTTGGGGGTTGTTTTTCTGTTTTTAGGGGTGAAATAGTTGTTTCCCCAGGCTTTTGATACCACGAAGACGTATTTTTATTAATTTTGAGCCTTTTCCAACCATTTTCACTGGGTCTTATACATTCTGAAATGGGGGCAAAAAATCAGCTATTTTTAACATTGTCCTTTCTGACGAAATTAGCAGTCATTTCATTTATATGATTAATAAAAGAAAATTTTGATCAAATTGAACTTAGAATATAGAAATAGAATCTTTGAAATGACTACGGCTGTTCAACTCTTCATTAATAAAATTACACCCCCTGTATGTTTTGAGTTGCTATTGCATCTGATGTGAGTTTAATTTAATTTATATATCTTCAATTTCATTTGGTATATGGGCTTCTGTCACACATATTATCCAAGATAATTTTCTTCATGGTTCATGCTTACTCACAAATGCTTCTAGCTAATTTTTATTTGTAGTTAGACCTTGTATATTCAAGTGCATTATATTAATATTACCAATTGGTTGCTATCATATAATATAAATTACTTTGAGATACAAATAATATATTTTCACGTGTGAATAAGTAAAGTGTATGGCACAAAAATATAAAATAAAATATTTCTTGCCGTCAAGAATGACAAGATACCTAGAACACAGCCAATATATTACAAGGTATACTTGAATTTTCCAAAAATTTTCACTTGCGTCACACTCCACCGTCCAGCCCTCTTCAAGTACTACTTTTTAATTTGTGCCCCTAAAGAATATATTTTGTGCCGCTACTGATGTTTGGTGAAAGATACGAAAGCAAATCTATTGAGCCACATCGAGGAAAGTATACAACTTTGAAGTGTAGACTCTCCATGTTAACTCACCTGCTTGCCCCTCAACATCTTGGATTTCTAATTTATCATCGATTTTTATATCAAGTAACTCTGCCAAAGATACTTTAGCGTCTTGTGCACCTTCTCCAGGGAAGAGATAATCAGACAGGGTTATTTTGCTGTTGGGAAGTACAATTAGTACCCTTCTTGGCGGTTCATGAACACAGTTAATGTCTGGAAATAAAGAATTAGTTTTATAAATCGACACCACAAAAACATGGTAAACATTTCTGATATTCATCGGACAAGATATCTGCCACCTCCGCCTCCATATTACCTTCTGAATTCTCTTCCTCTGTGAGCGAGTCCAAATGCATTTCTAGCCTGGTTGATAAACTACGCATAATATCTTGTTTGACGGCTTTTGATGCCTCCTTAATAGATATTTTAGGCTGTAACCATAATTTACAAGCTATGGTACCAACAATCCTTAACTGTCCCCCACTTTCAAAAATTTCGTGTACTGGATGCCCCTTAACTTTATTTGAATTCTGAAACAGAAATAATGTATTCGCGAAAATCACCCACCAATAGATGGCGCTCTAAATATCAGATTATCAGAGTCTGTCAAGGGAGAGTCTGGCCGATGCTGTGAGACAAGCTGATTGGCTCTGCCATTTTTAGTTCTTTATTATCATATTACTCATTTTTGGAACCTAATGACAACTGAAAAAATGAATATCTGTTTTAATTATTTATCAGCATACTCTAATAATAGTTTACCATAATTAATAAAATAGTTAAAGAATATTAAGAATTTTCATTTAATATAGAAATTATATCAACTTTCAACATTTAAATCGCCGCGCGTTGCCGCTTGGAACTATAAATGGCGGCTTATTGGCGTTGGCCAGACTCTCCCGTGATGGACTCAGATTATACGAGTGAACTACAAAATTTTGATGTATAATTGGTATTTGTGACATTAGAAAAACAGTTTAATACAGTGAAAATTGTGTTTGGTAGTAGTCCACTCAAATTAGGAAAAAAGCGGAGAAAAATTTGAACACCAGTTTATCTGCATAGGAAGTAAGTATCCAATTTTCAGAACAAGGTTTTGCATATGCGCAGAAAAAAAAACATGATTTTTGAGATATATACTTATATACATGTTTTTTCGTGTTTTTTTTTTCATTTGGACGTATATATCCCGAAAAGTACATGTTTATAAGGCTAAACGAACATAGGTAAACGTGTCCAAAATACGATTTTCTACAAAAAAGTTTCTATACATTTTTTCGATTATCCCATCGGTTTTTCTGGAAAAGCGACTTGAAAAATATATGTGTGTTTTTTGGTGTATATCCCGAAAAGTACATGTTTATAAGGCTAAACGAACATAGGTAAACGTGTTCAAAATACGATTTTGTACAAAAAAGGTTCTATACATTTTTCCGATTATCCCATTGGTTATTCTGAAAAAGCTTCTTAAAAAATATATATATTTACTTTTTCATGTTTTTTTTCATTTCGACGTATATATCTCGGAAAATACGCGTTTTTAAGGCTAAATCAACATTAGTAAACTTGTTCAAAATGTGATTTCCTACAAAAAATGTTCTATACACTTTTCCGATTTCCCATTTTTTTCCGAGATATATACGTCCAATTGAAAAGAAAAACACGAAAAGGCAAATATAAATATTCTTCAAGAGGTTTTTCCGGAAAAACCAATGGGATAATCGGAAAAATGTATATTGGAAATCTCATTCTGAACAAGTTTACTTATGTTCATTTAGCCCTAAAATCGCGTACTTTTTGAGATATTTGCATTCAAAATAAATAAAAACAAAATATATTTTTCAAGTCGCTTTTCTGAAAAACCAATGAGATAATCGGGAAAATGTATAGAATCTTTTTTGTATGAAGTCATATTTTGAACATGTTTACTTATGTTCGCTTATCCTTATACCGATATAGGTATATGTCCAAATGAAAAAAAAAAAACACGAAAAAATGTATATACCGGGTGACACAGGAGATATGTAACACCCCGTGGCATGTTTATTTAAAAAGATATTATTTTGAAATTTGGTAGACATATAATGTGTGATTGTCCATTTTTTTAGTACGAACAAGATATTTTTTTCACTTCCGGTTCCACCGGATAATATTGGCATTAATTACAAAATATTTATTTCAAGGGATAGTTTGAATACTGCTTTGTACTGATAGAGATTATGCGTCTTTATTTTTGGTTCATGGAGGGACAGCTTGCCCGTGCCCCATGGCTCCCCCCTGGGGGTAATTAATGCTTAGTGTGCTGTGATATCAAAAGAACACTGGTACACAATTTTGTGTTTCATATTTGTTTTGTTGTAATCAGTAGCCGAAGAGACTTTGTACAATTTTTATATTAAAGAAAAATCTCTAGACTAAATCCCCTAAATCATAAAAACTAAGATAGAAACACTAATTTTAAATTTTATCCATTTGTAAAATATTTATTCATATTTCACTTTTACCAATTAGATGGCCCCCAAGGCAACCGGATCTTACGCCACTTGATTTTTTTTAATAGTTTATAAAACTCCACTGTAAAATAGGGAAGACTTGGAAATGAGAGTTAGGTTAGCAATAAATGAGATTACTGAATTGTAGTTAGAAAATGTACTTAGAGAATGTTTCTATACTCTACTGATGAGAA
Organism: Rutpela maculata; assembly: GCA_936432065.2. NCBI lineage: Eukaryota > Metazoa > Arthropoda > Insecta > Coleoptera > Cerambycidae > Rutpela > Rutpela maculata. The sequence goes on along the minus strand of OW386289.2, from coordinate 82,742,499 downwards.
CTAACGAGTTCGAAAAAACTTGTACAACTTTTCTAGAGTTGAAATAGAATGTAAGGTTCAATAATAATTGCTGTGAATGACTGAATTTCAATAAATAATTTAAGTGTTTTCAATATATCTTTTTTGCCTTAAAATGCCAGGAATCCCATCATGTAATTCAATACTTCGTCAGTATTAGCTAGAAGAGTAGTTGTTTTGATTGGTTTTCCAATAATGAGTGTTTTAAAGCGTTTTCCTAAGTAGTATATTAGCGTGACCGGTTAAGGTACCAATATACAGAAAGTAGATAATTTCATATTAAATAAAAAAAAGTGTGAATGACTAAATGTAAATAAATGATTTAAGTATTTTCAATATTTTTTTCTTTAAAATGCTAAGAATCCTATTATGTAATTCAATACTTCGTCAGTATTAGCTAGGAGAGTAGTTGTTTTGATTGGTTCTCCAATAATAAGTGTTTTAAAGTATTTATCTAACTAGTATATTAGCGTGCCCAGATTAGGGCAACAATATACAGAAAGTAGGTATTTTCATAATAAATAAAAAAGTGTGTAAGTTGTGATTTGCATAATACCTAAATAATATTCTCCAACAATTTTATTTAAAAGCAAGTAAAATCAGATAATAATGAATTGTATTGGATAAAAGTGAAAGATGAATACATATTTTACAAATGGGTCAAATTTAAAATTAATGTTTCTATATTAGTTTTTATGATTTCGGGGATTTAGCCTAGAGATTCTTCTTTAATATAATAATTCTACAAAGTCTCTTTGGCTACTGATTAGAACAAAACAAATATGAAACACAAAATTGTGTACCAGAGTTCTTTTGATATCGCAGCACATTAAGCATTAATTACCGCCACATTTCATACCATAGCAACTTGACTTAACACGTTCGCTGCGTACGGGAATTTCAATTGTGCACCCCATATGCTGAATAAACTTTCTGGCAAATTTCAATCTGAACACTCAATATATGAGTTTTCATATACTTTTATGACTTCTAGGGAGTGTTGATACTGAGTGTTGGAAATACACAATCCGCGTGCCGGATCCGGGACATCAGCACAGGGACGTAACTTACCTAACTATGTGCGTAGTGTACCGGATATGGGACGCACGAATATGCCCGTATAAAATAAAATAACTAGCAGATTTGCGATCTAAACCTTTAATGAAATATAAAAGTTAAACAAAATATAGAGAAGAGCAATAGCAAATGAACAACTTGATATATACATTCATCTCAGTGGTACATTTGAAAACATTGTCCAAGACATAGACCTGGTTTTTCAGGACACTGATTGCATTCATATATAGTTTTTTTTGTTATTTTATTTTTAGGACACTGTCTGCATCTCTTCCTTTTTGTTTCACAAGCTCCAAGTAATTCGCGAATTACTTCCAAACGGTAGTCATAAAATGTAAGCCGTTTTCCTGAGTATTCATTAAATATATAGTGAGAATTTAGGAAAATCAATTGAAAAAAGTGAATGGCTAATTTCTGGTACCAACGTAAGGTTTTCCGCGAACAAGGGTAATAAGCCATCATTTGATCTTGCCGATCAATTCCAGACATGAACTCATTATATTTTATTATAGGTAGAGGTTTAACTTTTTCTTGAGAGCGTTTATTGGTGAATGTCACCATTGTATTTGGGAATTCTGTTGATATATACAAGACATCTCTCTTATCTCTCCATTTACCTGTCATAATCCCGTTGCAGTATTTTGCTTTTGTGCCAACTTTCGGTAGTTTAGCAGTTACCAAATCTTTAGGATTACCTTTGCGATCTGATCTTAATGTCCCCGTACAAAATGTTTTGTTCTGTAATAATTCTCTAGCCAAAGTACAACTGTTGTAATAGTTGTCCATATAAACTGAATGCCCTGAATTTAATTTGTGCTCTAGAAGCTTCAGAACTACTTTGGATGCATGTCCTTTTCCTACCTTGCTATCCATTGCACCAGTATATACTTCCACTTCAAGTACTGTGCCTTTTGGTTCTGTCAACATATACAATTTTATGCCAAACTTATGGCGTTTATTTTTTATGTACTGTCTGAAAACAAGGCGTCCTCTCCATAACATCATCGATTCATCCAAAGACAGTTCTTTTCCGGGATAGTACGTATTGCGCATTTTGTTGTTGAAAAATTCTATGACTGGCCTTATTTTAAATAATCGGTCTTCCGGATTAGGTGCACCTTCTATAGCAGCAGGCATCTTAATATAAGTAAAAATCTGTCCCTACTCATATGATTCGAAAAACATGTTAGAGTAAAAAGAGGATCAGTTTTCCAATAATCTTGCAATCTATTACACTTAATAGTTCCCGTATGAAATAATAGCCCTAAGAAAATTAAAAATTCAGATCTTTCCAACGGCTTCCAACTTGTTATCCTGGACCGCTCAGATATATTTCCAGCACAAAAAATTTCTTCAGCATATTCATTAGTTGCCTCTATTATAAGATTGATAAATTCATTATCGAATAAAAGAAAGAAAAAATCGATTGGTTTTTGAGATGCTGGTACAGCAACAAGTAGTTCCTTCCTTTTAGAAAATTGAAATTTGGACATGCCACTTTCTTCGTCTTGCCATAAGGGCTGTTCCGGATCTGTAATGAACAGATCTCATGTATTTCAAAATAGCTATGTATTAGTAGTTCAGATCGTAAATCGAGAATAATAAATATTAAGATTCTTACCTGTTGCGGGAATATCCTCCCCTGAATCGTCATAATCCGTATCACTATCATCCGGCAGGTAGTCGTCGTCGCTAAATGATTCATTCAGAAATTGTTCTAGTTCTTCGTCTGTTAATTGTTCAGTAATTTTTAATGGAATTTTAGCCCTCTTTGGCCTAGAAGGTCCAGCTTCACTGTCACTCATATTAGTACTATTTGTATTAATCACTTCTCACGTAGTTTTATCGAAACCCGCAAACGGCTGCGATTAAATAAACTTGATATGTTTACACAATATGCGGCTGCAAAATATAAACGATCCGTTTGAGTGCTAACTTTAAACTGGCTGTAAAAGTTTTCATGTACCATCGTTTCACATCCGGGACGCACGCACCTAGTACAACCATAAGACAGTGCCGGATCCGGCACTTACGCACCGAACGTGTTAATGCAAAAAAAGGTTTTCAGCAGCCATTTTAAAAACGAATGGCATTTTGCTATACATAGTTGAAAAGAGAAAGTTAAGTGGAATCAGATAGGAAAAAAATATATACAGGGTGCCATTTAAAATAACGAAGTCACTTCCGGTTAAACCGGAAGTGGAAAAAATTTCGTGTTTATACTAAAAAAAGGAAAATCACGTATTATATGTCTACCAAATTTCAAAAAAATATCTTTAAATGAACATGCTATGGGGTGTTACATATCTCCTGTGTCACCCGGTATATATATCCCAAAAATCATGTCTTTTTTTTCTGCGCAAAGGCAAAAATTGTTCTAAAAGTTGAGTACTTACTTTCTATGCAGAGAAACTGCTGTTCAAAATTTTTCTCTAAAACGGCGTTTTTTTCATAATTTTAGTGGACTATAGTTTCCTAAAGTATTACAAAAAAACGGACAAGTATGAAAAAATGCCTAATATAATTTTATCAAGTGAATTTTCTGCAACAAAGTTAACCTTCCATCAAATGTCAATAGAAAATGGATTTGTTGTTCACTCTTATACAATAAGTTATACTGTCAGAATGTAGATGTGGCCCACTCCGTGATTTTCGCGAATAGTAAAAATGATATACAGGTTTAATAAAGAAAAAAGAATTGAAAAACTTTGTTGAAATGACCCATGTACTCTTTTTATGTAAAATAGGTCTTCTTTCCATATACTATTGATCCAAGTTTGATGACGCTAATATATCAACAGGAAGTCTGTAGGAAGCTAGCATTACATCCAAGAAGCTTGGGATTAGAAGACATATCATACATAATCAGTTGAAAATTTTAACATTTAGGTACCTAATTCTGAAAGTTTTGTTTGTTCTGAATGTGTAAATCTTCAAGACGATATGGCAAAACAACAATATTTTACTGACAGAGTATTTATCTTTACTATCTGCATGATTATGCCGGAGTCTGTACTAGGTTAGTAGCAAAAATAACAATTAAATATGACTCAATAAAAATATCATTTTAATAAACTTACATATGAATGGAATATAGAAACCTGCATGGGCTTGGAATTTTCATGTGAATCTTGCGCACCTTTACTGGACCCACGTGCCACTTTCTTCTTTTTCCCAATATTTTCTAAATTTTCCTCTTCATCTTTTGCCTCTCCATCAAATAAATACACGCTGTTCTCAAGACTTTCATTTATTTCTTCTAAAATAACCTTAAATGCAAAATATTTTATTAGAATCGTACAGACAATTAACTTCATCAACAAATGCGAGAGAATTTTGTATAGTTGCTTTTCTACCTTCAAAAACTGCAAAATAGATTAATGAGGATCATTTTAAAGTACAACAGATATACTCCAATTAAAACAATGCTAAATGTAAAACAACGGTTAAGATACTTTACTTTAATTTATTACCGTCTTACTTTAACAAATATGTTGTCTATAAGAATCATATTCACAATCATCTAACCCGGCCAAATGATCAACTACGCATTGAAAGGAAAACTGTCCCACACATATGCACATATTATTTTATGATGGTTTTCAGGAATATAATAAGCTATCAAAAACTATAAAAGAATGTAATAGTCTAAATTTATTCAACTCATTTATTAGAATACCTTAAAGGAGATGATTAAACTATACTTTATAAATATATGTTTGTTATATTATTAATCCTGTATTGTATTGTAAAATATTTCTTTGTTTATTGTTTTATACTATTGAAAGGGGCCCCTGTTCCAGGAATATTTGTGGGCCTCCAAAATTTCTACCTCCGCGTCCATCAATTACTAAGGGAGAGATCTTCACAAAAAAATGTTTTTCACATTTCTCCCCCGCTCATGGGCAGTAGGCGCGGGGGCCCCGCCAGTGAACTTGGTACCGGGGCCTGCCCAGTAGGTGCAAAAATCAATTAGAAAAATAGGTACAGGAATGAGAATAAAAATTAATTATCTTAAAGCAGTATATATTCTATATTCCACGAAACATATCAGAGAGTTATCAAAACCGGGAACTTTTCAAGTATAATTTGCAAACTTTACAAAAGTAAAGGAACGTTTACTATAACAACAAGTCTGAAATACGATATCTTGGCCGATGTTGGCGGGGTACGTGTTATTCGAACACTCTTTTATTCCGCCACTGATATGTATTATTTCAATGAATAAATTTCATTTCACATCTATTACTTACATACTGCATTGCTATCACCCGGTTTTACAATCGCTGGTTAACTGCTAGTCAGAGTTAACTTTCAGGTTATTATAGAAATTGGGTTTTACAATAGCTGGTCATTTGCAAGGTCGTAGTTATCTAGTAGTTAACTTTACTAGCAGATGAGGTGTGAGTAAACTAGAAGTTGGCAGTTTACTAGCAATTTATAACCTACAAAATAACTGGTACAAAATAATACTTTGATATTTTGTTTAAAAATGGATACTTACGAAGTAAATGCATATAGTAGTGATGAGGAGCCAAGAAGGCCCAAGGTAATTCGGTATAGACCTAAATTTTTAGAAGAATATATTTTTTATTCTCTATAATATTTATATATTTTTCTATTAAATTTACGGGAATATCCTCGTCATCGGTAGAAAAATTTGTGCACGTTTTATTATCCATAATGTAAATGTAAACAAAACATATTTTTATTGTTAAAATAAACATCCCTGTTTTGTAGTAGAATATAGAATAAATTGTATAAATATGTTATTCATAAAAAATTATAAACATTAAATACTACATACTTATGTACTTAATAATAAACCACTAACTCATAAATTGCTTCTGATATTTATATTTGACAGCAAGTGACGTGTGACTTTGACAAAAATTCATACTTTTTATGTATATTACCCATTTTTCTGCTACCAACATTATAAATTTTATTCACAACCTCTCGTTTACAAATCATGACTTAACTTTATATTGAAAAACGCAAGTGTCGGTAAAGTTGTAGTTAACCTGCAAGTAAGAGTCAACTAACATGAAAGTTAACTTGCGATTGTAAAACCGGCTGTATATGTTAAAATTTAAAAAGAAAAAGTATTTATGAAGATAAAATCGATAATCAACAAAATTAAGGTGGAAAACTTATAAACATGAATAAATGTAATTACTTCCACGTCCAGTGGAAGTATAGTAACGACAAAAACATTTTTAAAAATTTTTATTGTCCAAATAGGCTTAAAATGTCATGAAACGTCGTGAGCACGTTTACTCTGGAACCGTTTAAGATATTGACTTGAAATTTGGTACATATATGTACTTTAACGAGATCTAGAACTAGATTATATTTTCATCTTGTTCCGTCGAAGGGTTGGGGGGTAAATTGGGGTAAATTTGGGGTAAATGGGTAAATCAAGCAGGTAAGAGTCCATGAAATTGGTATTTAGTATATACAAGAGAAGCTAAGGTCTCAAAAAAATTTTTGGCATTAGCCATCCCCATTACCGGGGTGGTAATGGGGGTGTCTCCTTATTAATGGGGATGAAAAAAAATTGTGATTTAGTGTATGTACAGAAACCAGAAACCTCAAAATATTTTTTTACTTCATCCACCCCCCACTACTACCCCCCTATCACCACCCCCACCCCACTACCGATGTGGAGTATCGTTTTTGGGGTAGAGGATTTCAAATATTATATTAAAGTTCCATAAACAATTATTTTCACATACAAAGTTTTTTCGTTGTGAGTGACTTGGATAGAGAATCTGGATGTGGAAGTAGTGATTCCTTGGGCAGCAGTTTTTTTAATATTAAAACAATATCGTTTGTTATCAACAACACTAAATTTTAGCTTCTGAAGCAACTGAATTAGCAAACCATTTTATTAGTAGCATAAATGAAAAGTGAATTTAAATAGAAAATGAAGAATAACTTTTTTTTTCAAATACAATTCGTTTCCAAGTTAATAATTATTTAATATTTCGAAAGGTCAACCGCACCCAAAATTTTGTACACCAGATTTCCTTAAGATTTTCTCGGATTTCCTAAAAAATTTCCTTCTAAGTGTACACCAGATTTCCTTTGCGGTTTGCCCCTCGTAATATTTGGAAAATATAATTTTAAGGGGGCCGTAATTCGAAACTCAATGAAAAAGGCAATAAATGGGATGGATACAGGAGTTCTAAAGCATGCTGATCAATTAATTTTTAACATTTTTTCAATAAAAAAATGCACTCCAATGACTGAAGTTTTGTTTTACACAAAAATGATATAGTAAAGATCTTTGATACCGATACAAATCTGATTGAAATTGGATGACTAATAACTGAGCTATGAAAGTGTTACTATGAAAAGTGGGACACGCTGTATACTCAGAGTAATTCATACTTATTCAAATTTAAATGAATTTCAGCCAATCACTACACAAAATGTTAGTAATATACCTAGTTAAAGAATTTAGAAATATTTTAGATTCCCGTTCATTATTAAACACAAAATTTCTTAAAGGCGCTATAAACACTCTGCCACCAAGTGAAAAAGTAATAGAAATGGCTACATTTAACCAATTAGTTAAATGTTTCAATGACAACAATATCGTCATGCAAATCAGTCTGGTTTCAGAGATAACCATTCTTATGAATCTAGTTTGCAGCTAACAGTTACAAACTGTGCAAAAGATCTCTAGATAATAGCAAATAGTCTTTATAGATTTGAGAAGAGCTTTTGAAACCATTGATAGACTAATTTTTTTAAACGAATTAATGAAATATGGAATAACGGCAATGCATGAGCTTATGTGGTTTAGAAGTTATTTAAGCGAGAGGACACAAAGATGTAAAATTAATAGAACAATCTTAAATCATTTGAAAACACAGTATGGAGTGCCACAAGGTAGTGTTTTAGGATAGTTGTCCTTCAATACTTACATTAATGATATAAGTTCCTTAATAATTGTACTTTTTAAATTTACTTGCTGATGATACCTAGTTGTAATATCAGACGGAAACCTAGAGTCAGAGATATAGAAAATGAATGTTGAACTAAGTGATATTCAAAAATACTTTAATCTTAAAAAAATTATTCTTAATACAAACAAGACTAAAGCTATGATAGTAACGACACAATACAAACATGCAAATATGAATTTTGATGATGTTAATTCAGAAATAAATAATAGTTCAATTGAAATTGTCTCAGAGCTTAAATACTTAGGACTTATTTTTGACAACACTCTTTCACTAAAAGTCGCTTTCAATACATTTAAAAAAGATAAAAATAACTGTTTTTCTTTTATAGAATATCTGCTAATTTATCGATAGCTAGTAGACTATTGGTTTATAACAATCATTCAACCACATTTTAACTATTGCTCATCATCATTATGCTTATTAGACAAGAACAGCCAATCAGCACTATAAAAACTTCAGAACTGTGGTATAAGAATAATACTATGATGTAATAGGTATACTCCGGTAAATTTAATGCTCGAGGTATTAAACTACTTAATAAGTTATATAACTTTACCATGATATTTACATAGACATATTAAAGGGCCTATTTCTTTCTTATCTAAGATCATTTGCCATGAAATTCATGAGTATAACACCAGATGTCGAAATAAATTCCGCATTGAATGGACTAATTAAAAGAAAAGGTAAGAATTTCATATTTTTTAAAGGACTGGATCAATAAAATTGATTACCTCAAAAAATAAAGGATGCAACAAATTTCAAGATCAGTTTAATCAACCGTATAAAAACATTGTAAGGGTACCTATTTCACCTCTAGTCATGCTTTCTTTATAGCTAATTTAATATCACAAATAGATACTTAAATAAGTTTTAAATTATATTTACTTATTACTAAATATTATTTAAATTAGATGTAAACTGTTTAACAATTTATTTATGTGTGTATATGTACCTATGTCAAATTGTCATAAAAATGTTTTTAGATCATCATCTCCAATACGATTTGAATATAAACCAAGACGACTTGGTCAAAAACTTACATTAGTATTGTATTTTATATTTAATTTAGGTAAACACTTACTTTCATGTGTTTTTGCAGGGGCCAGTCAGCTTCGTTCGTTTTTAAGTAATGCAGCTGATCAATTTCGAAATCACATTCTACGTTGGTCCATTTACTAGCTTTCGGTAAAAATTTAAATTCTGCGGGCTGCACATTTGATGTAATAACATCGTACGATTTAGCCAAATATTTGTGAGTTTTTGTGGAATAATGAAGGATTAGTTTTTCATTTTCCGCATTGCCATATAAATAATGACTCACATCTAACTGCTTATGAATTGTTGATAATAGTGATTTAATTTTTGGACTGAATGGACTTAGAGGGTCTTCATGGGATGTAACAAATATTCCTAGTACATACATTCCACCTGGCAGCATTCGAGTAGCATGGCGAGCATGATCAGCTATCCAATTTTCGTTAATTTCAGACTCATTTTTAAGTAGTGGGGCGGGTTTTCCCTGTTTTCTAAGTTCTTCTGATTGAAATGGAGGGCTTTTGGCGAAATGGATAACATAATCTCTACCTAAACAAGACTGCAAATAATAATGTAGACATATGTTTTTATTTCGATTTTGGATAACTTTACCTGCCCTAAAATTAAACCAACAGAGCATGGGTCTTCCATCGCAACGTTTGTTATGTACGTTAACAAATAATCATCCGCAATGGCAAATCTCACCATTTTTAATTAGTGAATAATAAATGAGTTAGAAATCAAAACATGAACAGAAAACACCTGTCCGTAATTGTCCGTAATGTCAAATTTTGACAAATAGCTCCCCACCCCACCATATTAGGCGTTGCCAACATCGAACAATATCTGTAGGATCGCCAACCTACTGTGAAACTAACTAAGTTACCACAGACGTATATTCCTAGACTGAGCGGTCTGCCCCGGACACTGAAATATAAGGTCTATAAGCAATCACGGACTAGTCAATCATAACACGATTGGTTGAAAGCAGAGCTGGGCGAGTACACGGATACTTTACTCGTATTTTGTACTCGAGTACTAAAAGTACTCTTTTTTAATTATTCGTAAGTACTTTTTGGTTTAGAGGACTTAATACTCGTATTTGCAGCACATTAAAAATTACTCGTACAAAGTATTCGTCAAAAATTGTTACTTTTTGCGAGTACTCAACCCCCTCTATTTCTCTGGTACAGTAGTACCAGAGATTGAGTTTACTTTAGTGTGCAGTCATTAGTTTACCACTCGGGGCTCAGGCACTAACCAGTCAATTGTCATCTGTCGTCAGCTCAGCAGTGTATATTATATATGTTTGATGTTATACAGGGTGTCTCACTTTTTATTAGCATCACTTCATTACCTAATTTTGAGAATAAAAGTGTCCATAATTATTGGTCCTAAGATGTTTCGTTACTGTGACACAGGGCATTGTATTTGTAAATACATTTTTATTATCATTATTTTTTAAAATAACCGCTCGCAAAAAAATTCGTGATATTGCTGCGAATGACTTCTTTGCGAGCAAATAATTCAATACTGAAAACCATTGGTTGCCTTTTATTACCAATTGAGAAGATACGAAGATGGAAAGATATTTACTATTCATGAAACTTAAGAAAAAATTATCGCCGAATTGAAATTTTCCAAATATTTTTAAAAAATATTAAACAGCATTCAATTTTGTTTAGAAAATGCTCTTTTGCCAGAAATCGATAGGACGCATCGTTTTCAAGAAAAAGCGACAATACTGATTAGAAGCCAAATCATGATTTTACGTTGTCCTATTTATTATTTTATTTTATTTTATTTACTTTCGGGAACATTGAATGGCATTTCATATTTTTTGAAAATGTGTGGATTTCAATTCGGCGATCATTTATTATCATTAAAATAAATCTTAAAAAAAAATCATAAATACCCCTCTATTTTCGCCGCCAGAAATAATAGGATAGATAGGTGATGATTTTCAGTATTGAATTATTTGCTACGAAATACTAAGTCATTCGCAGCAATATCACAATTTTTTTATGAACGATTATTTACAAAAATGATAATAAGGAGCAACGTTTGAAGAGACTTTTATTTCAAAATGAGGTCTTCTATGAAGTTCTGTTAATAAAAAGTGAGATGCCCTATGCCTATGTTATAAATAATAACATTTTTATTTTCTGTGAACCATAATGCCTAATGGTTATTTCGTTAAACTTGTTTTATTAAATAAAAGGTTTTATTTGATTTTAAACTTGACTGAGTGTCTTTTTATCTGTTCTTATCTATATAGTTAAAAAGTTCTATCTAAAGACTATGAGGAGAAAATATTAACTTATTTTAATGGTTATGGGTACTCATAATCGTCACTCGAATTTATTATGGTTTTGCGAGTATTACTCGTACTTATACTTTCTTATTAATAAAATACTTACGAGTTAAATGAATTTGCCGATTGAAAACTCCAAATTTAATAAATAGTGTGTCGATGGGGAACGGACAATATCGGTATAACGGCATAAGACATTTCGTGGCATATAAATATGGTACAGCCAGAGATCTCTCTGGTATCTTGTGACTGAAAACCATTAATTAAATTTATTGGTAGATTGTGATGTTTTCTCAAGCTTCTGAATATTACTTAACTGTCTAGACATCGTTATTGTTTGAAATACTGATTTGTGATAGATCTTATTACTGTCAAATGTGAGCAGTCTAGTCTTTGCATTGATAAAATCCTCAGATAAACAAAGATATTTCTTTGTTTATCTGAGATAAAATCGAAGTGTACCACATTAATATGACGCGCAGTAGTGTACAATAAATTGAACTGAATGAAATTAAATGTAAACTGATCACTAAAATATGAAAACTCTTATGTATTTTTTCCATTATTAAACACCTTACATTCATAAATATATTTACAAGACATACAATGTACATCGTTTTCAGTAAAAAAATAAAAATTTTATTTGCACAAGTTTATAAACAACTTAATTAATATAATATCAGATAACAAAAAGTACTTGGTAAAAGCACCGAGATAAAAGTATAATAATTGTTATTTTTAATCCACACCACACACAGTGACACTTCAACAGTTATTACCGTGTTGCCAATTAAAAAAAAAATTACCTATCTCATATATCTGCCAATTGTACCAACATGAAAATAAGTTGGTAGCAATAGTTACCAAGATCTTATAGCGTCATTGGTCCTATTTGGTACATCTAGGTAAATATAACTACACAGTGAAATTGTTGTAGTTCCCGTCGCCACTTTTAAAGTAGCAACAACTATAACGTTGGTAGCATCTGCTACTTTATGGGAAATGTAACTTGTAGGGAAATAATTTTGCTTTTTGACTCCTCTAATATGTGACAAATACTTTGCTGACATATATACCACTACAAAGTGACTGCAATTAATCGCCATTTTTCTGTTGTTGAATAAAGACGCCATACTGACACAGATGAAAATATAATTCAATATTTTTTTTTATTATGGTCATTTGTCATGTTTTATAAATAGATTATTACTTTATAATATATAAAATTTTAAAAAAAAACGTTTTCCATAAAAAAATTTGCAGTTTTGCTTGTAGACATAATTTTTGCAAAAATTTTTTTTTCCGAAAAAAACATTTTCTCGAGGGGGCGTATTTTTTATCGAAGCATCATGATAACATTTTACAGTGGTGGTTTTAATATCCACACCCAGGGTAAATGCAAAACATTATGATTTATAATATATGCTTATGCATGTTGTATATAATCACCTTAACTTGGGCCTTGGACATATTATGTGCTCAAATTCAATAAGTCATTAATTTGCTATTCGAATAACAGAGAGCTAGTTTGTGCTCTCATTCCGGTCAGCTGAGCTGTTAATCATTTCTACTACTTGGTTACATCCCGTTTACGTAATAACATAGTCCTCAACACGGTAACGGTAGAAGTACCGAAATAGTAATTTGGTACGTAATTATTATTCCCCATTTTGGTGAATGCTTAGTAGAAGGATGGTTATTACCATTAAGTAATAATCCTTAGTTGCGGAAACCTTCAAAGTTCCATACTAATGGTAACTTCTACCTAGACACTACTAAAATTGCTGCTTGGGGTAGATCAAATAAGGTTGTACGTTTAAAATAATCCGTATTGCTTTATGGGTAAAATGCAAACCTTTTATATTTTTCAAATTATATAACAGCAAAGTAAATGATTTCATGTCTGCAAATAGAGGGAACCATTTATAAGCTTGTGCCACAAACCGATACGTTAAAGGAAATGGTCCTCTGTTTTTATATAATTATATAAGTATAAGGCCAGGCCTGTAGCTAGAAAATGCTTTAAGGGCGGGCAAACAATTTTTCAGGGGGGTCCGCAAAAAAATTTTTTTTGTTTGGTGAGCGGGGGGGGGGGAGAAATCCTAAAAAAAAAATTTTTAGTCCGAAAATATTTTTGTAAGCGGGGAGGAGAAAAGTCCGAAAACTTTTTTGAGGAGCGGGGGGCGAGAAAAAAAAAATGTACCCAATCTCTTTCAAAATATTGAAAAGGCAGTTGAAATTGCTCCACCTTGCGATCGCCGTAGGTCGGACGAAAATTATTCCAGGACGGGCGTTGCCAGTCCCAGGTAGCAAGGTGCCGTCATTATGACGTCGTTTTTTCTGCATTAATTACGTCAATTTCACCTTCAGCATGACGTAAAAATGACGTGAAAAAGACGGCACAATGTCACAGCCCAATGACGTCATACATATGACGCCAATATGACGTATTGGTTAATCAGTGAATTTTGCGATAAGGGATGCAAACCTCTCATTATAATATTTTTCCACAATTATTAATAAAGTTTTTGACGAAAAAAAAAAAACGGAATGTGCAGGGATCGAACCGCGGACCTTTTGCCTCGCAACCTAACAATCAATCAATCAATAACAAGTTTATTAAAATTAGAGTACATGTATGTGCTTCCCCGGAATCTGGCCCGGAGCCAGCCAGACAACCACGACGCGCAGCGTCGTGGTGGGTGTCGGACTGGGCGGGGCAGGTCAGGTTTAGCTAAAGCTGAGTGTGAAGGTTAAAACTCCTGCCTAAGAATAAAGCTTAAAATTAACAATTTGGATAAATAATAGTACACAAAAATACTTAAAAAATAATTAAAATTAGCAGTTTAAAAAACTAGGGGTTTCGCGCACAGACGAACACTTTAGAATTTTGATTGCTGACACGGGAAAACAGAACTCAACGAAAAAACCCGTTCGAAGCAATTCCACCCTGGTCTTCCTGCCAGGAAAGTGTGGTGTGGATGAAGGTGTGGTTTAAAATATTTGGATTTTAAGAGAATTTTTGGGCCAGACGGAATTTAGAAACAAAATGGACAAAAGAACAAAAAGGACAAGAACAAAATTGAACAAAATTACACAGAGATAAAGAAGAGGGGGTTGTAAAGTTGCAAAGTTGAGGAAAGGTAAAGAGTAGGGTAGAGATAAGTTATGGTAGAGGAAAGTTTGGCTAAGGGAGTTGCCGGAAAATAGGCAACGCCTGGTATGGTAGAGGGTGTCTGATATCAAAAAGTATTGCATTATGCTGTCTGATTCGAGTTATGTTGCGGGTTAGCGGACTATCGCCCAGTTTGAATTGATAGAATTTTTGTGAAATTTCTTGGACGTATTCCGCTAGTGGGGTTATGTCGTGGCAATTTGCGTATAGATCTCTGAGGGAGGTGTATCTGTCCAAACCAGAGATGAGGCGCATAAATTTATGTTCAAGAACTCGAAGTTTTCTCATTGTCGTGGCCGGGATGCTGCACCATACCGGCGCCGCGTATGTGATTGCCGGCCTAATCACCATTGTGTACAACATTTTTTTATTTTGTCTGTTTAGTCCGCTACCCCTGGCCAGGAGCGGTACAGACTCCTGGACATGGAGTAGACCTTACGAACTGTCTCGTTAATATGGGTGTTAAACGTCAGTCGTTTGTCTAATCAAATATTTCACGCACCGTTTAATAGGAATTTGTCTACCCCCGATCGAAAGTGGCACCTAACACTTAACTCACTGAACCATTGAACATCTATTTAAATATGTTTAAAAGCTGTATACCTAGTTAGAAATAGTAAAACAAAATTATTATTACTATGTGGCAAAAATTGAACTAGTCACTAAATACTTCTATTTATTTTTATTTCATAATGATTTATTTCACGTCATTTTAATGACGTCAAAATAATGACCTAAAAGGAACGTATATTTGACGTCTTCATGATGACGTCAGAAGTACGTTATAAATATCACGTCTCTGGTACGTCATTTATTAATGACGTCAAAATAATGACCTAAAAGAAACGTGTATTTGACGTCTTCATGATGACGTCAGAAGTACGTTATAAATATCACATCTCTGGTACGTCATTTATTGGGACAATGACGTCGGCGACGAAAAATCACCTTTAAAAGACGTCATAATGACGTCACCCTGCTACCTGGGGTCCTGCCCCCCCCCCCCCCCCTAGCTATAGGCCTGTATAAGGCGCAGAATAAATTTTGAATTTTGATTAAGATTAATATCAGAATTAATTTTCACGACAAGCTCTCTCTAATGTACGAAAGCGTAGAAAGGACATGTAGAATAGTATTACTATGAGAAGATGACAGGGCGGAGCCAACATGCGCGAATATTTTCACCAGTGGCATAGCTTCATCTGGGGTATAGGGATGTGTAATTGCAATAAAAGTTTCATGGTCAAGGAGCTGTGTAAATGGAGTAGATTAAAACTTGCCATCTGTTACGAGTAACCTTTGTTCAGGAGAAGTGTATGAATAGTAAGTTGTACTAAACTTTGCCTAATAAAGTTGTTTTATTATTATTATTACCGTCGCCGCCGCTCTACTGTAGGGCACCGCCGCCACTGGTATTGACGTTGAATGTCACGTAATTCCTTCTGATTGGCTTAGAATGATGGAGTGCACAAACTCGTTTCTGCGCATATTTTTTGCTGTCATCTTCTCATAGTAATACTACTTTATAAAATATTTTATAATTGTCAGTTTAAACTTACAATTATATATAACTGCAACTTTAAACTTACAATTATCCATAATTGTCACTTTAAACTTACAATTATGTATAATTGCAACTTTAAACTGACAATTATATATAATTGTAAGATTAAACTTGCAATTATACATAATTGTAAGTTTAAAGTGACAATTATAAAAATATATTTTCGTACAAAATATTTTTATAAATGTCAGTTTAAAGTGACAATTATATATAATTGCAAGTTTAAAGTGACAATTATCTATAATTGTAAGTTTAAAGTTGCAATTATACATAATTGTAAGTTCAAAGTGACAATTATAAAATATTTTCGACTATGTTCGTTCTACGCTTTCGTACTAATGCACTCTAATATTGATAAAAGAAAAAAAACGTGTACTACATCTGTCTGTAACTGTGCGTTTGGAGCGTTTTTTGTAAACACTACAATTTTAACTTCTCCGCATACATGTGCGCCAGTCTTATTAGCACCGGCAGACCAATATATTCGTTTGGTTTAGAAGACAGTTTAAACGCTTTATAAAATAAAAAATCACTGTTTAAGAAATCACTACTTTCACATCCAGATTTTCTATATCCAAAGTCTCTTACAATAACGAAAAAAAAAAAAAAAAAAATTGATACTACAGCATTTGCACTCCACTATGTGAAAATAATTGTTCATAGAACTTTAATAATATAATATTTGAAATCGTCTGCCCCAAAAACCCACAAAATGTAAGCCACATGCGCTAGGGGGATGCTGATGCCAAAAAAAAATGTTGAGACTTTTGGTTCTTGTATACACACACACAAAATCGTAATTTTACTTTTTTTACAGCTGTAACGGGTGGAGGTGGCAATGGGAATGGCCGATGCCAAAATAATCTTAATACCTTGGCTTCTTGTATATGCACTAAATCCCAATTTTATGGACTCTTGCTTGCTTTACCTATTACCTCCCAACCCTTCAACGGAATAAGATCAAAATATAATCTAGTTCCAGATCTCGTGATATACAGAGCTGTAGGCCCCCCACAGTAGGTACCATGGTACCAGGGCTCGGCCACTTTAATGACCCGGCTAGATTAGGAAACGCAATGCAAATTTATTAAACTAATTAACATTTGGGTACAGTGTACATATAATATAGGGGTGGGGGCCCGTCGGTGAATTTGGTACTGCCCAGATAGCATTTTTACATTCAGAGCATGTGCTCGGAACGTACTTTATGTACCCATGGAACTAAGAATGAATATTCATTTTGTATTCCATGTAGAAAATCTGAATGTCAGAGAGACGTACAGATGACCGCCTCTCGATATACGAGTAAGATTCCTACAACGTACCCATAGACCAAAACGGAACTTGATATGAACCAGAAACGTACATTGATATACTGATAGATACATGAGGTATAAAGGAGGAAGGTCCATCCTACATTCACAATGTACACTGCATGTTCACGGTATATGAGTACTACCTTCGTAGGAATTAAACCGTAGGTGCCTGGTATGTTACACATGGATCATAAATCTATGATGCATGTATATTGTAGGAATGAACATTATGTATCAGTGGCAGCTATAAGTACTTCACTCATGCCAAGTATTTTCTTCAGAGTTTAATTATTTTAATAATTTATTACTTATTGTAATCATTGATGAGTCGCTGCTTCATTCTGAATATGTTTAGTATGACGCAGCGACTCATCTATGATTACAGCAAATAATAAATTATCATAATAATTAAACTCAAGAGAATACACGACATGAGTGAAGTACTTGCATATAATAAATCCAATATCTAATTTTAAAGTTTAATTGTTACAGTCAATTATTAGGTACTTATTCTAATTTTCCACATTTCACATTCCTTGTGAAGAATATTATGTAAGTAAATGTGGAATATATGCACAGAAAATTTGTTTTTACCATTAGTTTTCAACTAAAGTCAAATGTTTTATTCATCAAATTTTATTGAATGGAGCATACAAATGCTAAATAAACTTAAATAAAACTGTATTTGCTATAACAATACTTTACAAAGGTCCAAGAATATATGTAAAAAAAAATAGTTTTACGTTAATAAGATCTGTTAAAAACCATTTTAAAATGGATCAAACATTTATCACTCTAAAACTTCAGCTTAAAAATCATATTTAACGTGTTATTTATGAAAAAATCTAATGATCATATTACATTACCTTAAAGTTTTATCTATTTCAAATCGTGTTTTAAATTGCCAAGAACAAAACATGATTTTATTTAGGAAGAGGTATAAATAAAACAGTTGTTACTTTAAATATATTTTTATTTTTTGTTACAAAAATGAATTGCAATAATAAAAAACAATTGTGACAAAAATTTCAATTGAGATTTTTTTTAACAAAAAAATTTTCTTTGCAACTTATGAACTGTCATATTTTACTATAACGAATTTTTTTGTCAATAAATAAAAAATAGTAAAAATTGGAGGGCTTACATTTTCAAAACCAGTGTCCAGGTGTTGCCGATGGTGATACTTGTAATTGCGAAAGTCCACTTTTCATTCTCAACACATCATCTGTGACTGACCCTACTGGCTGAATACTTTCTTTTGGCTTTTCCAATTTTTAGGAGAAGGTATTTCCTTCCTGTCCAGCGGAGGAGATACACGTGCTAGTCCAACTACAAAAGAAAATACATTGTATTATATTTGAATAGGTACTTATTTTTCTTTAAAAACTGGCCATGATAAAGTTGAAAAATATAAAAACACCTTACAAAGATCTTACAGAAAAAATATAACTGATCAAACATAAATTAAACAAATTGATATTATCATAAAGGACACGGCAGGCACAAAATAAATGGAAAAGAAGGTAAAGTCAAATGGGCTGAAAATGTAGTATGTTGTACTTCATAATATCCTGATCAAAAGTTTTCATGGCCACAATATCTGAAAATCGCCAGTTTTTGAGATATGAAAGGTCAAAGATCAGGAATATCGGTACCCACTCTCATAGTTGAGAGTATCATATCATGATGAGGATTTGTTTAATGTTGTTATTCTAATGTATTTTCACATATGAACCAAAGAGTTCTGACCAGAGGAAATAAGCCGTTGATTTGCTGGACGGCGCGAGCATCCTTGTCCTTGTCCCACACCTCGTACCCTCTTCTTTGCTCTCCACTCTGCTTTACAAAGCAACACAGCCCCTCATGTACTGTGCGACAAAGAGAGAACGAACTGTGTGAGAAGGATGAGAATGCTCACACCGTTTGCGCGCTGTCCACTGCTCATACATTACAACTCTTTGATAGGAACACGCTTTCACTCTCTCACGCACGCTAACCAACCCCCCCCCCCCCCACTACACACATACACACACATGCACACCCTCACTTTAAAGTAAGCATAGGAACTTAAAAAAAATCACCACCTCATTCATGAAACCTGCGGCATTTCCGGTCTTATGAATATGAATAACAACATTAAACAACTCGTCACATAATACTCTCAACGATGACATTAGTGGGTACCGATCTTCCTGATCTTTGACCTTTCAAACTGGCCATTTTCAGACATTCTGCATTTTCAGCCCATTTGACTGTGCCCTCTTTTTCATTTGTTTTATGCGGTGTCCTTTACCTACAAAACATAGATATTTTTTTTGGAATTCGGAAATATTTATGCTTGTGATTTTAAATGTACCTGAAGTTTCGAACGTTCACTTGAATGAATTTTAGATGAAAAAGAAAAGTTAATAAAAACCACACATCGATTTAGGCATAAACACTTCATTGCCACATTTGCTGACAATAAATATCCACAATACTTAAGTTTTTACACCTAAATCGAAGTGTGGCTCTTATTAATTTTTCTTTTTCATACCTATGAAATTCGTTCAAGTGAACATTCGAAATTTTAGGTAAGTACTTGATTTTAAATGCCTACCAGAGTTATTAAAAGAATATATCTTCTTTCAACTTCTAGTATGGACAAAATTTCTTGGGAAGTCGACGGATTCCAATATGTTCTTCGATATCATTATGTTCATCTGACGGGAGGAATAACGTGTTTTTTGTACATAGTCCTTTGATTTGTTTTTGTTCACTCTTACATCAGATGTGATCTCTGCCCTTTTCAATTAATTGCAGCTCTTCTATAATCCTCTGAAATAGGTATAAAGCAAATTACTACAAATAAATACCTATCACAACTCGTACGTTGTAATCAAATTCAATGATTGTGATTTAAATAAACAAAAGCTCCTTAATATTGAAATAGATCGAACCTACCTTCTTGAAAATAAGATTTAAACACCCCGTAAAGTGTCCACGTTTCTGGAGGGTTTTCTCCTGTTTCTCAATGAACAGTCAAATTGTTTCCGTTTGAATGGTGACCACCAAGCTTCCTTTTCGTGGACCGAGACCATTACAAAGACCACCTCAGTATTTTTTCCAAAAAATCGATACCTACAAACGCCGTAATTATTATAACTTATATAGGTGGTATGCTTAGTATAATATGTACAAAGGGATACACATTAAACTTTAGTGTCTAAATATAAAATATCTGCAAATGACAACAAAACTATGTGGTAGTTATATTGTATACAATAATTGTAAAATACTTACTGCAAAGCAATTAATGTATACTTGGACTATTTAATAAATCACGGGAAAAAAAAAAACAAATTGAAATCGACATTTCACAGCAGAAGCGTGACGTAGTCTGCTAGAGCACGATGAGCATGCGCACTAATCTAAGGACCGTGGCGCGCATTTAAAAAATTCTACAAGGGGATTGTAATGACGTGGAAAACGGAAATCTAAATATAAAAGATAAAATGTAATTAAATAACCATTCTAAGTCTGAACTACCTGCTTAAGAAATGCCGATAGTTACCGAGATAGTTACTAATTTATTGAACACAGTACATAAATTAAAAAAGGATTATTATTCATTATTATTTAATATTTCATTCACTATTATTTAATATTTCATATTCATTATTATTTAATATTTGATCATAAATCTAAAGTCTGGATTCAAAATTTAAAACATATTTCATATATACAATATTGACGAACGATTTAAAATTTATAAAACGTCATACACCACACAGGGGATGATTATAAATGTACTTAAACCAGATCTATATAGATAGAGAAACATCCTAATTATTTTTGTAGGTAGGTAGATAAAACTAGCATTGCTGTCTCATCAGTTGTGATGCAGGTTTATTTTTATTAGTTCAAAAATAGAACCAATCAGCGTTCGAGTTAAAAGTGCTGAACTTTTGATGATATTACTATTGGCGCGGTGCTCGGGCGATGCAAATATTTCTACAAAAAATATACCTGTATTATACAGATAAAATCATTGACGAATGTCCATACGATGTACATGAACACATATACGAAGAACGTTCCCTGATACGTGTACACAGTATATGCGACTGTGAACATAAACTTTTCTGTATATTCCATTTATATCGTATGTATAATCATATTGTATATGTGAAAATATTATTTATATCGGAATGTTGAGGGAACATACATGGCAAGTACAGAATGCAATTAGAACATTGGGAATGCAAAATGTACATTCGTGGAATAATAAATGCTATCTGGGTGGGGCCCATGATTTGATGTGGGCGGCCTGCATAGGTACACCAAATTTCAAGTCAACACCATAAACTGTTCCAGAGTAATTGTGAGCATAGTGGCGGTTTCTCAATGGCGGCAACGGAGGTTGAGCCTCCTCAAGATAACTTAGGTCAAAATATTCGATAAATCAGATTTTATATTTTATATATTGTTAATAATAAGGTCAATAATTGACTAACAAATCATGGATAAATGAAGTATAAACTATTTCTTTGCATTCTGGCGCTAATCTGTCCCACACTTGTTTAAATTAATTTCAAATAGGCGCGTTATAATATAAACTAGCGCGAATGCGCCAGCCGAATGCAAACGCAAATACAATTCGATAAGAAACACTGTGTTGGACACTGGAAACATGACGTGAGGCTAATTCATATTTGCCTCATTCGTCAGTACTGCAATTTCACCATAGTAGAAGGAGAACAGAAATCTCACATACACTTTACTTGCTCTGTACCTAGTCACTAGTCAGCAAATATATCACGTGACAGAGCCTAGCCTCATCGTCCGGCTGATTTGTCGATGAAATTCTTGCGCGTTAAATAACCGATTCATTATACATACCACCAGAGACTATCGTATAGTCTCTGATACTACCTACGTAAACGCACTCTCAGATATCATGGCAGGCAGCGGCCACTGGTCAGTGGCAGCGGCAGATTGCAATAGGGGCAACAGGTGATGAGTGTTGTGTGTTAATAGGTATAGCTTGTTATAAATTAATTAAATAAAATATATATACTTACAGTACCTAAAAATGGAAAATAATAATTGCAGTGAATCTGAATTAATATCTTGTGCTGGCAAAGTAGATTTTTTACTAAAAGTTCCTTTCAGTACATTAATGACGATAACAAATTATTTGGTTAACAGGAAGAGGAAGCCAGGTAAAAAATAAATTTTTTTGCTGGTCTTGTTTACTTTTTTCTGGAGAAAATTCGGTGTGGATATAGCATTACAGAAATTTGGATTGCTAGAAAAATGCGAAAACCTTGAAATTTACGAAAAATTTTCGCCTGTGGTGTATTATAAAGAGCTCTCGCCCCCCCCCCCCCCCTGCTTACCAGTGGCGGAGGGGACAGTCGTTTAAAAGGCTGCATAAAATAGTTGCAAATAAAAATAAAATACGGATACAGCAGGGGTGCCACATCATGGGGGCGGAGGAAAATGCCCCCTAGCTATGCCGCTGCTGCCTACTTACAACGGTTGCCTCCTCATTTCAGAATTCCACGAACCGCCACTGATTGTTAGCACAAAAGGAAACATTACAGATAGACCGACAGAGAGAAATTTGTTTTTGCTCAAACTTAAAGTCTCGACGTGTCAAGACCAGTGGCGGAACTAAAGGGTGTTCAGAGTGTTCGAAGAATACGGGCCCGCAGCTCAGGGAGGGGGGGGGGGGGGGGCACCAACATCAACCGAGATATTGAATTTCAGACTTGTTGTAAGTAAAGGAACGTTTACCACACGTTCCTTTACTTTTGTAATTTGCAAATTACCCAACTAGCACAATTAGTTGCTGGAACGTAGCAATGACTATTGTAGGTAATGGGACTGTAGCGTCACTTCAAAGTTGCAGCAAGGTTCCCAGTAGCTTGGCGTCATCTGGGGTATAGGTATGTGTAATCGCAATAAAAGTTTCGCGTTTAAGGAGCTGTGTAATGGAGTATAGATTAAAACTTGCCAACTGTTATGAGTAATTTTTTTCAGGAGAAGTGTAAGAATAGTAATTTGTACTAAACTTTGCCTAATAAAGGTGTTTTATTATTATTATCATTACCGCCGACTGATGTCGACCTTCGAATGTCACGTAATTATCATTGGCTTAGAATGATGGAGTGTACAAACTCGTTTCTGCGTATATTTTTTGCTGTCATCTTCTCATAATAATACTACTCTAGTATTGACTATCGTATAATCACAAAGCGAACCTTTGTCTTGTAACTAGCCAATTTCACTGAACTCTACTATATAAATGGAAGACCAGTATGGCCAATATTCTTGGCTAAAGATGTCGGTCTCGGATGACTGGGGCCGGGCAGGACTATTGTCCTTTACCCCAATACATCGCTGTGGACCGGGGACCAGCCTCGTGCAGGGTGGGCGAACTTACTTTACGTCGGCCCCACTCCCCAGACAGCACTCGATAGCCTTAGGACAACCACTGGTCATACTTGGAGGATAAGCGGGACGTTCTGGGGACGTCCTAAACTGGGTTAATCCCGATTTCGGACCTCCTGTGGATATCCTTTTGGTGCAAATCGGGTTTGCCCATGGATGTCTTCAATGGTATAGCCCATGGTCGTCCATAGGAAGAAAAAGCGACCAATTTGGGTTAAAATCGGGATAACCTACAGATGTCCATAATAGGATAGCCCGTGGTTGTCCATAGGAAGAAAAAGGGACCAATTTAGGTTAAAATCTGGACAACCACAGACATCCACACATAGTTGCATCTGGTTACCCATAGTATCTACACAGGATCAAAATTGATCTTGTGTAAAATCGTGATTACTGTAGACAATTTAAAATTTGGTGTATACTCACCCTCCTTGCGTAATAAATAAATCTCATATTGCAAAAAAATTAACTCTCGTAATAGAGGCATTTGTCATATATGTGCATTTCCTGTGTAGTGGATAGATTACACAACCTGTAGCTTCAGGCTTACTAGGTGAGTATCGCAACAGAAGTAATTTAATTATCATGAATTTGGGACCTACATTAGCCCAACAAGTTGACCTATGGATGGCCCTAGGGATAGCCTTTGGTTTCAAATAACCCTAAAAAGGCTATCCTATAGATAGTCATGTAGGTTATCCAATGGATATCCCTATACTGGCTGTTATTAGGACCATATTTTATAAGTAATGTCTTCCGTCAATAAAATGCATTCGTCACAATGAAAATATAATGCAAATATAAAAAAATAAAAAAATTCTCATTTGTACCTTAGGTGAATTTATCAATTATCATGAATTTGGAACCTACATTAGCCCAACAAGTTGACCTATGAATGGCCTTAGGGATAGCCTTTGGTTATCCCTATATAGGTTTTAAATAGGACATCAATAACCCTAAAGGCTATCCTATAGATAGTCATGTAGGTTATCCAATGGATATCCCTGTTTTGGCTGTTATTAGGACCAAGGATAACCAGTGGACTTCCTATCGACATCCCAAATGAACAATCCATTTATCGGATATACGGGATCATTTTAGGATATCCCGTGGCCATCCTGTGCTGTGTGGGTCACAAATGTGAGCGGTGCAGACGACTTCGGCCCACCTCCCTGGGTCCTCGCTCGTTGGACCTTACTGGCTAAGGCCTCTTCTGGCGTTCTTCTGTCTTGATCTTGTTTTCTTTGCCTGCTTGTCCCCCCGGGGGGTAGTCATCGGTCAGTTGGGTGTTTTGGGTTTTTGGCTGGAGTGAATGCCAATTGACATCCTGTCATCCGGATCATCGGTAGGGTAGGATGAGCTGTGTAGCTCGAGGAAGAGCAGACCTAACTGCTTTGGTAGCATTTTCGACCAGTATGGGTACATGCGCGTGAACAAAATATGGTATTTAAAAAGTGCAGGCCATGCGTCGACGCAGTAGAGAAATTGATGTCTTTGCTTGAACCAAACGGCTGTCTACGGGGAGTTGTGCGCTGACGCAATTCTGTGTTTTATTCGTTTCCCATAGATTCCGTAGCGTAAGTCTTGGATTAGATTAAAGTGACCATATTTGAATCTTATTAACGGGGGACATGGAGTATGGAGTATGGAATTAGCAGGAGGGTGGTCAAAAACCACAGCACTTAGGCCCCATTGGACCCCTTGTACATCCTCCCTCTAGGCAGACACTCGCCTAGGCCTTCAACCAACCTAATCTTTCGAAGTAGGTGGTGATGTTGCCTAGGGGCATCTCCCTTATATTGGCCAAGGTAGGCCAACGCTCTCCCAAGATGGATTCTCTGATTGATGAGACGGCTGAACCAGTGGCGGCTGGTGAAATTTCAATATTTTTTTTCTCGTCTATGGCGCATGGGACCCATACGAAATTTGGGAAATAACATCTAGAGAAGCACTTCTCTAATGACCCCTAAAAAATTTTGAAAAAGCAGTTTGCGAAAAAATTTTTGAAAATTCGTTAGCCTCCCCTGGGTCTAGGAGCTCCTGTTTATTTTTATTTTTTTTTGTCATATGCATTTGACTTTTCATAAAAATACAACAACAGATTTTGGAGTTTATGAAAATATTTTCATTACTAACTGAAATACAATGAACTGAAGTTTTGTAATTTACAATTTAACAAATTACAATATTTCAATTCGTTGTATCTCAGTTAGTAATGAAAATATTTTCATAAACTCCAAAATCTGTTGTTGTATTTTTATGAAAAGTCAAATGCATATGACAAAAAAAAATAAAAATAAACAGGAGCTCCTAGACCCAGGGGAGGCTAACGAATTTTCAAAAAATTTTTCGCAAACTGCTTTTTCAAAATTTTTTAGGGATCATTAGAGAAGTGCTTCTCTATATGTTATTTCCCAAATTTCGTATGGGTCCCATGCGCCATAGACGAGAAAAAAAATATTGAAATTTCACCAGCCGCCGCCACATACGGGTATTTTGATTATTTAGGCGGCCATAAGTCGATTTCGTAAAACTCAGTGTAGGTAGGAAAAAAATCTACCCGATTAAGTTGAATAGCTACAGAACAATAGGCGACCCTTTATTCATCGCTCCTTGTAACAGCGAAGTAATAATATCAGTCGAAATTTAGGCGTCTTTCTAAGTAAACGTATTTATTCTTGGCATTATTTGTGAACGTTTTCATCTAAACAGTGCATACTTTAATTCTCGAAAAAATATTTAAAACTTCGCCATGGATTATGATAATGCTGCTAAGTGGGCATATATTTAACGTCACAATAATTTTTTATTACCATTTTTGTATAGCTTCAGAAGTTAACAAAAAAATATATTACTTTTGCTTCTTTTTTAACAAATTCCTTACTTATCCAAAGATAATTGTTATACTTCAGGGTTCGTCCCAAAATTTTTTTTTTGTTTAATGGGGACTTTAGAGTATATAAAAAAGAACCATGAGTACATCAGCTGCGAATGACTGCGAAATATTGTATTAAGAGACTTTCAAATGGCTTGGTATAAAATGCAGAATTCTTAAGTATTAAAAAATGTTGATACTAACAGCATCAAGCTTTGTTTTAGGGCCATCAAATGTTCGAGTTGTGACTCGGAGGCACTTGTTTGAAAAAATGCTAGAGCAAAATTTGCCTACTTTTGAAGAAAAATTGGAGTATCTTGAAAATTATGTTTTGACATACCAAAATTATTCTGAAAACCAAATAAAAGACTTAAATTATAGATTTTCCTACATAAAATCATAATTTAAACAAAGATAGCTAATGCACAAAGGAATGTTGACATCTTCATAAAAAAAATAATAATTGGTTACAAGAAACGTTTGAGCAACCTATAGTTGCACAACGTTTAGGCCGGCCATATTTGCAGAATTGAGCGAAAGAACTAAACGAAGAAAAACTAAAGAACACCGAAGTACTACAAGTGAAGAAATGTTGCTACATGCAGCATAAATAACACTTCATACCTCGGGAAAAAGGAGTGCCTCACAGATGCTAAAAGAGATGGTAATTTCACCCAAGTGTGCAAAAAAATATAGAACTGCATATATTAGAAGTGTACAGGATGATACAGAGAAAAGCTGACACCCCTTCGTGCGCTCTCAATGTTTGTTGAGGCTGATTTATGCAGGCGGCAATATGAAATTATTATTATTATTACTATTATTATTATTAATATTATTATTATTATTATTTACGCATTAATGTACCTCTCTATGAATATATTAAAGTTTAATAATAATAAAAAAAAAATTCGGATTCAAATTTAGAGAAATATATTCTTGGCCGCCTAAATTGTTGAAATACCCGTATGTGGCGCCGCTGGGCTGAACAGTCACAGAGTGCGTGTTGAACCGTCTCATCTTCTTGTTCACAACCTCTGCAAAGAGGTGTTTCGCTTAATCTCATATTGTATAGATGTTTCCTTAGCGGACAGTGTCCAGTCTGGATTCCTGTTATAAAACGTAGATTCCTTCTGGTCATTGCCAGGTAGTCCATGGCTGTTTTCTTGTTGGGATACGTGAGTAGTTCCCTAGCGAGCTGACAGCTGCTTGTTTCATCCCACAGCTTCTTAAATTCGTTGTGGGTGTTCTCCTTAATTAATTGTATTGTCGCCGTAATCGGTAACAAACTGGCCAGGCCTGGTCCAAAGATAAGTTGGCCTGCTGCCTTCTTGGCCAGTTTGTCGGCTTTTTTGTTGCCACTGCACTGTGCGTGTCCTTTCACCCAGCATACCGAGATGTTGTTCGTACTGGAGGCACCCACAAGTGCTTGATGACATCAGGCGCGCAGCCAGGGGGGGGGGCCATGGGGCCCGGGCCCCCCCCAAGCCGTCTTCCATGAACCAAAAAATAAAGAAGCATAATCACTATTAGTACAAATAGTCCCTTCAAATTAGGAAATATTTAAGAAAATTTTCCCACAGTTATGAGACCTGTAAAAAGTTAAGTATTTGTGTTGTCTAAACATGATTTTTACCCCCCGCCGTTCTAATAAAGGGTGGTTTTTGAGAAATATATACATATGTATGAATTTTAGCGTTTTTTCGTCTTTTTCTCTATATTGAGGAAAAACTATGCATTTTGGTGAAAAATATCAAGAGAGCAAAGTAGTAGAGCATAAAATTTCCTATAATTTTTGTCTCTTCTTTTTTTTTGAATTCCGCTTAGTTACGCCACTAGAGGGCGCGAAAGAAATATACATATAGACTTTTGCGCGCCAAATTATGCATTTTTATGAGATCAAAGTTGTAGAAAATTATATGAGATCAAAGTTGTAGAACATAAAAATCACTATCTTTAGTTCTAGTTTTTTTTTTTTTCATAAAAATATATATATTTTATGTTCTACAACTTTGATCTTACGTAATTTTTCATAAAAATGCATAATTTTGGCTCAAAATCTAAAAAAGGCGCAAAAGTCCATATGTATATTTATTTCTTTCGTGCCCTCTAGCGGTGAAACTAAGCTGAATTCGAAAAAAAATGGCAGAGGCAGAACTTATAGGAAATTTTATGCTCTACAATTTTGCTCTCTTGATATTTTTCACATTTTTCACCAAAATGCATAATTTTCCTCAAAGAGAAAAAGACGAAAAAACGCTAAAATTCATACATGTATATATTTCTCAAAAACCACCCTTTTTAGAACTGAGGGGGGGGGGGGGTGAAAATCATGATTAGACATCCCAAATACTTCACTTCTTACAGGTCTCATAACTGTGGGAAGATTTTCCATAAAACAGCAATTTTTTTACTAATTTGAAGGGACTAAAAGTAGTATCCAAATATTTCTTGAAATTTATAAATGTAATTAATGCCAATATTATCTAGTAGAGGAATCTATACACATCCGTTTTCAACCATTTTCTGAAAAGTTTTCCTCAACCTCTGGGGAGGCCGGTTCTATTGGCCCCCCCCAGATGAAGTTTCTGGCTGCGCCACTGGATGACATTCCCATACTGCTCCTGTCGTTATTTTGTAATTTCTCAGGGCTAGTAGTGATTGTCTACAGTCTGTGTAGATCCTGATTGTTTTCCCCGTAGTTTGTCTGCGGACAATCTCTTTTGCGGCTATGGTTATGCCCGCCAGTTCAGTTTGTACTATGCTGACTCGCTCATCCATAGTCCATTTATATTGGATTTGCAGGCTTCTGGAATATATTCCACATCCTGCCCCCTCCTTCTTCCTTGATCCGTCTGTGAAAATGTTTATCACACCTTCACTAGCGGTCTCGTTTTCACTATTTGTCTGTATTGTGTACTGTCTGTCAAAGACAAATCGGGGAGAGATACCATCTGCGCATGCCTGTAGAAGAGGCGTCTTCCTGACAGCCTCATTCCACAGGCGACTTCTGGTCTCCCCACAGCCTACATTTGGTTGTAGGCCAACGGACTTGAGGCGTGCCATTATTATTAAGACCACTTCTCCTAGATATACATCCAGTGGTGGCAGACACAGCATTACCTCCATTGCTCTCGTTGGCGTTGTTCGCATAGCGCCTGTTATGCTTAGGCAGGCAACTCTCTGCACTTGGCTGAGCTTGGCTCTCGCTGTAGTCTGTTTACTCTTAGGCCACCAGACCACAGCTCCATAGGTTATCATTGGTCTTATGATGGCAGTGTATGAGAGTGTACATGACCACTTTGGGTTTCATTCCCCAGGTTTTCCCCACGGTCCTGCGACACTGCTCATAAGAAATGTAAAATCTTCTGTCTAAGTGAAGATTCCATGTTAGTTTGGCGTCAAAGGTTACCTCAAGGTATTTCACTTCCAGCGGCGGCTGGTGAAATTTCAATATTTTTTTTCTCGTCTGTAGCGCATGGGACCCATACGAAATTTGGGAAATAACATCTAGAGAAGCACTTCTCTAATGACCCCTAAAAAATTTTGAAAAAGCAGTTTGCGAAAAAATTTTTGAAAATTTGCTAGCCTCCCCTGGGTCTAGGGACCCCTGTTTACTTTTATTTTTTTTTGTCATATGCATTTGACTTTTCATAAAAATGCATCGACAGATTTTAGAGTTTGTGAAAATATTTTCATTACTAACTGAAATACAATGAACTGAAATTTTGTAATTTACAATTTAACAAATTACAATATTTCAATTCGTTGTATCTCAGTTAGTAATGAAAATATTTTCACAAACTCCAAAATCTGTCGATGCATTTTTATGAAAAGTCAAATGCATATGACAAAAAAAATAAAAGTAAACAGGGGTCCCTAGACCCAGGGGAGGCTAGCGAATTTTCAAAAATTTTTTCGCAAACTGCTTTTTCAAAATTTTTTAGGGGTCATTAGAGAAGTGCTTCTCTAGATGTTATTTCCCAAGTTTCGTATGGGTCCCATGCGCCACAGACGAGAAAAAAACTATTGAAATTTCACCAGCCGCCACTGTTCACTTCTGATGCGAAACTTAGTGTTGTGTCCAGGAGAACTGGTGCTTTCAGTGCTCCTGGTTTCCTTTTTCATTCCTTTAACGGGGGACATATGGAAAAAGAATATCCAGGTTTAATAATTGATGAGCGGGGAGATAGAATGGGAAAACATAATTGGGTTGTTGCACTAAGTTAAAATTTGAGGAGAATCTATGTTAAACAATAACAATTATTCATAAAAAATCATTAGAAACATGTAGAAGTTGAAAAGAAAGTCTTATAATATTATAATATTAATTACAAAAATACATGCATTTAAAACGGAGATGACATAATAACGGCAGTCTGTAGAGAAGTTAGTTATAAAACGATGGGTTTATGGAGAAAAAAGACAATCACGACAGTTTAATCTGACATTATATTTAACGTCAAATTCAACTGACGTTCGTAGGTTACAATTCGGTATAGTTTAACAGCATCTAGTTATGGATAAATATAAGTACAGATAGTGTTTTCTGCCGTACCTACTGTGTAAATAATACCACCAATTCACCAGAAAAACTGTTGTGTTCCAATAATAAACGCTGAACGTAATAATGAATGATTCAAAGCCACCAGAGAAGGACCAAGTCTTCTTATTGTGGAGACCATTTCAATATCAAGTAAAGTAACAAATTACAATGTATTCTAAGCGTTTTATTTGTGGTAAGTTGTATCTTAATGTAGGAATTTTATTTTTAATATGGGTTTATGTTGTAGGCAAAACGGCCGCATTACAAGACTTGTGTGGCGTTCTAGCTGTTACAAATTTAAATTACCCGCCAAACTGGTGGATAAAACAGGGTGTGTTCGTAACGGCTCTAGATTAGAATGTTATTCATGCTTTGACTTCCTAAAAGGAGGGAAATGTCTTTAATTTGCTTTTATGTATTTTATCTAGTTTATGTTGGAATAAAGTGCAGTTGTTTTTGTTAGCTATTGATTATTTATGAAGCTTCCTAGACGCCCCATAATACTAGGATAATCAATAAATTAAGAAAGGAAATTTAAAAACTCTCCCTTGAAAAACTATATGAAACAAACTGTGAAAGTCGTCTAAAGTCGGTGAACACAATCAGTCGGAAATGGCTACGAATGTGTTGGATTGTAGTTATAAATGCCCTTTGAATTATGTGTGTTATAAATACATATCATTGTTTATTGCTTAGATAGATACTAGCATAAAGTACTTACCTATTTATTATTTTTTGTTATAATACAGATCTTTCTTGATATCTTCGTAAGTCTCATTCTGACTCTTCTTAGAAGTGAGTATCAATGGATAATAAATAATTTCTTTAGTAGATAAACTTATTTTGTTGTTTTCAGTTAGATACGCATGTATATAGTTAATAGGAAATAAAACAATGAAAAGGAAATATTTAATAAAATACAAAGTATATAGTTAACAAATTCATCTAAATTAAATAATAAAATACATATTAGACATATTATGTAATATTAATAAGATAAAGGAAGTTCTTGCAGAAATTACAATAGTTTGTACTGTCTATAGCAGCTGTAACGTGAGTACCTTGCAGCTTTTGCACTTCCAACCATTGCAATGTGAAAACGATCATCTCTTTTTAAAAATTCGCTGACCATAAATATATCTACCGCAAGTAGAATGTCAGAATTAGCTTTTACATATATAGTGCCTTAGTCGTTTTGTAAAAAAATATTAACAATAACTGCAAACATCAGTCACTGCTAGCTAAACGTCAAATTTACTTTTGACATATGAGGTTATTTTCTTTCTTGTCAGCAATGTCAACTTATTCGTCTTCATCTGTTCTGCTTATAAGTTCACATCTAACTGCCGTTATGATGTCACTACCGTTTTCGCGGCACATTCAAATAGTCAAAGTTTAACAATTTTTTAAAATATGTTGCGCTAAGAATTTTTCTTCCAAATTAAATATATAACTAAATTAAGTCCTCCACTACCATATTTCCCCATTTTTGAAAATTCGTCAACATCCCAGGCAGGTGAAACCACGGGAATGGGGGATATTTTTAGTGAAACCACGCGATTGCGGGACATTTTGGGGGACACTCACATTGGGGGACATCTCCATCAAAAGGGGGACAGCTCCATCAAGAGGGGGCCTGCCCCTCCTAATAGGGGACGAAATTGCCAGAGTCGATGTCACTCATTTTATTCCTTGTTTATTTCTTTCGTTTGTGTAAAGTTGTTATAAATTAATTATTTTGTGTAATATTTTATGATTGTTATAAACAGTTAATTGAGACAATATGGTGCAATCTTGTATGGTACTGTGTTGCAAGAATCGGGGCAAAGTCTCGGGTTTTAAACATTTGCTATAAAAATAAGACCTGCTCTGGCGTATTTTGTAGTGTGATTGCGCTCCTCCTGATGGTCGCCATACTTGCGCGAGGTTCAATTTCACCTAAAAATTGGTATGGATATTGACCTTCCATTTATATAGGTAGTAGAGTTCTGTGGCCAATCTGCATCTCATGATTAGCAACTGATCATCTTTGCAAGGCACCTATGGCTAGCAACATTATTTATACTTAGTTTGTTATTACTAAAACAAAACAATATTCTGAATTGTTTATTTCCATTTAATTTTCATTTACAATTTAACTTTAACACCTGGCAATCCTCTAGCATCTGTACCGGTTACTCTAAACACTGCTCCCGCTGGATGAGGTTGCTTTTCACCATTCACCACTAATTGGGCACTAGTTACGTACAGTTCATCCAAATTTGGACCACCAAAAGCAGCTGAGGTTATCTACAAACAGTATATTTCACATTATAAACATATTTGAGTATCTGTATAACTATACTAGAGCAGATATATATATAACTCGTATGAAGTGCATTCAACAGCAGGGCAGTTCATATGTCAACATTTTGCATAAGGGTACAAACATGCCGAAGATGCTACCCAGCTAGAAGTTCAGGACGCAGTTTCAGTCGATGCATCAAAACCATCAATTTGTAAAACAAACCTATACATTTAAATGTGTCCGGACATACCGAGGATGCTAGCAACAGTTCACCCTGCTAGCTTCCTCGGTGTTCAATACTTGGACCACTGTTATTCACTATATATACAAGTCAGTTCCCCAAATTCATCGTACATAGTAAAATACACATATGTATGTATGCCGACGATACCCAGATAATGCATTCCCTCTATGTCAGAGAATATCTAGATGCAACAGAAAAAATCAATAAAGACTTAAACACACTATCTAGAATATCATCAGATCACACGCCCTTATTCTTAATCCCGCTAAGTCAGCTGTCCTTATATTCGGTAAAAATACGGATTGTATTCATCTACAGCAACATATAAATATAGAAATTAATAGTGTTAAAATAAAAGTATCAACCAGCTCAAAAAATCTTGGTTTAGTTTTGGATAGGTCTCTGAGATTTCGGGAGCAGATGGCAAAAAATTTTCAAAAGGCATATACTGCACTACGATTATTGTACATAGAAATCATATTTAAGTATAGATACAAAAAGGACGTTATGTGAAACACTAACGTTATCCAATTTACTTACAGACCGGCAGTTAGTGACAGATTTTTGGTTGTGATTTTAGTCAGTATGCCTTTTCAGAGGGCATTAAATTATGATGCGTATATTGTCACAGAGCCATGTCTAGGCGTTTGTTCACCCTGTGCATAATAAAATTGGCTGCCCTCCCCTTGAACAGCGATAAGCTGCCCCCCGGGCGGTGTTATCTGGAGAAATTTAAAAAACGTGGAGTCGTTATGAGGGGGACGCCCCCGCCAATATCGTGGGCGAGTAGGGAAATTCAAGGTTCAAGTTGGGAGAATCCGGGAAAAATTTCACCCTCCCCGCTCATAAATTTCCATTTTGGAGAACATTTTTTGAGGGGTTGGGAAAATTCCTGTACATAATGACAGTTGGGAATTGGAAAAATTCTGAGTCGAAAACTGGTAGCATACTCTATCCCTAAGCATAGCTGTTTCAGAGATAGTTGACATTCTACACAAAATTTGAAAGGTGTTATGGTGTGCAATAACCTTTATAATTTTTTTCACGTAAATGATTCTCATTTGCCTTTTGGTATGCAGAAAGACCAATCGCAAAGTATCGCAAAAAGCATTTTTTGGAAATTCGAATGTTGGGGCGCTGGGATGTATTATTATTATTGAATTTTTCTGGGAAACGGCAAGGTCGCAAACGAAAATAATGTGATCGCAAACTTTCGCAAACGATTTCAAAAAGATTTTTTTTTTCCAATGTTGGGGATGTGAGTTTCGTTTGGGTTTCGAGTGGGGTTCTCAAAAACTATTGCGTCGCAAATGAAAAAATTACAATCGCATATCTTCGCAAACCAATTCGAGCAAAATTTTCAATAATGGGGTGCTAACTTCACGCACCTTTCCATATCTTCGAAACTAATAATCCTACATTT
Organism: Rutpela maculata; assembly: GCA_936432065.2. Lineage (NCBI taxonomy): Eukaryota > Metazoa > Arthropoda > Insecta > Coleoptera > Cerambycidae > Rutpela > Rutpela maculata. The sequence goes on along the minus strand of OW386289.2, from coordinate 82,707,207 downwards.
AATTAATAGATAAATCATATTCATTCTCAGTTTATAAGCTTTCTTATTTGTCTCTAGAATATTTTTGCGCTGAATGTGATACTTTTTGAGTTTGTCGACGAAAATCGTTTTGAGATACCCCTTTTCTCAAGTTAAAATCTTCAAGTACAACTTAAAACGCACTATGAATATACACTGTGTGCAGTGGCGGGCTAGGTATAGGGAGTAAGAATTACAACATCGCGTGTGCCAGCTGACTGAAATGAAATAACTGAGAGCTGGAATGCTTCGCCGACGGGCGAGGACGGGCGAGTTTGCTCTGCAGTGTTGTCATATCTTTCGCGCTACGTGGATGTACATACCTAATGGGCAATTACACGCACTGTATATGATAAATTGTATTGAGTTTGGTTTTCTCTAAATTTGATTGTCTTTCAGTTCTAATGGTTATTTTTTTTGGATTTCACCCTCTGTGAAGAAGCTTTCGCAAAATATAGCAATGTTTCTTTGATTCTACTATTAAATTACAAAAAAAACGAAGCCCGTATGATAATCTTTCGAAATTAAAACATCTAGTAATTGTAGTACTATTTTTAAAAGTAAATACCCTGTTTGAATTTGTTTAATAAATATACTTAAAAAGTTGAAAATACTCACTTGTTTGGCCGGAAAAGCAATTGTTGTCAGCAATTCCGATGTATTTGGATTGATGTGTAACAAACGCCCACCATCAAAAACAGCAACCCAAAGGTTACCATTCGTATCAATTGTCATGCCATCGGGAACTCCAGGAATGTCGTGATGATCCAGATTAAAAATTGGTTTGCGGTTGCCTAAACAAATTCTTCGTGAAAAACATGAAATTGTACGTTAGCTACTTGCATTGTTATATTTGTAATTTACATATTTTCAAGGCCTACTAAGCTCCTCTAAATGGGTCGAAATTTCGAGATCGATCATTAGGCAATTTTTTGTCGGCAAATTGGATAGCGTATTCGATTTGCAGTTGTCTCAGATACCTCTATACAAAATTTTTGCTCGATACCTTACCGTGTTTGTTATGCAATGGCTAAATTTAAAATTTCTCAATTTTCGACTGGCCCTGTATAAAAGTTGGTTAGGTTCTGTTAGGCCTTAATGAAAATTTTTCAAAGAAATGGATTAGACGAAATAGCTTTTCTTTTTTCTTTCTTATTTAGTATCTGATGTTGATGTCACTAAATAAGGAAGAAAAAAGAAAAGCTATTCCGTCTAATAAATTTGTTTGAAAAATTTTCATTAAGACACCTACGTACAGCAACCGCATAATGTATCGAAGCACTATTTATTTAAAGAATAACCTTTTTTCTTCTTCCTCATTTAGTGTCTGATGTTCCTTAAGTCGAATGACTACTTTACTTTTTTAGCAAACCTAACCGATTTTTTTACAGGTCCAGTTGAAACAGTGGCGGACTGACAATGGTGGCGTGGTGGCAATCGCCACTACGCCCCCGGTTCAAAACGATCTAAAACGCCTCCCTCGATCCCAAAAAGTGCTCTTACATGTGCCCCCGCCATCCTTCAGTACAAATCGCCACAATCATCAACAAGTGTCAGTCCGTCACTGAGTTGAAAAGTGTGAAATTTTAAATTTAGCTATTAGACCGTGGGATAGTGACAGATTTTTTTAAACGTTTGGTTCCTATCTGTCCTTTTGGAATCTTTTGTGCCTGATTTGTACTAACCATTTTCGTGTTTATCAAATGGTTATCCAGGGCCCCTCAGCGGAAAACAGAAAAGAAAATTTCATGAAAATGAGCAATTTCAAACGTTTTGTTCCTATCTAGCGTCAAGTTAGACTTACGTTTTAAAGAAAAACATCCGACGGAAGCTTATCGCCAGACAAATTCCGAGGGCCCAACAGTGAAAAAAATTGTGTTCAATTTGTCAACTATTCCGCGAAAATCAAACGATTTACATTCGTCTGGCATTTGTTTTTTTGTTAATATTAGGCAATAAGTAGTTTCAATTTAAGATTCCCAGACGAATTGGCTGGGTCCACTGGATAGCCAGACAAAAAGAAAAGCGCGAAAAAAATGCCATTTTTCAAACGATTTTTTCCTGTCTGGCATTTGGATTTTAAAAAGATATGTTAATAAATAAGCCATATTTCTAGTCCCAGATAAAAAGCTTGGGCCCAGACGTAGATACGTTGAGCGAAAGTATCGAAAAATTAAAAAACAGTCGTGTAAAAATCGATGCATTTTCAAACGATTTACACTCGTCTGGAATTTGTTTTTTTTAAAAAGATATGTTAATAAACAAACCATATTTCAAGTGCCAGACAAAAATCTGGAGCGCAGCTGTAGATATATCGCAAATTTTGAGGTTCTACAGTTGGCAACTTTTTAATCCTGGCTCCTACGCCAAAAGACTACTCTAGCTAATTTAAATAGAATAAAATTTGCTAAAACTCTTTTATTAATTTTTTGAATTCCGACAAAAATGAAGGAATTAGAGGGGGGTGGGATTTGGGACTTTTTTTTCGGTAAAATTTCTCCATTTTGTCACCGTAATTAATCGGTAATTAATTGAAATCGATCTTATATATGATGTTAACTTAATACCATGTACTACTTTGACATTCCGTTAATCTCGGTCCTTCGAAACAAAGGTTTCTGAAAAAAATTGATTGATTAATCTCAACAAAAAAAATTTTAAACACAACTAAATAGAATATATATTCAATATTTTTCGATACTTTCACTCAACATATCTACGGCTGGGCCCAAGCTTTTTGTCTGGGACTTGAAATCGTTTGAAAAAATGGCTTTTTTTCGTGCATTTCTTATAAGATTTAAAATATGTTTGGCCCACGCTTTTGGTCTGGGTCTTGAAATATGGTTTATTTATTACCATATCTTTTTAAAATCCAAATGCCAGACAGGAATAAATCGTTTAAAAAAATGTTTTTTTTTTCGTGCACTTCTTTTAAGATTTAAAATATGTTTGGTCCACGCTTTTTGTCTGGGACTTGAAATATGGTTTATTTATTACCATATCTTTTTAAAACCCAAATACCAGACAGGAATAAATCGTTTGAAAAAATGGCTCTTTTTCGTGCACTTCTTTTAAGATTTAAAATATGTTTGGCCCACTAAAAATATCTGTGAATGATACAATACATTTTCGTTTTGGTTCATTTTTACAGAAAAAATCATTTCACATGAGAACCAATCGTTTGATTTTCGCGGAATAGTTGACAACTTGAACAATAATTTTTTCACTGTTGGACCCTCGGAATTTGTCTGGCGTTTGTTATATCGCGATAATTATAATCTATTTACATATATATACAATTCCCAGATAAGAACCAAATCGTTTGATTTTGACCATTTTTTCTTACAACTTCGGATTAAAATTTCGGGCCTTCCGGCCCACGGAATTTGTCTGGCGATAAGCTTCCGTCGGATGTTTTTCTTTAAAACGTAAGTCTAACTTGACGCCAGATAGGAACAAAACGTTTGAAATTTCTCATTTTCATGAAATTTTCTTTTCTGTTTTCCGCTGAGGGGCCCTGGATAACCGTTTGATAAACACGAAAATGGTTAGTACAAATCAGGCACAAAAGACTCCCAAAAGGCCAGATAGGAACCAACGTTTAAAAAAATCTGTCACTATCCCACGGTCTATATTGAATAACAAACACCCTATATGAGGTATCGAGCTAAAATTTTGTACAGAGGTAGGTATTTGAGACAACTGCGAATCGAATACGCTATAAAATTTGCCGTTAAAAAATTGCCTAATAGTCGATCTCGAAATTTCGACCCATTTAGAGGAGCGTTAGGCATTGAAAATATGAAAATTACAAATTTTTCAAAATATTCAAATAAAGCTCATCGAGCACTATATCTCAAAAAATAATAATAATAAATCGGCCAACGCGTTCCAAAATAACGGGGTGTTGTGGTATTAAATAGCACACACTGTATATAAATTGGCTCATATTTTTTCACGGAGCCCGTATTTTCTTTTCATGGCCCTGGCTAAAGGTTATATATTTCATTTTACTAAATTTTGCAGTGCCCAAGCAATATACAGCGTGTTTTTTCTCTTGTAACAGCAAAAACTTATATATTTAGAAGGAGAATCCTATATATTTTTTTATCTTTTAACTTTAGATCTTGAAAACAATAAATACTACACTTGTGAACTTGAAAATGGCGTTAGATATTGGCGATGAATCGTAAAATATTACCTTTCTAAAACTAAATACGATGTTACAAATACAGTTCAAATAATATATTTTTTAGTGAACCGTCTTCAAAAAAGGTTACTTTTTGTTAAAAATGATACTTACATATTTCCCCTTTTTCTATATTATAGTCATATTGATCCACTGTTCTTCTGGGAGAATCAATGTAGTACATCTTCTTTAATTTTACATTCCACGCCAAACCATTTGCAATGCTGACTTTAGTCAAATGAGTTTTAACCTTATTCCTCCCAATTAATGTATACAATGCACCTTTTTCTTTTTCCAGCTTCCCAATTTCGGGTTCTGGGCCCATAGTACCTTAAAAAATAAGTTGTAATTATCTACAAAATACAAACAATACAACATTATCATTCCGATAAATGTCTCAATTGAATCTTTACGACTTTGAAGTAACCACGAAAATAAAAACAGTTCTTCAATAATATAATTCCAAATTACCCATAAATTGTAAATTAGTCTGTATTATTTTCTCATTTCTTTTCGAAATTCGGCGTAATTTCTAAGAATATTTCCACACACTATTTACCTGCCCACAATCTACCAGTTGGATCAGCTTTCCCATCGTTCCATCTGTTGTTGGTAAAACCTGGTTCATTTTCAACTTCTAAGAGTTCCTCTATATTAGTGACTTTATCACTCTCTCCATCCCAAGTGACGACTACTAGTTTCCTTCCAAGGCCTACCAAGAACTTATTGCTAGTGCCTTCTACAGGTATGACTAAGGCTACTGGTCCTCCATCTAAAAAAACGTTCATTATTATGAACTTGGTTGGAAACTTTTTCTTTTGAAAATTTGAAACTGTTCATAGTACAGTACCAAAAGGTGAAAAAGATGCAAAACATAACAAAATTAACTTTTCACACGCTCCTGCTAAATGCACACCTGAGGGTGCTCACTCGGCGTTTTTTAGACATGCAATTTTGAACAGGCACATGCAGTCTTAACGCAATGCATTTAAATTGCATCATCTCTCGCATTTGCGGGTTTTTATAGAAATAATGAACAGAAGCATGTACTGTAAAACAGTTGGTACTATATTTTTAAGCCTTTTCAGTCTGTTGTGTGGCAGTTCGACTGGTAGAGCGTCAAGAGCTAATTCTATTGCAGCTAATAATACATATATAATATAATAATATAATATTTATTTATTTGGTAGGTACTCTAGGTATAGTAAAAATATCATGATTAGTGACGGAAGAAAGTACATCTTAGAAAAATTAAATGACTACTGACATTATTACTTTCACTTTTCGATCATATAATCTAATTTTTGTATTTTTGGTTAATAAAATAAAATTATATCTTAATTTCTTTGATAATAATGACAGCAGTAGCCATACAAATCGCATTTCTAAGGAATTTCGCTAAACTTGCACGCTTCTCTGGGGGAAAATTAGGTGCAACCTGCATTTTAATGCACGTCTACAAACCCATAAGTGTAAAATAAACTAGTGGAAGCATTACACTCTTCGCCGATTTACTGAGCTTTTTATATAATTGACGATTTGCACGAAAGAAAGTTTGGTAAAAAGTGTCTAGATTGGTATCACTGTAATTCACTGCACATGTTGACCAACTCGTCTAATTTCCAAACTTTGCAACAATTAAATACATATAATATAATAATCATAACATTGTTTTCATTATCTTAATGTTAAACCTACTTCCGTTCAATATAAATCATCTTTATTAGGTTGTTTCGTAGTCTACAATATTAAAAAAATGTCGAATTATGCAATTTGTCAAACACTGTTTCTACCTGTCAGTTTAGAAGAGGTGGCAGCAGTGATTGACAAATTGCATAATTCGACATTTTTTAAATATTGTAGACTACGAAACAACCTAATAAAGATGATTTATATTCAATGGAAGTGGGTTTAACATTAAGGATAATGAAGACAATGTTATGATTATTATATTATAGGTATTTAATTGTTGCAAAGTTTGGAAATTAGACGAGTTGGTCAACATGTGCAGTGAAATACAGTGATACCAATCTAGACGCTTTTTACCAAACTTTCTTTCGTGTAAATCGTCAATTGTTTCACATTCTATAGGATACTTTTCGCAGTTTTCTTGTAAATAATGTTAGTTTTTGGACATTCTAAATTTTATGATAACAACTTTGTTGTAGAAAAAAATATGAAAAAAAAAACATCCTGTCAGGGATTTGAACACAAGACCTTTGGATTGCCAGACAAAACTTTAGCCATTCGATGCTCACACATCACTTGGAAAATTATATGTCGTCTGTAATATATATCATTCGAGTATTATATTTCAATGAATTGGACATATTGTGAAATATATATATTAGTAAAATGTATAAACAAAAAAAATTATAGAGAATAAAATTTCGCAAGATTTATATTTAAGTACAAGTGACAAAAATTAAGAAAAAATATACGTTTTTAATTAAATCATTCATAACTTCTTTATTTACTGATTGATTTTTTTTTCAAAAACAATAGGGTTCTTCCTCTAGCTAACGCCGACTTACTTTCCAAATTTCAATATAATCGGACTTTCCCGTCTTAAGTTATCATGCTTACAAGAAACGTGACGGACGGACAAACGAACATTTTGAAAGTTGTTCAGAATTCGTTCACTAACATAATGAAATGAAACTTTTTTCTCTACGGGCGATATTTACTGTTTTAGAAATGTGCCGATCAAATGCAATATACTCTTCGTTTTTGCGAAGAGTATAATAAGACATCGTATGCATTGTACATATATTAAAAAACGCAGAGTGTGCATCTGGTATTGATATTACATGCTTGCATTATAAGAGTGCACTGGAAACAATTGACGATTTGCACGAAAGAAAGTTTGGTAAAAAGTGTCGAGATTGGTATCACTGTAATTCACTGCACATATTGACCAACCTGTCGAATTTCCAAGCTTTGCAACAATTAAATACCTATAATATAATAATCATAACATTGTTTTCATTATCTTTTATGTTAAACCTACTTTCATTGAATATAAATTATCTTTATTAGGTTGTTTCGTAGTCTAAAATATTTAAAAAATGTCGAATTATGCAATTTGTCAAACACTGTTTCCAACTCTCAGTTTAGAACAGTTGGCAGCAGTGATTGACAAATTGCATAATTCGACATTTTTTAAATATTGTAGACTACTAAACGACCTAATAAAGATGATTTATATTCAATGGAAGTAGGTTTAACATTAAAGATAATGAAAACAATGTTATTATTATTATATTATAGGTATTTAATTGTTGCAAAGTTTGGAAATTAGACGAGTTGGTCAACATGTTTATACTGTGCGCCATGTCACTTTTTACCAAACTTTCTTTCGTGCAAATCGTCAATTGAAGTTGTTTCACAATCTTCGCTGTAGAAATGTCAAATTATTGATATATTTTGACGTTCAAGTTAGTTGTGAAATTTATTTATTTTAATCTGAAAACTGAGGACAATCGTAGAACAAGTCTAGTGTGCAACACGTATGAAAATTACTTTTCAACACTTGTACAATGTACAATACAGTATTGGAAAGTGTTCGATTTGGTACGGCAATAAGAGCAAGCGAGAGCGAAGCAAGCAATGATGTACATTAAGGGGCATGTCACAGTTTTCCTCTGCTAGGATACTGGTAGACGCCTTTATTGTGGGCGGTCGGTTAAGTCGTTGAAACTATGCAATCCCAAAAGCAAAACTTTTCGATACTGTATATTATTATACAGTATCGGAAAGTATTGGTATTGGGTTGGCAATAAGAGCAAGCGAGAGCGACAAAGTGAGAGCAAAGCATGCAATTGTGTGTGCATGGGCGTGTTATTCTTTAGCCCTGCTAGAGTACTGGTAGATGTCTTTATTGTGGGCGGTCGGTTAATTCAATACCAAAAACAAATACTTTCTGAATCTGTATAGACTAGTTCACTTGTTAATTCTTGATAAAGCTCGTAAAAATACGAGTGAGGGCTCATTGGCCTCGGAATGACGTTTAGAAAAATGTGCAAAAGTTTCAAATCCGCACATAAACAATTGCAAAAGTTATAAACAAATGAAGATTGAAAAAATAACGAGTTTCATTTTTTGCAAATAACTCGAAAACTGTTAATATTTAAGAAATTTGAAAGGATTCTTAAAGAGGAAGAAATTTCCAATAAAGAAGTCTGTACTCCCGAAACTCTATCTCTATTATTAATAATTTTAATTTAATGTTGAAAATAGAGCTCCGCGCGGCGAACACTAAGCCGTTACGATGCTCTAAAACCGGCCGTAATAAGTAAAAATAATTTTTTATGTTATTAAATATTAATTTAAAAAATTTAAAAAATTATGGTATTATTTAGATACTTAAAGGAATGTTATTCCGTTGGAAAATAATTTTTTCACCGATTTTTCATAAAACGAGCCTATTGTTATTTAACAAAATTTTTTAGAGTTTGAGTTTCGGTGAAAAAATTTTTTTCCAACGGGATAATGTTCCTTTAAGTGTCTAAATATTACAACTGGTTTCAGAGCATCGTAACGGCTTAGTATTCGCTGCGCGGAGTTCTATTTTCAACAATAAATTCAAATTATTTATAAAGAGATAGAGTTTCGGGAGTCGGGACTTTTTTATTGGAAATTTCTTCTTCTTAAAGAATCTTTCTTTAAAATTTCTTATATATTAATAGTTTTCGAGTTATTTGCAAAAACGAAACTCGTTATTTTTTCAATCTGCATTTGTTTATAACTTTTGCAATTGTTTATGTGCGGGTTTTAAACTTTTGCTCATTTTTCTAGACGTCATTCCTAATATAATGAGCCCTCATTCATATTTTTACGAGCTTTATCAAGAATTAACACAGCTTTGAACTTGTGAACTAGTCTATATATATATAGTATATTTGGTTGCACACTATAGTTTTTCTACGACTGTCCTCAGTTTCCATTGCATGTGGAACTAATTTTTCGCTACGCTCGGCTAGGAATTACCGGCAGCAACAATCAATTTACTATTTTGCTGCTTAGTTAAACAAATAACTATTTTCGCCGATTGACAGCAAAATACCAATTTTGCTGACTAATGTCAATCAGCAAAGTGTCTCTTTTCCTAACTAGGCAGCAAAGTTCTCATTCTCAGTATTTTTCAAATTAATGGGTTATTTTTAAGTCAGCTGAAAATTTTATATACAAATGGTTAAAAATAATCCATTTTTGAAAAAAACACTATTTTTGTCCAACTTTAAATAGCTGTAATTTCGTCTAATCGAGACTTACTATGAAGCAAATTAAAGATAATTTCAATTTTAGATTCCTAAAATGCATATTTTTCAAGATATTTGTAAAACAATGAAAATTGTGCAAATGAACCCAAATTAAAAAAAAAATGAATTTCAAACACTTAAAAAACTAAACGATAATATAGAAAACTCCTCCACGATCGTCGCTGTAATAGTATATTTAAAAACAAACTGTATTAACTTTTTTTATACGAGTTAAAAAACTTATTTGGCAATAATAAAAAAATTTATTTCTTTTTTCATTATTTTTACCAGACTCAAGTGGCTATGAAAGACGCTGTAATTAAGATAAATGAACGCAGTTTGTCCCATTTAAAAGATAATTACATAGGCATACAGAATAAAAAAAGCGGTATGTTCCTGGAACTCCATTGGGTGACTCCTACACTCAAAGAAAATGATAGGTGAATTCAACCAAAAAGAGCATATGAAATCGCGCCTATCTAGTTTCATAGTTAAATCAATCAGAAAAGAATAGTCATACAACAACTTTATTTGTTTTCGTAAACAAATAGTAGTTTAATAATCATATCTTCTTGTAGAACAACAAATTAAATAGTACAATGACATTTTTTTATGTTCACTAACCATTTTGAATTTGGTCTACAAATTAAATAGTACAACGACTTTGTTTTTTGTTCACCAACTAATTTTTAGGTTGATCTATACTTTATTGTATGATGAAGTTTTTTTTGGTTAGCCAAAATCTCAGTATTGAGACATCAGACCACTCAAACCAAAGATTAGAGATCTTTTATAAGATCCATCCAAATATATCGATAATCCCTGAGAGAATTTGAACATTGCAATCATGTTATTAATTTTCTATAAATTCATGAGAGTATAAGATAATGCATGATTGATTATTGTCAGTGATTTGTATGTGGCGTCATCTAGGAATAATTTGTGTAATAGACTACGTGGTAAGCAAGCAAATTTTATGGTAATTCCCTTTAAGAACTTCTAGAAGACAACAATAATATTGGTTTGTCTACAAAGTACTATAATACAGCGAACTAATACTGGGTTAGAATTACAATTCGATAATACTTAAAAATAAAGTCTACTATTTATCTAGTTTCATTTGACAAAATTCAACAAATTATTAGTAAGATGAATAAATTATAGTCTTATGCACCTATTTTTTAAGTTAACGTTTAACGTGTGACAATCACCTTCTGTTTAAAAGTACTATTAAATATACTTCAATTTAACAAAATTAACAATATATATACTATTTTTTTGATTGACTTAACCCATACTATTTGCAAAAAAAGCGCTGATGCGACGTCTTAATTCATCAAAGTGGATGGCAGAACGATGTTATGTTTATGTAAACAGAACTGCGGGTTAACTCTACAATAATATTGGTTTATCTGTCAACTATAATAGTAGAGCACTCTGCTACTGGGTTACAATTACAATTCGACAATAGTTAAAAATAAAATATACTATTATCTAGTTTAATTTGACAGAATTCAACAAAATAATAGTCAGACGAAAAAAATAATAGTCTTATTCATCTATTTTTTAAGTTAATGTTTGTTTTGTTGTACGACAACTTTTTATTAATTAAAATAACAATCACCTTTTGTTTAAAAATACCATCAATATAATTTAGTTTAACAAAATTAACGATATTGTTAGTTAACCATTTTTTTTTGTTGAATTTACCCATACTATTTCTTTGAGTGTATGTATTTTGACGTGCTGAACACGAATCAGATGTCCGTTTAACTTCATCACCCACCATTCCACCATTTTTTTTGTAAATCGTGAAAATAAAAAAACTCATAATTTAGATTATTTTCGGGATTTACTAAAAATTGGTGGGAGATGGAGCTAAACGGACACCTGATTCGTATTCAGTACGTCTACATAGGAGCCCAATGGAGTCCCAGCAACAGACCATTTTTTTTGTGTGTATTATATGAGTATCCGCCATTTTCTAGAAAACCGCGTATGCAAATATATTACAAAGACACACACAAAAAAAGTGAAAAGTGGGCTGTTTTTTAGACTCCATTGAGTAAATTCTATGTATTTCGGCATGCTGAATCCGAACCTAGTATCCGTTTAGCCTAATCACCCACCAATTTTTAGTAAATCGCGAAAATAACCTAAATCATGAGTTTTTTTAGATTATTTTCGCGATTTAAAAAAAATGGTGGATGATTGAGCTAAACGGACACCTACTTCGTGTTCACCACGTCGAAATACAATGGAGTTCCAAGAACAGAACCACTTTTTTAATTTTGTGTGCCTGTATAATTGAATATACTTTATTTCAAAATAGAAATTTGTAATATTTTGTTTGTTTAAAGATGACTGTTTATATCAAATTCGGATAAAAACATGCTTTCTTTGTTATAAATAATTTAAGGAAAGTAATATGTCCCTTGATTATTATTTCAAAACGTACAAAAAAGTTTGAATTCATTTTTTTTTCAGCACTCAATTTAAAGGAATAAATTGGCAATTTCCAACCTTTCCTCAAACCGGCAGAAATGAATATTTTTGCCGTGATCAGCGACCCCGAAAACGGGGGGGATATTGAACCGAATCATTTGAAAAAAAAAATGATGTTCCTCGGGAGAGTTTAATCAACCCCCTAGGCCTGCTGTTTGGATTTCACTTACTCTATAACCCCCTTCCATGTTATTTCACGTATAACCCGTCGATAAATCACTCCCCAGATCCGTTTATATATGAAAACATAAAGGGATCCATAAAAGGGGTGGCCGTTTCAGGCTCATGAAAACGTACTTTTTAGCACAAATAGTAATAACTTGGCCAAGTTTTATAGTAGAAGGTTGTACTGAGAACCAAATTGTAGGGAGTGGAATAACTCTTGAACTTTGTAAAAATACTTTTTATATACCTTTATAGTGCAGTCGAATTGATTTATTTAAATTTTTTTAAGCGACAACGTTCCACTAGAAATTTTATAGTTGATTCTTTTATCTTGAAAATAAATAGAAAACACCAAAAATGACCGAAAAAATCAAAATTAGATATCCTTTCGATAAGAGGGAGTAATTTCTCCAAAGTGGGCAAAAATATAACTCATCTATAGATATAATGCACTAAACCCGGACGCTGTAAGTTAAATAGAACGTCAAAGATGGAGGAGGAAATAAAATTTTTTAATTCTTCGTCAAGTACCAAGGAGGCATTCATTGTATGCCATTTTTTCTTTTTTCTATTGTAGGTACTTAAAGGTATTTTTTTAAATTTTCAAGAAAGTGCATTTTTTACAATCTTCAAAAATGCATTTTCTTTGTTTGATCCTAAATACTGATCATATATTCATATATTACTATTATTACCATATGTGTAATTGTGTATGCTTAATAAATTTCCTTTTCAAGTTAATGAAGTTTAATCTCGAGTTTAATTTTGAATTATACGAGACTTTCTATAGTATACTAGCTGACCCAGCAAACGTTGTTTTGCCATATAAATTAGAAATTTTTGTCCAAAAAATAAAAAAAATGTCTGGATAGGGCCATCCTTATCACCTAGGGGTATAAAAAATAGCCTACGACCTATTCTCAGACCTACCAAATATACACCAAAAATTTCATAAAAATCGGTCAAGCCGTTTCGGAGGAGTTCGATAACAAACACTGTGACACGAGATTTTTATATATTAGATTTCGTTTTGTTTCGATGAAAATTGGGTGATAAAAAAGAGGGTCAAAGAAAATGCAGTTTTGAAAATTGTAAAAAATGCACTTTTTTGAAAATAAAAAAAATTGAACTTTATCGCCTTAAAGTACCCAAAAGAACCTGCAATCGAAAAGAAAAAAAAAGTGACGCGCAATGCCTCCTTGATGCTTGACAAAGAATTAAAAAAAATGATTTCGTCCGCCATCTTTGATCGTTCCATTTGGATTACAGCATCCGGCGTTGGTGCATTATATTTAACAATAGATGAGTTTTATTTTTGCCAACTTTGGTGAAATTACTCCTTTTTATTGAAAAGATATTCAGTTTTTATTTTTTCGACCATTTTTGGTGTTTTCTATATTTTTTTTCAAGATGGCGGTCTATATTTTTAAGAATTTTATTTCAAATAAGCCAGTATTTTTAAACTTCCCATTCGATTACCACTACAAGGTATATTAAGCAGATAAGTAGAAAATCCGTGAGAGCGTGTCAAAAAGCAACTTTTGACGCATCAGGAATTTTTGGTGGCAAATATTTTTTTGCAATCAGGATGTCATAATACAGAGGAATCAACAATAAAATTTCTAGTGAAATGTTGTCGCTGAAAATAATCAATTCAACTGTACTATTAATTTTTGCGTTGATTACGAAAAAACGACGTTAAAATTTGACTTTTAGAAAGAGACGAAAAAATACCATACCTTAAAAAAAGTCATATCTCTGTTCATTTTTGACCAAACTGGACGAAATTAGTTTCAAATTCAAGGGAACTTCATAATAGTGCAGTGCAATTAGTCATTATATATCAAAAATGACTGAACCCAGCTATAGTGAATGGATTTGAATGACTTTTTTTTATTGGATTTCTAATGCCATGAACTAAAAAGTTTACCTATTGAAAATTACCGCAATTTCAAAAATCCGCAAATTAAAAAAAAATTAAAACTTTTTGAAATCTCAACGAAAAAGAAATTTTAAATATTTATTTTAAGAAAATAATGATTGTTATAGTTTTCTAGGTTGTTTATAAAGAATTTGTAAAAAAAATGAAACTTTTTAAAATTAATTTGAAGATGACAGAAGCTCCAAAAAATCAAGAAAATATAAATAATTTTCGATACCAATCGTTTCTTGAAGCTACAAGCAAAAATACCTGTGTCAACTTGGCTTCATTAGATGTACTAGGGACTTAATTTTGTTTTTAATTAAAGGTAAGGAGCCCACCTTTGATTAAAATCGATCCGAAAGGGACCAGGTTAATAGTTTAACATAAAAAATGCGCTAGCAGCGGAAACGCCGTCAACGACAATTTCCACAATATCGCTGTAAACTTCTATGTTAGATGTACTAGGGACTTAATTTTTTTTTTAATTAAAGGTAAGGAGCCCACCTTTTGATTAAAATCAGTCCGAAAAGGGCCAGGTTAATAGATCTTATTTTACTTCCACATCCAGTGGAAGTATAGTAACGACAAAAAAATTTTAAAAAATTTTTATTGTTCAAATAGGCTTAAAATGTCATGAAACGTCGAGATTTTAAGTTCAAGCGAAAAAAAATTTCTGTCTGTATGTCGGTCTGTCTGTCGATCTGTCTGTAACTTTTTTTGTGCGCATGTTTACTCTGAAACCGTTTAAGATATTGACTTGAAATTTGGTACACATATGTACTTTAACGAGATCTAGAACTAGATTATATTTTCATCTTGTTCCGTCGAAGGGTTGGGGGGTAAATTGGGGTAAATTTGGGGTAAATGGGTAAATCAAGCAGGTAAGAGTTGATAAAATTGGTATTTAGTATGTACAAGAGAAGGTAAGGTCTCAAAAAAATTTTTGTCATTAGCCACCCCCATTACCAACCCCCACCCCCTTCTTAAAGGGGATGAAGACAAATTGTGATTTAGTGTATGTACAAGAACCAGAAACCTCAAAATAATTTTTTACTTCATCCACCCCCACTACCACCCCCCTATCACCACCCCCATCCCACTACCGATGTGGGGTATCGTTTTATGGGTTTTTGGGGTAGAGGATTTCAAATATTATATTATTAAAGTTCCATAAACAATTATTTCCACACACAAAGCCTTTTCCTTGTGAGTGACTTGGATAGAGAATCTGGATGTGGAAGTAGTGATTCCTTGGGCAGCGGTTTTTTATTCTAGTTTAACCTAAAAAATACGCTTGCAGTGGAAACGCCGTCAGTGACTATTTCGCGGTTAACTTCTATGTTAGATGTACTATTTTTTTTTTAATTAAAGCTGAAGAACCCACCCTTCTATTAAAAGTGGTTTAAAATGGGCCAGGCTATTCATTTTTTTTTTTATTAACATATTACTCGAGAAATTATGCTCTTGCAGTGAAAATGCTGTTGTCTGTTTTGCGGTTAACTTCTACAGTATCGGAAGATTTTGGATTTGGGTGGCAGGCATAGTTTCAACGGTTTAACAGACCGCCTACAATAAAGGCGTGTACCAGTGCTCTAGTAGAGGGAGCAAATAATGACGCGCGATCAGGAAAACACGTACATCATTGCTATTAAAAATTTCAGTACCGTTTATTGTAGTTGGCTCTGTTCAGTATAATATTATTACGTGCTTTAATAACTAAAATTATTTAACTCGTTATACTTTCAAAACGAGTCAAATAATTCTTTACATTTCCCGCAGACAGAGCTGTCCACGTACATGTGGTGGGGAAAGCAGGTGGTACGAGCAGGATGTGTTATACGATAAAAAAGAATAGCCTAGTTGCTTCGTTCTCGCTTGCTCTCATTGCCGACCCAAATGAAACATTTTCTGACACTGTATGTTAGATGTAATAGGGACTTAATTTTTTTTTAAATTAAAGCTAAATAACCCCATTAAAAGTGGTCTAAAATGGGCCAGGGTATTCAATTGTACTTCCACATCCAGTGGAAGTATAGTAACGACAAAAAAATTTTTAAAAATTTTTATTGTTCAAATAGGCTTAGAATGTCATGAAACGTCGAGATTTTAAGTTTGAGCGAAAAAAAATTTCTGTCTGTCTGTCGGTCTGTCTGTAACTTTTTTGTGCGCACGTTTACTCCGGAACCGTTTGATATATTGACTTGAAATTGGTACACATATGTACTTTAACGAGATCTAGAACTAGATTATATTTTCGTCTTGTTCCGTCGAAGGGTTGGGGGGTAAATTAGGGTAAATTTGGGGTAAATAGGTAAATCAAGCAGGTAAGAGTCCATAAAATTGGTATTTAGTATATACAAGAGAAGCTAAGGTCTCAAAAAACATTTTGGCACTAGCCACCTCCATCACCGCCCCCACCCCATTATTAAAGGGGATGAAAAAAAATTGTGATACAGTGTGTGTACAAGAACCAGAAACCTCAAAATATTTTTTTACTTCATCCACACCCACTACCACCCTTTATCACCACCCCCACCCCACTACCGATGTAGTGGGGTGGGGGTGGTTTAACATAAAAAATACGCTTGCAGTGGAAACGCCGTCAGTGACTATTTCGCGGTTAACTTCTATGTTAGATGTACTATTTTTTTTTTTAATTAAAGCTGAAGAACCCACCCTTCTATTAAAAGTGTTCTAAAATGGGCCAGGCTATTCTTTTTTTTTTATTAACATTACTCGAGAAATTACGCTCTTGCAGTGAAAATGCTGTTGTCTGTTTTGCGGTTAACTTCTATGTTAGATGTAATAGGGACTTAATTTTTTTTTAAATTAAAGCTAAAGAGCCCTATTAAAAGTGGTCTAAAATGGGCCAGGCTATTCAATTTTTTTTTATTAACATATTACTTGAGAAATTACGCTTTTGCAGTGAAAACGCTGTCGTCTGTTTTGCGGTGAACTTCTATGTTAGATGTACTAGGGACTTATTTTTTTTTTTCTAATTAAAGCTAAAGAGCCCACCTTTCGATCAAAATCGGTCCGAAAAGGCCCAGGTTACTATTTTTTTTAATACGTAAGTTTTACCTGAAAATACGCGTTGGTAGCCAAAATTATTTTGACAATTTGGAGCTAATAGTCTTCTTATTAGCTCTTGGGTCATAATTTGTAGGTAAAAATGTTGATAGTATCATTATCTATGAATATGTTTATTCAAAAATGCACACAAAAAATGTTTTGTTTCGCTGCTAAAATGAGTCTCGTAGGATGACTATAGTCTATAGTTCTCAATTGCATTCTTGTCACCTTTTTTGAATATAGGGCAAATTTTTGGCCCATATCAAATTTGAGGAAATGTTTCTGTTTTGAGAGCTAGATTAAAGATAGTAGTCAGCGGTAACGCGAAGATAATTGCGCAGTCTCTTAGTAGAAGAGATGGAGTTCCATCTGGACCAGTAGTAAGTTTATTTTTAGATATTAATAAATGACATCAAAAACGTCGGAGACAATTAGTTTACATGATTATTCTAGTAATACAAATTTATAATTATTTATATCATAAAAATTTATATTAATTATTATTTAGCATAAGTTGTTAATAAATTATTTTTTTATAAAGAATTGATGTATTTGTTTTATTTAACATTTCTTTCATTTATTTCGCTTTTTGGAGCTACTGCCATCTTCAAATTAACTTTAAAAAGTTGCATTTTTTTTACAAATTCTGTATAAACAACCTAGAAAACTATGACAATTTTCATAAAATAAATATTTAACAATTCCGATAATTTTTTTTTTCGTTGAGATTTCAAGAAATTTTATTTATTTTTTTAAACTTACGGATTTTCGAAATTGCGGTAATTTTCAATGGGTAAAACTTTTTAGTTTATGGCATTAGAAATCCAATAAAAAAAAAATCATTCAAATCCATTCACTATAGCTGGGTTCCGAGGTATAAACCTAATTACACTAGACTAAAGTTGTATATTTAACACTTTTGGAAAAATTCGCTGTTAGCAAGATATTTGCAACAAACAGTTTTTTAACTCTTTCACTCTTCCCCAAAAGTTTAGTCGGCAGCCGATTTAAGTCAACTTTTTTTTAGATTTTTATGAGACCCTTAACAACAATTTTTTGCAATAAATTTTCAAGTTGCATCGATTGTCAAGCCACATCACCACGAGGTTAAAAAAGAATCAACATTCGGATATAGTTAGATAATTTTTACGATACAAATTTAAAAATCTTACCTATCTTCACTTTTGTATGAGTACCAGTAGAAGGGACGTACTTATTGACAGTTTGACCAAATATGTCCACATAGTACAAAGTTTGGGTTGCTTCGTCCCAGTGGGGCCCTTCACCCAGAGTGGCTCTTTCAGTGATGATTTCGATAACTGGTGCCATCGTTCACAACTTCTATTTCACCACTTTCATTTCCTCAGCTTTTTATAAGGTTATATTAAGAATCTTTAATTAACCTTAGGTCACTATTTCTAATTATTGTTTTGAATTAATCAGCTTAGTTAATTGAATTTAGTGTTATCTCAGATAATTTTAATTAAGAAACTGATACACAAAAATGAATTAGCAATGGCCATGGTTTTTTCCAAAAGTAAATGTTTAATTGGCACTAGTAAGAAATATTGTACAATATTTATATTATTTGTGAAAAAACGCACTCTAGCAGTTACCACCTACCTTATTTTGAAAACTTAGCTTATTACGAAAAAAAAATACCAGCATAGCCGCAATGAACATTGTTTTTTTGATTCATTGAAAAAATCAAAATGGCATAGTTTTCGAGAAAATAATACAGCCTGCCGGCCGCTGTGTACCCCATCCTGAGAAGTTTTTGCATATTGCGTCACTACGGATTTTCGAAAATACTACCACCACAGCTGTGGAGGACACTGCCCTCTTATTAGACTGTGACAAAATTACAGTGACACACTCTGTAGTGTACAAGAAAAAAATTGAGTCTGCAGGTGCCGTGTACGTTTCTTGAGAAATATTGCATTTGATATCACCACAACAGTTTTTCGAAAAAACTACCAGCTTTTAAATTGACTGGAGAAATTAAAATTGCACATTTTTAAAGAAAGAAAATATAATTTGCCGGCGCGTGTACGTTATCCTTACAAGATTTGCATGTTGCGTTACTCCTACAGGTTTGTTGAAAATTCTACCACCACAGCTGTAGAGGATGCTGCCCTCTTAATTGACTGTGAAAAATTAGAGTGGCACAGTTTGTAGTTTTCAAAAAAATAAATATAGTCTGCCGGCGCGGCACCGTGTACGTTATGTTGTCAAATTTTGGATATTACATCACCTCGACGCATTCCTCGAAAAATCTAACAACAGAGCTGAAAAGAACATATTTTGCTAATACACTGTGAAAAATTCAGATTGGCACACTCTGTAGTTTTAAAAAAATATATATAATCTGGAAACTACCACCTACCTTATTTTGAAAACTTTGCCTATTGCGCCACACCTACGTTTTTTTCGAAAAAATTATTAGCACAACCGAAAAGAACATTGTTTTTTCTTGATATGTTGAAAAAATCAAAGTGGCACACTCTGGAGTTTTCGAAAAAAAAGAAGAAAAATAAATACAGCCTGCCGGCCGCTGTGTACCTCATCCTGACAAGTTTTGCTTATTGCGTCACTCCTACGGGTTTTTTGAAAATTGTACCACCACAGGTGTAGAGGACACTGCCCTCTTAATACACTGTGAAAAAATTAGAGTGGTACACTTTGTAGTTTTCAAGAAATTGCATGTTATGTCAACCTTACGAATTTTTCAAAAAATCTACCAGCACAGCTGAAAAGAACACTACTTTTCTAATACATTGTGAAAAAATCAGAATGTCACATACTGTAGTTTTCCAGAAAAAGAAAATAATCTGGCAGCTACCATTTACCTCATTTTGAAAACTACTTATTGCGAAAGACGTATTGTTCTTTATATATATTGTGAAAAAATCAAAATCGCACACTCTGGAGTTTTCGAGAAAAAAAAAAATACAGTCAGACGCCGTGTACGTCCTCTTAACAAATTTTGCATATTGTGTCACCCCTACGGATATCTCGAAGAAACTACCAGCACACTAAGTGGTACACTACTTTTCTAATAACTGTGAAAATCTGACATTCTGTAGTTTTCTAGGAAAAAAAAAAAACAGTCTGCCGGCGCACGTTCTTTTAACAAATTTTGCATATTGTATCTCCCCTATAGGTTTTTCGAAAAAACTTCCACCACAGCTAAAAAGGACAATTTGTAGTTTTCAAGAAAAAATATTCTGCCGGCGCGGCGCCGCGTACGTTACCTTGACAAATTTTGCATGTTGTCACCCCTACGGATCTTTCGAAAAAGCTACCTGCACAGCTAAAAAGAACACTATTTTCTATAACACACTGTGAATAAATCAGAGGGACACACTCTGGAATAGACAGTGGAAAAACTAGAGTAGCGCAATTGGTAGTTTTCTAGAAAAAATAGTCTGCCGGCGCACAGTGGTGCTTTTTTAGAAAATCGGTAACCTAGCCAATTTTCGATAAAAAATTACGAAACTTGGTAGAGTTAAGTATTTGGATATGCTAAATTCAGTTGTGCTGCAGAATTTTTTTTTCAATATGGCGGCTTCAAAATATGGGTCAGAAGAAGCAAAAAAGAAGAAAAATTCAATCCCAGCCACAAAAAAAATTCCTGATCCTAGAACTCGGTCCGAGTACTCGACGCTGAATTCGAATCCGACCTCAGAAAAGCCCAAACACCCTCTAAAATTTTGAGCTAAAGCGAAAAAACACCCTTAGAATAGGGTAAAATTGCTCCTCGCATATGATGACAATAAGTACGTGCAAAAAGTACTCCTCATGTACAATCCTAGGGTTTTTGATTTCAAATTTCAACATGCCAAAAGCCAAAAATTGATTCTTGGAGTGAAAATCGAGCAAAGCAGAAGTTGAAAGGGTTGAAAACAAGGATGCCAATTTTGGGCCCAATGCGCCCACCTTAGAAAAGTGTACTACCTTATGTTTTTTGGCACCCTGATTAGAAATATGACCTTCAATTTGCCGAAAATTGAGCGGAAAGGAGCATTATTAACTGTTATCTTAGCCACACAAAAAAAAGTCGTCTGGCCTGCGGACCAGAAAAGTGTTTCCTTATGTATTTGGACCCGCTGAAACCGAATCCGAAGAATCAGAATTGTCAGATTCGCACGTTTTTCATATCTAACCCCAACCCCCAACCCCCCCCCCCCCAAAAAAAAAGTGGACTAGACCAGTGTATCCTTACCAAATACATAAGAATATATTGCCACTGGTATAGTCCTCCGGACAGACCATTTTTGGGGTGGGTGTTTTTTGGAAGAATGAACCGATCTGACAATTCTGACTTCGGATTCGGTTTCAGCGGGTCCAAATACATAAGGATAAACTTTTGGGGGGGGGGGTGATTTTTGTTGTGAAAAACGAGCGAATCTGACAATTCTAACTTCGGATTCGGTTTCAGAGAGTCAAAATTCATAAGGATACACTGGTATGGTCTGCAGGCCAGACCACTTTTTTTGGGGGGAGGGGGGTGTTTTTTTTTGTGTCAAGGGTGAAAAAAGAAGCAATCTGAAAATTCTGACTTCGGACTCGGTTTCAGCGGGTCCAAATACATAAGGATACACTGGTCTGGTCCGCAAGCCAGACCATTTTTTTTGGGGGGGGGGGGGTGATTTTTGGGGATGGGGGTGAAAAATGAGCGAATCTGACAATTATTACTTCAGATTCAGTTTCAGAGGGTCAAAATACATGAGGATACACTGGTATGGTCCGCAGGCCAGATCATTTTTTTGCTTAGGGCTGCTAATTCTGACTTCGGATTCGGTTTCAGCGGGTCCAAATACATAAGGATATGCCTTTTCTTTTTGTGTGTGGCTGTGTATTTAACGACTTGACACATACTAGGGATTGCAATTTACCGGAAGTTTTAATAACCGGTAAATCGGTAAATAAAAATGTAAATAACCGGTTAACCGGTATTTACCAGTAATTTTTAGAATGGATGATTAGGGTGATGAAAATGGCAATTGTCTTTTTCTATGTACAAAATTATCTAAATTTAACAAAAAACATTTTCATATACGTATATTTAATATAATGAACAAACCACTATCTGTGGTGTGTTTATGTTTATTATGTTTTATGTTATCAACAGTAAAATCACAAGAGCTTTTTTTATCGGATAAATTTCTCTTTGTAACGAAATAATTTAGCCAATCAGTGATTTTATAAGAAAAACTGACATGAAAAAATCGCGAGACCGAAGGTCGAGCGATTTTGTCAAATGTCCATAAAAGAAAAGCTCGAGTGTTTTTTGGCAAGATAAATTAACGACAGAAAATGTTAACGAACAACAACAATAATTTATTAAAAATAATTCTAATTTTCCCAAAACGACTCATATTGTACAGTATAGTTTCCACAATACTTAAAAATTACAGCTGACAGTACAGATTTTAAACTGACGTGCGACTACTAGATGTACTCTGCTTTTGAGGAACAGGCATTTTTATCGGGTATTAATGCACAAGAGGTCGATTTTTCACCGGGTACATTTTTTTTGGACAAAAACCTGTTTTCCCATGAAAATTAGTCGAGAATTAAGGGCATGAAAAAATTGCGACACGAAGTAGAGCGATTTTTCCTATGTCCCTTAATTCGAGCATAATTTTCATGGAAAATAGGTTTGAGGCACTAAAAAAAAAATTTACCCAAGTTGAAAATCAACCTCGTGTGTATTACAAAAGATAAATATATGATTAAAAAATATTATCTAAAATAATTATTAAAACAACAAAACTGTTTATTTAATGTTTTAAAAATAACGATTTATAATAAAAAATAAAAACATTTTCTAATGATTAATATTTTTTAAAAATAGCCTGTTAAAAGGGTTAGTTTTTCAAAGCTATATATGTTAGTCGTCTGATATTTGTGCATAGAATACCACCAGCTCAAGATGCCCTTCCTCAATCGATATTGGTGGGTCGATAAGTTAATACGAATTCGTAATAACATGTATTCCACGGATATTTGCGGCAGTGAAATATTCAATTTTCTATCGTAAGATATTGTCAATGTCTCTCTTGTATTTCTTAGAGCTTGGTGTTTGGAGTTTACTTTTTATAATATTATTTATTTATTGTTAAAAGTGCTCGGTGTTGGGACAGTCACTCACTAGTCAGTGACATAAATAGAAACGTTGAATACGTGATATATCGTAAGTTCAGAATTTACCGAAATAACCGGTAAAAAATTTAAATAACCGGTAATTATCATCATGTGTTTTTGTCCTGATAACCGGTTAACTGGTAATGCAATCCCTAACACATACAATGTAACCATCTAAGAAAAAAGCACTTTTTTGAAATACTTGAAAAATTCATGATAAGTAAGGCCAAAACTGAGGTCATATACAATGGTATAGTTCGCTGAGCATGACTTTTTTCCATTTGTAGGCCAGTGTAATGTATGCACTTAAGCGGCTTCGCAAACTAATATCTTAAAAATAGCTCAATTTTGGGGATTATGGCTATTGACTTTTTTGTTTCCAAGATCAAGTACAATAACTTCGTACAGTTTACAAACTTGGGTGTATTTGGCCCAAAGTCCCATAAGACTGCGTAATTTTCACTTTAAAGTTAAATTTCTAGGGGTTCTTAAGGTTGATGATTTCAAATTTCAACATGCCAGAAGCTAAAAATTTATTCTTAGGGTGAAAATTGAGTAAAATAGAGGTTGAAATGGGTGAAAAATGAAAATTTGACAAAATACGCAATTTTCATTCCGAAAGTATATTTCTAGGAGTTCTTGAGATTGCTGATATCAAATTTCAGCATGCCAAAAGCCTAGAATTTATTATTAAGTTGAAAATAGAGTCAATTAGTGGTTGAAAGGGGTGTAGACATAAAAAGTTTAAAAAATACGTAATTTAGATTCTGAAATTTTTAGGGGTTTTGAACTTGTTGAGTTTAAATTCGAATCCTATCTCAGAAAAGCCCATATGCCCTCAAAATTTTGAGCCTTTATCGAATAAGCAACCCTAAAATAGGGTAAATCATCCCTTTGTGGTAACAATAAATACATGCAAAAAGTAGTTAACAAGCGCAAAGTTTAGAGAATATCACAACTTACACACTTTCTATTTATTATGAAGCGCAAACGTATTGCATTTAGATATAGATTTTTTATATATGGCAAAGGATTTTCTACTCTGAGGTGGTTAAGTAGTTTACTTTCTTTTCAACCTAAGAATAAATTCTAGGCTTTTGGCACGCAGAAATTTGAAATCGGCAACTTCAAAAACCCCTAGAAATATACTTTTGGAATGAAAATTACGTATTTTGTCAAATTTTAATTTTTCACCCCTTTCAACCCATATTTTACTCGATTTTCAGCCTAAGAATACATTTTTGGCTTCTGGCATGTTGAAATTTAAAATCATCAACCTCATAAACTCCTAGAAATATAAGTTTAGGATGAAAATCACGTATTTTGTCAAATTATCATTTTTGCACCCCTTTCAACCAAGTTTTACTCGATTATCACTCTAAGAATCAATTTTTGGCTTTTGGCATGTTGAAATTTGAAATCAGCAACCGCAAAAACCCTAGGATTGTACATTAGGAGTACTTTTTGCATGTACTTATTATCACCATATACGAGGGGCGATTTTACCCTATTCTAATGGTGTTTTTTCGCTCTAGCTCAAAATTTTGAGAGTGTTTGTGCTTTTCTGAGGTCGGATTCGAATTCAGCGTCGAGTACTCGGGACGAATTCCAGGATCAGGACTTTTTTTGTGGCTGGGATTGAATTTTTCATCTTTTTTGCTTCTTCTGACACAAATTTTGAAGCCGTCATATTGAAAAAAAAAATTTCTGCAGCAAAACTGAATTTAGTATATCCAAATACTTAACTCTACGAAGTTTCGTAAACTTTTATCGAAAATTGGCTAGGATACCGATTTTTGACCAATGTTTTCTAAAAAAGTACCACTGTGCGGCGGTGCCGTGTACGTTATCTTAAAAAATTTTGCATATTGTGTCAGCCCTACCGGCTTTTCGAAAAAAACTACCAGAACAGCTGGAAAGGACACTGCCCTCTTAATATATTGTCAAGAAATCAGAGTGGCACACTTTATATTTTTCGAGAAAAAAAAAAAATTGCCGGTCGCCGTATACCCTATCCTGACATGTTTTGCATATTGCGTCACTATTGCAGGCTTTTCGAAAATACCACCGCCACAACTGAAAAGGACACTGCTCTCTTAATAAACTGTGGGAAAATTAGAGTGACACATTTTGTAATTTTTAAGAAAAAAATATAGTCTGTGCCGCCGTGTATCTTGACAGATTTTGCATATTATGTCACCCCTACGGATTTTTCAAAAAAACTACCAGCACAGCTGAAAAGAACACTACTTCAGAGTATAATCTGGCCGCTACCACTTATCTTATTTTGAAAACTGCTTATTGCGAAAGAAACATTGTTTTTTCTGTTGTAAAAATCAGAGTGGTACACTGCGGTATTCGAAAAAAAAAAAAAAAACAGTCTGCCGGCGCCGGTCGCGATGTATACGTTTTCTTTGTGCACCCCTATGGAAAAAACTACCAGCACAGTTGAAAAGGACACTACGTTTCTAATACACTGAAGAAATCAGAGTGGCACATTGTGTATTTTTCGAGAAGAAAAATATAATCCAGCAGCTACCACCTATTTTGAAAACTTTGCTTATTGCGCCACACCTACGGGTTTTTCGAAAAAATTATTAGCACAGCTGAAAAGAACATTGTTTTCTTGATGTATTGTGAAAATATCAGAGTGGCAGGCGCTGTAGTTTTCGAGAAAAGAAATAGTCTGCCGACGCCGCGTACGCTTTTTTAACAAATTTTGCATATTGTGTCACCCCAACAGATTTTTCGAAAAAACTATCAGCACAGCTGAAAAGAACACTACTTTTCTAATACATATTCTATTTTTTAAATATTTTTTATTATAGCTAGGAAATTATTAATTTAATAAGAAATTTTTACATTTACAAAAATGAATTCTTAAAATATTATTCTGTTTTAAAGTAAATTGGTAAACAAGTGAATGCAGAATACATATGTGTGATATATCTCGATCATAGAGGAGTAAATATGCAACCAAAATTTATTATTCAATTTAAAACCATTATGATGGTATGCGAACTCAAAACATCGCGTCGTGTAAATATGACAGGGTGATGAATATTTTGCATTGTTGTGCTCTTATTTGGTTAATTTAAACAGATATATTCGGTTTTCGTTGACAGTAACTTCCTTAATAAAAGGAAAATTTATGAAGAGCAAAAACAAATTGATGGGTACATACTGGATACGAATTCAGATAAATTATCAGATACCAGATCATATCTTTAAATAACGAATTTCATATTTTTATTGCGCAAATACAAAAATTATACAAGCAGATAAACATTTAACCGGTATGTATCGTATCGCATGCGTATTAGTTCAAGGTAACCTGCATCTAAGTATATTCCATTAAGTTGGTTAGTTAAAAAATTTAAAATTAGTGCGACCCGAAACTACAAGAAAGTTTGCTATAGTGTAGGTATGTTTTGACATAAGCAGAATTTTGTGTAGTTTAACAATTTAGTTATCAGCATATAATGTAAAATAAGAAAATTTAACTTTAACACCTAAGTATTGTTTTTGGGACATCAAGATTTTAGTTCTCTTTCTATTTAGTAGTGAAATCGGTAACAATTATCAGGTATTTTCGAAAAGTTAGGTTATACACTGTTTTCAACGGTAGCTTATAAAACGTTAATTATATCTTCATTTGTATTCGTGTACATATACAGTATGTCCACAGTTAGAGTGGATAAGAGGGTAAATTTTTTATTCCTCATAAAAAATTTTGCTTTTGTTAAAGATATGATTACTATGGAGTAAGTCAACATGTCATGTACAGGGTGTTCAGAAAATTAAAAATCTGAAAATTATGTACAAGTAAACTACGTTCAATTTTAACGATATGAAAAACTGTCACTAAGAAAAGTTGTTTTGAATTAAAATTTATGCCAGAAATCCAATTTGTGGATAAAGCTGCCTAATCGGCTTTAGTATAATTTAAAATAGACAATTAGGCAAATGAGGGTCGGCACATTTTACAGATAAATGAAGAAATACGAAATGCAAATAAAATCACAAATCTAGACAACCAAAACTATACAATAATCCTCTCTATATAATCATTTCCATTCACCAACTGTGGCCTGGGTGTACTGTGATAGACGCGGCGACATCCCGATTTTATAATAAGTAAATCCTTCCTAGATATTTTTAGGAAAAAATACTAACATCAGCAATCAGAAAATTTCCCGCCGCCACATTCTAATTAATTCTTTAAATTAGCCAAGCAGCCTTAGCCATCTCTCGAATTTAGATAGATAAAAATAATTTACCGTATTGAAACAAAATGTTAATCAAACAGGTATTCGTATTCGGGGACTACCTCATTACTATACTCTTCGCAAAAACGAAGAGTATATTGTATTTGATCGGCACATTTCTAAATCAGTAAATATCGCTCGTAGAGAAAAAATTTTCATACCATAGTGGACGAATTCTGAACAACTTTCAAAATGTCCGTCTGTCCGTCCGTCCGTCTGTCCGTCCGTCTGTCCGTCCGTCACGTTTCTTGTAAGCACGATAACTTAAGAAAGAAAAGACCCTTTTGTTTTTGAAAAAAATCAATCAGTAAATAAAAAAAGAAATCTTGCGAAATTTTATTCTCTATAATTTTTTTTATACATTTTACTAATATATATATTTCCTAATAATATATCTAATTCGTTAAAATATAATACTCGAATGATATATACTACAGACATTCAATTACTATAGTAATGTGTGATGGTCCAATGACTAAAGCTTTGTCATTGTTCTAAATTATTCTTCCTTAAATAATAAGCTTTATTTTATTTTAACTTCCACATTCAATAACATTTTAAACCATACGTTAAGCGGCTTGGCATCCGCTTCCTTCAGTAACCACCATTCTCTGAAGCGGGTTTTTCGGTTTGGTTCTTTTTCCCGTATTAGCATATCATAACTTAAAACAGTGCGCTTTACTTCCAGTTAATATTACATTCTAGATCGTGGTTTGTTTAAGGGGTCTCTTGGCCCTGGGTTGGCCTTTCTTCACCTCGATCTGAAAGGTCTTTTGTGAGTTACCCTGCATCTAGTTGTTGCCCAGGATTCCAAGACTTTTTGCAAAGCTTGCGATTTTCCTGGGAGCTAATTACCCTATGTGATCAGGCGTTAATTCCGCCTGTTCTAGGTACTTTAGCCTAATGCGGATTAGTACCTTGCATTCACAAAATATATGTTCCGCAATTTCAGTTACAGCTTCACAGTATCTGCATTTGTCATCTTCTGCCATGCCCATGTTCTTGAGATGGTATCTCAAGGGGCAATGGCCAGTTAGAAGGCCTGTGATCAGCCTTAGGTCGGACGTTTCAAGTTCGAGAAGCCTTGTGGCATTCTTTGTTGAATAGGTTATAAACCCTTTTTGCTTGTCTTTGGCCTGGAGTGTTCCTCCAGTAGGACTCCTTTTGTCCCTTTTCCCATTTTAGGACCTCCTTCGTTATGTGTCCTTTGGATAAGCCACAGAATGGTTCGGGTCAAAGAAACGGGGCTTCAGCCCCTTTTCTTGCGAGGCTATCAGCCTTGTTGTTTCTTGCCAGTTGCTTCTGGGATTGTCTGTATTCCCAGGCAATTTTTGACTCGAAGGTATATGACCTGAGAGCCTTTAAGGCTGCCTGACTATCTGAGAGTATATAGATCTTTGCTCTTCAAGTGCCTCTATTTAGGCATTCCTGGGTACATAGCATAAATTTCTGCTTGGAAGATGATTGGGGTGTTACCAAGGCTTTAGATAGCCTGCATTTAGGCCCTTCTACGCCTACACCAACCCCTTCATCCATCTTGGATTCATCTGTGTACCAGATGTGTGACTATTTCTCCAACCGCAGTGCTCCGACCCTGCCCGCCTGACGGCTTTCAATCAGCACATCAGACGGGCAGTCGAAGTCATGCTTGATTGGCATTGAGTCAGTGGGTTTGGTCATGGATTCGAATTGGATTAACTCCAGAATCCTTAAGTGACCAACCAGGTCGCCTGGTCTGAATTTGAGTGCCTGATGCAGCCTTAAGGCACTAAGTGCTGCCTCCTTCTTTACATGTAAATGCAGTGGAAGTAAGTCCAGCATTGCCTCCATAGATGCTGTGGGACAGGAGCGCATTGCTCCTGTAGTCCCTAGACAGGCAAGGCGTTGCAATTTCTGCAACTTTCCTTGTGTTATTTTCTCCTCTGTTTTTGACCACCATACACATGATGCCTAGGTAACCATGGGCCTCACAACCGAAAGGTAGGACCAATGTATCATTTTCGGCTTCAGACCCCAAGTCTTACCAAACAGCCTAGGGCACGTCCAAATAGCCGTTGTTGCTTTGGTAAGTGTCCTTTCTAAGTGTGAGTTCCAGGTAAGTTTTTGATCCAGGATTACTCCTAGATACTTGACCTCACTGGAAAAATTTAGTACTGTTCCATTCAACATGGGAGCTCTCCAGTTGAATTTTCTCCTTTTGGTGAATGGACCAATAACTGTTTTGCTCGGATTGACACTAAGACCCTCTGACGAGCACCATTTAGATATTATGTTTAAGGCCTCTGACAGTAACGACCAGGTCATCAGCATAGCCCTGAACATAATTACTCAGCTTATGAAGGAGATCGTCGACCACCATTGAAAACAGCAGTTAATATTTTTTGGAAATTTGTCTGTTAATACCTTTTTTAATTTGCCCTCCGGTGAAAGAAGCTTGGGTCAAAATTTTATTTCTTGACGTTGACCAGACTCCGCTCCGTCCTGTCATTCAACCGTCACGGAGCTGCGCGCCGTGAATGTCTGACAGTATCCGGACACAAGTGCCTGGAATATATTGTAATATATAATAATAATAAAGTTTTATTGTATTGTATTGCTTTGTCTGGCAATCCAAAGGTCTTGTGTTCGAATCCCTGACAGGGTGTTTTTTTTTTCATTTTTTTTTTCATATATTTTTTTTCACAACAAAGTTGGTATCACAAAATTTAGAATGTCCACAAACTAACATTATTTACAAGAAAATTGCGAAGAGTGTCCTATAGAATGTGTAACAATTATATAAAAAGCTCAGTAAATCGGCGAAGAGTATAATGCTTCCACTAGTTATTTTCTGCGGTCGTCGTAGGACGGGTAAAAATTATTCCAGGACGGGCTACCCCCTAGCTACAGGCCTGTGTACATGAAACGTTCAGTTATTTTAAAGTGTTTTCAATATAATATGGTAATCCTTTTTGATATATAGTCTTAAAGAAACAGTAATTAACGATACTTTCAGGTACAGAGATGGCGCCGAAGGTTGAGAGGATTGTTGAGAACTGTGAACTAGGTGAAGGTCCTCACTGGGATGAAGAAACTCAAACTCTGTATTTTGTTGATATTCCAGGAAAAGCCATTTACAGTTATGTACCCGCAACAAAGAAAACTGTAAGAGTTCCTACGGGTGAGTTAATACGATCCCATAGCCATAAAAATTACACGGACCACAAAATATTTTTGAGAGTTGCCCCGGACCAGACCCACTGTTGAATATGTTTTTGGGGTCGCTGAAACCGAATCTGAAACTTATTTTGTCGTATCACGTCAGGATTTTTTTTTTTATAAGAACATTTTTTTTTACTTCATATTACGAGATTATTCGAAGATTTGGCGAATTCGCCGGTAACATCAATTAATTCACAAACGTGGTATTATTTTTGTAGTAACATTCACATGGTGCCCAACATAAGGAGAATTTCACAATAGTATATGTATAAGTTAAATAAATAAAACGACCTACGAAAAAGGTTAAAAAAACACTTTTTTTAAAATCGAACCGCCTTCAATACCGTAATATCTTAATTTAAAAAAAATCCTGACGTAATACGTGATAGGGCAAAATAAGTTTCAGATTCGGTTTCAGCGACCCTAAAAACATATGCTACACTGGGTCTGATTCGGGGCAACTCGCAAAAATATTTTGTGGTCCTGTGTTATTATTTATTCATATTTACTTAAGTTTGATGATAATTTATTTATTAAATAAACCAAAACAGATAAAAAATTTCCACTGGGAGGAGCAAGCTTTAGACGAATGAGTTAGGTGTGAGTTATTCTAAAATATTAATGTACCAAAATTGCTTTAACGTTTAAGTTATAATCATAGCCCGTATTTCGGATGACATTCCAGAGACGGACTCTGAATTACACGATACTATCTAATACTTTTGTAAAGTTACAATCAGAAACATCCGTAGCTAACAATAAGTATTATTGCCACACAAACCAAAAAATCTTTAAACACCAAATTTTTATTTTATAAACCTTAGTGAAAGTCCAGGCGAACGCTTATTGAGAAGTTTACGTTTCTCTACAGATAAAAAGAGTCCCTGACCCTCCAGACAGGTAAAAAATTATTAGTCGTATTATATGGTGTCATTACACAGTAAAGTAATTATTCTTAAATATTGCAAGTTCTAAATATTATTTTTTGGTCGACCTAGACAATATCTAGATTTTAAAGATATAAATTGGATTTTAATATTATTATATAAAACATTAGTAGTTATAGTTGTATTGAATATTGTTCAATGATATGGAGCCCGAAGTATAATAATTATGTTAATAGACTCGAAAGTATTTAAAATAAATTTGTCAAATTCATTTACATGCATAAACATTAACTCATCGGTTATAAAGCACTATCAGTAAAGGCATGAGTATAAGTGTTGGGGCCACGAACTTCATAAATTAAAGTGGACTTCACAACGCACATATCCCAAATAAAAGCTCGTGACACCACTTACCATGGTCGCCATGATAGGCTGTCAACTTATTTGAGGTTGGCAATACTCTGTAGGAATCTCAACTACTGTAATATTGGTTATCGTTATTTTGTAGCGCACTGCCAAATGTTTTATATTTTCAATAAACTTGAATACTTTTCTCCCAAAATGCTACTTCATCTTCTCTAATAACAAGAAATTTATTCATAATGTGAGACTACTACAATACTTAGAGTAAGTTATCATCAGAAGTACTCATTAATACTCTCATTTTAATAAAATTATTTCTAAAATCTGGCAATCATTTGCCTGTCAACAACCAATGGGATAATACTAGATTAAATCTGACAACATCGCCCCTGTACTTTTGTTTTTGTACTTTGTTTTACGTCGAGAACGGTCCCTGGACTTTGGACAAAAATTCTGAAAGGCGGTTCTGAAAACCTATCATGGCGGCCAGCATGGGGGGTGTCATGTGAGGTCCAGTTTAATTTATGAAGTTCGTGGTTGGGGCTATCAACACTGCGTGGCTCACCCGCCCGAAACCCCATGCACACTGCTAAAGCCAAACTAGAGATGAGTTGCTATTTAACAACCTGTTATTTTATAACTGTTATTTGTAAATAGCATTAACAGACTTATATCTGTTCGAAAATAACAGGTGAGAAAACAACAGATAAGAAACACGACGTAGTAAAAATGTTTTTGCTAACTGCTGTTAAACTGTTATTGAGAAAACAGCACTAGTAGGTAATGAAATCACAACGCAACCGCTAATGTAGTTGAATATATTATTGAAGTTGAATATTATTGTGGGTATCTTGAGTCATCGGCTTTATGTATACACTTTTTAGTTGTTATTTTAATCATAATATATCCAAATCTTTTTGATTTTCTTCTCCGTGTGTATATTTTCGATTAACGCACACCGAGTTTAAAAATGAAGGGCTGCCAGAGTTGAATATTTTTGTAGAAATCTTGAACCACCCACTTTATGTATTGACTTTTAGCTGTTTTTTAAATCATAATATGTTTGGAGCTTTTATATTTTCTTCTCCAACTGTATATTTTCGTTTACCCGCATCTCTAATATTGTCATTGCTGTATTTGGCGTGTTTCTATGCTGGTATTTCTTTATTAATTTAACATGAAACAATAATAATTAAATTCAGTGCTTCACTATGCGTCGATTACTCGCTGATATACTATTCCCAGACATGGGTAAGGGAAACTTTCCAATGACTATTTCCAGGCGCGGATCTATGGGGGGGGGGGTAACGGGGTAATTACCCCCCCCCCCCCCAAGATTCTGTAAATCATCAATTTTTGTTTTATAATGGCGCGTCCATTACCGTAATACAAATGGTACAATCGTGGATTTGTGAAGATGCCGGGTTAACATTAAATGATGCAAAGCTCAGTACCTATCAAAGGTGCAATATTACCCTGTTATGATCGCGCAAGTTTTTAATTACATGGCATGTGTCGTCTAACTCCCATCAACAGGAAAATAGGGATTTACAAGTGATATTCTTAGAGAAACGGCGCGCGGCGTTCTTTTCGTGCCGAATATTTAGTCTCATATTTAATTATCTATTGTTAATTACGTGGTATTAATCTGCAATGTAACAGTTTGATTTAATGTTTCCAATTGGATGAGCAGTTAACTACAAAAAGAGATAAGAATTATTATAATTTTGTACTACCCTCCTATGCCGACTCTGCATTTTACGTCAATGTCATCCAAAATACGGGCTCTGGTTATAATAAATCTAGTGATAGAAACAAAATAAAAGTGTTTTTCCTTATATCAACATGATTAACTACACAAAGTAACGACTTCCACAATACACTATTTTAAAATATATGATGATAAACTTTCGACTAATGTGTAAATATTTACATAATTTGTACCGATATATTTACTTGTTGGAAATAATAATGAAACCTCTCTATTAGCACAGTTGCTAAATTTACAACTGCTTAAGTTCTGCAAAAAAATGTGATGTCAAGAGAAAAATGTAACGTATTGAATTTTCTTAAGCCGTGTCCTGAATTTTCTTAAGCCGTGTCCGCACCAAAGATATAAAGAGTGACAAGTAATATTTTACGGTATCAATATCACTAGATGTTTCATATTTTAGGGAACTTAAAACAACATCAGTGATCAAGCACACCGATACAACTTGTTTGCTGTATAGGTATAATGATACTTTGTATAGGTATTAGATTAGATTAGATTAAAAAGTAGGAACCGGCGATTGGCCTTGGTCACCGCAACTCCATGTGAATCTATTGTGGCGCTCCTGTTCTAGTTTTATTAGACCTTCTTATCCACGACTTTTGTATCAGACTCCAAAGCCCTGATAAGAGAATCTTAGCATAGCTATTAGCTTGGTTTCTCCTTGCCAAGTAGTTGGAATCTCAGTCTGACTAGGCCTTCACAGTGGCATAACCACTGAACTATATGGAATGACAACTGCGTCATCGTTGGAAGGAGATGGAGACAATAGTGACCTCAATCCGCCATTGTATTGCAAATGCGACTCTTATTGTTTCGTTCTCCTTCTGAACCGGGTAGGTGAATCCTAATGAGACTTCCATTATGTAGTTCAACGGGCATAGCACATGGACTGTGGTTTCCTCTTCCTTTGACAGAATCTGCGTGTTGCGCCCTCTATCAGACCCATTAGACTCATGTCTATTAAGCCGAAGACCCACCGTTATCCTAATGGCCTTTCTATTTTGGCGATGTAGGTCTTCCGTAAATTTGGTCTATCGTTGTTTAATAAACTCTCTGACCTGTCTCTGTTGAGGGAAACTCTTCCACTATTCCAGTAATTTATTTTGTATCCATTTAATAATGGATGTTCGTAGGGTCTCACTAAGGTTTTAGATGCACCTTACTTGGTCAGTCCATCAGCCTTCCTATTTCCTCCGTGTACCTTATGTTCTTGTACCCACATCACGGTCGCTTTATTATCTCTTCCTCTTCAAGAAGTTCCATACTAGTTTCAGTTCGACCTGTATGAAACGAATTTCTATATACGACTTAAAGAAACTAACCGAAGATCAGATATCTGTAATGGAAGTGCAACAAGGTACCGCGTTGGGACCTGCTCTTATTTTAATATGTGTTAATCAAACTGGACCTTTATTACCAATAGATGTTGATGTTGATTCTTATGTAGATGAAACTATTATATTATTTTTTGTAGAATTAAAACACGTAAAATGCCAGAAACAGGTGTAAGCATAGCACAAGAATGGCTCAACATGCTCTAAAAATAATAAAATTATTTTGTAATCTCCTTCAGTAAAAGCTAGTAATAAACTGGTCAATGGCCTTAAATTCGCGTCCACAACTAAATGGTATTATAGGGGAATCAATAGAGATTTTCATTTCGGAAAATTTCCAGGAAGAGGTAACTTTCGAGAATACATCTCTGAACATGTCAGGAACAACATACCAAAAGTTACCAACCAAGTTACCAGTTGAGCGTAATTTTTTATTAAACAAAATATTTGCAAAATACCAGTCTTTGTCAAATATATCTTACAATATTTTTTTCTTTCAAAAAGTAATTGGCCATTCGAAAGTACGGGAAATTTCACATAAAAAAAGTATATGAAGTTTTTTTGTACAATCAAAAATGTAGGCTCCAGATTTTTTTGTTTGACGCACGAAAATGGAACGCGGAGACACGTAAGTACGGCGCGCGCACCGCGCGCGGCCTCGGACGCGTTACACTTGTAACTTTTGAACTAATTAATGAAATGATCTCACAAAAGCTTAAATGAAAGAAGAAACATGCAGCTATTGGATTATTATATTTTCAAATATAAAGATGAATGTACGTAGATATGAAGCAGGAACATAAAGAGATTTGTGATGAAATTCTAAAAATATGAAGATAAAAACTTGGGTCTTTCACATTTTACTCTTGAAGTAATGTATAAAAAGATCCGATGAGTGAAAAAATCTCGTTATTAGATCTTTTTTTAAAGCTTGAAATGTGTAATTTAAGATGCTTCAAGGGGATTTACCTTGAAAATTAAATTAACCCTCTTTTTTTACGAACATAAAAAACTTTTTTTTTGCTCTAAAATTTGTGAAATTATTGGTAAAATAAACGTTAATAACTTTTATAAAAAAAATTATTTGGCCTACCTGTGCAGCATATGTTTATAGTAGGACCTCAAAATAAGTAAATCTGATGATGAAAAAATTTTGGAATATATATAAACCCATACTTCTCACGAAATATTGAAAAACTCAAGTTTTTTCGGTAAATCGACTTAATGTTGATTGTTTCTACAACTTTTATCCTGTTTAAAATATCGAAAACATATTAAAAATATTCACGTAGTACAGGGCTATGAGTCAAATTATAATTCTTGAATAATAGAAAGAGATTGAAAGTAAAATAGCATCTCCGCGGTAAGCAGTACGTATCACCTGCCCCACACGCTGCGCTGTGTGTGTGCCCGCAGAGCATTTTAGAAGTATTTTGGGCACTTTTTCACAGATCATCTTGTAATGCTTTGTACAGTATCACTTTTCTCAGCTTCTTTTTAAGTTTTTATGTGAAAATTAAAATTGTGTTTGTAATTGAATAGTGTATTGAATTATTTTATTGCTTGATAGAAGTCGGCCATATTGGATCAGCCAATTTGAATTACGATTTTTTGACATCATAATCTGTTTCAGTGACCTCGAAAACATGTCAATTTGAATTAAATTGCTTTAAAATTTTTCAACCTATAATAATTTTGTTTAAAAAAAGTTTCTTTTTCATTAAATAATTAATAAACAATTTCCTCACGATTATATGTTTATAACTTTTTACTTTAAGCTATGTAAAAGTGATATCAAAAGGTTTTAGGAAAATCAAAGTTTCCCGTAATTATTCCGAAATAATGCATATTTTCAGCCTCTATTGACTCCACTATTAAGAGGGAGCAAGGCGATCAAATCAGAGGGGAGTGGGCGGAAATGAGCCAATATGAAGAGAGATCTTCCTAGTAAACAAGTTTTAGCTAAAAATGTTCTTCAGTAGAAGTGTAGTATTCATTTACTTACAAGAGTATCTTTTTTTTCAGTTAATTAACGCCAGCCGTTTGGCTAAAAACTGCTTTTCCCAGTGAAGATTTTAGTACAATGCTTTTTAATAGATGGTGCCACCTCCAGCACTACAATAGGGCATCTGCATCATGTACCCAACATAACCTTAAATTTTAAGTTTTTCAAGTTTATTCTCATTTTTAATGTTTGTATACGCATTTTTAGCTTGGAGCCGTACTGGTTCCAAGCAAATATTGAAAAATTCACGTAAATAATTTTTCAATATTGCTGATTAATAAAAATATACTGCTAATTACAGGCTATATTTCCAACCTACAAAAAGAGTCCTATTTTATTAGGACGAAGTATCTAGAAGGGGGCGAGCGTAGAGGCGACTTCAATGTGAATATCAGTCGATATTCCGTTGAAGCAACGTCGAGCGCGGTTAGTACTTGGATGGGTGACCCTTCTCGTCCCACCTTCTAGCGGCTTGTATATCAGTGTATACGCGGAAGCTACGTAATTTCAGACGAGGATTACGTAGTGGATATACCATCCTTCGGAGGGGATGTAAAGCAGGCGGTCCCTTGTCTATTAAATGTTAGGCAAGTAAAAGATCCCTACTCTTTTTAAGGGAAGAGGTTCGGCAAAATTTACAGGTTGGGGGTAGCTCGTCTCCTGGCGTCGGTGATAGGCCCTGGTAGCGAAAATAGGCCGGCGTTAAATAGTTAAAAATAAAAAATAAAGTATCTAGAATTTCATAAACATTATACTGAACTAGATTTTAGTTGAAAATACGGAAACCAGGCAGAAATTTTAATAACAGCTGCGTAATACTCTTAAATCTTAAGAAACACATATTTTTGACGTCACGTGCAGATACCCTATAATAGCCACACTATCTACCCTTCGCCCCACTTCAGCTTTAGCTTTACCGATGAAACTTTGTGATTGGCGTTGTCTCATCTTAATACATGTTTCAACTGCCCCGAAATTAATAAAAAAAAAAAAAAAATAAAAACACATAATATTTGGTTGTTGATCGATAATAAGAAAATTGTCTTATAAATTTCATCAATTAAGAAACATCCTAAACAAGACATTACTGAAAGAAGTATACAGAATGAAATTAGTTTCATGTCATTACAAAAAAAACTGGTGGTGGGGAACGACTAGACAAACAAAAAAACCTTATATAACATGGGGTCTAAAGCCCGTAGTTTTGGAAAAAAAAAACATCGAAAATGTTTAACAATATTGTTTGAGAACTGCTGAAATACTGGGGTAGGCTTTATTACCATCGCGTCTGGTTGGCGGACCAGTACTATTGCCTGCCAGGTCACCCAACTTAAGTCCGATGGGTTTTTATTTTTGGGGCATCTTAAATCTCTGGTTTACAGTGATCCAATTGACATTTTAGAACAATTGCAACAACGCATTTTAATGTGCATAGATACCATAAAAAAATGATCCTAATTTACCAAATGTGTTGAACGGAGTGCGTATGTCCTTAGTTCGACGTGCCGAAATGTGTATTGATGGAGATGGAGGTCATTTCGAACAATTTATGTCAACAATAATTTATTGATGAGTTCTAGATTTCTCGAAAAGGCCTGTCTACCACGCTGTCACTTTCAAATCAAAGTCGCTGCTGGGTTAGGTATAAACTTTATTATTATGAGAAACTTTTACGCTTTTGTGACAAATTCAAAAAAATTGTTCTCTTATTGGGCAATAAAGGAATTATTATTATTTGCTGTTTTGTTCTGATCTGTTTATTATTGTTTACATTGATATTCATAGAGACCAAAGACACAATTTTTCCTAATTTGAAAAAATTATGCGCGCAATTCGTTAAGCAAATCAGATTTTTCCTAATTAAAAATAAACATAACTATTTTCTGCTATCGTATCTCGGACGTCTAACTGTTCGTTTTCCAATTCCATGAAATAATTACTCGTTTTTTAAGCTTTATCATATAGAACTCTTATTTGTGTTACAAATATTAATAAATCACATTTAAATTTTATAAAGTATAAACATCAATAAAAGCTCCAATAATTTTGTTCCATATTAAAAAACACACATTTAAACAAATCCTTTGTTTAATGGCCTGCGGCCAGCCTGTGCTTGCAGTTGTGCAGAAAGAGATAATGAATTATTTACATTTTCATAATTGCTATGAAAAGTTCGGTTCAAGCGGTCCCATTAAAGTGCCACGCTTCTTGCTTTGAGATTGCGTGGTGGCGAGGACACAAGTCGGTAAATTTTACACTTTTTTGCGGCTTTTTAAAAGTAAGTAAGAAGCTTCTATGATTCGGAACTATACGTCCATTGACCCAGAAAAGCAGTGGTTCTCAAATATCTCCTACCTTAACATTTAAATTTACGACCTAGGTCAGTTTTTTTCAAGGTGCCTCTAGAGAAAAAATTCATACAGG
Source organism: Rutpela maculata (assembly GCA_936432065.2). Taxonomy (NCBI): domain Eukaryota; kingdom Metazoa; phylum Arthropoda; class Insecta; order Coleoptera; family Cerambycidae; genus Rutpela; species Rutpela maculata. The sequence continues at coordinate 82,667,667 of OW386289.2, read as the reverse complement.
TTTTTTTTGTTTTTCTAGTCAGTCTCCATTACCAGTTTTTTAATGACATGACATGAAACTAATTACAATCGTATAGGGCTTTGGCTGCCTAACTGAAAAAAATACATTTTAAAAAAAATTTTTAGATTATACTTCTTCTGACTTAGACAATACATCACCATATGGCAATTCTCAATAGACAAGGGTGAAAAGTAGAAGGGAAACATTAGTGCAGACATTCAAGCTAGATAGGCTATATAATCCGCTCAGTATATTATTATAATCTCTTATCATATATTTTTTGTTAAATATTTTGTTAACACACGAATATTGGTTTTTGCTTCAATCCCCAATGCATCATCTACCGAGATATCCGAATGATACCGTTCCATTTATTACTTATTAATTTAGACCCAGCAATAAAATCACCTTTGGACGTTATCATGAAGATAAACGTCATAAAATTAGTATGCTTCGGTATTTTTGGATTAAGCTTATCACCCAATAATTCAAAATAATTTAAATGACATGTCATTATAAATGATGTAACATTTATCTCATTTTTTAAGGTGAAAAACATCCATCCTTCATTATTCCCATAAAAGATCAAAAAAATAAGTTTCTTATAACCCTGGACCGTGAACTGACTGTTATAAGTTGGGATGGAAAAAGCGATAGTTTCTCTGTGGAAAAGACGCTTGCTGAAGTTGAAAATGATCCGAAGACAATTGCAAATAGATTCAATGATGGCAAATGCGATCCTTCAGGAAGACTGTGGGCAGGTAATAATAAAGAAGTAACTGGTTAATTGGTTATTTAATTAAGTATTTATCATTAAGTAAAAAAATACTATACATTTGACCCACGTTTCACCATCGGGTGGTGCTTAAAACTAATGAAAACTGATACTTTGACCAATATATATATATATATATATATATATATATATATATATATATATATATATATATATATATATATATATATATATATATATATATATATATATATATATATATATATATATATATATCTGGACATATATCTGGACAATGTTCTATTCGTTGTTCTTCATAGAAATTACCATGTTAGAGTTACATGAATTGTTTTACCATGCTCAGATCTGCTCCATCTTTCAAGAATTAATGTTTCTTAATAGTATTCCATTTTAGGAACGATGAGTTTAAAGGCGGGTGGTGGACTTGAGCCTGGAAATGGCAATTTCTATTCATTCAAAGACAACAAATTTACGAAATTCATCTCTGGTGTTACTGTATCCAATGGGTTGGCTTTCAATGAAGAATTAAAAAAGATGTATTATGTTGACAGTGTAACATATACCATAGATGAACTGGATTTTGATATAGTTAATGGAACAGTGGGTAAGGAACAAGCGATTTAAATGTAGGAATAGTAAAGTTTATTTTTTTTTAACTTCAGGTCATTGAAGGGTTCTATTTGAATCATACCTATTAGTACAGTATCTAGAAATGAAAAAGATGTAAAACTTAGAATAATGGCATGTGTTGTAACGTTAACTTTGGACTTTTTTGCGCACACCCTGTACTTAAAACTAATTGAGATGTAAAATAGTTTCGGGTATATGTGTAGTCAACTGATAATGTATTCTATGCGTATGTTTGGTTGCATTCCCCTAGTTTAATAACTCGTTTCCGAGTCTCACCTACGTCACCTGCGCAAATTTACTATTTGTAATTAAAACGGTTTTTTCATAAAGGAGAATTAACGAAAGTGGATTCGATAGGCTTCAAAAGAAAAAAAACGGACACAGAAATTCCCATCGCCATTCTGAGCGGTTGTTGTGATACTACTTTATCGATAAAATTAATAAATAAAAAAGCTATTCTTTATATAGAAGATCCGCCGGCCTTTTTAAGTTATGGTTTTACTACAGCATTAATGCAAAATTCTTTATTGCGGTGACTTGCCGAATAGCACACCTACCTCCAGGTTTATCGAGGGTATGATCTTCACGACTTTGGCCATATAAACACCTACCACCAAACATAATGCCAGTAGAGCTGACTTTCAGGGCTTTGGTTACGACCCTGCATCGCATCAAGGAATAAGGGAGCCTCATAATGATTTTACTAAGGTCAGAATATTCCATATTTCTATAAGTGAAAACCACAAGGGAAGTTACATTAAGTAACGTTCAATCTTCTACACGCGATAGATTGCAGTTCCTACCACCAAACTCTACGGGGAAGATTTTGATAAAAGTTTTATCTTTTCGTTTAAAAGAAAAGAAAGAAATAATCACAGTTATAATATTTATTTAATTTTATTGAGTGTGAACCGCTCGTAGTACTACTTGTGGGGTTTAAGAATAAAATGAAATAAGTAATCTAAAATATTCCCATGCTTTTACTGTGAAACTGTATCCTTATATTTATTATACACTTAAGGGAAAATCATAGTTTCATAATTTTTCCCTCCTAGTCCCCCATGTCGACTAGGTGGCGCCCTAGGCAAAAATATTCAGGAAACTCCTTACCCCGACCTAGTGCTCCCAGACGAAGAGCTGCCGTCACGCAGCGGGCCCAAGGAGGTGTTATAGTGTAAAATTTTTACTTGTAGTTTTTATAGTATATCTTTTTCAGTTCCTATGTGGTCCTGACACCTACTCTTACCTACTAGGGTTGAAAATTTAATATTTGAAAAAGTATTGCTGATTTATTTTTGAAACATAGTGTATTTGTGTTTTTGGGTCGCTGATTACAAATGTAGTCAAAATTAGAACATTCAAAATAGTAAAGATTTGACATCAAAACAAGTCGATTTAACCCAAAAAATAGCGGTCTAACTCTTTTCGTTTTCAAGATACAGGGTGGTATATTAAAAAAATTGTATCCGTATTCTGTCTCTATCTTGGAGGCTATTATATGTATCTACAACAAGCACTATTGACGATTTCAAGACATCATACTTGACGTACACCTACTAGATAAAAAAAAATCAGCTTTTAGGTACAACTGAAATTTTTCGAACTGGTGAGTGACAAAGTTGTAAATCACGTATTTCTCTGAAAGGGTTGATTTTATCGCGTTTAAACAAGTACACCTTTTCTTTAGGAAATTAAATTAAGTTTCGATTATAATAGAAGACAATGTCCAAAACCTAACCTCAAAAAAGTTATGACTTAAAGTGTCACATAAAAGTACTGTAACTAGCGCCTAGCGCCGGTAATATTACCATTGTAATTAGCGACTTGGAAAACATGTCGTTACCAACTAGATACGTATAATAGTTTCCAAGATAGAGACAAAATACGAATACATTTTTTTTTAATTTACCACCCTGTATCTTGAAAACGAAAAGAGTTAGACCGCAACTTTTTGGATTTAATCGATTTATTTTGATGTCAAAAATATACGGCTAAGCATTGTCCCAATCTTTTCGAAATACCTTGTATATTAACGAAAAACAGTATTTGAGAATGATTTTTTTAATTATTGGCTAATTAACCCCCCCTCCCCCCATAAGGGGGGTTAATATATTCGCAAAAATTTGTTATTTTATCCCCCCCCTCAGTAATACTGTGTAACAATTTGAGAACCCTCCCCCCTTAGACGAACGTTCGTTTTCAAACTCCCTCCATCCTCATTATACTTTTATTAAAAATATTTTTGATTAGTTTGCTATATAAAAACCACTGCCTAAGGAATCACTACTTCCACATCAAGACTTCCTATCTAAGTCTCTTACAACGAAAATACTATATCTGCACTTCACTAAGTGGAAATAATTGTTTATGGAACTTTAATAGTATAATATTCGAAATCGTGTACCCCAAGGACCCATAAAATGATATGCCCCATCAGTAGTAGGGGTGGTGATTCTTGATGACTGGTTCCTGTATACACATTAAATCACTATATTTTTTCACCCCCTTTAATAATGGGGTGGGGGTTGTAATTGAGGTGGCTATTGCCAAAAATGTTTTTGAGACCTTAGCTCCTCTTATATTTACTAAATACCAATTTCATGCACTCTTAATTGCTTGATTTACCTATTTGACTATTTACCCCCATTTGCCTTCAACTCTGCAACGGAATAAGATCGATATATAATCCAATTCCAGATCTCGTTAAAATACATACGTGTGCCATATTTTAAGTCAATATTTTAAACGGTTCCAGAGTAATCGTGAGCACCAAAAAGATACAAGACTAACAGACAGACCGACGCGACAGACAAATTTATTTTATTCAAACTTAAAATATTGAGGTTTCATGACATTCTAAGCCTATTCGTACAATGAAAGTTAAGTACAAAAAAATTTAAGGCCATAGGTTCTTGTATACACGCTAAATTACAATTTTATTTTTTTTCACCCCCTTTAACAATCGGGTGGGGATAGTAATGGGGGTGGCTAATGCCAAAAAATTTTTTGAGACCTTAACTTCTTTTATATATACTAAATACTAATTTTATGGACTCTTACCTGCTTGATTTACCTATTTACCCCAAATTTACCCCAATTTACCCCCCAACCCTTCACCGGAATAAGATGAAAATATAATCTAGTTCCAGATCTCGTAAAAGTACACATATGTGTACCAAATTTCAAGACAATATCTATCAGAGTAAACGTGTGCACAAAAAAAGTTACAGACAGACAGACATACATTTTTTTTTCGCTCAAACCTAAAATCTCGACGTTTCATGACATTCTAAGCCTATTTGAACAATAAAAATTTTTAAAAATTTTTTTGTCGTTAGGTACTATACGTCCACTGGATGTGGAAGTAAAACGAACCTAAAACAGTAAATATAGCCTTTTCCGCTCAAAAATTTCAGGGTGAGCGGGGGTATTATTTATTTTGTCACTTTTTCAGTAATCCACTCCCCTCCCCCTTTCCTAAAATCAAACGTATTTGTTGAATGGTCACTAATAAATTTGTTTTCAGCCAATCGCAAACCTGTATTCACCATACCCAAACATGACCTGCCTGGTTTTAAACCAAATGCAGATGGTATGACAATTGACACTGATGGTAACCTATGGGTAGCCTTATTTGATGGGTTTGCCGTTATAAAAATCGATCCTCGTAAACCGGAAACTCTTCTGGAGAGGATAGCTTTACCCGCAAGACAGGTAAAACTGCATTAACGCATTTTTGTATTCAAAAAACCATTGACGTACTTGGGTCTGAATTACAATGTGTATGACTGGAAGTTACAGTAAGTTTTGCCCAATCTGAGAGATGAGCGTTCTTTGGAAATTAAGTTTTAATTTTAAAAAATGTCGTCTCGTTTTTTTAAATATATTGAATTTTATTTCCATCAAAATTTTTGTAAATTAACTATGAATAAAATTACATATACCTATCTAAATTCGATCGGCCATTTTATTTCTTGCAAAACAATAATAAGAACCGCGAAAATTTCACAATTTACATAAACTGAAAATTACAAATTAAAATATTTATTATTTTCTCTAAAAAAAACGAGAGTTTTAAAAAATCTTTGGAGCCTCATAAAAAACATAGAGTCACACTAAGTTTCTTTTACTGTTTTTACTTGAACGTGCTTTACAATGGTGATAAAAATAAATGTTTTTTTATTATTTTAAAGTTGCATTAAATGCATTTTTTTGAGAGATGGGTCGAAGAAACTTTCCATATTTGATAAGTCTGTAAATAATATGCACTTATTCGGTATCAAAATGAAGCTTGCATCATCACGAATCAGATTTCACTATAAAATTGGCTAACAATATACCCAATGAAAAGTTAGAAGGAAAACTTCCTGGAAACTTTCGGAGTGCTCAAAACGGAGTTTTGTTTCCAGGAAGTTTTCTTAACTTTCCATTGGGTATATTGATAGGCTATTTATGGTGAAATCTGATTCGTGATGATGCGAGCTTCATTGCGATACCAGATAAGTGCATACAATTATATTATTTACATGACAAGTGTGGTCAGTGTGGAAAGTTTCCTCGCATATCTGATTTTTTTCGCAATGCATTTTTTATCGAAAAAATGCATTCAGTCAAAATAGTCCATTGAGGTAAAGCTTTTACCCGAAAAGCTCTGCGACTGGACCGCAAGACATGCCCGTTTTCGATGGTGACAATATTTTGACCTACCTTCCAACCACTACACCCTTAAATCGAAAAAACCAACCCTTCTTCTGAATTTCCGATGCTAGACATTTGTTTGTCGGAAAATTTTATTAACGAGAGTTGCTCAGAATTGTTGAAAAATCCAATATCCAATATTTCATCAAAATAAAAAATTGAAAAATTTTAAAAACTGATAAATTTAAAAAATATAAAAAGACAACTAATTACATGGCAATTATCTGACATTTGGATTTAATGTTCTTGGACAATTCTGAAGAACTTTCATTAATAAAATTTTCCGATAAAAAAATGCCTAGCACCGGAAAATCGAAAAAATGGGTTGTTTTCCCGGTTGGAGGGTAGGTCGAAAAATATTGTCACCATAGTGTTCCCCGCCCTCGAAAACGGGGGTGAAGAGGTCTTGCGGTCCAGTCGCAGAATTTTGGGCTTTTTGTCCTTTTCTGGTTTACCTCAAGGGACTAAAAACTGTTATCATCTGTTAAAAGTACTTAAAAAAAAGTTTTAATAAACATTACACCTTTTTGATTTAATTGGACAAACATTTTTAATAATCCTGGAGAAAAACCATTTGTATAAAAGTTTTGGTTAAGTGCAAAAAAATGTACAAGATATAAAAATTGTAACTGTAAAGTACACTATATCTCTGGTTCGAGCGAAGTTTACGTAGATTAAGTGATATATATCAATTTCATTTATCGACTGCGAATACCTATTAATAAACATTTCTTACAATATTCTAATGACAAAATGGGAGACTCTTTTTTTCTTGTAATTTTACTAATTATTTTCTAGGTTACTTCGGTGACTTTCGGTGGACAAAATTTGGATGAATTGTACGTTACCACTGGCAGAAAGCCGACTGCCGGGGCAGAACTACCACCCCCAGATAATGGAGCTGTTTACAAAATTACTGGAATTAATGCAAAAGGATTTCCTGGCGTTAGTGTGGTGCTTTAAACGTATTTTTTCATCGACTGACCGAAACGTGTATGTTTTCTGGACGATTTCTCTGTCAGAAAGTAACTCTTTATATACTGGAAAATGGCGATTTTACAGGATAAGGACGGCCTAGGACCTAAAAAAGATCAAAAACGCGTTGCTAGTTAACGTGTCAATACACACACGAGGGTTTTTTTTACTATTTCTAAAGTACAGAGTGTTATTGTTAATAATTGTTTTTTAACTGTCAATATCTTGTGAGTGGCAGTAAAACATAGCATACTCAGTTCGTTCGAAAATGTATTTTATTGGACTTGCAAAAAAAATTGTCCGCTCTCCAGTAAGATGATACTTTCCAGACTTGACATGTAATATACTTACTATTCCCTAAATGAAACGTCTCGTGGTCTCGTGCTCCCTGCAGTACATCTAATGTAATGTATATAAGAATAATAAAAATGATTTAAAAAACGTACGTTATTTACTGATTATTTCCACCTCATTATAAATATATCCAATATATAAGAAACATGAAATCTGTACCACGTGACTTGTTTAAATGCAGTGACTGCACTCTATGAAACTAAGTTCGTACTTTGGCAGTATCTAATGTTACACTGACAATAGTTATTTTCCTAACAAGAGCGGAAATGACAGTTTCTGCATGTGTTAAAAACAACATTTTTTCTAACAGGGTGATGAAAATAAAAAAAACCGCTGCCCAAGGAATCACTACTTCCACATGCAGATTTTCTATCCAAGTCACTCACAACGAAAAAAATTTGTATGTGGAAATAATTGTTTATGGAACTTTAGTAATATAATATTTAAAATCCTCTACCCCAAAAACCCATTAAACGATCCCCACATCGGTAGTGGTGTGGGGGTGGTGATATGGGGGTGGTAGTGGGGGTAGATGTAGTAAAAAATATTTTGAGGTTTCTGGTTCTTGTACACACACTAGATAAAAACAAAAAATTTCATCCCTTTTAATAATGGGGTGGGGGTGGTAATGGGGGTGGATAATGCCAAAGATGTTTTTGAGACCCTTTGCTTCTCTTGTATATACTAAATACCAATTTTATGGACTCTTACCTGCTTGATTTACGTATTTACCACAAATTTACCCCAATTTACCCCCCAACCCTTCAACGGAACAAGATGAAAATATAACCTAGTTCTAGATCTCGTTAAAGTACATAAGTGTAGCAAATTTCAAGTCAATATCTTAAACGGTTCCAGAGTAAACGTGCGCACAAAAAAGTTACAGACAGACCGACAGACAGAATTTTTTTTTCGCTCAAACTTAAAATCTCGACGTTTCATGACATTCTAAGCCTATTTGAACAATAAAAATTTTTAAAAATTTTTTTGTCGTTACTATACTTCCACTAGATGTGGAAGTAATAAATAACATGACATTAACAGGGGCGAAGGTAGAGGCGTTGTGACTCTACATGTATTTTCGATAAAGTTAAGCAACGTTTATCGCAGGTAGTACTTATAGACCACCAATTGTGTGTCATAAGTTTAGTCCCAAAATGTGTGAATTACATAAACATAAACACACCACAGATAGTAGACAACCCCCAAATCCAAAGCCAAGGCTGTCCGGAAGGGGGTTACACATTCGAAAAAACGCAGACATACATCCACACCCCCCGGTGTTGTCAATACCGGGGCTGGGGGTCGAACCCAGAGCGCGGTAGCGAGTCGATCAGCGTATTCGCCACTCAATACACCTTAACCGATTGAGCTACCGTGCCGGAATTGTTGTTAATTTGGGTAGGTAGAGCCCAGAAATGTACATGCCAGCCCCTTTTTTGGTACAGGGGCGTACGGCAGGCCCCCAAATATATAAGAAATATGACTTGTAAAATTTAAAAAAAACAGCCACAAAAAGTCATAGGTTTGCGCATGGGGGTTGGAGGGATTTCTTAATTTACCCCCAAAAATCATGAATCCAGAGTCCCATTCATTTTGGGTGGTTCAAGGAGGAGCTACGTTTGCCCAATTTTGAGAAAAAAATCAGGTAAAAATAATGATAAGTCTATGAATGGCAATCAGGAACATGGTAAGTATGAACCTACCGAGCGTGAAAATATATTACTGGAGCGAATCTGGCGAGAAAAAGAAGAGTTTTGAAACCAACTTTAAAAATTTTTTTTTTTTTTTGACAATTCGGTTACACGCGTTCTCTTTTATCATGTTGTCAAGTTAGTTCAGCTTAATCACACGAGATGGGGCAGGAATTCGCATTTAAAATTCGCAAAAACAAGTTTTTTCACGATAACTTTGTTATTATTGACTTGACGAAAAAAAAGTTAAATCAAAAATTGAAGACCTCTCAAAATTGAGCGAGGTAGCGCCTTCTTGTACCATCCAAAATGAATGGGAATCTGGATTTATGATTTTTGGGGGTAAATTAAGAAATTCCCCCAACCCCCATGCGTAAACCTATGACTGTTTTTTTTAATTTTACAAGTCATATTTCTTACACATTTGGGGGCCTGTGTACGCCCCTGTATCAAAAAAATGTACATTTCTGTGCTCTATCACCCCAAATTAACAACAATTCACACATTTTGGGACTAAACTTATGACACAGAATTAGTGGTCGGACTGGTCGGCGGGCTCCGGGTCTATTAGATGAGCGACGGTCTAACACCGTCTAACACAGCGATCTCCTCCCACTCTCTAACGGCTTGTATATCAGCGTATATGTAGAAGCTATATAATTTGAGACGAGGATCATGTAGTGGATATACCATCACTTGTAGGGGAAGTAAAGCAGTCGGTCCCTTGTCTATTAAATGCTAGACAAGTAAAAGATTACCACTCTTCCACAGAGATGAGGTTTGGCAAATTTTCTAAGTTGGACGTAACTCATCTCCTGGCGTCGGTGATAGGCTTTGGTGCCGGAAATATACCGACGTTAAATAAATAGACAAAAAAAACATTTATTCTAATGAAAAAGAAGCATAATCATCTAATATTGTTTCTTGTTAATAATGTTTATGTTCGACTATACGTACAGACTTGATTTATGACATTTTTGTTTAGCGGCCATAAAGTGCTACTTTATCCACAAAGACGGTAACTACACAGAGGCGAAAGCCTTGGCGGCACCTTTGAATTTTGATAACTCAATTTCTGTGACCTTGTGTACTAATTGGGTCTACACTGAGAGAAATGTGAGGTAAATTTATTTCTTTTAATGGGAATGTACATCATGTAACTAGCGTAACCTCAAATTTTAAATTTTTTAAGTTTATTCTCTTATTTAAGTTTATTCTCATTTTTAGCTTGTAGCCATACTAGTAAATAAATTTCTTGGCAACTCGCGTGGTCCCAGAAAATAGTTCCTGATGATCCCACACCAAACATTGATTTTGAACTCATGTTGGAAATGTCGTCCTCGCGTTACATGAGGATTTCCAACTTCCCAAAAATGATTATTTCCTAAATTTAAGATACCTCGGCGGGTAAATGTAAATAATAAATAATATTCTGTTGACGAACGAGTGGGCAATATTTTGTCTGTTCCGAATATTACTTGCAAACTGATCTTAACGGAAGATCAGCAGATAAACAATAAATTTTACACTGGTGTAAAATTGTAAGGATTATTTTTCTGCATTCAACACTTTTAAAATGAAAGTCTTACTGATTCCTGTAGCTGCAGATAGTCGTATTGAACTAGTTTGTGGATCATCTGTATTACGGACTAATATTTCGTCTTCCTGGTAAGATGTAAAATTATCACGTTTAGGTTGAATTCATCCAATCTCGCCTAAATTCTTAACTTCACTTAGAATAATATTATGTACAAATATAATTCTAACATCTTGGCATATATACTCAACTTACTTGATAGGGCGATAATTTGTTATATCATTCTTTGCACAATCTTTGTGAATTGTATCATAAATGTCATTTTCCAGTTGTCCGGAAAACGGCCTGTTTTTAAGGACATATTAAATAGCAATTTTCGCTACAAGACCGGAAAGTTGTTTTGCAACCCCAAGCTTCCAGGACTCACCTACGGTTCGCCCTGGAATTTGTTTGGGTCGACCTGCAAAACACTGTTTTTCGGTCGTGTAACGTACAATATTTTTTTTTCGGCCCACAATCTGAATCTATATTTTCCATAACTTGTGAATTGACTTTTGACAACTCGTAAAAGTCAAGTGTATTTATCTATTTGACACTTATCTCAACAATTAACACAAATTCGTTTCCATAGAAACGAGAATAGCAGTGATTGGAAAAGACTTTGCCGATCTCTAATGTCACTTTTACTGTCACTATACTTTCTGGTCGGATGAAAAAAAAAAAAATTTTCAAAGGAATGTATAAAATTGATAATAGGGAACTTGAGCTGGGTTTAGACCGTTATGAGACAGGTTAGTTCTACCCTACTGATGCGACAGTAATCCTGTTGAGTACGAGGGAAACCGCAAGTTCGGACATTTGGTTCAAGCACTTGCTCGAGCGAGCGGTGTTGCGAAGCTACCATCCGTGGGATTATGCCTGAACGCCTCTAAGGCCGTATTCTTATTTTATTTATTATTATTATTATTCGAAGCCGGCGGCTGCCCGGGGCGGCAAATTCTTCAAATCCACAGTTACCAAAAAAATATAAAAAAGCTATGAAACAATTGTTTCACTAATATAGTAATAGTAATGTTAACTTTATATAAATAATTTGTTATTGTTAGTTTTTTTTGTATATAAAGTAGGTTACATACATACATTCTGTTTCTTATAAATGATTTTATTTCTTGTCTAATTTCTGTGCTGTGGTATTTTTTTTTAAGTTTCAATACGGTTAATTTTTTAAATTATTTTATTTTACCCTTTTAAATACAGTACCTAATCATATTGCTGAAAATCCAAAAATTGCTGTAAACCTTATAACTAAAAAAACAAACCATCAAGAATATTCAGTAGGTGACCCTTAAAATGTTATAAAAAATAACGGATTGTTGACGGTCGATCATGGGTCACACAAACGTATCGACGTTGAAACTCGGAATTGTCTAGAGAAGATATTAGCCATCTGGACCCGGTTCCTTTTTTGTGTTCAGTGAATCGATAGAACTCTTTATCTCTGATGTACTAATATAATCATGACTGGACTGGGCATTAGTAAAAAAATTGCTAGGTAATGTATCATTATCATAATTATTACTGTGTACACTACTAAAATAATTAGGAAATAGGTCACAAATTTAAGATTGCCTATTAACAGCCTCATCACTGAAAAGCATACTAACCGGAAGATTATTGTTACATTTCTTTTTATTTGAAATAAACTTCCAAAATTCGTTCTTATTACTAGTTATGTCAGATTCAACATTTTTAATACAATTGTCATAATCTACTTTAATCGGTTGATTAGATTATGCCCTTAAGATGTAAAATTTTTCATAATCCGATATATTGCTGAATTTTTTCCATTTTTTGTGGATCTTGGTTTTTTATTTAACAGTTTTAATGGTCATAACTCTAAAATAAGTAGAAAATCTAGTGCTTTTTGATTTATATACTGGTACAAACATATTTATTACTCTATATAAATTTTCATAGAAAATACCCATAATAATTTGTAAATTATGATTAGCGAAAATTGTTGTCCAGTTTATTTTCTGCAATTCGCTATATATTTCAATGTAATTTGCTTTACACAAATTAAACTGTGGTAAAAGCGGCTTATGGAAATATTTTACGTTAGTTATTTATTGAAAATTCCAAGGCAGGATGGTGTAGGTTCTCCTTTACTAATAAACCCGTAGCATGCCTAACGTTACAAACTATGTTTTTGTTAAATTTTATAAACCTAGTGATTTATTATTTTGATTTACATTACTATTGAACTGGCACAATTCAAAGAATATAAACTGATTAATTAAAGCTGTACCTTTATTTGTCTTCAACATTGGGAGGTTGTAAGTAATTTTCATTTAAAACGGGTTCCCAGTTTACAGACGACATATTGAAATTATTGAAACTTTTGACTTAGTACTAGTTTATTTTGAGAAATGCTAATACGACTGGGCAAAATCATGCTCCGGTGGCTGATAAACAGTTCACACAAATATCTTCTGCGAGTTGTTACCGTACGTGGATGTCCAGAGATCCTCTACATCAGACTGCAATTTCGAGTGATGTGTTACACTAAATGTATTTTTCACTGCATGAATACGCCACCCCCATCCGACAAGTTCACTCGAAAAGACAGTAGAGTTCAGACAAACTTATTATGTCATACTCATTTTCGATAACACTGTGGTAAAACTCGAGAGTTTTAGTGGATTGTGTGAGTCGGAAAAAGACCCGAAAAACCGACTATTGTCTGATAGCAGTCGATTTGTGAGGTTTCTGGTTCCTGTACATGCACTAAATCACATTTTTTTTTCATCCCCTTTAATAAGGAGGTGGGGGTGGTAATGGGGGTGGCTAATGCCAAAAATTTTTTTGAGACCTCAGCTTCTCTTGTATATACTAAATACCAATTTCATGGACTGTTACCTGCTTGATTTATCCATTTACCCCAAATTTACCCCAATTTACCCCCCAACCCTTCGACGGAACAAGATGAAAATATAATCTAGTTCTAGATCTCGTTAAAGTACCAAATTTCAAGTCAATATCTTAAACGGTTCCAGAGTAAACGTGCGCACAAAAAAAAGTTACAGACAGACCGACAGACCGACGGACAGACAGACAGAAAATTTTTTTTCACTCAAACTTAAAATCTCGACGTTTCATGACATTTTAAGCCTATTTGGACAATAAAAATTTTTTAAATTTTTCTTGTCGTTACTATACTTCCACTGGACGTGGAAGTAAAATAAATAAATACATTTTTTGTCTTAACTTTTTTTTAATGTTAAAAAAGCCAGCGTAACAATATGTACAGTAATTGTTTGCGTCTATAAAAATATTTTATCTAATATATAATAATTAAATAAATCAGATGTTTCAATTATTATATAAACCTATTTATCCCAAAAAATGTGTACAAAAAATATACATTCACCTTTTTTCAGCTCCACAGTAAATGAAGATGACTACTTTGTTGACGAGATGGAGGTGATATCTTAATGTTTTTTTCCTGGGTAGCATCCTCAAAAACGGGGTGGGGGGGCTTTGCCCGGGGGTATGCTGAGAACGCACTCTCAAACAATTATAATTCTCGTTAACCACCGTTTGGTGATGATTTTTTTGCCGTTTGCGGGGGTGGGTCACCCCAACGGGAAATTCTTGTTGCTATAAAACACCAATAAAATAAAACGATTTCTTAAAAGTACTCAAAAAGTCGCATACATATACTTACATACAAATAAATAATATGCTGACCTCTATAATACCAAGCTTTCAGTCATTTTGCTGGATAGTGGATAAGAACCTATTTTCAATAATCATTTTACGTGTTAACCCACATACAGGCTGCAATTTTTGATGCGAAGGAAATTTTATTGTGAATTGTGTACATCTTGTCGTGGTCTTCTTCTAAAGCGAAGTGAGCTCTGCTGGACTGAGCTCCGAGCTCCTCTAGTTACACAGGTTATCAGGAGGCGTATTGCGGATCATTTGCTCATGCGGAACATTGACTTCCACGTTATTGGTAATTGTAGTCCAGTGTCACGACTATAGTTATTCGGATGCAGGGCCGTACCCAGCTTTGGCGAGCCCCGGGCAAAGTAATAAATAAAGATAAATAGATACATAGATAATAGACAGATAAATAAAAATCCTGACAGGGGCCCGTCAGGATTTTTAATTTTTTTGTAGGCCCGGGCCCCTTATAGGGCCAGGTCCCGGACAAATGACCCGAGAAAACCAGTCTGAGTACGACCCTATTTGGATGTTTACATATTTCAATGGCTTTTCTGTAGCTTCTTGGCCAATAATTCTTGGTGTTGACTAATTTCTTTGCCTTGTCAAATTTTATCAAATGGCCGGTTTCTTCTGAGTGTTAGGCAAATGCTTGATTTTGCAGAATTTCTCTTCCTTGTATGGCTAATGTGTTCTCCAAGTCTGGTGTTTATATGTCGTTTGGTCTCTCTGATGTAAACTTGTCCGTAGGAACATGGATTGCTATATACTCCTGGTGTTTCTAGTTATTTTGGACCTTGCAACATTTTCCCAAATATCATAACTTCCGGTAAAATATAAACACACAGCTGACAGGAAATCAATAGTTTCAAATATATTTTATTGCATAGTTAGCAGCAGCATTTTTATGTTCACGTAAACAATTTTATTTTGTAGCTACTTTATTGCCGTTGTCATATTGCAGTAGATTTCAACGCTATATAATAATTATGTAGCAGACTCCTGAACAACAATTTACTTTCAATAGCAAAACTGTCCCAAATAGTGCTTTATAAGATAATAGGAAACAGCTATATAATAATTTTAATACATATTTATAACGGTGCTGAAAATACTGCAGAAAATTAACAAAAAAGCGCTATAAAATTATTTAGTTTTATAACCTGGAATATTTTATAGCTTAGTCACGGAAATGTTTCTAAAGTAATTTCTTAACTGCTTATAAGATATTTTATAATTTTACTATGAAAACGTTTTAATGAAAAATGTATAAAACAGTTCAGTTGCAGACAACCAAATAGTGTATTCTGCAACTCTAATATAATCAATTAGCATTTTAGGAGCATTAATAAAATAACAATAAAACAAAATAATCGTATAATATTTAAATTATAAAACAAATTTGCTGGTTGGGATTTTGGTCATCTTATTTTAGTCGTAGTTTAGCGTAAAATTTAAAAACGAAATAGTCATGATGATCTCTTTTTAGCTATATACTGGTCATTACTAGTAGCCATAATATCGCCATGCAGGTTTGGTTAACAATGTTAAGCCCTAATACTGCCATTCTAGCTATAAAAATGGCTAGAATATGTTGACATGGTTTTTGTTGTTAATATAGTGTTGATGTCCAAACTATTACTAAGAAATTAGCCTAAACATGACTGTATTAGTTAGGCTTTATTCTGGCGGTTTTCTTAGCTATTATTACTGAATCATGACTGAAACAATAATGAAAAGATATCCTTATTAAAAGACGATTTTAGAAGTAATTTTGTACACATATAAATCTAAATTGAGGTCAAACGGCAAGATAAAAATATAACCTAAAAACAAGTATTAATAATGTTGAAGACTTTATACATACGCAATTAAGTTTTATAAGAGAAAAATAATGAAATTTAAAAGAAAATATAGGCAGAGTTCCACGTATTATTGGAAAAGGAATGTCGCCTCAAAGTAAGTTCAAAGAGTAGGTACTTATATAGCGGCATAACATTTTTCACGGGGTGTTTTCGTTGATGTTTGTGTCTACAAAATTAGCTTATATATTAATATAAATATTTAGATTATCAAAGTGAAAGTGTCAACCTATCTTCTGCATCAGTGTCCAAGAATGCTGACATTTCATTTTATATGGCTCTAGTCATCATTAACATTTTACTATTATTCCTTTTTATTACACATGGTTGCTGGGAGTATTTTGAGTCTGGTTTTGATTGCGGATTAGTCAAAAATGTATGTATGCTTTTGTATTTGACCAGTACAGTTGGCTATTTACTACCTACCCAACTTGAAGGAACTGCACTAAGACAAATTTGCTCCTCGATGGTTTCCTCCAAGCAATACAGTTTCAGAAACTTTAGTAACAAATTTTAATTTTATTGGAGAAAAGAAATATAAAAACGTTGGAGAAATAAAGGTCAAAATACAAAGTAACCCGTTCCACACGAAGGCAGTTAAAAGAAACGTAAAAAAGAAATATCTTTCATAGCTTAGCCGTATTTTGATACGAAAACTTGCTAACCACTTCAACCAATTTTCTGGTAATAGTTTGGCCAATGTGATCGGTTAAATTTGCCATTTGACGAAAAAAGTTTATTAGATTTTTACAGTCATATTCTGGCTTATTTCTAACATCATTAGCGAAAGCATATGCCAAATGATGACAACTTGCCGCCATGTTTTCTATCAATCAAGAAGAACCCGAACGACGGCCATTACGTTCATTTTCAACACTTTATTAAGTATACCTATAAAATAACGTTTTGATATACTAATTCGATCAGTGGCGTAACAAAAACTGAGTGCCCCCCCCCGCAAACGTTTTCAGGGGTCTCCTCTCTATAGCAAGTGGAAAATGATAATTCTTATCTTCATTACTGAAAAGCAAAGCTGGCGCAGAGTTTTGAATGGGCCATCCGTCAATGCGGGCCCCCGCAGTTGGCCGGGCCCCCGTATTTGTTACGCCACTGAATTCGATATTTTAATAAGTTTTAATAACCTTACCATTGATTGTGCTTCTTGAAATTACAAAATGTTTATTTGTATATATTTGAAATTAATTTAATTATACCTAAAATTTAGAGATTTATGGAGGTCCCTTTGTTTTTATGAGTAGTTTACAGAAAAAATTCGTGCGTTGATAAAATTTAACCCTATTGATTGACCATATATGCAATTATGATGTTCATATAATTTTAAATATGAACAAACTATAAGTATGATGGACGTCCATTTTATCTAACAACAGCCGCTTCATAACTAGTAATAAAGCAGCTACAAAAATCAAAAAGAGAGCCAAATGAGTTGCATATGCGTTATGGCCATTTGGCTCCAGTTGCGTTTTGATGACCAGGATATGATTCCTCATTTCCGTCACCAGTACGTCTTCAGAACGTAATAATTCGGTTTTAATAATCGCCACTATAACCAAATAGCCATCCTTTTTAGCTATTGTAGCATGATGATTACCAAAATGCAACTACCTGTGCTACTCGGGCGGGTTTTCATCAGACTCACACAATCCACTATTTAGTTATGTGGGTAAATTAAAAATATGATATTGACTTTAACACCATGTATCTCTCGCAATATTTTAATGTCAAAAATTCACTGTTGCTCTATGGACCATTGCTTATGGACCACCCTGTGTATAAAATAAAAATTTGTGAAGAGCGAAAATAAATTGATGGCTACATGCTAGATATTAAGTAATTAGTTGAGATGAATTATCAAACAACACGTTGTCGTATTTTTAACAAGGAGTTTCAGATGTCTATCGCCCAAATACAGTAATTAAACAAGTAGATAGATAAAAATTTAAGCGACAGATATTGTATTCCATGGTCATCAGTTGAAGGTTACCTGCACGTTAAATATATACAATTCAGTTGGTAAGTTAGAGTTAATTTAGTAACAGTGCGACCCGACATCGCAAGAAAATTTGATATAATCAGAGCTTCGCGTGAGTTAATAATTTGGTTAATAATATCTAAGATGAGAAAAATAGTAACAAAAAATCGCTGCCCAAGGAATCACTACTTCCACATCCAGATTTTTTATCCAAGTCACTCACAACGAAAAAATTTTGTATGTGGAAATAATTGTTTATGAAACTTTTTTAATATAATATTTGAAATCCTCTACCCCAAAGACCCATAAAATGAAACCCCATATCGGTAGTGGGGTGGAAGTGGTGATAGGGGGGGTGGTAGTGGGGGTGGATGAAGCAAAACATATTTTAAAATTTCTGGTCCTTGTACACACACTAAATCACAATTTTTTTTCATCCCCTTTAATAATGGAGTGGGGGTGGCTAATGCCAAAAATTTTTTTGTATATACTAAATACCAATTTTATGGACTTTTACCTACCTATTTACTCCAAATTTACCCCCCAACCCTTCGACGGAACAGAATAAAAATATAATCTAGTTCTAGATCTCGTTAAAGTACATATGTGTACCAAATTTCAAGTCAATATCTTAAATGGTTCCAGAGTAAACGTGCGCACAAAAAAGTTACATACAGATCGACAGGCAGACCGACAGACAGATTTTTTTTTGCTCAAACTTAGAATCTCGACGTTTCATGACATTCTAAGCCTATTTGAACAATAAAAATGAAAAAAAAAAAATTTGTCGTTGCTATACTTCCACTGGATGTGGAAGTAATTAACTACCTCATGAAGTTTTAAGACAATTTAGAGAAAAATGAAGGTTGTTTTCTTTTGTTCTGTCTCTATTGTCGAAATCGACAATAGGTTTTTTCCAATGATTAGGTTATAAATTTTTCTTTCTACGAAAAGTGTCAAGCTTTGTTAGATGGATTTTTTCTATGTCACTTGCCAAAATGTTAATTATTTGTTGCAGATTTCCATGAATATTTACAAAAAAATTATTTTGAAGGACACCTACCTATAATTGTTAAAAATAAACTTATTAACAGTTTATAGATGATCACTCGTATAAATAACAATATAACAAAATGCGTCTAATTGTCGAAATAAAGTCATCGGTAGTAATTTTTGCAATCCGAACTGCCGCAGATTTCTTTTAAAGACCATTTCAGCTGCTCCACGACAAAACACAGTATCTAACATTTTCGAAAAATATATAGGTCGAATTGAGAACCTCCTCCTCCAATAATGTTCTATGAGATAAAATTATCCCAGATTGAAATATCTTGACTGAATTGTAAGAAACGACCCTCCTTAAAACATGGTAACTCTTTCAAAATTATTGTGGTCTTAGCACAACAGAAGCTCAAATCAAAATGGATGTTGTGGTTTACATTTACTAATTGACATTTACTTTGATGTTAAAAATATGTACCTATTTATAAAAAAGCCAGTATTTTCTCAGCTATAAATTACAAAAATTAAATTCACTGGACTTGGTACGGCAGAATAAAAAAAAGTTTTGCTATATAACTCAAAGTGTAATATTTATCACATACTGTGTTTTGCCTTGAGATAGCAAAAGCAATTCCAAAACTACAGTTATTACAATTCGATGTGGAAACATTTTTACTTCCATATTCCGAAGTGCGTCTGGATTTTTTTTTGTTCACGATGACTTCTACAAAATCTGAAAAGGTATATGCACAATACTTACTTTACTAAAACTACATTAGATTTCCTTTCTGGCAATCTTTCTGGCAATAGTGACAACAAAATTTCAGATATTATTTTCTTCCATCCATTTATTTCTTTAGAGCCTGTATATTTTTTACTAAAAGTATATCAGATTTTCTCGTCGACAAGAGTATCAAACTACATTCTAAATGTTATTTCCTCCATAGATTCTTAATTAATTATTTTTTACTAGAAATGTAGCAGGTTTCTTCTTTGACAATTGTGTTAACTACATGCCAAATATTATTGTCCTCCGACATATTTTTTTCATTAATTACTCTTTCTGAAGTGTCCACTCTGTGTATTTTTCACTAAAAGTGTAATCTTCATTGATAATAGCGTCAACCACCTATCAAATATTCTTCTTCTCCGTCAAATGGTTTTGTAGATATAGTGCCAACAAACAAGCAGACCAACTGACATAAATGAAAGACCTTAATTTCCATGCTCTAATCTGAAACGTGAAAATGTGAATTCCTTCTTGCAGGAAATTTTATTCTCTGACTTTTGTATATACACTTTTGCGCTATCTTGGACTGTTCTAGCGGCTTCTTATCTGAAATCCGAAATGCCTCCGATTTTTTGTTGTTTTTTATTTGCTTATTATGGCGGGCATCTAGACATGTGGAAATATAACAATTGTAATCCATTAAAAATGTAGATTGATGGGTTTATTGTATGCATAGAAAAAACACCTTCAGCAAAGTGAGTATTTTTAATAGTTACATTAAATAGAAGACAAATAAGAAATAAATATTTAAAAAATATTCTAGTGATTATTTTTTGAAGAAATTGACCTTGATTGTTCAGTATCTGTATCTTTTAATTAGCAAGATGCGATACCATGGCACTTGAAATCTACATTCCCATAAATAATTCTTAACAACACTCGAGTTTAAGTGACAAGCAGTAAAGAAAATGTATTTCAATTCAAATCATATGTCAGTGGCATACGTATGGGATAATTTGAGTCCTAAGCCTTTCCGTACCAGAACTCAAATACTCCGCAAAATTGTGAAATGTTAAATAAGTTCTTAGTTTGTTGTATATGCTTACGCTTACTTCAAAAATATTTCAAAATACGCCAATTTTTTCATTGCAATCGCAAGAAGTACAGAACAATATACAGGGTGTTTGACGAGAAACTGTACATACTTCCAGGGGCGGTAGAGGACCACTTGAGTATTCAGGAACGCCCATTGAAATTTTCCTGTCGCTCTTAATTTCTGAGATACAGGGTGATAAAATGATTTTGGTCAAAATTTATAATTGGCCAGAACGTCCTTACTATCGATCGGATTTTGTTTAAATTTTAGACACTTTTATACACTTATCAGTTGATAGACTGCTTTTATAATTTTTTTTTAAATTCCAGGGCCGGACTTTTTTAATTTGATTTTTCCGATTCCTGTAAAATAGATTACCCTGTATATATATTTTTTTTAACATTCAGTTGCCAATTATAAAAGCCCATACATCACTAAACAAAACCATGTAATTAGATTTTTTGTCGCACCTTTTTTTTTTTTTTACAAACGATTGAATTTGGCAGATTGGGGAATTTGAAGAAAAACAGCTTCATTTGATTACATTAATTGTCCAAATGAATAAAAATGGTCAAATAAATATTTACAAAAGTATATTTAAAAATATTACAAATACTTAGAGCAAATTTTCAAAATGAGAACTTCCAGCTTCCGTACAGTTTTGTTGACGTTTATTTAAATTGCCAATAGATTTTCTAATTTGCGCTGGATTGTTTCTAATTTGGTCACTACAGTGGACAATTCGCTGAAGTAACTGATCTCTACTATTTATTGGGATACTGTAGACTTCAGTTTTGAGATATCCCCAAAATAATTGACGGGTTGAAATTTGGTGATCTAGCCGGCCATGGATGAAGTCCCCCACGTCCAATCCATCTGTTTGGATACTCATTATCTTAATGCCTTCTAACCTCAATACCAAAATGAGGAGGAGCTCCGTCATGCTGGAAGTATTGTTCTCTTGCATTAAATCAGGTAAAATATTTTGTAAGAAATCTAAATACTGTAATTAGCCTTGCCGGAAAAATATGTGACCAATTAGGTTGCTGTTAATCATACCACACCAAACATTTACCGAGAACTTATGTTGAGAATGGGCTTCTCTTATAGCATGAGGATTGTTTTCGGCCCAGTTATGTGAATTTCTTGAATTAATTACACCATCCCGTGTAAATTGGGCCTCGTCTGTGAATAAAGTTCGATATGTAGTCGGTCTGTGATCAATAATCCACTGGCAAAATTCTAACCTATTTACATTGTCACCTTGTTGAAGCCTTTGGGTTTGCTGAATATGATATGAATGTAATCTTTCTTTATTTAGTCCTCCAAACCAGCACATGAGAAACTCCCAATTGGACACTTATTCGTCGGGTACGTAATTCAGGGTATTCTTGAACAATATTAATGATATTTTCTTGTTTCTCGGCGTTTTGAGCAATATTTTGATGATAGAAACCTGCCATGCTCCCTACACAGTTGAAAATGTTTGATGATTTGGTGTTCTTCTGTTAGGAAAACGAAAATTGTATTCCTCTGAGGCTTGTCCACCATTACCATCACACAATCCATAAACATACATAATATCGGCATATTTCTCATTTGTAAAATTATAAAGCATGATTACTTGCAGACTAAGTTAACAATTAAAAGTACACTAGTTCTAATGTTTATGAAAACAAACATAGAAATGTCAAACTATCTAGGCCTACTATAATTATAATAAAAAGAAAACTGTTTAATGATTCCTATTATAAAATGTACCTACTTATTTATACGTTACACTTTCTTTGGAATAAAAAAAAAAACTTCGGCTTGTAAAAAAATCAATAAAGGTGCGACAAAAAATCTAATTATATGGTTTGTTTACTGATGTATGGACTTTTATAATTGGCAACTGAATGTTAAAAATATATATACACAGGGTAATCTTTTTTACATGAATCGGAAAAGTCAAATTTAAAAAGTCCGGCCCTGGCCTATATATAATAGCAATCTATCAGCTGATAAGTATATAAAGTGTCTAAAATTTAAACAAAATCCGATCAATAGTAAGGACGTTCTGGCCAAAATAAATTTAGACCAAAATCATTTTATCACCCTGTATGTCAGAAATTAAGAGAGACAGGAAAATTTCAACGGCTGTTCCTGAATAATCAATTTCCGAATACTCACTATATGCTAAACTCATAAATTTCAACTAACTAGTTTCTCAAAGAGGACAACAGATAATGAAAAATTGAAAATGGATTTTGAAGGGGAAGAGTAGTACTTTCAGATGCCATAACGAGTTTTGTGGAGTTTTTTGGAGAAAAGTTACCACATGATGTAAGATAGCCTCAAATAACAAAAAAACGGGTTTTTCCACTTTTAGGTTAGAATCTCTTGAAAACTTGACGTGGTGGAGCAATTCAGAGGTCGGATTCAGATTCAGCATGTCAAAAATTTTCGGAAAAGTATAGTCTGGATACTGGTTTAAAATTCTGTAGGCTTGCGTTGTCAATCAAGTTGTTTGTTATGTAACCAAGTATCCATCTGACCATTTAACATACAGGAATTTATTAAACCATTATAAAAATGGCATAGTGACCAATAGACAAGAAACATACAAATTTTTTCGTTAACTTGTTAACAATAGTTGGTAGCTTGTAAATTACAAACGTAATCATACTAAAACTATGAAAAATAATATAAATAGCAATTCTTCCGAATTTAACAAGTTTTTTTTATCACAATAGCAAAATGTATCAATGAATTTGTCTAAAAATAACTGGAACTCTGTAGACTTACTGAAAAATATTCCATTCAATTCCAAATCTTTCTTTTTTGATCCTGTTCTACTTACGGAAGTGGAAAAAGGGATTTTGACTTTAAATAGTTCTAGCTCGTTCGATATTTATGATATTAGTAGCAAAATTTTGAAGAAGACAATTGACATTTTGGCTCTGCTCCTCACAGAACTGTTTTCTCCCTGCATTGCTGAAGGTGTTTTCCCTGAATTGTTTTAATTAGCCAGAGTGATATCTGTTTTCAACAAAGGTTGACAATTATCTCAGTTATCCCCTTTTTAGGAAAAATTTTCGAAATATTTATTAAAACACTTCTCATTTCCTTCTTTGAGAATAAAATGAAAACCAAAACAAATGTTTCACAAGAAATTCAGATTCACAGAACTATAATACTAGATATGCTAACCTTATCAAGCCTATAAGCTATGGATTGACTAAGCCAGAGAACAGTTCGTTACATCTTAGTTTTTATAATCATCTACCAAACAACTAAACAACTAAATTTTTTAACCATTTTCAAAAAGTAACCAATTTTCTTTTCACTTTTCCGCTGTTTTACTCGGTTGTTGAATTTATGGACACCTCTCTTCACTTCGACGTTATACCCTATTTTAACTCTGATACTACTGTCAGGTAAACTTTTAATCGTCCATCTCCATAAGTCTATTTTACATGTTATGTTTTATAATTTTTATCATTCTAATATTTTTATACTTATTACAAAATGTATTTTTTTTACATGCCACAAAGTAATAAGTTGTTAATTGCAAAGATGTTAGTTGTAAAGATTGCTATGCTTCAACACGGCATTGAGGAACTCATCCCCTGCCTAAGAAGCATATTTAAAGCAAGCTATACTCTTGCATATATCCCGCAAGCATGGAGGGAAGTTAAGGTGGCGTTTATTCCAAAGATAGGCAGACGTCCATCGGAGGAACCAAAATAATATCGCCCTATTAGCCTAACCTCTTTTCTCCTGAAAACAATGGAGAAAATACTAGACGAACATGTCAGAAGCGAAATCCTCACACGGGCCCCGCTTCATCCAAAACAATTTGCCTACCAATCTGGCAAATCGACAATAAATGCTCTACATGGCTTGGTCAAAGGCATTGAAAAGACATTTGCCGCAAAGGAAGTGGCTATGTGTGAATTCATAGATATAGGTGAATTTGATAACACCTCATATGAGTCCATACAAAGAGCCGCAGAGAAAAGGGGAAAAGGGGTATACAATCCCCAACTATCAAATGGATACAATCCATGTTAAGAAGTCGAATAATTACTACGGATATGGGGGGGGGGTGGCTCCAAGGGTTGTCCACAAGCTGGAG
Source organism: Rutpela maculata (assembly GCA_936432065.2). Taxonomy (NCBI): domain Eukaryota; kingdom Metazoa; phylum Arthropoda; class Insecta; order Coleoptera; family Cerambycidae; genus Rutpela; species Rutpela maculata. The sequence goes on along the minus strand of OW386289.2, from coordinate 82,642,490 downwards.
TTCTATCGCCCTTGCTGTGGTCAATAGTGGTGGATGACCTCCTCTATAAGCTGAGTAATTCTGGCTTCAACGTTCAAGGCTACGCCGATGACCTTGATTTCAAATCTTATGCAAATCACCTTAAACATAATATCCAAATAATGCTCGCTAAAGGGCCTCAGCGTCAATCCGAGCAAAACAGTTATTGTTCAGTTTACCAAAAGGAGAAAACTAAGTTTAGGAGCTCCTATGCTAAATGGAACAGTGCTGAATTTTTCCAATGAACTTAAATATCTAGGAATAATCCTGGATCAAAGACTTACCTGGAACTTACCTAGAAAGAACACTTACCAAAGCCATTGCGGCTATGTGGACGTGCCGCAGGCTATTTGGTAAGACTTGAGGTCTAAAACCGAAGATGATCTACTGTTCCTACCTATCGGTTGTGAGATTGTGAGACCCATGGTCACCTATGCATCATGTGTGTGGTGGCCATAAACTGAAGAAAAATTAGCACAAGGAAAGTTGCAGAAATACAACGCCTTGCCTGCTTAGGAATTACAGGAGCAATGTGCTCCTGTCCCACAGCAGCTATGGAGGCAATGCTAGACCTGTTTCCTCTACATTTGTATGTAAGGAAGGAGGCAGCACTTAGTGCCTTAAGGCTGCAGCAAGTACTTTCTTTCAAACCAGGAGACCTGGTTGGTCACCTAAGGATTCTAGAAATAATTAAACTGGAATCCGTGACCAAACCCACTGACTCCATGCCAATTAAGCGGGACTTTGACTGCCTGTTTGATGTGCTAATCGAGAGCCGCCAGACGAGCAAAGTCAAAGTCCTGCAGTTGGAGAAGAGGTCACTCATCTGGTTGGGGCGGGCGTAGCGGGGCCTAACTGTAGGCTATCCAGAGCCCTAGGCAAAACCCGAACCATCTTCCAAGCAGAAATCTATGCTATAGACCTATGTGCCCAGGAATGCATAAATAAAGGCATTCGAAGGGCAAAGATCTATATACTCTCAGACAGCCAGGCAGCGCTAAAAGCTCTCAGGTCGTACATCTTTGAGTATAAAATTGCCTGGGAGTGCAGACAATCCCTGAAGCAACTGGCAAAAACAATAAGGTTACCTCGATGTGGGTACCAGGGCTTGAGGGAACAGAAGGAAATGAATTAGCAGACGCCCGTGCAAAAAAAAAGGTGCTGAACTCCCATTTTTTGTGCCCAAACCGCTTTGTGGCTTATCTAAGGGACACATAACGGCGGAGGTCATAAAATGGGAAAAGGAACAGAAAAAGTCCTACTGGAGGAATACTCCGTGCCAAAGACAAGCGAAAAAGTCAATCACTTATTCGTCAAAGAATGCTACAAGGCTTCTCGAACTCGAAAAGTTCGACTTAAGGCTGATGACAGGCCTTTTAACAGGCAATTGCCCCTTAAGATACCATCAAGACAGACAACGATCTGTGCAGATACTGCGATTCTGAAATAGAAACTGCGGAACATATTCTTTGCAAATGCAAGATGCTAGTCCGCACAAGGCTAAAGTAACTAGAAAAGGTGGAACTAACGCCTGAAGACATAGGAAAATCGCAAGCTTTATAAAAAGCTTGGAAGTCCTGGGCAACAACTAATTGTAGGGTAAATCACAAAAGATCTTTTCAGGTCGATGTGAAGTACTCCAAGTACTAGCCGTGGCTAACGTTGTTTAACTGTTCCTATCGACCTTCGAGTATAGTCAAAATAAATGTGCACCCATCCATTTTGATATAATCAGATATATAATTATTTATATGTTTTGCGTACAGAGATGGCGCCGAAAGTTGAGAGGATTGTTGAGAACTTAGAGCTAGGTGAAGGTCCTCATTGGGATGAAGATACTCAAACTCTGTATTTTGTTGATATTCCTGGCAAAGCCCTTTACAGTTATGTGCCTTCAACAAAGAAAACTGTAAGAGCTTCCACGGGTAAGTTGATATAAAATCATAAATCATAAATATTATTTCTTAATCTTTCATGATAACTAAGGTAAATGGAATTAGCAAATCTTATGCGAGTTAAATTAGAAATTAGTAAGACACAAAAAACATATTCGGGTGTTGCCCCGTTGACCAACATCTGACATGGACACTGTAATTATATAACAAAATTAAGAAAATTGTTGTTTTATAAATTTTACAAACTGAGAGTTACCAGAGATACCTTAAAAGAAACACCCAGTGAACACACATAATTGGGCTCATAATTAATAAGCTACCTACCTGCCTTCACTTCATGATTGGGAAAGTACTGACAAGGAGCGCTAAATTATTGAATAAAGTGAAGCATCGGCCAACGCTCGGCCATCAGACATTTTGTCAATAATAATGGCGGTATACTACATTTTTAGCATTTTTTTAATGAAAAATGTTATGTTACTATATTGCCTTGATATTTGGTACAACATAATTTATGGATCTTCGTAGACTTGAAAGATGTTTGCACAGCCAGTTTTACTGTAACTTATATAGTCACAAAAAACAAAGGGGCCTCATGAAATATCTAAATAAGAACGGGTAATAGAATTAATCTGAATATTTATTTTTGCAAAATTTCAAGAAGGCAGGGTTATGAACACTAATCATCAGTAGTTAATATATTGATTTAGTGAGATAAAATGTGACTTTGGACAAGTATTTAAGAAAATATAAATTTTACTAGATCTACTTTTCAATCGAATGGAAACATGGATGCCTCCTATCTTGTCCTAAAGGTCTAAAGAAAGTTATAATAATTATGGACAAGTAATTTGTATTCGCTTTTCAGGTATTGGCAAAAAAGTGCTTTTATATATTTAATATACCAGTGATGGTTAAATATTTACAAATATACAATAACAAAAGGGCGTCTTAAACACATAGGACCATCAATTTACCATTACAATACGGGAGTTATAATGGTTAGACAGTACTTTGCATTAGCTTTTTGGTATTGTCAAAAGAGTACTTTTATAAATTTAACGTATCAACGATGGTATAATAATTTCAAGTATGCAACTACAAAAGGGCGTCATCAATTTACCATTACAGGACAGATGATCTAATGTTAAACAGTACTTTGTTTTCGCTTTTCAGGTATTGGCAAAAATTATATAGTGTGTTTGCTGGGACGTTTCTTAATGAAATATATAAAGCTCTGGTCGATAGTTGTAGAAGTTGTCCAGTTGTCTCTCGTTTCTGACAAAATGAAATTTTAAAAACAATATTAATATTTCTTCTGATGTAGAAACATATCTTATGGCAATTTTCAGACAGTAAAGAGTGTGAAGTAGGAGGGGAACATTATTATTTCACACATTAACACTCGATGGATTGCATAATTAGTATAATGATTTGCTTACAAGAGAATTATCAAATATTTTTTGTTAAATACATAAGTAATTTAAAATGTTGATTATTTATATCCAGATATCAAAAAAAAATATCCCATCCCAGTTATTACGAATTAATTCAAACGTTGACTTTGATTTTGACAATAAAATCGTATTTTGACGTTATCTTGAAGACAAATTCCATGAGTTCACTGATATACCTTAGTAGTTTTGGATTAAGCTATTTATAATCCAACAATTTAAAATAAATTAGATGATAAATCAATATAAATGATCTATTTCTTTATTTTTTAAGGTGAAAAACATCCATCTTTAATTATTCCTGTAAAAGGCCAAAAGAATAAATTTCTTATAACCTTGAACCGCGAGTTGACTGTTATAAACTGGGACGGAAAAAGTGATAGTTTCACTGTGGAAAAGACTCTTGCTGAAGTTGAGAATGAACCAAAGACAATTCTAAATAGATTCAATGATGGTAAATGTGATCCTTCAGGAAGACTGTGGGCAGGTAAGAACGAGTAATGAAAAATGAAAATACAATAAAGGAGTCTTTTTACAATAGGTTATAAACAAAATCGCCTTTTGAGCTATTGTCGAATATTGTTTATAAAATATCCTGCAAAAATTGTGAAAAATATTATATTGGTCAAACAAAAAGATATGTAAAAACTAGAATTATCGAACTTGAGAGAGACATTAAATAAAACATATAAACAATCACTTTGGTAAAACACATTCAGTTTAGAAGATACAAAAATCGTGGGCATACAAAATTGCTGTTCGAAATGAATTTTCCAAAAATTGATAGATATAAAGAAATTCAACAATTCCAATACTAGGGAAGATATAGAACACCTAAACAGTGCAAACAATAAAAGAGTACTATTATTTATAAAGGTAAAAAGAACTAGAAAAACTTAACACCTAAAGCGCGGTCTAGACATTGCTAGTAAATTTAGTCAAGTTGAACTAAATTATAGTACTCGACTTGTGCAAACACAAGTATTTAGTTTAGTAGACATTCGTTCGTCGAGTTACCTATTTAGTAGAGTGAATAGAAACATTTATATTTTCTGGTCGAATTGGATTCCCCCACTCCCATTCTACTAAATTATAAAGCCTTTGGACACTGTTATCATTGCTGGTGTTTAGTCTGATTTAGTCCAGTTGTTTAGTAAAATTAGGTTATAATCTTTAATTTGTTTTATTCAACATGTTTTTTCTTTCTAAGACTTGCAATGCTTATACCATTTGTCGATTAATGTACTAAAGTTGGTTTCATCTTTGTTAAAGCACTTATTAAATTGCTATCAACAGTTAACTAAATCATGGTACTATACCAACAAAAACACGCACTAAATTTGCACTTAACTACTAAAGAACCTAACCGCAAGTAGACATACCTTAATAAAGAGTTCCTTGATAAGTGTTGTCACTTTTATTCATTTGTTTATTTATTATTTCTTTATTTAACGTCGGCCAGTTTCCCCTACCAAGGCCTGTCACCAACGACAGGAGACGAGCTACCCTCAACCTCGAAATTTTTCCGAACCACTTCTCTGTCGAAGAGTAGTCCGGACGGTAACCTGCACGTATGGATACCACTTTGCATTTTATGCTCAAGGGTTGAAATTTGGTACATTTGTTCGTTAGACCCTACCCTTTGATATGAGAAATGTTGCCACGGTCGGGGCCCCCGCGAGTGGTCCTGTTATAGCATGGTTGCCTACCATCAGAGGCAAATCCGAATTTTCGCTTGTTGTGGAGCTAAAAAGTGTCGTAGCGAGCTGAAATTTGGTAGACATTTGGGTACGGCATTTGGGATGTTTAAGCTCACAAGCAAGTATGTCCTAGGGCCCACGGTTTTTTTTTGAAAATGGCGGCGGGGAAAATCAGTTATGTTATAACCGTATATAGCCCAGACGACAGAACATTTTTATAGTGAAACCCACAAAAAGTTGCAAACCGAATAATTTTTTTTTTAATGAGTTCGTGAAAATGTATAGAATAATATCCTGAAAAGTTTACATTCCGGTCGGATGCAGAACATAAAAAAAAAGTGAAAAAATTATTTTTATTTACCAATTTTTTCAAAATTTTTAAAATAAGTCAGGGCAGGAAAAAATAAAAAATACAGATGGATAGACCACGTATTTCTGAACAAAAAATATCCTAATAAAATTTTTCGCTAAATAGGAGGATAAATAGTGAGTATGGAGGGAAAATATATAATTATCAATGCATACACAGACTCCACACATACCCGCTGAATCGCTCGCATGAATTTTTACGTGCCTTTACTATATTGTATTTATTACAGGTACACCTATCCACATTTCAGCTATATCCAATGGATATACATTTGTTAATGTATTGGAAAAGTTCCAGAATTTGTATTCAAAACAGTCAAAGATATTTTCATAGTTATAAGGATAAGATTGTGAAAATCGCAATTTCTTATCATGATCTGATTGATCATATTTTCGAAAAAATGCATACAAGTAAACGATTTTGTGTTTGAACATTCGAAAAAATATACATTTTTTTCGAAATAGTGATATTTTATTTTTTCCAATGAGTCAATTTCTTGACAAGTTACAGCCTCCAATACATATATTTATCAAAAAAAATCATTAAGCAAGGAAATTAAAATGATTTGAGACGTACTTTTTTTTAATCCTCGTTACTACAACGTAATAAACCATAATAATCATGAAGTGTACATACTTTTCAACAGTTCTCAATGAAGAGAGAATTTTTTTGAAGGGCTTTTATTTTTTTCTATATGGTTTATTGCGACGATTGAGTTCGGGCCTGATAATATATATAAGTATATTTTTCCCATCCATCCTTTGCTTGTATCGTTTAAAATAAAAAAGCATCAAAAAGCTACAATTTCTATCTTTTGAATGAACCAACACTCATATAGATTGAACAAATTCTGATTTAGTGACATGTAATTCAGTGCGTCGGTGTCACAGTCATGCGTATTCAAGCGCGTGCATGCATGGATCTCGCTGCGAGTTATATATAACGTTACACTTGACTATTTTTTTCCGGGAAAACCGTGAGAGGCTTGGGCGAGTGCCAGTGGGCGTAAATGTTTCTGCTCTGGATGAGGGCGCCTGACTTAAGGAAACCTTTTTAGCTAGAGGAGCAAAATGGCATAAAACCTGGAGTTCAGCAGCTGCAGACTTGAACGGGCAAAGAAAAGGCCAAGCACAGAAGCTGTTGACCCAACAACTATTTCGCCTGCCAAGACGCGCACTAGAAAAGAGTTCTTCTCCCCCGACTGTTGCTTATTCTCCGACTTGCCTGGTACCCGCACCAAGATGTTGAGCAAAGTATCTATAGTATATTGCAGTATTTTACGAAACAGCAAAAAAACTCAAGGACACGCTAATACTAGCGAAGCTTGCAGGGGCCAGCGACTTAATGGCACACACCCTGAAGGCCATGTACCACGATAGGTGCCGTGTCAATTACCTAGACCGGGTAAAGAGAGCCGCACTTTCGCCCGATAAAACAGGTAAATGAAGTATTTCTCTTTTGACGCCGTTCTGTTGCGGGTCTGTCCGTGTATTTTCCCCGTGAGGCGCACATAGACAAACCTCCAATACTGGGGGTTGACTAACATATCCGGTAGAAATTGTATGACTAAAAAATTTTTTTTTGTGGGTTTAGATCGCGCTCAAGCCCACGGGCTAGCTCTTGTTGGCCTCGTGTCTAACATCAAATCAGCAAGGGAAATCAGTGACGACCCCCCCGTTTTTAAAATGGCGCAGCTAGCATGAGAGTACTCAGAATGTCTGACGGAACTCGGTCAACCTTCTACTAAGTTGAGAGACCGACTACTGCAAGAGTGTCCTGAACTTGAACATGTTGGGACTCAGAGCCAGCATATCCTTGTGGCATTTCGAAAAGATATAGACTTTTCCATCCAGGAGGATGTTCGATATTTTGATTCCGAGGGCATAAATTTGGCAGAGGCCGCTGACATAGTTAGACAGGATATGTTTCAAATTTCAGCAAAGGGCCCCAGTGACATGTCAAAAGAAAATCTCTCTCATTACTCTTCTTAAAATGATACTAAACGGGCCGGCGTCACGCACTGCCGATTCAGAAGATGTTGACGGTATTTTGCTCTCATTGGCTCAACTTATTTCATTTCATGCTGTGAAAAGGACTAGGAAAGGATCTATTAAGCTGCACGACAAAAGTAGAGAAAATCCCGTACCCGTTTATGTTGCTGCCAAAGTGTACGGCGAAACAAGGAAAAAGCAGCTGGTTGAAGTTACTTATCGCCTAGGACGCACAAAGCCTGTAGCCCCAGAAGCGTGCGAAGCCTTAGTTAGGTGTAGTTGTAGGGGCGAGCGTAGAGGCGACTTCAATGTGAATGTCAGTCGATATTCCGTTGAAGCAACGTCGAGCGCGGTTAGTACTTGGATGGGTGACACCTTCTAGCGGCTTGTATATCAGTGTATACGCGGAAGCTACGTAATTTCAGACGAGGATTACGTAGTGGATATACCATCCTTCGGAGGGGATGTAAAGCAGGCGGTTCCTTGTCTATTAAATGTTAGGCAAGTAAAAGATCCCTACTCTTCTTAAGGGACGAGGTTCTGCAAAATTTCCAGGTTGGGGGTAGCTCGTCTCCTGGCGTCGGTGATAGGCCTTGGTAGCGAAAATAGGCCGACGTTAAATAGTTAAAAAAAAAGTGTAGGTGTAAAAAGGTTTCGTTGCAAATCGCTGTAAGTGTCTCAAAAACAATCTGAAATGCTGTGTGCTATATGTAAATGTACTTGTGACACATCTGAAAGTGTATAGTAGTTCTATATGTGCCACTCGGATTAATGCCCAATACACAGGTACTATTTATTGGGATTGGTATGAAATAAAAGTGTTATTCCACCACTATTATAACAAAACTGGCATATTAATTTATTCACCCTGTCATTATTTTCGACCTCAAGTACTAAAAACATGATTTTTTAAAATCATATGAAACGAGACCTCACTGGAAAATATGCGATAGAGCAAATTTTTTCGGAAAATAACGTTACTTTATGCATTTACCCGCCGCCATTTTGGGCCCTGAGACACTTGTTTGTGTTTGTGAACTTAAACGTCCCAAATTTCGCATGTGTACCAAATTTTAGCCCTCTACGATACTTTTTAGCTCTAAAACAAGTGAAAATGCGGATTTGCCCCTGAAGGTAGGCATCCATGCTTTAACAGGGCCCCCGCGGGGGGCCCGACCATGGCAACATTTCTCATATCAAAGGGTAGTAAAGTGTACCAAACTTCAACGCTTGAGCATAAAATGCAAGGTGGATTCTCTTACCCTCTGGACTAGTAGGGATCTTTCACTTGCCCAACATTTAATAGAAGGGACCGACTGCTTTACATCCCCTCCGAAGGATGGCATATCCACTACGTAATCCTCGTCTTGAAATTACATAACTTCTGCGTATACACTGATATACGAGCCACTAGAAGGTGGGACGAGATCGCTGTGTTTCCGTATAAACCATCCAAGTATAAACCACGCTGAACATTGCTTCACTGTAGGTATCGAAATAAGTGTACAAGCAAGATGTATCCATGCTGGTCCCCTTGTCACTTTCAGAAATCTAATATGTACACTAATAGCTCGCCAAAACAAAGCATGCGTTTTATCCACAATTTTCTAATACATTTCGATTTTCGTCAAATCCAGTTATATATGATTATTCTAAATATATTTTATGATATGTATATACTCTTTAACACGGAAAACTAAATTTAATGTAAATAGATATTTTAACTTCTGTGGACGTTAATTCTTTATTATCAACTTGATAAATATAAATGTTTGAATTTTCTGTAATTTTAATATTTTGCTTAAGAAATATTGTTAATATTTATTTTTTAATAATCACACAGGGACACTAAATAAAAAAAGTGTAAATTTTCTGAGGTTTCACACATATACTCCCATGTATTTTTGACCGCTGAACACGATCCCGATGTCAGTTTTGCTTCATCAGGTCAGGATTTTTTTTTAACCACGAAAAACAGGGGAAAACAGGCCAGAATGGGGTTTAAAATATAAATTAAAGATTTTAAATAAGTAGACCATGTATTCGATGTATTTTTGACTGCTGAACACGATCCCAGTGTCAGTTTTGCTCTATCAGGTCAGGATTTTTTTTAACCACGACAAACGGAGGACAACAGGCCAGAATAGGATTTAAAATATAAATTAAAGATTTTAAATAAGTAGACCATATATTCGATGTATTTTTGGCCGCTGAACACGATTCCAGTGTCAGTTTTGCTCCATCTAATCAGGATTTTTTTTAACCACGAAAAACAGGGGAAAACAGGCCAGAATAGGATTTAAAATATAAATTAAAGATTTTAAATAAGTAGACCATGTATTCGATGTATTTTTGACCGCTGAACACGATCCCAGTGTCAGTTTTGCTCTATCAGGTCAGGATTTTTTTTAACCACGAAAAACGGAGGACAACAGGCCAGAATAGGATTTAAAATATAAATTAAAGATTTTAAATAAGTAGACCATGTATTCGACGTATTTTGGCCGCTGAACACGATCTCGATGTCAGTTTTGCTCCATTAGGTCAGAATTTTTTTAAACACGAAAAACAGGAGAAAACAGGTCAGAATAGGGATTAAAATATAAATTAAAGATTTTAAATAAGTAGACCATGTATTCGATGTATTTTTGACCGCTGAACACGATACCGATGTCAGTTTCAACCAATCAGGTCATGACTTCTTATTTATCCTGATTTATTTTTTTCTGTGGTACCGTACCATTTTGTCTTCAAATAATTGCGTAATGGTTTTCTTTGTCGTTTCATTCCTTTCGTTTTCACATCCCTTTTCAATGTCCAACAGCAGTTTGCCATCATATTAACATCCCATCGACCTTGATAATCTACGCTCCATTTCCTTTATGTCTTGGTGAAAACGTTCACCATTCTGGAAACTGGTATATATGAGAATGCAGGATATGCAGTTTTAAATTCATTAGACTACCTAATTTTCTGAATTTTCCTGCCATGTTGGATACTATTTCTTTGTAGTCTTCGTTCTTATTGTTTTCTAAAAATTTATCAACAATTTCTTTAAAGCTCTGCCAGCTTTCTGAATTTCTTATCTCTTACATCGAATACATAATCTACTTATTTAAAATTTTTAATTTATATTTTAAACCCTATTCTGGCCTGTTTTCCCCTGTTTTTCGTGGTTAAAAAAAATACTGACCTGACGGAGTAAAACTGACATCGGTCAAAAATACACAAGAGTATATATGTGAAACCTCGGAAAATTTACACTTTTTTTATGTTGTGTACCTGTGTTACCTACCTACAATACTGTACATCTTGTAGTGTCCTGAAGATGATAAAATAACTGTATATCTTTCAAGAATTAATTTTGTTTATTAGTAAATAATTTTCTTTTTAGGAACAATCAGTTTTAATGAGGAGGGTGGATTTGTGACTGGAAATAGCAATTTTTATTCTTTCCAAAAAAACAAATTTACAAAATTCATCTCTGATGTTACTGTGTCAAATGGACTGGCCTTTAATGTAGAATTAAAAAAGATGTATTACATCGACAGTCCAAAAGGGACTGTAGACGAACTGGATTTTGATATAGTCAATGGGACAATTGGTAAGAAACAATCCATTTAAATGTAAACGTATTAATGTTTTAGTTCATTTAGAGAGTTCGTTTCTATGAATTATACATATGGTAGTTCTCACTTCTTCTATGTCTATAGTCTATAGAAATTGACCTAATTTTAAATTTGCTGAGTTTTTCCATAAGGAAAAATAAAAGACCTTTATATTACTATACAAATATCTTGGTATATTTTTTACTGTATGATTTTTTACTTTCACCGGTCAAGAAACACATAAGCCTTGTTAATAATCCGTAAAAGAGACCGTAGAAGGCATTTACAAATATTTATAGTAGTGTTGCGAACTATTAAAAGTGATTTAGAAAAATATACAGAAATATAGTAAATAAAGTACCAAAAAAAAAAGAAAATAATCAGTAAATAAATTTTTATTGAAGTAAATATGATTAAAGATGATGGTTCAGTGATTTAATAACCCCAAGACACAGGCTTCCTTAGCTACAAAGACATCTGCCATAACTGGTCAGGGAGAAAATAAACAAATTACAGATATGCTTCCAGGGACTTTGTCGATTGGGGTCGATAACATCACGGCCGAGGCGCTTAAGTTTCTTGGATCACAAGGAATGGGAATCCTTCATAAAATATGCCAAAAATAGGAAACAGGAATCAGTCCCAATGATTGGAGAACTTCAATGTTCCTCTTCAATCCAGACTTCAGAATTATCTGTCTTGAACAAATAGGCTTTATTAAAGGACGCGATACCGGAGAACAAATACTGAATTTGCTACAACTTATCGAGAAAGCAATAGAATATTACGTGCCTATGTGTCTGTGTTTCATAGACTGCCGTAAGACTTTTGACAATGTAAAATGGAACAAATTATGGGCTGTATGACGGTATTTATTATCCACTGATTGTATGAAAAAAGCTCTGCTCTGATGAAAGTAGACAACACTAACTCCAATAAATCTAAAGTCGGCGAAGGTATCAGATGGGGCTGTGTTCTGTAACCAATCTTCTTTAACGTCTATAGTGAGCACGTGATGAGATGTGTGCTGGGGATTGGCATGGTGGAGTAGTTATAGGCGGGACCAAGATCTCCAATTTAAGATTTGCAGATGATACCACCTTAGTTCCAGCAAGCGAGGATGAGCTCATACACCTGTTGGATAGGCTTCAAACAATAAGCTTTGATTGTCTAATTGTAAATTTTGTAATTCATTTATTTTAAATTTTGTAATTTACATTTAGACCCTAGTCAAAACGAAACGAAAATTATGATTGTAGACCGAGCAAATGTTAACCACTCAGTCACATTAAGAATAAGGGACTGTAAGGTAATAAAAAGATGGTATATCTTGCAGTCCTTATGGACAATACTGGTGACTGCAAATATAAAATTCGGCAAAGAATACAGATGGCGAGATCGGCAACTTGCCAGCTCACCAAAATTTGGCGTGATAGAAATATCACGAGATGCACAATTCAGACTCGATAACGCCCTAGTTTTCTTCATCTTTTTTTGTTTTTTTTTTATCTATTTATTTAACACCGGCCTATTTCCGCTACCAGGTCCTATCACCGACGCCAGGAGACGAGCTATCCCCAACCTGGAAATTTTGCCGAACTTCTTCCCTTAAGAAGAGTAGGGATCTTTTACTTGCCTAACATTTAATAGACAAGGGACCGCCTGCTTTACATCCCCTCCGAAGGATGGTATATCCACTACGTAATCCTCGTCTGAAATTACGTAGCTTCCGCGTATACACTGATATACAAGCCGCTAGAAGATGGGACGAGAACGCTGTATTTCCCATGATGGGTCACCCATCCAAGTACTAACCGCGCTCGACGTTGCTTCAACGGAATATCGACTGACATTCACATTGAAGGCCTCTACGCTCGCCCCTTTATTTCCATCTTTCTTTACGCTTCTGAGACATGGATCATTAGGAAAGCAGACGAAATGTGGAGACATTTATTATGAATTCCTTGGACAGTCCATCGCGCTAATACCTCGATCATCCAAGAAATACGTCCCCAAAGCAGACTTTCCAGCACCGTATTCTCGTGAATCCTCTAATTTTTGGACCACACCAACCTGACGCAGGACAGTATAGAACGGTTGATAATTCAGGGAAAACGAGACGGCAAGAGGCGAAGAGGATATCCTCCAAAATATATGGAGTCACCAAAGAGGTAATGGAAAAGAGCTTTGGAAACTTTTCAATGAAAGTTTCTAGAAAAGGGAGTTTCTAGAAAAGGGAGTTTCCGGAACGAAGTTTTGTTAAAAATGAAAGTTTCCAATAAAATATTTCAATATTTCGAAAGTTTCTAAAGGAATTTTTTTTGAAATTTCGGAAACTTTCGAAAATCCAAATATTGAAATACTTTATTGAAAACTTTAATTTTTATCAAAATTTCGTTCCGGAGACTTTCAAATGGAAAGTTTCCTTTACCTATCTTTGGCATGTGCGCTTAACAGGCAACCGCGATAGATGCCATGATCAGAAGCGGGACTTCATCGGAAGGGGCTCGTGTTCCAGAAATATTTGTGGGTCCCAATAGCAGCCCCCCCCCCCCCCCCATGGATTGGGTACTCAGTTTAGGGGCTCGGCTTCCGAGGGGCTCGTAGCGGGGCCCCGCCAAAGACTTTGACGATTTTTTTTCACCCCCCCCCCCTCGTCAATTATTAAGCGCGGGGGCCCGCCACTAAATTTGGTACCGGGGCCCATGATTTGATGCGTGGACTTGCCCAATAGGTGCAAAAATTAATGAAAAAGTAGGTACAGGAATGAGAATAAAAAGTAATTATCTTAAAACAGTCATATATTCTATATTCCACTAAACAGAGTTATCAAAACTAGAAACTTTTCAAGCATAATTTGCGAATTGGATCGGTACCTATTATAAAAGTAAAAGAATATTTATCACAGTGGCATACATAAGGGGGGCCAGCCCCCCCTCCCGAATATTTGAAATTCTTTAAAAAATCACAATAACCTTCAACATTTTCAAGCAGCTTGGCATCCGCGGGCACAACTTTTACAACTTTTGCACAACTTTTATAGGAAAGCCCCCCCTCCCAACAAAAATTCTACGTACGCCACTGATTTACCATAACAACAAGTCTGAAATACAATATCTTGACTGATGTTGGTGGGCCCCCCTGAGCTGGAGGCCCGTGTTCTTCGAACACTCTGAACACCCTTTAGTTCCGACACCGGGCATGATGTCGCTAGATACTAGATATGCTCAAACGACGGCCAACTAGAATAATTCACATGAATCACAAAACTCCTAGATAGACGTTGTGAATAAAAGGTCAAAGAGGAAAGGGCTAGAGGTATTACTCAGCTCAGAAGGTTAGCCAACAGTTTAACATTGTGGTTAACGCTGGTGGTGCAGGTAAAATTATACCTAAAAAACCGCTGCCCAAGGAATCACTACTTCCACATCCAGATTCTCTATCCAAGTCACTCACAACAAAAAAAACTTTGTATGTGAAAATAATTGTTTATGGAACTTTAATAATATAATATTTGGAATCCTCTACCCCAAAAACCCATAAAACGAGACCCCACATCGGTAGTGGGGTGGGGGTGGTGATAGAGGGGTGGTAGTGGGGAGTGGATGAAGTAAAAAAATATTTTGAGGTTTTTGGTTCCTGTACATGCACTAAATCACATTTTTTTTCATCCCCTTTAATAAGGAGGTGGGGGTGGTAATGAGGGTGGCTAATGCCAAAAATTTTTTGAGACCTCAGCTTCTCTTATATATACTAAATACCAATTTCATGGACTCTTACCTGCTTGATTTACCCATTTACCCCAAATTTACCCCAATTTACCCCCCAACCCTTCGACGGAACAAGATGAAAATATAATCTAGTTCTAGATCTCGTTAAAGTACATATGTGTACCAAATTTCAAGTCAATATCTCAAACGGTTCCAGAGTAAACGTGCGCACAAAAAGAATGTTACAGACAGACAGACAGACAGACAGACCGACAGACAGAAAATTTTTTTTCGCTCACACTTAAAATCTCGACGTTTCATGACATTTTAAGCCTATTTGGATAATACAAAATTTTTAGAATTTATTTGTCGTTACTATACTTCCACTGGACGTGGAACTAATTGAGGAGGATGTGGTAGTTCTAGTAGAAAACTTCGGTGAAACATTAAAATCGGGAACTGACGAGAAAGAAGAAGAAGAATTAATTAAAATTGTTGAGGATAGGATTTTGCAGTCAGAGGGAAATATGCCTTTATTTTCGGTTTATTATAACTAATTAAAAACCAAACATAGT
Source organism: Rutpela maculata (assembly GCA_936432065.2). NCBI lineage: Eukaryota > Metazoa > Arthropoda > Insecta > Coleoptera > Cerambycidae > Rutpela > Rutpela maculata. The sequence continues at coordinate 82,627,169 of OW386289.2, read as the reverse complement.
ATAATCTTTAAAACTGTTTATTATTCTAACGAATACAATTATATATATTTTTTATTGTAAATTTCTGTTGTATTTGAATATCGTAGTTTGCCAATAAAAATAGTTCCTAATTTCCTTATTAGAGTATGGCATTTAACTATATACAAAATTTATGATTAAAAACTGTATAAGGTTGTATTCCTTAGAGCAATGGAAAGTATCTGAAACTATTTTAAAGATTATACCATTTGCGATTTTTTAAAATATTTATAATACACCGAAAATAAACGCATATTTTCCTCTCACTCTGCAAAATTCTATCCTTAAGGATAGGATTTTGCAGAGTGAGAGGGAAATATGCGTTTAATTTCGGTTTATTATAAATATTTAAAAAATCATAAATGTTATAATTTTCTGTTCGGAGAATACATTCCGTATATTTATGAGTGTTAGTAAATCTATCAAAACTTTTTGGAACCCTTGGAAACTTGAATATTTTTATACTTCCTATGAAATATTCTATACACACACTATCAAATTTTAGACGATCTATGTAAGCACAATAATCTGTCCAACAAGAGCAAACAAGTTCTATCTAACATTTTTTCAATGTTCCAAGAACTGAAACTGATCAAATGTGCAAATAATGGATGTATATCTGACCAATATTCAAATTTGTATTTAGTTTAAGTCGATAGTACTTTAAATATCAACATCAACACAACCAAGAATGTATTTACTTTAATTTGTCGTCCACAATATCTAAACACCATAATTAGTAAAATAACAACTAATCCAATCATAAATCTGTTTTCAGCTAATCGTAATCCTATATTCACCTTATCCAGACATGATATACCTGGTAGTCCAGATGGTATGACAATCGACACTAACGGCAATCTATGGGTAGCCGTGTTTGGTGGGTCTAGAGTGATTAACATCGATCCGCGTAAACCGGAAACTCTTTTGGAGACCATACCTTTGCCTGCAAAACAGGTAACATAGTTTTTGTAAGAAAATATAATGCATGCTTTAATAAAGTTATTCAAGAAACCATTGACATTCTTCTTGGGTGTTAATTCACAGAGAAGACTACATACATATATTCTAAGTAACACAGTGTGGACTGTGATGTTTCCACAGCTAAATATTGCCTGCGAAAACGTTGGGGTAACTGGATTTTCACTGTAATTTGGCTTTGGAATCTAAAAGCTTTTTATTCCAAATACTTTTACTGCTATAATGTTGCCGTAACATAAATAAACAATCAATGTGATTAATTTTGAAATTTTACTGATTATTTTCTAGGTTACTTCGGTGGCTTTTGGTGGAAAAAATTTGGATGAACTGTATGTTACCTCTGGCAGGATAACTCTTGAGGGGGTAGAACTACTGCCACCTGATCATGGTGCTACCTACAAAATCACTGGAATAAATGCAAAAGGTTTACCCGGCGTTAGCGTAGTGCTTTAAACATTTTTCAAAATGTAGCGCATCGTGTTGTCTTCATTACATCTAATGTAATATAGTATAAAAATTTATAACACTATGTAATGAAATGTACATTATTTGTTGGTGGTTTTAATGTATAAGGATTAGTTAATTTTGTAATCGAACATTTGGAAAAAATACGTGGAGTTATATATGGATATACTTTTTAACCTTCCCTGAATTCCATCATCCTTTTTTTCTTATCCATAATTGTTTACAAATTTTATTTGTATTTGATTTACTTATTTTGTCTAAAGAATCATATCATTTTTAATACCAGTTATTCCCGAAAAGGTAAAATATTAAAGAAAAACACAGAAAACGTTTTAATACGTTTATTTTAAGACAATTATTACATTTATTTGTACAAACTAAATATTCGTTGGGGCAATTGAAAAGGTAAAACAAACGATTGTTTGCAAACGACAGTGGTCGTTTATCCTGAAATATTGATAGTTGACGTCGGCATACGTAAAATCTGATACAGAAAATTTCCCAGTAGCGATTGGATTATAATTGTAGTCACAAAAGTTTATATCCTTGTCACGACAACTGTTGTAGGTTTTGTTCTATTCTTCATAACCCAACTAGAACCTCGGTGTCTCGATTATTCGTTGAACTCCTAGTTCCAATTGCAACTTAGCAGAGATCAACCGATCCCAATTAAACAACTGAAAAATCTTACTTATATAGATGAAGTGACAAGCAATAAAATCTTGTGTTTGCCTTTCGAAAATATTTTAAAATATAACTGATAACAAGAAGAGCTGTGTTCAAATCTTATCGTATATAAGTAATAAATATCTGACAGTTGCAATTACAGAGATGGCAATTAAGAACCCTTTAATGCAGATTCCTACAAAGGTAAAGGACTGCAAAATCTGAAATCAACCACTCACAAATGTCATAAACAACATTTGTATAACTAATCTGGATAGTACTCAGATTAGAACAATTGTTTAAAAATCATTTTAAAAACCCAAGGAAAACTTCCCGTTAATTAGTCAAATAAAATAAACTGCTGGCCAATTGAAACGGACCAAGCGAATTTTTAGGTTGAATTTAAATCCACATTTCTTGAGAAAGAGAATAGATATTGATATGTGGTTTTCAGAGTTTAAGAGATAATTTATTTGTGAAACAGCGAGTTTTGCCCAATTATTTAAAGCATGCACATGAAGTATCTACAGGTCGTAAAAGGAAAACATGTTTTTTCTTGCTAGAATTTATAACTACCTAGATTCCACAAAAAATGTTTTATATTTTTTTGATGCGCATTTTTTTAGTCACTGGTTTATAGGGAAAAAACTAGTTTCTCAGATATCTTTTATTTTATAAGATACTTATTTTTTTAGTAAAAAACGTGTCATTTTCCCATCTCTTTGTCGTTAGACCCTATTGTTTTTTTCAAAAGCCGATCATTGTAGGTTATAATAATGCCTTATGATAGCTCCTTCCTCCTTCTCCTAAAATTATAATAAAAAGTACATTTTTTACATGATAATCAATGGAGGACCCAAAATCGGTATACGTTTATGCATTGGGGAACCCTCTTTGTGTTTTCTACCTCAAAATATAAAAAACCCACTTATCTCCGGAACGTTTAAAGATATCAGGTTAAAATTTAGCACACATACCGAGAGATCGAGAAAGACTGAACGTGGCGTCACACGGAAAAGTCACTAAAATTATCAAAATTGATTTCTATTCTACATACATTATTAAAACTAATTTCCTATGTTGCTAGTCACTGTTACCAATCTGATGTCTGTCATTTTTGTGAATGTTATTATTATTAGCTTGTGTTTGATTTATCATTTATCTCCCTTTCTGACTAATAAATCAGTGTTTTTCAACGCAATCAGTTCACTGTCACTTGTGTGGCAAGTTAATAAAGAAACTCGCATTTTGTGTAAATACTGTAATTGACTATATGTAAGGTTACTGTCGCCAACGTGAAAATGTTGAATGTACCAGAAAATTGTATATATGTATGCAGTATGTAGGCGGTACAAAAACAACCTTTAGGGAGCGGCACGTTCAGTCTTTCTCGATCTCCCTGTATAAAGGGACTAAATGGATTTACCTGTAGATACAAAATTGTTCCAAATTTTGTTGATGTATTTTTCACACCAAGAATATAAAAATGTATGAAAAATTGTATGTGTGTCTTTAATGGAATAAAATAGACTCTAAATAAACAATAAGAAAAAAATATATTATTCTACTTTTATAAGCACTATTATTATATAAAATGTAAACTAAACAAAAAGGGAAGGACCAAACTTTTTGCTATTAATGGAACAATAAAAATAAAATATACATTAACGAGGAAGAAAATATTTCGCCACGAACTGTAAAAAAAATGTACTTATTATCATTATAAACTTAACAACGGTACACTTTCTCAGCCGTAACTGGAAACTTTTCACCGATCTCTCGCGCGCGTTTGAGATTCGGCTGTGTTGGAGCCCGTTCCAGGTTATTGGGCCCTCTCGGCGGCGTTGGTAATGCTTGCTCCAACAGCTTGGAGTCCAGACCCCAACAAGGGATCACAGAGACCCCCTAGTCCAGGACTTTCCTTAAAATATGCGCTGTTCCCAATAGTGCAATCTTCTGCATTTCTTGTGCGCTCTATTGGCCAGGCAGTTGTTGTAGATTCCGGTCCTTTTTGATAGTTCCAAGGGCTCCTACAATTACTGGCACGTTGTGGCGATCAGTTCACTTCCTAGTAAATATAAGATTCAAGGACTTCAAGTAACCAAGGGGCCAAGTAATCAAGTAAGTCACTTCAAGTAACCAAGTAACCAAGTAATCAAGAAACAAAAAGAACAACAATTTTTGAAATTTAAAAATAATAACATGTATTATACCAAATGTTAATCTAAAACTTTATTTATCTTCGAATATATACATTATTTAACAAAATGAATTCGAAATAATTATTATAGATATATTATGTTCCAAACTCCAATATCTATAAATTGGTGACCTCAACGTCTTTACATTCCACATTCTGCTGACTTCTATTTGGAGGTCTTTGTACTTTCTCAACTTCTTCGTTTCCTTAAGCATCACATTGGTGTCATTTGGGATGGATACATCGATCAGCAAACAGGATTTCTCCTTTTTATTATGCACGACGATGTCTGGTCGATTCGCGCGTATTTGTCTGTCAGTTATAATCGGTAGATTCCTCATAATTGTGACGTCGCTGGTATTGACAATCGTCTTGGGGGTATATTCATAATATTTTTCCGGTACTGGTATATCGAAATGCTTACACATGGCCCAGTGGAGATATCTGGCTACTCTGTTATGTCGATGAGTGTATTCCGATGGTGTCAGCTTAGTACATCCAGCCACCACGTGACTGACATGGCTTTCTGCTAGGCCGCATATCCTACACTTGCTGGTATCTGGTGTTTAGTCTCTTGTGCTGCTATTATTAAGCTTTCTGTTTCCAATCATCGGCTTTGCGCAGAGTATTTCTATTATCCTCTTTTCGATGTTGGTTTTAAGTTTCTTCTTGGCGTCCTCATCGGTGGTTTCGGCTTCCAGATATTCTTCCTGGATTTTTCATGCTTCCTTCTGGAGGGAATACAACTTCTTGTCCTTATCATGCTCTTTAACTAGCTGTGTGAATTTGTCTTTCCCCTGTCGAATATAAGTGCTCAGTCCCACGATAGATGAATCTTAGGATTCATCTATCGACAGCGATTCTCGAAGACACCGCGAAAATGGACAGGAAGACGAGCCAAATTTTAATAATGGGAATTCATCATCCAAAAGCAGATGTGCATAGGTTATACGTTAAGAGGAAGGACGGAGACCGTGGATTAATAGAAGACGGTCTCCGTCCTTCCTCTTAACGTATAACCTATGCACATCTGCTATTGGATGATGAATTCCCATTATTAAAATTTGGTTCGTCTTCCTGTCCATTTTCGCGGCGTCTTCGAGAATCGCTGTCGAAGTCAATCGACAATTTCAAAATTGTAGGTAACTACTGGGACAGCAATAGCGTTTATTGTTTGGCATTTAGCTCCGTCTTAAAAGCTTGACTAATGCGACGGTAGTATTCCATCGCAATCCTACTTTTCATCTAGTCATTGTCGATTCTGACGCACTTCTCAATACGAAGGTACACTAAGGTTTCTCCCAGTTCCATACTTCGTATTGTAGATTGATCACAACATGATGTTCTGACTCTTCACATGTTTACCTTGCTGGAAAACCACTATGGCGCATTTGTCTAAGCCAAATTCTTCCATTTTGATGTCATCACTGAACGATATAACGATATCCAACTCTTGCTTTAGTTGAGCTTCATTCTTAGCAAATAGCTTGATTTCGTCCATATAGAAGAGATGGTTTACTCTATTGCTGCCAATGGTTTTGAAGCCAACTCTCTGTTTGTTTAGTTAGTTTGAGAGGGGGGGGCGAGTGCTAGACAAAACAGTAAAGACGAGAGATAATCTCCCTTTAATTTGCATGTTCCCTGTTCTTTTGTGACCTTTCGAGTGGTAGAGCCCCATTTCCGTTTTTCATCTCTTCATTGTGGCTTCCACGAAATCCGTTATTGTTGGGCACACGGTAAGTTTTCAAGCAACAATCCAAATATAGGGAACGATAACAAACGACTTTTTGTAGTCCACCCATATCACACACAGATTTCTGTGCCGCTTCTTTCCAATCCATGTGATAATCTTACCCGTTAGTAACTGATCCTTACAGCCTCTGGAAGCCTGTCTACAACCTTTTTGTTCTTTTGGGAGTATCTGGTACTTTAATAGGTGGTTGTAGATTTTATTTGCTATAGTGTGGCGGTGATGATTTTGTATATCGTTATTGGCCGGTAGTTTTTAGGATCCTTAGCATCCCTGCCTTTATAGAGGAGGAAAGAGATTCCCGTAGTTAGCTTTTCGGGGGCTTCCTCGGGGTGTCGTATGATATTATTGACTTGCAGAGCACTGAGATCTTTTAACTGTACACTGTCTGGTTCAGGTGCTTTCCAATTATGCGCCTGCTGAATTATCTCTACAACTTCATCTACTTTTAAGTCTGACCATGCCTCGGGTTCACTCCTTCGGTGCTCTCTATGCTCTTGTTCGATCCACAAAGCGTTCTCATCTTCCAAGATTCCTCACTTCATCCTCCAAGATTCCGCGCCAAAAGTCCTCGACGTGTTGCTGTGAAGGTGGTATCTCTACTTCAGTTTGTTGACCGTTCATTTAGCGACAGAATTTCTTAGCGTCCTCTTCAAAGACTTTGTTGTGTTGGAATATCTTCTCAGCCTCTGTGATTTTGCTTGTAATTCCATCTCAAGTTCTGCTCTACCAAGTTCACTTGATTGGTTCTGTATTTTTTTAATACACTTTAGGCCTTTTTGAATACTTGGCGCGTAGGTATATCCTTTTTATATTCTTCGAGAATCGCTGTTTCATTCCTGTACGATTCTATCGTATCCTCAACCCTCCTCTTCCAGTAAGGTTTTCCCTGAGGTTTCTGTGGGTTTAATGTCTCTTCAGCTTCTCCTGCAATCACCGCTGCAGTGGCATACATCATGCAGTTGACATCTGTAATGAATAGGCTTGCATGACCTCGGGCCTCGGGCCATTCTGGAAATAACTATATTGGCTTCTCTAATTTTGTTTCTGGTGCTCCTGTTTGGCCTTATCTTCTTAAGCCTTTTACGATCTTTAATGTCCATGGCTTTAACCTCCTCTAACTTATTCCTGATTTGAATTTCCAGATATGTGTTTGCTATTGCTTGATAGTTCCTCGGTTCCGGGGTATCTGTTTCTGCGGGGACGACATCCAGCACTTCTTCGTATTCTGGTGCTGGGGTCTCATCTTACTGATTGTCTTGGTCTTCGTCTTCTGATATTGAGGTGTCATTATTATTATTATTATTATTATTATTATTTTAAAGAAGCCGTCATAAGGTATTATAATAATAATATAAAACGATCGGCTCTTACGAAACCCAATTAAGACTAATGACAGAAAGATGAGAGAATTATGGGTTTTTAGAAAAAAATCGGTATCTTTTAAAATAATACAGATATCAAAAATTTGAGAAATTTGCTTTTTCTCCATAAACCAATGAAAAAAACCGCATAAAAAAATCTAAAATAATTTTTGTGAAATCTCGGTAGTTATAAAGTTAAAAAAAACATGCTTTTCTTTCACACCTGTAGATAGAATGTGCTTTAAAATAAAAGAAATAGACGAAACTCGCTGTTTCACAATTAAATGATCCTGAAAACCGCATATTGATAACTATTCTCTTTCTCAAAAAAATGTGGATTTAAATTCTATCTAAAAATTCACTTGATTCGTTTCAATTGGCCAGCAGTTTGTTGGAAAATTAAACAGTTAGCTAATTTTGAATATCATTAGTTGAAATGATGAAATAAAATAATATAGTATAATTTCAAATGAAATTAGATAATCTATAAGGTACCACAGTACATTTATGGTAGTGTAATTACTGTCTGTATTGCCATGTCTTTGAATAAATTTAGAAAAGAAGAAATTTGGTCAAATAAATTTTTATTAACTAAGAATGAAAATTCAATGGCAATAATCATTGCCATTTCCAGTCTAATAATAGTTAAATGCTTTTACTTAGTATTTATACACGGCTGGATTATTCGCGTTTTCTTCCCCCGCTTCGTCCGTTTCGCTGTACAGAAAATTGGGGACGTCTTGCGATGCTTATAATTCAAACAGAAACTAGCAGACAAACCGATGGTCGCTAAAATCACCCCAGGAGGTGGTACTTTGTGGGTAGACAGACAGAAGTCCACAAGGAATGATTTTAACTTAAAAATCTAATGCAATCTTTTTAATTGTTATCTTGTGATATTTAATTTTGTATAGGATTACTTTAAAATCCTGAAGTAAGTAAATTTTAATTAATAAATTAGAAGATTATTTTAAAAACATATACCTTGTTATTTGTAATTGGAAAATAATAAAGAATTAAGAAATGTTTACTAGGTATATCAAGGTCAATTGTTTAAAATGAATTCCATAAATTATCTGTAATTTTATAAAGTATATCAAGTATTCTATAGTTCCATATTCGGTAAAATCGTATCAATTTGTTTTATATATAAGATACCTGAGATTTAATTTTATGCAAGTCATTGGTATAATATCTTTATATGATATCCGCATTATCTCTTCTCAAGTTTTAAAAAAGAGGGGAGGGAATATTTAGCCATATCTTTCCTTATGATCATCCAGGGATCTTTGCGATAAGAAAATACAAAACAATATCACATTATTAAACGTGTAACATGTTGTGATCATATCGAAAGACCTACTAACTACATATACAAAAGTATATTACATATTGTTCGTTGAACTCGTAGTTACTTTTTTGCTGAAAAAAAAAAAAAAGGAAAATGTATGCCTCATTTATCTAATCTGTGTTTGTATCTTAACACACTCACGCGCACATACAAGTCTATATTTTCTAATTCCAAACTGGTGCGCCAGTGTGAATTATCAAATTGGTATATAAACTGATTCCAACATCTCATATTATTCAATAGCTTTACTTTATATAAAATGACACCAAAAATTGAAAAATTGGTTGGGATTGATAATCTTGTATTGGGAGAAGGGCCACATTGGGATGTAGAGACCCAATCCTTGTATTTTGTTGATATAGTAGGGCATACTATACACAAATACGTACCTGCTACCAAAAAACATACTAAAGCAAATGTAGGTGAGTTATAGTCTTCAATATCTCAAATGTTTATATTAAATACCTTGCATTTTTAGGGGCAAATGTTTCAATAATTATACCTGTTGAGGGGAAAAATGATAAGTTTGTCGTAACTCTTGGTCGGGAAGTAGCGTTAATAACTTGGGATGGTGAAAGTGAAGAAGTTTCAAATGTAGAAAAACTATTTAAAGTGGACGATAATACAGAAAATGTATTCAATGACGGAAAATGCGACCCTTCTGGAAGATTATGGGCAGGTAAGGGACACTCACAATAGTTGCGTTTTATTTATTTATTTGTTTAAATACACTGGTTAACAAAAACCCAACTACAGCTCAGGACGGTTTACATGTGATACAACTAACATATTGTAATAGTTCCGATTCAGGAAAGCCTATTGTGGAATAAAAACAACCTTCGGATTTGAACCACAGCAGTCTTAGAAATTTTCTTTGTACTGACATTCACTCACAATGATTTCAATGTGATTAGCAAAAGACAGTTTTCGATTATGTCTCACAATTTTCTCCTTCAATAATTACATAAACACAGGTAGTTTCCGCCTCTTGAGCGATTGAGTCATAATATTTACAGTAAATATTTTCCTCTTATCCCCTTTCAGATCCTTACTAGTTATATCATTTCGTTTTCTTGTGTCGTGCGAGACGTTATCAGTACTTAAATTAATGTGTTAATGTTTAGTGTAAGCTGTGAAGTGATTCGTACCAAGTACACTGGTAAAAAGAAAGGCATATCTATGTTTATGTTTTGAATTACAACACACATACGTTGTATTATTATTAGCCTAATTCAGTCACATGATTCATTTGTTTATTTGTTTATTTATTGTAAACATATCCACGTGAAATGAATTCCTAGTTACAGATATTTGTGTATAAAGTAAAACAAAATAAAATAAAACATGCGTGAGTGGTAGTATAAATGCAAGGAAAAGTGAAAAAAATGTTAGCATATAAACTGCTGGATACCTCATCAACCGCAAATAGTGTAGTTTTGGAGAGCTGGCAAATGAAAATTGAATAAGCTAACCTATTCGTTCACATGAACTTGGCATATGGCTCTAGCTTATCTCAGTTGACCAAACCGGCGCAAGAAACGTAAACATTCATTGCTCTAAATAAAGAGATTTTTAATACAAATGCACTTACTATAAGCCTACCTTATATTTATATAATATACCCTTAAAAATAAGGACATTCCATGTTATAAATAAATAAATAAATGAATAAATTGATAAACGAAAAGGTTTAGTGCTAAGCAAATGAACTTGCTACACACATTTGCATTTATTTTATTTGTATATAAAAATTTGGGCGTTTGTTCACATCCTTCTCAATGTATCATCGCTAAAATATAATTTTTGTTTGAAATTACATTTTTAATCTAAATTAGTAGTATAAACATACCTTAAAACAAATTTTTATCATAGCTTATATTTATATATGCAATATACATGTAAAAATTAGGAGACCATTATTTTTTCCCTTTTACCGACATAACCGAAAATTAAGTAAGCAGGAAATTGTTATAATCAAATTTGCAGAACTTTCATTGTTCACCAACAAATTCATATAGGTACATACATATATCGTTTATTGGTCCATTTGCTATTTAAAATCAAAACGATTACATACATACACGTAGTGCATACATATATTTTGTCATAGTGGCACACACTCACGTGATTATTTCACTATTTTACAAAAATACTATGAGCATACATCCAGAAAAATGGCAAAGTAATTTGTCATTTGTATGAATCAGCGAGAATAATTCCTGCATAAAATGTCGTAGGCTCATTTTTTGTCGAGAACTCACCTTTCTTGTTATCAAATAAATTTGAATAAAATTACGTTTTTTTCCGCAATTATTGATAACCCCAACAAATTACAAAGTACCAAGTAGTCACATGACGCACTTAATAGTCAAGAAAATATTGATATTTCCCATTTTTCTCGTTTAATATCGTTTTTAGAAATCAAATCTAAAGGATATGTTCCTAAGAAATGCAAGGTTTTGAAAGTAGATCAGGTTCTAAATTTTATCAATAAAGCTCCGGAAAATTTAAGAATTGTACTTTTAATTTTCTTAAAGATTGTTAAAAAATATTTAGTGGTATAACATTTGCTTCTTTTTTTTCTCATTTGTTTCTTTATTTCTCATATATCATATAACAGGGCGTTATAGTCATAACGCCCGCTCATTATGCCCGTGGTCATTATGAGGGTCTTTATGGCAACCGTAACCGTATCCAGTGTATAATAAACAAATAATATGCAAGTGAAAAATAAATTAAATTTTCATTTAATTTGTTATCGATTATAGCTAAGACGAGGGTATTATGTAATAAATATCTACTACGCGAGATCATATTGTGGTGATTACGAATAATTAAATAAATAATAGTAATGAATAAATACGGCAATGAATTCTAACGGAGTTGATCTGTATATGAATGCACGAGTGAGACTTCGACTTATAAATATTTCGGCATATTTAATATTTTGTGTTTATAGAAATGAAATTCTAAGTAGCACACTCTTGTCGCCCTCATTCTCTTTCAGCTAGACACTTCAAATAACACTTTTAATAACATCTTATAACAAGTGATACATTATTCAAGTACAATTATTTCTTGTGCATATTTTTTAGAATACTTTAAAAATATATTTTTTATTTATGTTTGAGTATTTGACGGAGGGTGTATCAGGAACACAGAAATATTTTTAAATAGATACAAAAAAAGCCACAAAATTGTATAGATTATAGATTGTTTTGTCTTTTAGGTACCTGGGCCTCGTTTAAAGATGGAAAAATTGAAGACGAAAAAGGCAGCCTATACAGTTTTAAAGATAAAAAAGTTACTAAACATAGAACTAAAATTGGGCTTGCAAATGGGCTTGCCTTTGATACTGATCGAAAGAAATTCTATTATATCGATTCTCTTCGGGGCACACTTGATGAATACGACTTTGATATACAAAGTGGAACAATCTGTAAGTTCAAATGTACGAGTTAATTATAAATATAACTTATATTCTTACGTAATATGAAATATATGTTTTTCTAATCCTATTGCAAAATTACAGCTTTTTGTCATTTCAGTTTGAAAGGTCTTTTTTAATATTAATTATAAAATAAATGTTCTTTTTATTACTAGTGATCAAATATCATCACTGTGAAATGAGAAAAAGTAAGTAGGTTAAGAATGACAAACATTATTTTTTCTGAAATCGATCGGCAATGTCTACATTTTTGGCGCGATTTCAGATCGAAAAATGCACAATTCCAGTATTTTAGTCCGTTGCTAAGAAACTCTCAGAAAACAGACCGGAAAAGATCCGTTGCCAAGCAACGATCAACATTCCCGAACGGTTTTTTATGTATATTTTAGAGAGTAAATAAATACACGCAGACAAACCAACTCACATTAAAATTGCATTTATTAGTAAACAGTTAGATTGTAATGAAGAAATGTTATGCATTAATGCAAAAAGTAGTATGTGTACTTTGGTGTGAAAGCACATTCCCGAACTTCGAAGCATCGAAGTTCGTCGTTGCATCGTCGTCCAGGAATGTATTGCTTTCACACCTAAATACACAATATACTATTGTTGAGTATAAAGATTTACAACACAAAGTTTTATTTTCATTTCGAAACGATTATTTGCTAAATCTCGAATTTAATCCATCGTGTACAGTTCATTCCATATATACAGTGCACATAAAAAATTCAAAGCTGCCGACCGAGCTAATATAAGGAGCATTTTTCTACACCATATTAAATAATAAAATACTGTATTACCTAACAGATAGCACATCAATACTGTTATGTAAAGTTTGTTCTAGCATGATTAAAATAAGAAACTCCTGTGATATAGTTACGCGAATCACCCCTAACTAGAAAGGCGCGGTCTTTATTGTTCCATCTACTGCGTTAAACCTAGAGTAGCAGAGTCGAACTTTGAATTTATCTGTCAATGCCGCGAAGGACGGGCAATGCGTCCACCAATGCCTGAGATATTCCTATTTTGACACAAGCAAAATAGAGTAAGATTTTTTAATTTACCAGAAACGGCATTATGTTTATATTTGCCGAAACAGTATTTTTAAATCTCTAGTATTATTGTGTTGATTGTAATACGCAAAAATTTGAAACACGGCTCTGTAGTACTCTTGTCAGCATGTAATAGCGCCAACTTTGATATTTTTATGGGCAGCTTTTGCAGCCTTTTTTATGTGCACTACAGAAATGGAATAAACTGTACACTCGTTTTAAACTTTACCTTATTACTCTATAGTGTTGCACGATAGAAAATATTTTTCAAAAACAACTGATTCTTTAAAATTTCAGCAAACAAGAAATCGATATTTACTTTAAAAGAAGGCAGAATAGAAGACTCGCAACTCTTAGATGGGATGACCATCGATTCCGATGGTAACTTGTGGGTGGCTATGTTCTGCCTATCCAAAGTAATAAAAATTGATCCGCGAAATCCAGAAACTATATTGGACAGTATTCAATTTCCAGCAGAGCAGGTAATAACAAATACATTTTTTTAATAAATAAAAAACAAGTATTTTACTTCCACATCGTTAAAGTACAGTAACGGCAAGAAAATAGGCTCATGATCAACAGATCAACAGAAAAAACATTTTTCTCTGTTGATCTATATAACTGTTGGTCTATTTAACTTTTCTTGTGCGCACAATTATTCTGGAACAGTTTGCGATATTGATTTGAAATATGATACACTCTTGTATTGTAATGAGATCTGGAACTAGACAATTATTTGTTAATCTTATTCCATTGAAGGGTTGGGGGTAAGTAAGTAAATTAAGCAAGTAATAAAAGTCCATAAAATTAGGATCTAGTGCACAAGAGGCCAAAATTTCAAATTTTTTTTGGTATCAGCTACCTCCACTATCACCACCATTGACTTGTCACTCCACCCACCCCATTATTAAAGGCGGTAAAAAAATTAAATTGATTTAGTGCACGTAAAAGGATCAAAGGCATCAGCCACCCCCACCCCCTCCACTTTCAATATGGGGTGGAGGTGGTAGTGGGGGACTTGGATATGAAATCAGGATGTGGAAGTAGCGGTTATATAAAATTGTTGAGAGATTATAATGGAAAAGTGAAACGGTATGGAACTGTTTCAGACAAAACCAAATTTAATTGCGAAAACCTTTTCCGTTCTAGATAACTTCTGTTACCTTCGGAGGTGCCAATTTAGACGAGTTGTATGTGACATCTGCAAGGGCAATTACGGTAGGAAGAGATGTGCCGCCGGCCGAGGGTGGAGTTCTTTACAGGGTTACAGGATTAAACGCCAAAGGATTACCTGGAGTTAGAGTAGTACTATAGAAGTATGAAAATATACATTCACTTCTAATATTTTTGGAACATTTGTATAAGATTAAAAGTATTTCAAAATATTTAATCTGTTTATTTCCTTTAGTGCTGGAGGGGAGGCTTCAAACTTCGGTGTGAAGCCAATCATAGCATCCATGAAAATAGAAATCCTGTTGGATTTTACGCTTTTTCTTGTTTTTCTCGTGTCCTTTGAATTTGAACTCCTATAGGGCAGTTTATGAAGATTACGTCGGACCTGATGTAGTTTCTTAACACTTTAACAAAACTTAGACATTTCGAGCTTTTTCAGCAGTCATTGCTGTTTTGGATCGATTTTTTTTATATATGGGGGCTAGTTTTCGCCCCTCCCTGGGGGTGTGTCTATTGTACGTACGCTGCTATTTAACCTTAATTTGTATAATTCGATTGATTAAGAAGTAACAACTATTCTCGTAGCTTAATCTTCTTTTTATCCCATTTCAGAGGTGTATTTTGGCTCTAGCTAATGATTTTTTTTGACCCCGGATTCGGATTCAGTGACCGAAAATACATAGGGATACATGGGTCTGGTTCGCTGCTTTAAACTTTTTTTTTGTGGGACTGTGTAATCAATTCCGACCTAACACACAAAATCCCTTGAGGTATAAGTTTGAAAGTCAAACATTCAATCAATAAAAACACGACAGTTCGAATAATACCATTTATTGATTAGATTCAAAACAAGTACAAATGATATGCAATATCCTATCTAGAGAATATATATATTTCAATGAAACGCCTTCCCAAGTAGGGCAAGGACGAGCAAGGACTTTCGTTTCACAACTACCATTTAATTAAGACCGTGCAACAGCAATCGATTTGGTAAAAAGATTCACACAACTTCCTCGAAAGTTTATGTATGCACTTTGGTTTTAGGATTGACTGAAAATAATATAAGAATATTTTACTTTTTGAAAATTTTGGGACACTAGTGGTTAGTTTTAAGGTTCCTTTTAGTGATTATATCATTCACAAGAATGGAACTCGATTTGAGTTCAACTATATATGAATTATTACAGATTTTCCGCCTCGCGATGTACCGGCCCTCATATAGGTTCAATATAAGGATGTAACACGACTTCGCCTTCGAGCGACTTTTTTGCAAATGACCTTTTTAGCTCACTCATATACAAAGCGGTTATCTTGTCAAAATGCAAATATATGTTTTAGTAAAATACACACACAGACTAGTTTTACATATTGACTAAACTTCGCGGTAGTGCATTTATTGTGAATTTTATTTAAATAGTTCTGTTGCTTACAACAAGATGGCAACAAAAGGACTTAATTCTGATAATAGCCGAAGGTCTCTTCGTTTAACTTTACACTGTGAAGGCGTTCCTTTTAAAATGCCTTTTTCTCGACAACTCTCAATCTTAGAAAAGAAAGTTTGAAATAAAAAAGTTACCTCCATCCTTTATCTTTATTTCGTCTCGATATACTTCGTATTTAAAGAAATACAATATTATATCGGACAACCAGTATGGATTTAGGGAGGCCAGATCTACAAATGATGCCATAGCAGACTTAACAGCAAAAATATACAACAGTATGGATGCTGCTGAGCCGTCACTGTGCATATTTGTAGATCTGGCCAAATCATTTGATACAGTAAGCCACCCAGATTTATTGAAAACACCCGAAAATCTTGGATTTAGGGGGAAATTTAATGACTTGCCAAAGAGCTACTTAACAAACCGGAAACAATCTGTGAATATAGATAATTGTATGAGCTCAACGAGAAATGTTACTTTTGGTGTTCCACAAGGCACCGTATTGGGGCCAATTCTATTCTCTATATATGTCAATGATCTTTTCAAGGTCCCTATCGACGCTGAAATAATAACCTTCGCCGATGATCAGCAATCTTCTTTAAAGACAGCACATGGGAATCATTAAAGATCAAGGTAGAGAGGGATTTTAAAACGGTCATTAACTTCTTTAACGGTAGGCTATTAGCAATAAATATCAATAAAACATTTTACTTGCCCTTCTCAAGTTATGTCAGTGGGCTGCCAAAATTTAACTGTATCACCATAAAATAAAGCATGACAATCTTGAATTTACAATAAAATCTGCAACAACCATAAAGTACCTGGGCATTATTATTGACTCCCATCTAAAATGATACACATATTAATAATTTAGTTAAAAATATGAGAAGTCTATTACCGAAATTTAAATATTTCAAAAACATTTTTGAAGAAAAACACCTTAAAATCATGTATTATGCCTTGGCCCAGTCACATATTACATATGGAATTATTGGATGGGGTGGTGCAACCAATTGCTATTTAAAACATTTAGAAATTACACAAAAATGGATCCTAAAAATAATATATAGTAAGAGATGTACTTACCCATTGGATGATCTTTATACAGAAAGAAAAGTATTTGACCCAAGGCAACATTATTGTCAAAATATATTATTGCTAATGTACAAGAATAGAAATAACATAGGGAAAGTTAAACACGTATACAGCACCAGACAAAACGAAAAATCATTACTAGTACTAAAAATGAGTAAAACTATTGGCCAAAGGTGTTATTCGTACATAGGACCAAAAATATATAATATCTTACCAGATTATATGACAAGTCAGAACTCTAACAACATTTTTAAAACTAAAATCAAGCAATAGATAAACGGCCAAGCAGTGAACAATATACACCAACTTATAGATCTAAAAAATAATTAAATCTTGTACCTACTCCTATTTTTTTTTATTATTTTTTTTTATAATTTTTTTATTGTTTTTTAATATTTTTTTATTTTTATTTACTTATTTTACTCATTTATTTTACTTATTTTATTAATTTTATTAACTTTATTTAGCTATCTCAAATTCATCTCCATGAAAGAACATACAGTGAAATAACTATATGTTATACTTTGTTATGTATACCCGACATGTATTGCTTTTTAAATTTTGTTTTAAATCTGTATGCGCGAGCGAGATAGTGAAGTTATTATGTAGTTTAGAATGTTGCAATAATAAAGAGGCTTACTCTGGTTAAAATAATAGACTGGCGGTACATGACCAGTCAGGTGCAACGTTTTTAAAATGCATGCCAATCATATATATGAATGAAATTACCATGAATATGCCAGAAACCCAAATTTTAGGCAGTCGTCGCGTGCAGAAGGGTGTGCAAATCGATTTTTTTTGTGTTTTTTTTTTAATTTTAAAATGCCAATAGTGCCAAACGAAAAGCCTTGAAAAAAAATCCAAAATCAAAAATACCAAAGAATTTTACGATTTAATGTGCGCATCAAAAGTTGTTTTGCGCACGAAAACTGCATGCCAATGAATTTCCGCTGGATTCTTTTTCACGGCTTTTCGTTTGGCACTATTGGCATCCATTTTAAAATAAAAAAAAACACACAAAAAGACAAAAAAAATCGATTTGCACGCGACGACTAATTTGCGTTTCTGGCATATTCATGGTAATTTCATTCATATTATATGATTGGCGTGCATTTTAAAAACGTTGCACCTGACTGGTCATGTACCGCCAGTCTATAAGGTAAACTCAGTCCACGCAAAAGGTTCAACCTTATGTGGACTTAATGTTTGTTGAATCTCAAACTTGTTTGTAAACTAAGCACTCATTGTAATCTTGTATTTTCAATAAACTATTATTATTATTATTATTATTGTTATTATTAATGTTGTAATGTTTTTCTCAGCTTAATACTGGTTCCCTATTAACCGGGACTCTACCTGAGTCCTAAGGTTTAATGTTGGTAATTTTGTCCATTACTCTATAGACAGTACTTTACGAATAATGTGGGCGGTACCGAGGAGTGCTATTTTTTGTACTTGGAATGGACAGACTTTTCCTGGTAGCTTTTCGATGTTATTCTGAAATCCGAATTTAACGGTTCCTAATGCCCCTACTATTACTGGTATCACTTTAGTTTGAGTGCCCCACATACGCGATTTCTCTATCTCGAGGTCTTTGTACTTGCTTATTTTTTCGGCCTCTTTTACAGAGATATTAGCATCATCTGGTATTGATACGTCAGTAGACATTGGTTTTTAACCTTGTCATGATAAATAATATCAGGTCTATTTGCTCTGACTGTGCGGTGTGTGATAACTACCTTATCATAGAGAATAGTGGCTTGGTCTGTTTCAATCACTTTTTCAGGTCGGTGTTCATACCAGTGGCCAGGAACGGGTACATTTATATGTTGGAGCATTGACCAATGGAGGTAGCTAGCGACTTTATTATGTCGATGCGTGTATTCCGTTGGAGCCAGCACGGTACAACCAGATGTTATGTGGCTTATATGTTCTTCTTGTTGATGACACATCCTACACTTGCTGTCAATATTTTGGTTTAAAATTACTCTTTTGTGGTATCGAGTGTTTAGTGCCTGATCTTGAGCGGCTATTATTAGGCTCTCCGTTTCAACCTTTAATCCCGCGCTTCCCATTCATTTCATAGTCATCTTCGCATCCACGTTATTTTTGTTTAAGTTATTGCAGAATTGACCATGGGGTGGCTTGGATTTTAGGTTACAGATTTTTTCTGTCTTCAACGCATTCTTCATTTTTTGTTTTAAGCTTCCAGCTGTTGGATTTTCATCTTCTGGTTTCAAGTAAGTTCTTTGTATCTTTTCCCCAGTTTTTGTCAGGGAATACTTTGCTTTGGCTCGTTCATGCTTTTCCACGAGTTTAATGAACTTGTCCTTACCGTGTTTAATGTATTCGCAAAGTCCTACTACTGTACTTTTAAACGCATTTTCTAATTGCATGAGGCCACGCCCACCAGAGCTTCGGGGTATATATAGTCTGTCCACGTCTGCTTTCGGATGATGGAATTTGTGCATTGTCAATAATTTCCTAGTTTTTCTATCTATTTGCTGGATTTCCTGTTCTTTCCAGTCAATTATCCCGAAGCTATATTGTGGCACTGGTATCGCTGGGCTGTTGATAGCTTGGACTTTATTTTTTGCGTTTAGTTGTGTACCCAGGATAAGTCTTAATCGTCTGTAGTACTCTTTGCGAATTTTTTTCTTCATGCTCTCGTGATGGATGCCACCACTTTCTTCTACGCCTAGGTATTTATAAGCTTCATTTTGATCCAGACTTTCTATTTCTTTACCGTCATTAAGTTAAGTTTTGGGCCCTAAATTAATTTTTCCCTTATTTATTGTTATTTTTGAACATTTGTCCTGGCCGAACTCCATATGTATATCATCGCTAAACATTTTGACGATATTTAGCTCTTGCTCCAGTTGGCTGTTGTTTATCGCGTAGAGCTTGAGGTCATCCATATAAAGCAGATTTTTTACCTCATATCCCAGTTTGCCACTATTTAACATGTTAGTGAGTGGTTTCAAAGATAGACAGAAGAGTAGAGGTGACAAGGAGTCTCCCTGAAAAATGCTTCTTTTGATATTTATTTTGCTAGTTCTTATAGATCCCGTGGAGTGATATAGCTGCAGAAAGTTGTTGTGTTCTGCAGCTTTAATTTGGGCTTTTCGCCGAGCAGGTTCCAACTCGGTGACAGAGTCGCGATTTACCCGCTCGACGTCGAAGGAGAGACCAAGTTCATCGGCTGCTCTCTGTGCTGCCTTAAACAGAAAGGCTCCTACCCCTGCATTTTCATGGTCTCGGACCATGCAGAGGAGGGGATCCGAACTCCTGATGACCTTACAGGCTCCATCCAGAACCATCCTATTATGGAGACTCTCCAAACTCAAGAGTCCACGGCCTCCCCGATGTCGTGGGAGGTACAGTCAAATTCCTATTGAGATGCATCTTCTTGCGGGTTCCTACGTCGAGTTGACGCAACTCTTCTTGAGTCCATTTCACTACTCCAAAGGAGTAGAGAAGGATCGGAACGGCAAGCATGTTGGTAGCAGACACCTTGTTCTTCCCCGACAGCTCTGACGACCAGATCTGTCGGAGTCGGTGCTGATACTTGCCACAGAGAGCGTTTTTCACTACACTCACTTCTTGGGTGGAGCGTTGCTCGACACCCAAGTAAGTGTACGACTCTCCGGCATCTAGATGATGTAGGATGCTTCCGTCCACGAGCTGCGCGTCCTCTCCGTAGTTCCCGCATCGTCCTCTCTTGAGATGGTCCAGTGCACATTTGTCTAACCCGAACTCCATGCCGACGGCCTGCGTGTACTCCTGTACCACCCTGAGAGATTGGTGTAGGTCCCTCTCTCCGGAGGCATAAAGTTTAAGGTCATCCATATAAAACAGATGGGTGACCTTATGCCTCCTATCGCCAGGGGTACCGCAGTTGTATCCACGGCTTTTCCGGAGCGAAACGGTTAATGGCAGTAGTGAGATGCAAAATAGAAGGGGGCTGAGGGAGTCTCCCTGAAATACTCCCCTTCTGAATGTTACCGACTCCGTCTGGACTCTATCATTACCCGATGTAATGGTAAAGCGAGTCCTCCAGAGCGGCATCAGTTCTTCGATGCATCTCACTACGGGACCAGGTACCGCAGGACATCGGAGCAAGTGTACAATAAGGTCGTGCGACGTCATGTCAAATGCCTTGCGGTAGTCGATCCAGGCCATGGAGAGGTTACGCTTATACTACATGGAGTCCTGCGTGACACACCTGTCAATCAGCAGGTTCTCCTTGACCCTCGTTGCTCACATATCTGCTCGTAAACCGGTTCAACTGCGTGGAGCACTCGCATGTACAAGATGCGCGTAAACACCTTGTAACATGCGTTTAAACAGGTTATCGGCCGGTAGTTCTTTGGGTTAGACAAATCTCCGTTCTTCGGGATCAGCACTGTCCGCCCCTCGACAACCGAAGAAGGAATTTACTGCTCATCATTTAGCCATGAATTGAAAATTCTGGCTAAATGGTGGTGGGTACTGGATAATTATTTCCACCAAAAGTTATTGATCCCGTCGGGACCTGGAGCAGCAAAGTTCTTAGAGCCCTCAAGAGCTCTTTGAACCTCTTCTGGGGTTATCGGTTGGCACACCTGTTGTGGTTGCTGAAACCTTTGACAAAAGGTTTCAAAGTGTGCCAGGGCTGGAGAGTCTCTGTTGAGTGGAAGCTTCTGTTCGTACAACGTTTTCCAGAAGTTTTCCACCTGATCTGCAGTCGGCGGATTTTCAGCAACATTATTATTATTATTATTCTATTACATTTTTTCGTGTTTACATAATAGTTGCCGGGGTTGTTCATTACCCAAAGCAAACATTACTTGTACATAAAGTGAAAACAATCGTGTAGTGAAGTGAACATTCATAATTATATGTTATTATTATTATTATTATTATTTTTTTTTTTTCGCGTGCGCGATGCTGGACAGTTCTCCCGTGTCTCCGACATTCTCACGGGAGAAGCGCCAACGGATTATCCACTCCCCGCATCCCGCAGGGTTAGTGACTGTAGGTGCCAGATTCGTGTGCCCTAAGAAGACGAAGGGACCCCAGGATAACTGCCTTCTGCATTTGGCCTGCCAACCACTCGGCTGACTTTTGGCAGGCTGGTATGGCCCTTAATTCCGAGAGCAGCGTAGGCCTCTTTCCACCAAGTACACTGATTATCAGGACGACCATCTTGACCGAGTAGTCTGGGTATAGCACTCGGAGCTCATACCGGAGATCTCTGTATTTAGTCCGTTTTCCCCCTCCTTCAAGATGATGTTTGTCTCGGCAGGTGCCGAGAACTCGATGACATACATCATCTTGGTTTGGTGGTCTAGGAGGACTATGTCAGGCTTGTTTGCCTGAATTTGCCTGACCGTCGGAAACGAGTAGTTCCAATATATTCGGCACTTCTTGTTCTCGACGACGGACTCGATCTCTCCGGAGACGTAAGGCAGCACTGGTGTTTGGTCTACTTCGTACGAGTGCCGAAGGTGGTAGTACAGCACTCGTAGAGCCGCGTTATATCTGTGGATGTAGGCCGAAGTCGCATATACCGTACATGCAGATAGTAAGTGCATGAGCGACTTCGGCGCCTGACGGCAAGTCCTACAATTAATGTCAGGGAACTCCACACCCATAACGCGACTGCGGTAGACCAAGGTGTTAATAAGACCATCTTGGCAGGCCACAATGAATCCTTTGGTCTCCGACTTTAGCCCTGCTGACCGTAAGAAAGCGAAGGTCAGCTTTGTCGATAAACCCGGCGTCTCTATGTTGTTATAGAATACGCCGTGCATGGGTTTATCGACGTGCTGCCTGAGCAGATTTCTCTGCTCGGCAGCTTAATGTGGGCTGTCAGACGATTTGGCGCAAGCTCAGTTACTGATTCTAGTTCAGCACCTCGCCGGCCTCCTTGCCTGAAGTCGAATACGAGACCGAGATCATCTGCGGCCTTACGTGCTGCCTTGAATAAA
The DNA here is from genome assembly GCA_936432065.2 of Rutpela maculata. Lineage (NCBI taxonomy): Eukaryota > Metazoa > Arthropoda > Insecta > Coleoptera > Cerambycidae > Rutpela > Rutpela maculata. The sequence continues at coordinate 82,604,192 of OW386289.2, read as the reverse complement.
AATGCGCCAACTCCTGCAGTTTCATGATCTCTCACAAACCGCAGGAGTGGGTCCGAGCTCCTGAGGACGTTGCATGCCACACTCAGTGCTACTCTGCCATGCGCACACTCCAGGCTCAAGAGTCCTCGCCCCCCCCGTTGGCGTGGGAGGTACATTCGAGGAACGGACGACCTAGGATGGATGCTCCGAAGGAATAGAGCAGAATCGGAACGGCAAGCATATTAGTTGCAGACACCTTGTTCTTCCCCGAAAGTTCAGAAGACCAAATCTTTCGGAGCCGGTGTCTGTACTTGCCGCGGAGAGTATCCTTAACTTGTTTCACGTCCTGGATGTGATGTTGTTCCACACCCAGGTACGTGTAGGTCTCTCCGGCATCCAGATATCGTAGGATGCTTCCGTCTGCGAGCTGCGCATCTTCAAGGAATATCCCGCTTCATCCTCTCTTGAGGTGGACGACTGCACACTTGTCCAGCCCGAATTCCATGCCAATGGTCCGCGTATACTCTTGGACCATCTTTAGAGAGTTTTGGAGTTCGCACTCTCCGGAGGCATAAAGTTTTAGGTCATCCATATAAAATAGATGGGTGACCTTATGCCTCCGATTGCTGGGTGGGCCACATTGGTATCCGCGGGTTTGGCGGAGCCTGACAGATAACGGCAGCAGTGAGATGCAAAATAGAAGAGGACTCAGGGAGTCACCCTGGAAAACTCCTGGAAAACTCTCTCTCCTAAAAGTTACCAACGACATTTATTAAAATCTGACGTTCATATTAACACATTTCCAAAATTGACCTAGGTCGAAGCCAAAATAAAAATTCGACTTAGGAAAAAATTCATTTAAGGACATTTTCAAGAGTCTGAGAGACTTCAGAGCGATAAACTAGTCCAAAAGGAGCGCTATGAGTTCGATAAGACATTAGGCACAACCAGGTAAAAATTCGAAGAAACTCCGAATTTTTACTTAGGAAAATATATTTTGGTCCAGGATATGAGAGAGAAAGTATATGGTGGTCATGGAAAAATGAATCACATAGTTTTTAAAAAGTATGCCAAAAAAGTACTTTGGAAATATTCATAATATTTTCAACTTAAATTCCTCCGCTGAAGACATTGACCATGGAGGTACAGTCATTATATACCCCGTTCTAAAGACTGATAATCAAATTTTAACAAGGCAATATATCAAATAGGCGAAACCGACGAATTTGGCAAAAGCGGCATAGCGCCTGTAAGCAAAAATTGGCAAAAAATCAGTGAAAATGGACAAGGCCGGTTTCTCGCATAAACCAAGTTTGGATTCACCCAGCGACTCGTAATTTGGACGAGTGCGTTGGTCAATACAAAGCGATGCGATGGTAGGAAAGCCAAATGTAGCGTACTCATCTACATATTAATATATTATAACCATCTCTATGAATAAAAGTTTGACGATTTGAGGTCTCCCATTTGTGAACTTGAGAGTAAGTCATCTAAACGCTTTTCCTCGCTAGAAGTCAGGCGAGTAATCAAAACAGTTTTTAAATATAAATATAAATCATTTTCCGGTGGATTAGCTATGACATCGTAAACATTATTAATTATTTCTAATGGCAAATTTGCGACTACTTGGTCATATTTTCAACGATCGTTAACTATTCTGGCCACAGCAAATTGAGATTCGACTTGCGTGAACCAAATGTCGGGTTTAGAAATCCAAAACGGTGGAAGTTTGACTGTTGTGACATATTGGTTATTAGACAAAATTACCGGATTATCAAGTGAGATATCACTGGTTGGATATGTCATTTTAAATAATTGACTGTATCTTTCCAATACCAGGGAAAATGAGAAAAACAACCCACTTACCGTACAATAAGATAAGAATTTGGATAATCTTCAATTTAGAGGTGGAAATCCAAAAGGTGTTTCAAAAGGTAAAAAAAGTCGAGATTCTCTTGTTAAATCCAGAAACTTTTAGATACATTTCAATGAATTGAAATCATATGCAGCATCATCTAGTCATCTAGTCCAATTATAGCGGCAAACAGTAGAAACAATGTATCCATCAATATAATGATATATGGAATAATCTTTCCTAAAAGGAAAATTCTTGTTTTCTTCTTCTTGAAAAATTGTGTCTACAATTACATATGGGATCTAACTGCCTACGTTGTTGCTTACGTCAGGAAGTACATGTGGACTCGGGGTCACCAATTATAGCTTTTTGGGCTATTTAATAAATGTATAATTTCAGATTTGTAAAGATTTAATTTTCAAATTCCAAATGTAAGTTACAATATATATAATATAATATTCTGATTTGTTATTCTAAGATCCTTGGTTATATAATAAAAAAGTAACATAAAAGAAACTTAATTTTAAGGTAAGTGAGCTGCCACACCAAATGCAGGGCTTTCCAAATAATAAAGTTATAGAGAAAACCGCCTTGTGCACAAAGGACTCAAACATCCAGTTTGCCAAAAAGTCGTCCGAAAGCGACTCGCTGTAATTTTTCCTATATTGAACCTGCATGGGACCAAGTACGTCGTAAGACTGGCCCAAAGTTATTAAACTCATGTATTAGTCGAACTCCGTCCCGTGAATGATAAAATCACGATCTGGGACCTTTAAGCGAACCAAAATTTTTTTAGCAAAATATTTTTATATTATTTTCAGTCAGCCATAATGACCAAAAAATACAACATTTATAAATTCTTTTTTAAAAGTACTGCATTAAATCCTGAGGAGGTTAAATGAAACTTTTCTGCCAAATCGATTGTTAACGCACGCTCTCACTTGTATGGTTAAAAAAGTAATTTGCCTTAGTTGGGGAGGCGTGATTCTTTCTAGGGATTGCATTACCGGTTAACCGGTTAACCGGTTAACCGGTTATTAGGACAAAAAACACATGACGATAATTACCGGTTATTTTAAATTTTTACCGGTTATTTCGGTAAATTCTGAACTTACGATATGTCACGTATTCAACGTTTCTATTTATGTCACTGACTAGTATTCACTAAATACAGAGTGATTGTCCCAACACCGAGCACTTTTAACAATAAATAAATAATATTATAAAAAGTAAACTCCAAACACCAAGCCCTAAGAAATACAAGAGAGACATTGGCAATATCTTACGACAGAAAATTGAATATTTAACTGCCGCAAATATCCTTGGAATACAATTAGAATTATGTTATTACCAATTCTTATTAACTTATTGACCCACCAATATCGATTGAAGAAGGACATCTTCAGCTGAGGTATTCCATGCACAAATAGACGACTAACAGATTAGCTTTGAAAAACTAACCCTTTTAACAGGCTATTTTTAAAAAAATATTGTATTTTTAGATTAGGTATTCAGTAAATGCCATATTTGAGTTTATGTTTATAATTTTTGTTATTTAAGTGGATATTTTTGTTATTTACAGAATAATTATTTATTTAAATTTGTTTCATTTATATTTTTTCCTTTTGATAAATTAACTCCTATATAAAAAAGTCTGTTTGACAGTCACATTTTTGTCACTTCGACAGCGATAAAAAAGGTGCATCATTTTTAATCACCAATAAAAATGCCTGTTCCTCAAAAGCAGAGTACATGTAGTAGTCGCACGTCACTTTGAAATCTGTACTGTCAGCTATAATTTTTAAGTATTATGGAAACTATACTGTACAATATGTGTCGTTTTGGGAAAATTATAATTATTTTTAATAAATTATTGTTGTTCGTTCACATATTCTGTCGTTAATTTATCTTGCCAAAAAACACTCGAGCTTTTCTTTTATGGATAAAGGATCCCGGACACCATTTAGGGGGATTTCTGCCTCCAATCAAATTTAATCTAACTCACGTAAAAATGTTCTTTTGAACCCCCTGAACAAATGTTCAAATGCAGCCAGGTCCGAAAAAGCCCTAAAGATCGTTCAAAAGACGTTTTAAAATTGAAAAAATTAAATTAAAGTTGGCTTTGATTTTATGGAAATTCAGAACTGCATAATTAATTCTTAAATAACACCATATTTCTTACACATGTTAATGACACCGTGGATCTTCAAAGGCTTCGCTGCAGTTTTTTTAATTCAAGAATAAAGTTGTGATATTTTTTTTTAAATAAAAAGTTCTGTGACTCAAAATCTTATGATGAATTATTGTTCTCCGAGCTTTCTAAGATTAGAATTTTTATTTTTTTATCTGAACTTTCAGAGTGTATCATGTTTTTTATTTTAAATGCCCATTAAATGGGCAATTTAATCAGGTTCATTGATTTTTATTTGAACTATGATTATGGAATTTTCTTTTCACGTAGGTACTCAAAAAGTGGCGATATTTAAAAAAAAAAATAACACACTCTTTTTTGGATAATAAGAAATTCAGTGAATCAAAACAATGTCATTATTGACAAGTGAAAAAGAAATAAAAAAGTGTGAAATAAAACTTAATATTTCGTTGTTTTACTATTGATTTCTATGGAAACAGCAATAGAATTTAGTCATTAGGACAAGGTAACTTTGGGTGATTTTGGATTTGGAACGATCTTTAGAGCTCCATATCTCGAAACGAAGACCTTTTTGGATCTGGCTGCATTTGAACATTTGTTCAGGGGGTTCAAAGGAACATTTTTACGTGGGTTAGATTAAATTTGACTTGAGGCAGAAATCCCCCTATATGGTGTGCGGGGTCCTTTCTTTTTAACTCATAATATTGCCAATCAGTAATTTTGCTCGAAAAACTGACATTTGACAAAATCACTCGACCTCCGGTCTCGCGATTTTTTCGTGTCAGTTTTTCTTATAAAATCACTGATTTGTCAAAATTATTTCGTTACAAAGAGAAATTTATCCGATAAAAAAATCTCTTGTGATCTTACTGTTGATAAAAAACCTTTTGATTATTCATTATATTAAATAAACGTATATAAAAAAATGTTTTTTGTTAAATTTAGATAATTTTGTACATGGAAAAAGACAATTGCCATTTTCGCCACCCTAATCATCCATTCTAAAAATTACCGGTAAATACCGGTTAACCGGTTATTTAAATTTTTATTTACCGATTTACCGGTTAGTAAAACTTCCGGTAAATTGCAATCCCTAATTCTTTCACATTATACTTTTAAATAAATGGTATTCTTTGAACTAATTGCATTTTATTGATGTAAGGACTTGTTTGCTAGACTTAATCCCTGGAGTTTTCGTTTGGAAGACCTAAACAACCGAGTTAATCGGGATCTCATGATTCTCTAAGCTTGATACTCTGGCCGCCTTACGGGAGCTTGATAGGGATTTTTTTATGCGACTTCTCCAGGAATATCTAAGTGCAGAGATCAATATTAGTAGGTGAATAAATACAAATTACGTTTTGACGTAATTTGTATTTATTCACAATCCCATCGGAGAGACATCTTCGATAGGTATTTTTTTAATGCAAAAATCGAAATAATCTAAAGACGTAAAAGCCCTTACTGTCAGTGAATAATTGAAATCACGTGCTGAGAGAGCGTCGTTAATGATCGTTAATGAGGTAGTGCAGCCTTGACCTATTACTCGTCTACCGAAATATGTCTTATCTCGCTCACTTGGAGTAGAAGAACGGGACAGAACGCGGCTGGCGCCCTTCTAAAAATAAATTGGTGTCGCGTCACCTTGACGCTTGGTAGTGAGTTCTTCTACAATAACATGGTAAAAGACTAATTATTCATCGTTTCCGTCTTGCGTTAAAGCGAGTTAAATGAAAAAATAATTAGTAATAGATGCCGAGAACGTAAAAAATGGCCCGCGAAAACTCGTGACGCTGTTAAATAATTATTTATAACAACTAAGCTCGACGGATCATTATGAAATTCAATAGGTTATATTTTGATAATGGACGAAACGACTAAAAAAACAAGTAAATTCGTTAAGAATTGCGATCTGTACAGCGTTTCCTTATCCACATACGTACATACAGATGCACACCCGGAGGGTCGTGCCAGCGGCGGATCCAGGATTAATTAACAGGGGGGCACAACCATAAAATATGTGCCGCAAGCGAAAATTTGGTATTTTTCGAGGTTAAACGCTCTAAAATGATAAGTCCGAAATTTGACTTACAAATCAGTTTATTCGGAAAATTGGTTTCGTCGAACGAATTTTCGTTTTTCTCTATGCAATTTCAACAAATATTTAAACATTCAAAGTACTAATCAGTAGAAATAACAACAATAAAATAACCAACAAATATAGTTTGTCCATTTATTATTCGATTTATTAACAACTGGTAACAAACTTTTACAATTTAATTATTTTATTCCTAATAAGTATTCCTTAAATCTATGGTTGTTTTGCTCTTTACTTTGTAAACAAGGTATTTCACTTTCATATAAAACAATTGCAGAATAACATAAAGATATTGAATTAATTTAATAGAAAATATTTCTTTTCTAATTTAAATGCTGAAACACTATGGACCATATGGCAGCGCTATCTACAAATGAACATTTTTCTATTAGTTCAATCAATAAAGGAGTTGTAGAGTGCGTGAGCAGGGACCTAAGCGATTCCTTTAGAAAGTTGTTCAGGGTGCTTAGGGAGTAAACATACTGAAAGTCCTGACGTCTAGGAGGTGAGCCGGTGGAAGGGGGGGCACAAAAAAGTCCCACTTTTGGTTTTTTCGCTTATATCTCGAAAACGGTGCGTCGCAGGGAAAAATGTTCTTATACCAACTTTCGTTTTGTATATTTTTTCGAATTCGCAACCGTTTTCGAGCTACACGCTCCGGAAAAGTGAAAATTTTCGAAAAACAGATTTTTACCTGAAAAATAGAAAATTGTAATTTAAAGATGATAAAAAAAAGTAGGACCCCCGGTACTTGTAATTGGCACCAGGATCTCCTACATGTTTCCACCCCTACTCTTGAGGGGGCAGCTCATTCTTGAGCCACTGCTGCACTTGGTAGTAGGTGCGCCGATAATGCTGTTTAGCTGCGCTCTCAGTTGGTGGGAGGGACCTGATGTCAGGCTTAATATTGCCACTGACCTCATGAACAACTGGAGCGGTACTGGTTGAGGGAGGTCTGTTTTGCTGGTGCCCCATACCATTTGAGGAAGCAAATCTTCCCAGCCTCTTCAACCTCGCCTTGAGTGGAGGAGGGGTTGTAAAAGATCACTGCCGCTTCCTCGATGATTTCTGACTTAAGTACAATTTTGAGAAGCCCACCTTGCTTTTCCTTAAAGTTGAAGAGGAAAATATCTGTTTTTCAAAAATTTTCACTTTTCCGCAGCGTTTAGCTCGAAAACGGTTGCAAATTTGAAAAAAATATATAAAATGAAAGTTGTAGAGAATTTCATGAGCTTTCATTTTGTTTAAGAAAATTTGTCCCTCCGACCCACAATTTTAGAGATATAAGGGAAAAAACAAAAGTGGGACTTTCTTTGTGCCCTCCCCCCTCCGGCTGACCTTCTAGACGTCAAGACTTTCAGTATGTTCACTCCCTAAACACTCTGAACAACTTTCTAAAGTAATCGCTTAGGTCCCTGCTCACGCACTCTACACCACCCTTTAGGTCATTCGTTGACTGGACTAAAACCATTTATTTTTAACAAAATAAACGACAGGGGGGCACGTGCTCCTGTGCCACCCCCTGGATCCGCCACTGGATTGTACATTATTTTCCAGTATTGCTTATACAGACAAATACCTCTGTTTAATATCCTCTGGGTTCAAATTATTATTTATAATTACAAGATAAAAACGAATTAAGAAATTTTTACAATGACAAGGTCAATGTAAATTGAAGTCGTCTTTAAATTATCTATATTAGACTAATAATATTTCTCAAGCACTAATTGGTGTGGTGTCATGCTCAGTATAAATATGTCAATATATAATTTATATAAAGATACACGGAATTTAATTTCATGCAAGTCATTGGTGTAGTATCTCTATTCTATATCCGTTTTATCTTTTCTAAGGTTTTCTAACAATTTTGCAATATCATTAACCGTCCAGGGATCTCTGTGATAAAACAAATATAAACAAAAACACATTATTGAACGTGCAATATGTCCATTACAATGTCCAATACAACAATACAATGACTGAATACATAAATAAACAAGCTAAAAACGTACTCTTCGCCTGTTCACTGAACTTTTTATATAATTCTATAGGATACTCTTCGCAGTTTTTTGTGAATAATGTTAGTTTTAGACATTTTTAATTTTATAGTACGAACTTAGTTGGTAAAAGACTCAGTGGAAAATAAAGTAAAAATAAAAAAAACATACCAAACCCCACTTGGGTTTCGAACCCGGGACCCTTGGATTCCGAGTAAATTTTAATTAAAAGCGTAAGAACTACACCACCACCTTACACGTAGAAAAATGTAAATTTTTACATTATAAGACACGAGTTAAAATCATATTTACACGAATGTATATTACATTATGAAATGTATATTTGTAAAATGTATAAATATTTAGATATTAAAATGAAATATCATTCCACCAGATTTCTATTCAATTACAAAAACATAAAAATCAAAAAATTTTTTTTTCAAATTTAAATCATTAATAACATTTTTATTTACCGATCGATTTTGTTCAAAAACAATAGGGTTCTTCCTCTAGCTAACACTAACTTACTTTCCAAATTTCAATACAATCGAATTTTTCTTTCTCGAGTTATCGTGCTTACAAGAAACGTGACGGACGGACGGACAGACGGACACTTTGAAAGTTGTTCAGAATTCGTTCACTAACACAATGATATGAAATATTTACGGTTTTAGAAATGTGCCGATCAAATACAATATACTCTTCGTTAACGTATTTGCGAAGAGTATAAAAACATATTGCACTTTGTTTGCTACACTCTTAGTTACTTTTCTGGTTAAAGCATCACAAAATATTATAACAGTTCCCTAATTTATGTAATCTGTATGCATCAGAGACTAAATCTCAATAAACACATAAGCAAACAAGAAACCTGTATTTTCGAACTCAAAACTCGTACGCCAATGTGAATTATTATCAAACGTATATAAACAGATATTCCTAAATCTAGTATTACTTAACAGCTTTACTTTGTATACAATGGCACCAAAAGTTGAAAAAGTGAGTGGTATTGATAAACTTACTCTAGGGGAAGGGCCGCATTGGGATGAAGAGACCCAATCCTTGTACTTTGTCGATATAATAGGGTTTACTATACACAAATACGTACCTGCTACAAAAAAACATACTCAAGCAAATGTAGGTAAGTTATATTTTACAATATCTCTAATTTTTAGGCGTGTAAATAACTTGGTGTGTTTTAAGGACATCCAGTTTCTATAATTATACCTGTAGAAGGCAAAACTGATCAGTTTGTGATAACTCTTGGTCGGGAGATAGCATTAATAACTTGGGACGGTGAAAGTGAAGAAGTTTCAAAGGTGGAAAAACTATACAAAGTGGACGATGGTACACATAATGTATTCAATGACGGAAAATGCGACCCTTCTGGAAGATTATGGGCAGGTAAATATATACACAGTAGTTGCATCTTTTTGCTATAGAAATGTGCGTATAGATCTTTTTTATAAATGACTTCTAACACAATAATTTGGAGTTAGTAATTGTGAGTTCCACATGTTTTCTCTTCGATTAAACCAAATGAAAATTTAATTTCTTAAATTATTGATATCATTGATTGTTGCACTATCTATTATAATGAGATAAGGGTATTAGATAATATATACGTAGTATGCGATATTATCTTGTGGTGATCATTTTTACTTTCACATCCAGTGAAAGTATACCTAATAACGCAAAAAAATGTTTGAAAATTTTTACTCTTCAAATAGGCTTAGAATGTCATGAAACGTCAAGAATTTAAGTTTCAGCGAAAAAAAATTTCTGTCTGTCGCACCAAAAAGTTACAAGACCAACAGACAGGTCTTGTAACTTTTTGGTGCTCTCTTACGATTACTCTAAGATATTGACTTAAAAAACCGCTGCCCAAGGAATCACTACTTCCACATCCAGATTTTCTATCCAAGTCACTCAGAACGAAAAAATTTTGTATGTGGAAATAATTGTTCATGGACTTTAATAATACAATATTTGAAATCCTCTACCCCAAAAACCCATAAAACGATACCCCACATCGGTAGTGGGGGTGGCGGTGGTGATAGGGGGGTGGTAGTGGGGGTGGATGAAGTAAGAAAATATTTTGAGGTTTCTGGTTTTTGTGCACACACTAAATCACAATTTTCTTATCATCCCCTTTAATAATGGGGTGGGGGTGGTAATGGGGGTGGCTAAAGCCAAATTTTTTTTTGAGACATTAGCTTCTCTTGTATATATTAAATACCAATTTTATGGACTCTTACCTGCTAGATTTACCTATTTACCCCAAATTTACCACCCAACCCTCAGACGGAACACGATGAAAATATAATCTAGTTCCAGATCTCGTTAAAATACATATGTGTACCATATTTGAAGTCAATATCTCAAACGGTTCCAGAGTAAACGTGCGCACAAAAAAAAGTTACAGACAGACAGACAGACCGACAGACCGACAGACAGAAATTTTTTTTCGCTCAAATTTAAAATCTCGACGTTTCACGACATTCTAGGCCTATTTGAACAATAAAAATTTTTAAAAATTTTTTTGTCGTTACTATACTTCCACTAGATGTGGAAGTAATTTAGCTAGCACACGTATGTATTTTAACCAGATCTTATTATATTTTGATCTCATTCTGTTGAAGAGTTGAGAGGTAAATTGGGGTAAATGAGAGTAAATAGGTAAATCAAGCAGAAGCCATGAAAATGGTATTTAGTAAGCTAAGGTCTCAAAAAAATTGTTGGCATTAGCCACCCCCATTACCATCCACACCCCATTATTAAAGGGGTGAAGAAAATGTTGTGATTTAGTGTGTGTACAAGAACCAAAGTCATCAAGAATTTTTTTCATGTTATTCACCCCCCCCCCCCCCCCCCACTGCCGGTGTGGCATAACATTTTATAGGATTCTGAGGTACACGACTTCAAATATTATATTATGAAAGTTCCATAAACAATTATTTTCACATAATGGAGTGCAAATATAGTATTTTCGTTGTAAGAGACTTGGACAGGAAGTCTGGATGTGGAAGTAGTGTTCTATAGGCAGCGGTTTTGTTTTATAAAAAGCAATAATACTATCTAGCAACACCTCAATAAATTCTAGCGGTTGTGGTAGTGGACTGCACTTTGATTTTCACTAGGAAATCAAGGCGACTTGAAATTTTATCGCCGAAAACTGTAAGTTAAGGATCTCAGAAACATGTAAAAAAAGTCGACCAAAATCCTCTGCCGGCTAAACTTTTGGGGTGAGGGAGGAGTTAAAAATGTTTTTTTGTAAATATCTTGAAAGTTACGAATTTTAACAAAAAGTGTTAAATCACAACTTAAAAATTATGAAATTACCTTGAACTAGTTCCGTCCAATTTGGCCAAAGGCTGACCGAGATATGATTTTTTTTAACCCCGTCTAAAAGTGCAAGGTACTAACTTCTGAGCATTAAAATTAATGTCAGGCATGAAGTAAAAACAGAGTAAACAAAGTCGAATTTCGACGATAATTTTCATGATTAACTCAAAAACTAAGGCTTTATAAAAAATGTTCACTATAATTAATATTGAAAGGTAATTTAATTCCCTACAATTTGGTTCTTAGTTAAATCCTCTACGATAAAACTTAACCAAGTTTTGATGGCTGTTTGTTGTGAATATCGAAATGGCAAATTAATTCCTCTAAATTGGGTTCCGACAAATATGTTCATTTAAACTTTTTTGTAACTTTTGAAATAATAGCCCACACGGCATACAGTATTTTTCTTAAAAATAATCCCCACAAAAAAAAAAAATTCAAAGCAGCCCCATGTATCTCTATGTATTTTCGGTCGCTGAATCCGAATCCGGGGTAAAAAAAAATCATTAGCTAGATCCAAAAAACACCCCTAAAATGGAGTAAAAAGAATATTAAGCTACGAGAATAGTTGTTACATCTTAATCAATCGAATTATACAAATTAAGGTTAAACAGCAGCGTACATACAATAGATATGAAACACACCCTCAGGGAGGGGACATGAGTTTCAAACTCTAAGTGTGCAACACGATTTTTGCCAATCATAGCATCCATAAAAATGTAAATGTAAATGTTAGTTTCTCTGTTTTTTCAGCATCCTACAGATACAGCGGTAGTATCTCGCAATCCGATGGGGGTGGTTTTCAAGCACAACGTCGAACATAGTCTAGTTTCTTCTCTCTTCCACACATCGCAGGTGTTTCGAATTTTTATAAAAGTCACTGTAACTTTTTATGATTAAATCTTACATAGGGGGTAGTTTTCACACCCTCTGAGGGTTGACAGTGTAGGATGTTGATTGTACGTAAGTTTCTGGTTTTATTTTAGAGTACTACGCAATTTCAGCCAATCATAGCATCCATGAAAATAGAAATCCTGTTGGATTTTACGTTTTTTCTTGTTTTCCTTTGAACTTAAAGGTGGTTGTTCTCAACCCTATACGGGCAGTTTATGAAGATTACGTCGGACCTGATGTAGTTTTTTTAACGCTTTAACAAAACTTAGACATTTCGAGCTTTTTCAGCAGTCATTGCTGTTTTGGATCGATTTTTTTATATATGGGGGCTAGTTTTCGCCCCTCCCTTGGGGTGTGTTTCATATCTATTGAATGTACGCTGCTGTTTAACCTTAATTTGTATAATTCGATTGATTAAGAAGTAACAACTATTCTCGTAGCTTAATCTTCTTTTTATCCCATTTCAGGGGTGTTTTTTGGCTCTAGCCAATGATTTTGGGGGTGTACGATTTTTTTTGACCCCGGATTCGGATTCAGCGACCGAAAATACATAGAGATACATGGGTCTGGTTCGCTGCTTTAAACTTTTTTTTGTGGGGCTGTGTAATCTAAAAAAATCAAAATTTTTCGGGGAAAAACGTGTTTTTACTCGAATTTGTCATAAAAAAATCATGTTTAACCAAACGAAATATTACAAGTCTGTATTGTGAAATAAAGTTTTTCTATTACTATTAATTAATTCATTAATTATCGATACGTATTGGACAAGTAATAGGACTCATTACACATGGCCGTGGGTAATAATTTATTATTGAACAGTTTTCGTGGAGCAATCACAAAAGACAATTTAAAGTTCAAAAACATCGCATAGGCCATAACTCAAATCAGTCATGTATATGTAAATTTCTTTAAATTCTAAAATTACTATCAGGTTGTTTTACTAATTTGCATAAGTATGGTGTGAAAAAATGATTACAAGCCATGATAAAATTATCGGTAGGAAAAGTACAACTAGTTTTACAATTAATAAGTAGGTCATCGATTTCGCTGAAAGTAAAAAAATGTCACTTTTCATACACTCGCAGGTGCAACTCACGATGTGCATCAAATGCAATTTTCCTCCTTTCCACAATGACATCGTATGGCCCTTCAACTCATCTGTTAATAAAATTATCTAAAAAAAAGATTTTTAAGAAAAAGCTTTTATTAGAAAAAACTGTACTAAATAGTAAAAATTATTTTTTTAAAATTCATACACCTGGAAATCAAAAGCTTTGGGGACGGTCATATAGCGTTACTGCATAGTTACTTTGCTCAATTAACCGCCCCCAAAGCTTTTGGTTTTCAGGTGTATGAATTTTAAAAAAATTATTTTTACTTTTTAGTAGGTTTTTCAAATAAAAGCTTTTTCTTAAAAATGTTTTTTTTTATATAATTCCATTTTTTACTTTTTAGTCCACTTATTTTACAGACAAACAGACAGACAAAACCCTTTCATTTGATACCCATGGCAAGGGAGTCGTGAAGAAAAAGATAATTTGCCATCCTAGGGCGTCCGCCATATTGGCTTTAGAATGACGTCACATAGTTTATCATATTTTATTCGGCAAACCCTTTCATGTGATACCCATATCAAGGGGGTTGTGAAGAAAAAGATACTCCGCCATCTTGGGACGTCCGTCATATTGAATTTAGAATGACGTCACATGATTTATCGTATTTTACTCGTCAAACCCTTTCATTTGGGTTCACAACCCCCATATCAAGGGGGTTGTGAAGTAAAAGATACTCCGCCATCTTAGGGCGTCCGCCATATTGAATTTAGAATGACGTCACATAGTTCATCGTATTTTACTCGTCAAACCCATATCAAGGGGGTTGTGAAGAAAGGGCAATCCGCCATCTTGGGACTTACGCCATATTGAATTTAGAATGACGTCACATAGTTTATCGTATTTTACTCGTCAAACCCCTTCATTTGATACCCATATCATGAGGGTTGTGAAGAGAAAGGCGATCCGCCATCTTGGGACGTCCGCCATATTGTATTTAGACCGATAATGGCTATATTATGTTGCAAATTTCAAAGCTCTAGCTTAATTAGAACTAGTCGAAATTCAGCTTGCAAGATTTGACCTATACAAACAAACATACAAACATTGCAAGTTAAATACAAATTTTAAAAAGACCTGAACATTTAAAGTTTTCGTGTTTCGCCTTATTTGCGGATTGCGAAAACGGGCGCCTCAACATGTTCTTTATCGAATAACTTGAAAAGTGTTACTCCTAGCGCAAAAATAAAAAATCTTCCAAGAAAAGTTCATAAACCGAGGAACAAGTGGCTGTTAAAATCTCCGTAAAATTGTTTTCTTCGGAGATTGAGGTTTAAAAATGGCGCCGAACGATTTTAAGTTAAAATACTGCAATAAGTTAAACATTTCAGAAACTATGGCATTCGTGCCAAAAATGTTAAGACACAAATTAAAGATTATCGATTTTTTAAATTTTTTCTCCTGTTTAAAAAATAAAAAAGTTATAACCGATATAATATGCGTCTTCGTATGTTTTCATAAAAATCTCGTCATTCTGTTACCGTGATTAGCCGGTAATAAAAAAAAAACTTAGATGCTTAATAAATTTTGGCAGTTTCGAGCACTTAGAAAAAAAAAAACTTTCAACTATAAATGCATTTTCAAGAAAATAGTGTTTTTTTTGCGAAATCTCGATATATATTGCTTATAACGAATAAATGAGTTCATATTCGTTACTCAGTTTCCGTGAATCAAACACAAAAGATAATTTAGTCTTGTTCAAATGAACATCGCATATGCCATAACTCAATTCAATCTATCATGCAAATCTCCTTTTGTCATGCACATAATTATGTAGATATCTTTAAATTTTAAAATTACTGTCAGGTTTTTTTTAATAATTTGCACATGTTTGTTGTGAAAAATTTTTCAAGCTATGACAAAATTACCGCTACGAAAAATATAGCTAATTTTATTAATAATTTGTTATATTATACACTATGTAAAATTCTCACTATTATTTTCGGCATTACCTTAAAGTGTTATAGCTATTTCTCATTCCGATGAATTACGACACTCGCCTTCGGCTCGTGCCGTAAACGCCATCCTCTTAGATAATAGCTATCTTTAGACGCTCGTTTAATAATATACTATTATTAAATTACTTTTCAAATTAAACTCACCGCGTTCATTTGTCTTAATTACAGCGTCTTCTATGGCCACTTGTATCTGTTAAAAATTATGGAAATGAAACAAAATTTTATCAACATTGTCAAACAATTTTTTTAAAACGTTCAAAAAAGTTTATGTAGTTTCTAGTCCAATCATTTGGTAGTTTTTACCTGGGAAGTTTTGGAGAAGTTCTGATTTTTGGCTCTTTTATGTTTTTTGGTGTGCTGATTACGAATTTCCACTTTTCCACCTCGAGAAATTTCGGGAAATGTCTAATAAAGCAAAAAAACAAAAAAGCCTCTTTTTCTTTTTTTTTCTGATTTTTGGTTTTTGTATGTTTTTCGGGGTGTTGATTACGAATTTGTACTTTGCCAATTTGACAATTCCTGGAAAATATAAAAAAATCTCAAAGAAACCCAAAAAGTTCCTTTTTTAATATTTCCCTTATGACATGAAAACTTAATACATAGAGTAAGCAGACAAACATATTATTAATAATTTTCTTAAATGTGTAGGAATATAATATACAAGAGAAATATGTACTATGTAATAATTAAACAGATTATTAGAATCGTCTTGGCACTTTATCGCAGGAGGTCCGGGTTGTTCGAAGTCCTTGTTCTCTTCATTCCAAGAATTTCGTTCTCCTAGAAAAGACGCAAACAAATGTAATGCTAGGTCAACCTGACTGTAACAAACTTAAGGTAGAAAACCGTGGCAATTGGAATATTAAAGAAGATATGTATAGATGTATAGTTGTGTTCGCAAATTAAATGTATCAATAAAAATACATTCTGATTGTTTCGCCTGAAAAAAAAGAAAATATGTAGAACAGTTTTGTTAATTCAATGTAATTCTATCAAGGTGTGACTAAGGTATAAATCAATCGGAAGTAGGATATTAAAGAATGCAAAGTTGCGTTCGTAAAAGTAGTATTCAAAATACCTTCGGATTGTTCTGCTTCAAGTTTTTGATCTCATCCTCGTCCATGTCAGCTTTCTCCAAGTTGTTGCAGTTTCCTTCACAGTTTAAACAAATTTGCGAACAATATAGACCCGCCTTTCTACAGCCACAATTCCCTCGGCAGCCTTTCTTACATTTGCATGAAATGTGATTTAATATAGCTTCTGGAGTGTTTTCCATCCACATTCCTCGGGATTTTTTTCATACACATGAGATGATACTGTCCATCAGCTGTTATTAAGTTAGGAACTGGTCCTATACGTCGTAATATGGCTCGTCCATATTCATCAATACGTTTTTCAGCGAGTTGTATAACGTTTTCTCTAACTTTTAACTGCCTAACACTATACACAGGATTTCGCTTAGAAGCAGGAAGCCTTTTTTGTTCCTGTATAAGCTCTGGTGTTATTAGCATTCCACACAAAAAACAGTGATCTTTGAAGCCAAGACCAGGTACAGACGAGCGTAATTAAAGCGTTTGACCACTCTGTTGTGTTCTCTTCACATGGGCAGCAATTATTTTTTTATTGATGTACTGTTTTCTGCATTTATCGTGAACTTCAATTGGTCTTTTTCCATTCAAATGGACTCCTTTTACATCCTTCCTTTGCTTACTTGCTTCACTAAATGTATTTAACCGCTTTGTTTAACTACAGTCACTTTACTTCCATCTTCTAATACACTATCACATATAAAACACAGGGGGAGTAAAATGTTGGGGCGAAGGGGGGGGGGGGATCAAATTGTAGGAAATTTTGCCTTTGATTTTCTTCATAGTACTTTTGTCAAAAAGTGCATGGTCTAAAAAGACAAAAAGATGCATTTTTTCTTTTTTTTTTTGCTTTTTTTGATATTTCCCGAAATTTTTTAAGGTGGCAAAGTGGAAATTTGTAATCAGCACCCAAAAAACATAAAAAAACCAAAAACCAGAACTTCTCCAAAACTTTTCAGGTAGAACCGATCTCGACCACTAAATGATTAGACTATTCTTTAAGTATGATTGAAGCTGACAAAATTATCTTGAATCTGCTTCTTGGTACGTCTCGATCGGATGTCTCTAGACGAAATTATATCTATTTAAAGTTGGACAAACAACGGCATTATTTTTCCCAAAAATAGCGTATTTTTAAACATTAACATAGAGGGTGTCCTGGAAAAAAGTAGAAAAAAAATGAACCGCAGAGATCTTAGAGATATTATGAAAAAAGTTATATGAAGAATTCCCATAATTTGGACTAAGGAATCTACAGATATATTTTTTTCTATTTTATTTCCGTACATATTTTTGGACCAGGTATCGAAAAAATAATCACTGGAGGTATTAGGTACAACATTTTTCTTGGAAGCATTTTGTTTTTTTTAATTCGACTCAAAATTTGCCAATTTGAAAAATACTAAGCACACTTTCAAGCACGATAAACCGTTGCGTTGCCTTCGTAAGTGATTTCATCAAACCAACGCATTCGTTTTTAACAGAGGTTGGCGAAGTTTTACGCATCACCGTATATATTGCAACCCTTAGCCTTCCGATAGTTTCTAACAAAATCATATCAACAAATACAAGAAAAATGTTAACGTATGCTTAACAATGAATTTCCCTATTTAATGAATAATAAAATATATTAAAACGCAAGTATTTTTCTGAAAAGAAAGAAGGAAACAATCTGTAAATAGAATGATTAACAACCTGTGTCATACTATTGAATAAAATATAGCAAGACATTTGTAATATTGCAACATAAATTGTTTAAATTGTATATGAAGCAACGGACAGATTTAATCCAAAACTTCTCATTACGCTTATGGTCATACCTAAAACAAATTAAAAGAATAAAAATGCTGCAGCAAAACAATTCCCTATTCACCTTTTTTTTAATGCTTAGTTTGACTCCACTACCAGTGATTTCTCTTATTGAACTTATTTTTTTCTTTTTCCTGCTTGGCTTTCTTTATTTCAAAATGACTTCAATAATAATATATTGGAAAAGTAAGTTAAACAAATATGAATTAGTTGCAATCTTTACATACCATATTTTACGTTTCTAATATTTTTTTCGTTTGTAATTACCTTGTAGCCAAAGCAACACTTGTGTTTACAAAATCATGTTCATATCTATTTGACATTAAACTATGAAAAATGATTTATACTCCAGTCAAATTGGAAAATTTAAAGGAAATAACTGGTATAGTTTTGAAACTTGGCAAAGATGTTCATTAATTATTAAACATACTAAATGTTTTGAACTCAAACTAGTGCGCTCGAGCCGCCATCTTGGAAAAATGGTGCTCCAATTCAGTTTGTTTACATCTCGCTCTCAGAATTATGTTTATATAAAAAATAAAACATGAAATTCTCTACAATGAACATTATATTCATTTTTCCGTATTATAATTTTGGAAAATACGTAAACGAAAAGTATGTTGGATTTGTTCGACACATTTCCGAAAACCGCATGGTAGGAAAAAAAGAATCATATCAGTGTGTTAGCCTCAGAATTCTGAACACATTCAAAATGTTCCACGTCCATCTGTCCATCTGTCCGTCTGCTTCTCCGCTCGTTTTTGTTTTTGTAAGCGCGATAACTTAAGAGAGACAAGTCCGATTTGATTGAAATTTGAAGTCAGTGTTAGCGTTTTTGAAAGAAATCGATTAGTAAATATAGAGACTATCAAACATGTTGAGGAAAGAAATGCACGTGAAGAGTGTTGTAACACCTTTGCGCCAAAACTGTCGGGGGGTTGGGGGGGTCTGACTCACATAAGATAAAATACTCAGAAAAATATTTGCTAAAACGTAACAGCAATGCCAACAGGTTATATCCTAGGCCCCAGGGGCGGACTGGCCCACCGGGACGAATCCCGGTGGCCCGCTCCAATAGTGCGCCGCTGGCGCCGGCCGCTTAGCAAGCTGGCCGGCGCCTGCTGGTGGCTACACTGGAACGGTGATAAGATTCAGCGCCGCTAAACTGTTGTCAGTCCGCCCCTGTCAGGCCCCATATATGTAGCTATCTCCTAGACTATTACGAGCGGTATTCACAGTTTTAGAAATGTGTCGATCAAATAGAATTTTCGTATTTCAGAAGATTATAATAAGAGATACGGTAAAAATGTATATAGCATATATTGTAGAGAATTTTATAAGCTATATTTTTTATATAAACATAATTTCGATATCGCTAATGGTTAAGGAGATATAAAGAAAACCTTAATAGGACCACCATTTTTCCAATGTGGCGGTTTAAGCACAACAGATTGAGTTCAGGACTTTTAGTAAGTTTAATAGTACATCTTAATGAAGATGTCTCAACCAAGTTTCAAAACAATATCAGTTATTTCCGTCAAAGTCAAAAAGACCCCGCACATTTCTTATGTAAATTGGCTGAATTTTTAATATGTTGTATATTTCAATTTTCTGACCAAAAACTCTCATGGACCCAACTCGATCCTATGTCTAGTTTCCCAAATACAGCTCAAAAAATGTACAATAATGACCTTGTACATTTAAAAAATTTCGAATTCATGATTTCATATATTTTATATTGTGATATGTTCTAATAGCCCTTTATAATATTTTGCACTAAAAACATTTATTGCTTTAATGAAAATGGCGTAGAAAAAAATTAAAGTTTGAAAAATGTTGCCGAAGGCGCCGGGAAATCTATATAAAAATAACATGTGAAAAAAAATATTCGGTCAAATTGGTTAAAACATTTTTTACATATAGTATGTGTCCTCCTGATCAAAAAACTTTTATTGAAAAACTTTCGGAAATTGCTCCTTTGACCTCTAATACCCCATCAATAAATTGAATTTACATAAGAAATGTGCAGGGTCCTTTGTTCTTATTTGACAGTTAGTACGTAAGTAAATATTCCGTAGGGCTTTTAGTCCTCCCCTGTCAATTGTATTAAGATATACATATATATTTTGCATTGAATCGTTTTGAATTGCAGTTACTTCGGCAACGTATTTTTTGCATGTTGTCTATCTTATCTCCCAATATAAACAAAATATATGACACATCCTCGAACACATCCATAATGTTCATAGTATAAAAAGACAGTAATAAATCATTATGAATTTCAATAATTACTATTACTATTAACTAGGAGTCATGAACAGCTTATTTATAGCATCGTTTTCGATCTTTCTGAATTATTAATAGCTCATAGTCAACTTCACAGTAAGCAAATAAGACGAAGAAAAAAAATTAACCTGCTATGCTCGCAAAAGCGAACAAAATCTGTCCGCAGATTCAGCGCATTTGTGAAATGATTGGAGATGATTAATACTAATTTTTAATAATCTTCAGATGATAATTAGAGCTGGTTACAATACTCTCCAGATAATACTATGGTGAAATGTTTCTTATAGCACATATAATCGTTTTAGGTACATGGGCCTTTATACAAGAAGATGGAGGATTTTTAGATGAACAAGGCAGTTTATACAGTTTCAAAAATAAACAAGTTACTAAACACAGAACTAAAATTGGAATCGCTAATGGACTTGCCTTTGATACTGATCGCAAGAAATTCTACTATATTGATTCTCTTCGGGGCACACTTGATGAATATGATTTTGATATAGAAAACGGAACAATCTGTAAGTATACCATTTAAATGTATAAGTTAATTAGAAATATGATAATGAAATATAGGGCACTTTTCAGTATTCACCTTATATCCACAGGTAGCAGAAGATTAACCTAACCGAAAGACATTTTTTCCGGTTGATGTTCCAATTTTGGGCGGTTAAAAATTTTGAAACGCTTTTGTTAGGTTTCCCGTTTTTTTTGTCAACTTTGACATTTGTTTTGTTTGTTGACAAATTTAAACTATTTGCAATTTGTAACACTATATTATTTCCTTTTATCATGATCATTCCTTTTTCATTTATTGCAGGTTTCCAGGACCCTTTTTTAATTTTTAAACTTTTTATAAATAAATCATAAATAAATAAACAAGCTGCAACTAAACATAAAATACAAGTGAGCTTATTAAAAACACCGAGATTTTACAGAAATTGCAACTCAACTGGTGGATGTAGTAGTCCATACCAAACTTGCAAAAAAAGTCTAAAACCCCAAAAGTGCAAGGCTAGCGACGAAACATGACTACTCCCCCATTTTTGAGGACGGCCAACACGATGGTGATAGTCGCGCGGTCTCTACCCCCCTCCATTTTTCGTTGTCAAGAATGCGAGGACTTGTTGGATCGTTTTTTTTTAAGGAAACTCAATTTGTCCTGTAAAATTTCACAATCTGACATCCTAACGACCCACGGAGATTGAAACCACCCCCTCCCTTAATATCGAAACATGCAAAAAAACATTCAAACTGCTGAAAATTGTTTTCTACACGTTTTCAAGGTCGGGAAATACGATGCTGATATTATTCAGCCTTCCTACCCCAAAATGCATAAAACCACCGTTTCCCATTTTTTGTTATCAGGCATGCGAGGACTTGTTGGATCGGGGGGTTTCCAATACCTACAATACTATTATGACGCATGTCTAGCATAAGAATAAATCATGTACATAATGTGAAAATAAATATATAATAAAAAAGTCGACCATGCTCATACACGACTATATATACATGTGCATAATCCGTCTTATCAAACTTCTCTTAAGCTGCAATAAAAAGAATTATCTCCCTAGAAAATCTGATCCAATGAGCGCCCGCGATCTCACTATAAGAAAAACTGATGATTTTGGGCATGCAAGGGTAGTATTTGAGGACTAAGAGAGAAGCTGATGCCACTATCATGTTCTCCATCCTTTGAGGGACACTTCAGGATTGAAGGAGGGGATCGTTTCAATTCTCGGGGATCGTTAGGATGTCTGGTTGCTAAAATTTACAGAACATGTTAAGTTTGCTCAAAAAAAAAAACGATGCAACAAGTTCTCGCATGCCTGATAACAAAAAATGGGGAAAAGGGGTGGTTTTATGCATTTAGGGATAGTTAGTTAGGGGTGGGAGGCTAAATAATATCAGCATCATGTTCCCCGAACTTGAAAAAGTAAAAAACAATTTTCAGCATGGATGTTTTTTGCATGTTTCAATCCCCGTGGGTCGTTTGGATGTCTGGTTGTGAAATTGTACAGGGCATATTTAGTTTCCTCAAAAAAAAACCGATCCAACAAGTCCTCGCATGCCTAACAATATTGTAAGCAAATCTTACAACTCACTTTTCACTCACTTCTAATTATTGTCATATCGATTTGAAACTTTGCAAACTTATGCAATTCTAGTGACAATACAATAATATGGTACCATCGACCTTGTACGATGATGGAGGTGGGAAGTTGTCATAGGGACTCCTCAATGGAGTATCACCGGCGACTTCGCCATAAACTCGATTTTTTCGCGACAGAGCGAGAAAATACATTATAGCATAAAAAATTAAAACACCCACAAAAACAGGTAATTAAATTCAAAAGCGTGGGACGCACTTATATAGCAGTCTAGGCATAATCAACAAAATGTAACCAATATAAGTGCACCCCACCCTTCTAAATTTAATTGCTTAATAACTTTTTTTACTTTTTAGTGCACTACTCATTAAAGCGTGTTACACAGGAAAAATTCTATCAACCTAGACTTGGTGACAATTTTCTAATAAACATTATACGAATCAGAGAACATAATGCACCTTTTCGCATAAAACATTAATTACCATACCAGGCTTTGTTCATCTTTCGGCAACATATATTGCCACACCGTTTCTCTCTATCAAAACAGAAAAATTCATAAACGCATTCCATCTTTAAGTCTTTTCTCTCCTTTTCTTTTTGTTATTTTTGTTTCTTTTGTCTCTTTAAATTCTCTCTTTTTAATCACAATATTTTTTCTTTGAATATTAAAATCTTTAGAAAATCAAACATTTTAAACCATAAACTGTGCGATCTTGCATATCTGCTTGCTCTTACTGTATTGCTTGCAACGGGTTTTTTTACTTAGTAATTTTACTGTGCACACCAAACATCTATATCTGTGATATTCTATTTACACTAGCACCTTTTGCATTATATGTACCAATTGTTTTAAATTTACTTTTTACATATTTCACCTTATACACTCTTTAATTCGCCTATCCTACGAAAGGATATTCTGTTTATGTTTATTCTCTTTTTAATTCAATCCGGCCTCGCTCCGTCCAGCCCTTCTATTGCCATGGCGTACATTGGGGCTTTTCGTAGTTGGTAGTCCCAAAAAGGTCTAGAGCCTATGAAAGTTGACCGATACAAATATTTTTTTTTTAATATCTTCCTTAGAAAATTTCTAAACGATCCCTCACGAGCTTTTTTGATAAAAATTACTCTACATTAATAGAAGTTTATCTATAGTCCAGTCAACTGGGGGTTTCATCTCTAATTTGAGTGCTAATGGATGGATTTTGATGAAACCTTGTGCAATGTGTTTGTAAAAACGTTAGTAAAAGAGATGAAAAAAATATTAGAGTAAGAAATGATCGGAAGGGGTAGAAACTCTTTTTATCACGGGTTCCGTAACTTGTTGAATTAGGTCAAAAATGAAAAAATACATTTTTTGGTCCAAAATAAGATGTTTTTACTCTTGTGAATTTTTTCGAGAAATGCATATTTGTCGAGATATGGCCGTTCGAAAATTCGTAAAAGTGGGGGAGGGGAAATGTAAAAGTTGGTTGGTTAGTAATGTCAAATCGAAAATACTGTTATTTGTGACTGTGTTATTCGTTTCTGTTTTATGTTATACTTCTGAATAGATTTACACAATGGTATCTTACACTAATGAAGAAAAATTGGACGTGATATTAATTTATGAAGAGTGCGAAAAAAACAGTAAAGCAGCCAAACGTTTATATCAAGATCGCTTTCGAAATAGGCCAGTACCATCAAACAAAATGTTTGCAAAATTGGCAAGACATATGAGCGAAAGTCGAGTTTTGAGAAAAACAGAAACGTTTTTATACCCAGAACCGCACGAGATGAGGAACATACAGTTGCAGTTTTAACCCGTGTTTTCGTAGACCCGCATATTTCTATTCGTCAGTTAGCGACAGAAACTGATATTTCATATTCTTCAATTCAAAGAATTCTGACACACAATAAACTGCGACCATATAAAATACATTTACATCAGGACTTGCTTCCTAGAGATTACGAGAGACGTCTATACATTTTGTAGCCTGGCTGGCAGTTGCTCAAGAAATGACTATATTAGATCGCATCACGTGGTCAGATGAATCCCGTTTCCATAATAATGGAATAGTCAATAGATATAATTGTCATTATTGGTAGCAGGATAATCCTCACTGGCTTCGGGAAACTAATTTACAAAATATCTGGGGAATTAATGTATGGTGTGGAATTCGGACATTATAGCACCAAAGTTTTACGAAGGCACGCTTACTGGAGAAAGATAATCTACAGTTTTTAAGAGAAGAGTTGTTAAATTTCATAGAAGACGTTCCATTATATATTAGGCATAACACATGATATTACAACAAGATGGGGCACCGCCACATAATGCTATAATTGTAACGAATTACTTAAATGCAGCTTAGCCAGGTAGATGGATCGGAAATCGTAGTGAGGGAGTTAAGTGGCCTGCCAGATCACCGGATCTCACACCGTTAGATTTTTTTCCTTTGGCCATATCTAAAAGAAAGAGTGTACTTTACACCTTTAAATGATGTCGAAGATCTTAAAAATAGAATACGAATTGAATGCCGCAGATTAAATGTCGATAAAATTTGCCTAGTTGGTACTAGTTACATTACTTACAATGTCAAAATTCAATTGCTTCCTTGGCTAACTATGCTGATTCAGAAAAAAACCTTTGAATGTTGTTTTATCATATTTTATTAATTTTCTCGAAATTTTCCTTATGTTGAAGAATGAATTTCAACATTTACTCTGCGGCATTCAATTCGTATTCTAGTTTTAAGATCCTCGACGTCATTTAGAGGTGTAAAGTAAACTTTTTCTTTTAGATAGAACCAAAGGAAGAAATCTAACGGTGTTTAAAAACGTTTCTTTTTTTCTCAAAACTTCCACTTTCGCTCATATTTCTTGCCAATTTTGCAAACATTTTTTTATCATGTCCAATTTTTCTTCATTGTGTAAATCTATTTAGAAGTATAACATAAAACAAAAACGAATAACACAGTCACAAATAACAGTATTTTCGATTTGACATTACTAACAATGTCAAAATTCAATTGTTTCCATGTTGAATTAGAAACAAAACCTTTAAATTAAGTTTTTTCGTATTTTATTAATTTTCTCGAAATTTTCCTTATGGAAGTGTATACTTTTTTCACATGGTTGAATGCAGAAGGAGAAGCTCTACAACAATCGGCAAAAAAATGTATAGCATACCATTTGGAAAAAAAAAGTTGACTATCGTTATTTTGGCATATGTGATCAAAGAGATGATTTGAGGACGTCATTCGATAGAGCTTGACAAACGATTTACAAATATATATGGTTTATTGTAGTTTTCTGTTTAAATAAAAAAGATACAGGGGCGCGAATACCAAACTGAATCACCCGGTATATTATTATAAAAAAATATGAAACCTATATAGTACTTTTTAAAAGTTCAATATAATTTTTAAATTTTCATTTTTAATGTGCAAAAAATGTAGTACATTAGTTATCGTGAAAAACTGCCTGTAGCAAGTTACAAAAAAGTTCCAAGAAACAAAAAAAGTTTAGAAGGCCTCAATGCATACGTCTGATTTTTAAAATTTTTAAATTATGTATTTTTAAAGCCCTACAATTTCAAAGAAAGGGTTTTCCATGTTTTTCCGGAAAAACTCGGTGAAAACGCACTATACAGAAAAGTTGCAAATAAAAAAAGTCTTGTATTTCGATGATACATTCACCTGAATTTTTTCAGATTTTTTCAACTTTCACATTTCCCGTCCCCCACTTTTATGAATTTTCGAATGGCCATATCTCAAAAAATATGCATTTTTCTAAAAAATTCACAAGAATAAAAACATCTTATTTTGGGCCAAAAAATGTATATTTTCATTTTTGATCTAATTCTACAATTACGGAACCCATGATAAAAGGGGTTCCGATCATTTCTTACTCTAATATTTTTTCAGCTCTTTTATTAACGTCATTACAAACACATTGCACAAGGTTTCATCGAAATCCATTCATTAGCATTCAAATTAGAGGTGAAACCCCCAGTTGACTTGACTATAAACTAACTTCTATTAATACAGAGTAATTTTTATCAAAAAAGCTCGTGAGGGATCGTCTAGAAATTTTCTAAGGAAGAAATTAAAAAAAATTATTTATATCGGTCAACTTTTATACGCTCTAGGCCTTTTGGGGACTACCAACTACGAAAAGCCCCATTGTGCGGCGGTTCGCACCATGGATGTCTGGCTAGCTCAGAATGAGTGCTCGGGGAGGACAATATGTTTTGATTTTGGCTTAAAATCCAAATGTTCGGGTTTGAAACACAGACAGGTTAGATGTAGTCGCTTTTTGCTTTAATTATGGTGGGAAGTATCATGAACGTAATTCGAAAATTTCTCCTACATCCCTGAACCGATTGAAAACATTTTTTGATAGGCTTTTCGAAACAATTTTATAGAATGGTACTAGGCTATTGAAAACTAAAGAAAGAAACATTTTTTTTACTTGTGCGAAAATCAAAAAAAAATGTTTTTTTCACTTTTCAATAGTACCATTCTAATTGTTATCTCTAAAAGCCTATCAAAAATTTTTTCAATCGGTTCAGGGATGTAGGAGAAATTTTCGAATTACGAAATCATTTTCTTAAGCACAGTGCCTCCACCCTTAAGCGATATGAACTTTGCCGACATGATGTACGTACGCAAACGAATAGGCAATGTTATTGCGACTTCCCTCAGTACACAGTATAGAAATCACCAACGAATTTGTCTCGAAAAAGTAGGCAGCTGATGGCTATGATCCACACCCTTCTTAAAATTTACCTCGATATTCAATATTATGTAATTTTAACAGTAGAGAAAATATTTTTCACAAATTAAACTAATTCCTAAAAATTTCAGCAAATCTAAAACCGATATATACTCTAAAAGAAGGCAAAATAGAATCAGACTCGGAAGTACTAGATGGGATGACCATTGATACCGATGGTAATTTGTGGGCGGCAGTGTTCGCTCTGTCCAAAGTAATAAAAATTGATCCGCGAAAACCCGGAACGGTATTGGAGAGTATTCAATTTCCAGCAGAACAGGTAATTAAGTTTTTCTAATTAAAAAGCAAACATAATTATATCCTTAAATATCAAATAGGCATGTTCAGATTTTATAATAGAAAAGGATTACATTAGGTCAGTTCTCAGAGACGAAAAATCGACTAAAACTGGAATAAATTTGTATCATGCATATTAATGGTTTAATGAGTTAATTTTGATCTAATTTGATACCTCTCAAGAAGTTTTCACAGACACCAAAATACATGAAAACTAAATTCGGGTTTCTCATCACCTCCAGATGATGCCAACATGGTTGACGAAATGCACGTCAAATGATAGTATTCGAGTGTAGTGTTTAAGGGTTTTGTGTTTGTGGAAGCTACTTCAGAGGCAGTGCCACACCGAAGGTTCCAGCCTCCTCCAGATCTAAATTTGAAGTCCTTAATTTTGCATATACGGATTCTGACTACTTTTTGTGCTATATCTTTAAAAGTATTGGTAATTTCGTAAAACAAAATAATTTATTTTCTTATAGAAAAATAAATATTTTTGGAGATTTGGAGTTTGATATAACACTTCCTGGCGGAGTTTAGCCGATGGCTATTCCACCACTCAACCAGGACGGACACACACACAGACAATATCACAACACCCATTCCCTGCTACATTGCCATCTGCCGCAGCTGAGACTCGAACTCAGGAGGAGAGCGACTAGACTGTGTTGTCTCTCACACAACCGCGGTCTAGCCCAGTGCTACCATCTCGGCAACACGAGAAAAACGCCACTACATATCCATACCCTGGCCAGGATTCGAACCTGGGACCCAGTGGTTGCAAGCCTAACACCTTAAGCACTGCGCCACTGAGCCGGTATGGTCCGTATGATCGAGGTTTGCAAGTATTTGATTCCGAGCGACAAAAATGCATAGGACTCGAGATAAGCGTACAATTAATTCATTACACAGCCCCAAAAAAAGAGAAGTATGTTGTACCAGAAAAGAGACCATCAAACCCCCTCGTATTTTGACGCATTGAATCCGAATCTGAGGTCCAAATTAACTTCTAT
This sequence comes from Rutpela maculata, assembly GCA_936432065.2. NCBI lineage: Eukaryota > Metazoa > Arthropoda > Insecta > Coleoptera > Cerambycidae > Rutpela > Rutpela maculata. The sequence goes on along the minus strand of OW386289.2, from coordinate 82,575,446 downwards.
CTTATCATTTTTTTGTAAATCGCGTTTTTTTTTCGCATTTTTTTGTGTTGGTGCCGAAAAATGAATCAAATTGACAAGATATCGAAAATTTTTATTAAGAAAAAGCCTGTTTAGAATGCAACGAGGACCCCCATATATTAATTTTGAACCAAATCTGAGAAGAAATAAAAATCCAAATTTTTATCCCGGCCATCACGCATCTTTTTTTATTTTTTCTCAGACATTGTTCAAAATTAACAAACTATTTCAATATAAATCCTCCTCTTATTATACCACTCGCAACAGAAAAAAATTCATATCATTGTTAGTCCTCGAATTTTGAACCACTTTCAAAATGTCCGTCTGTCTGTCCGTGTATCTGTCTGTCCGTGTATCTGTCTGTCCGCCCATCAGGTTTCTTGTAAGCACGATAATTTAAGAGGGAAAAGTCCGACTGTATTGAACAGTACGTTAGAGTTAGTTGGAGGAATAACTTTATTGTTTTTGAAGAAAATTGATCAATTAATAAAAAAGTTATTAATCATTTAGATTTTAGAAAATTGTCTTCTTAATTTATATATTTTGTAATTGACGATTTGCACGAAAGAAAGTTTGGTAAAAAGTATCTAGATTGGTATCACTGTAATTCACTGCACATGTTGACCAACTCGTCTAATTTCCAAACTTTGCAATAAATAAATACCTATAATATAATAATCACAACATTGTTTTCATTATCTTTTATGTTAAACCTACTCCATTGAATATAAATCATATTTATTAGGTTGCTTCGTAGTCTACAACATTTAAAAAATGTCGAATTATTAATCTTATCAATCACTGCTGCCAACTCTTCTAAACTGAGAGCTGGAAACAGTGTTTGACAAATTGCATAATTCGACATTTTTTAAATATTGTAGACTACTAATAAATATGATTTATATTCAATGGAAGTAGGTTTAACATTAAAGATAATGAAAACAATGTTACGATTATTATATTATAGGTATTTAATTGTTGCAAAGTTTGGAAATTAGACGAGTTGGTCAACATGTGCAGTGAATTACAGTGATACCAATCTAGACACTTTTTACCAAACTTTCTTTCGTGCAAATCGTCAATTGAATAGAGATCTTGCGAAATGTTATTTTCTCTCATTAATTATTTATTTATATATATTACTAATATACATCTCTTGGTAATAATATAATATCTAACCGTTGAAATAAGATTTTCAGCTAGACATATTATACCAAAGAGATTAACAAACATTTTAGCAACAAACGATGGTGTAGTGCTTACATTTTTGACCTGAAATACCAATGAAATATATTTTATTGACATGTGAACTTAATAACATTAATAATGTTGCAAAAACGGTAAATGACTCAAAATCCTAGGGTCGTTTTCCCAGATATTTATTTTTACACGTACCTACATTTTGCCTTTTTATTTCAATTAATATAAGCTACTTTTTACGTTTAATTTTGATTGATATTTATGTTGCACTCGGTGACCAGGAGAAATTATGTTGTTTTTCAGTTCGTTTTTAACTTTATTCGGTCTTGCCTCGTACAGACCTTCAATTACCACGGCGAATGGAGATGTGGATATCTGACGGGCACGCGCGTCTGTGGAAATGTAATTTAATTGTAAATAAATTAGTTTTGATTGATTGAAATTCAAGAGTCCCGAATTCAAAACGCAAATAGGTTGGATCTAGTCCTTATTTTACGCTGGCGAGTGTTTTACCAATTAAGTAGGCATCTTAAAATTAAAAATGGGGCGTATTTGATTTAATCGGTTCCAGTTGATCTCAGGAAGCTAATGTAAGACAAATCTATTTAAAACCAGAGTCACATTTTCATAAAAATCATTGGTCCTTGGGGGGGCATTATTTTCCAGAGTCTGCATATATGCATATCTATCTTTCTGATAAAATAAAGCTAACTTCGAAAGCTTTCATACCTTTTTCATTCTAGATAACTTCTGTTGCCTTCGGAGGACCCAATTTAGATGAGTTGTATGTGACCTCTGGAAGATTAACTACGAAAGGAAGAGATGAGCTACCGGCCGAGGGCGGAGTTCTTTACAGAGTTACGGGATTAAACGCCAAAGGATTACCTGGAGTCAGGGTGGTACTATAATAGTATCAGAATGCATATTGTTAATGAAGATATTTTCGCTTCTAATATTTTTGATATATCTGTAATGGGGCTTGAAAATAAAGTAGTAGTGAGATAACCTATGTTTTTTTTCCTTCGAAAGTATTTCATACATATGACATCACAATAAGACGAATGTAAAAAAAATAGTTGATACTTGCATTAATCTACTAGAATATTATATGGTTAAAAAGCTATTCAGTTAAAAGAATTGAAGATTTTTCAATGCCTCTACGTTTAGTTAAATGGAACATGAAATCATTTGGAGACAATAATGAAATAATTAGTACTAATTTTATAGAACGTTTGTTATTATACAAATAAAAAACAGATAAAATGTTTTCAAGATTACGTATATAAATAACCATAAATTACATATAAATGTACTTTTTGAGCCAAATGTGATATATTCATTTCGCAAAGATAAAGTTGTGGACCACGTATATGCGCATTTTCTTGGAGATAAACTAAATTATATATACTTTTGTAAAATAATCTACTGAGAGACTATCTACTTTATTGAAAAGCTTTTTAGGCTTACTTGCGTTGTTTATTGTTCATTTGATATCATGATAAAAAATCTTTTACCTTTTTATACCCTAAAATCTTTTTACTTATCTTTATTAGTAAGTAGTGATGAATTCTAATTGTTCAAACAGAGATGTCATAGAACCTTTTATTCTTTAAATTTTTTTATAATTTTATTTTTCAATATGTAACAAATTAAGTTAAATTTCAGTCATAATTAAAATATATAAAAAGAACATTTCTACTATTTTTAAATTAATTTCTAAAATTGCGATATCAAAATTTTACGCCCACACTGTTTTGGTCTTCGTCCGTCCATGATGCCAAAATGGTTGGCGGAATGCATAGGCTGCTTGATTCCAAGATTTTAATGTCACAGTGACACGAATTCCCCTACTTAGAATCTTCATTTTTTTTTCGTTGGATCCTCAGAGTTGGGAGGTTACAAGGTTATGGGATCATGAGGTGGAAAATGTATGACGCTCAAGCACATCCGAGGTCACAATCTCATTAACTCCCTAATCAAGATTCCTCACTATTTTCGTCGAATTTCCAGGGTTATGGGTTGTTCGAGGGCCGTACTATGGCAAATCCCATTTAGTATTTGGGTTTGCCTATGAACATCCTAATATCCCCAGTTTTTATGCTTTTCGGCACTCTTTTGGTCATCCCAATGTCACAACTCGGTGTCAGATAAAAGTAGTACGAGGGAAGGATTTACCGACGCTTATACTAAGGACGTACCAGGACAACATCCAGGGATATTTCGGGATGTCCTAAGTATTACGTATAGGCTGTACAAACTACATACTGAAATGTCCCAGGATATCCTACGGACTGCCAATATATATCCACGGGCAACTCCAGTATTTTACTGGAAAATAACCTCTACGCCTGTGACTTTTATGTTATAGGAGCGTAGAGGTTATTTTCGAGTAAAATATTGGATAATTGCATTATTTTGTAGATTTTACGGACAGTGTTTTAGATGAAAACATGTGGCACCAAGAAACATAAAAATTAAGAAAATGCCACAACCAACATTTACACAATAATGTTATACTTTAATTTAAAGAAAAATTGATTGTAAAAATTTTTAGAATTTTTGTCAAATATGCACATTTTTGAAATATTTGCACTTGCCTATTTTTCCTTATAACTTATACGTAAGTTCTTGGGTTTATGGTCAGTTAAAAAATAAAATATTATTTTCCTACGCTTTGGTTTATTAACCATCGTCAAAGACACTACAATTTTATAAAAAAAAAACAGAAATATTTTATATGTATGGAATTAAGTGCTATTTAAATAATAATAATAATAATTTAATAATAGAAATAAGCTAAACAAATTCAATATTTAAAAACATTTGTAATGTTAAAAAGCAAACTTCTTAGAAAAATGTAAAATAAATATCTATATTACTTTTGCAAATTTAATAATAGCCGAACATTAATTTTTAGGATGTATCGCACTCCTACTTCTCTATTCTCTTCTTTGCTTCGCTCTTCTCTTTTGTACTTCTCGGATAATCTTTTAACAGCTTCTTGGTTTCGTTTTTCATGATATACTCATTCATGGGTGCAACTAAAATAAACGTAGTTATTATTATTTGAACCACTATTATTAAAAAAATATATGAAAAATGGGCAAGATAAAAATAATAGGAATTATTGACGAATATAGCACTCAGTGAATAATAATAATTTACCGAATTATAAATTAAAAATCATAAAGTACACTCTGGCAAATAGAATTTCAAGATAAAAGATTGTAATAGGTCTCTGTATTTTCATGCAATCTGTCCACCTGTGTTCAGCTTGGTATCGTATCATATTTTCCGTTTAAAAGTGTAATAAAAGTTTCAAATAATTATCTTAAAGCACAATATTTACTTACTTATTTTCATCTACAATTGGTTTTAAAATTATTAACTAAGTAGGCACATTATTTGTCTCAATCTCAAATTCAATTTCATTAGGTTTATTGTCAGATTTGGCAATACTTTCACGTGATTCACATTTTCTCTCCAAGCTGATTTCAGTGTTCAATTCTTGAGCCAAATTAATATTGTAATATGTTGCAACCCCTAGGATGTAGGCACAGAATTCAATTAGTTCGGATGTCTTTCTGTAGATTTGCACCTACTAGAAAAAGAACCTACTAGAAGCTCTAGAGGGATCTGGAGAACGGTGACGTCATCACAGAAACATCGAGATCTGTCATCTTTAGGTATATAAAGCATGGAGTAAAGCAGAGTGAACAGTTTAAGTTTGGATAGCAAGTCAGTAAGATCAGAAGAGAGTAAAGTGATCAAGTAGTGAATAATTATAGTATTTAGTAGTATATCAGTGAAGTAATTATTTATTGTAATTAGTAAATTAATAAATTAGTGTTTAGTGTTACCCTGGTGTTATAATTTCCGGATCCGCGATACAGGGTGTTTGCAAAAAGGTGTAAACAAGTCACAATATTTTATTTTGTAGTTTTCTCAGTGATTGTAAAATTGTGTATAAATCCTCATTTTTTAATCTTCCTTTGGCATTCTGAAAGTATAAAAAATCGTATTAAATTTTCGTGATTTCGAACACGATATTAATAACTAATTAAATATTCAATCATAATCAGATAAGTTTTTCATAGCATGAAGTTTAATAGGTTATGTTATATTTTTATATATTTGAACTCACTTCTTATAGTCTGGAATGAAGACACTCAAATAAAGCTGAACTAAATAGATAAAACACAAAGATACAACTTTAAAATATTTCATATAGCCACTAACAATAATTATAATTATTATTTAAATATTTGAGAAAATAAAAACTAATAAAGCATGGTTGCTGTGTGTTTGGGAAATCTTCTATTTGCTTGGGCCTAGCTAGTTTGGCCAGCCGAAAATCAAAATGGCGCTTTATTTATAGTATATTATTATATGAGCGATTATGATAGCCATTATTCACGAAGATGACGTTTGAGCCCACGAGCCGTAGGCGAGTGGCGCAAATCATCTGAGTGAATAATGGCCATAATCGCGAATGTAACACTATGCTTTTTCTATACCTATTAAACAAATAAATTAGACTGAAATTTGATAGCATTAATCGGTACCTATTCGTCCAAAGTCCAAAACGTAAACAAACAATATGGCGGTATGGCGGTACACTTGTCACTGTCACGCGAGTTGACTGTCAGCTGAAGCAGCAATAGTTGATCGCGGTCGTTTAAAATATCATTGAATCAGCGAAACAATGATTTCTGAATTTGTCTTTGTGATTGGCCAGATGCAGTGAATTATGAATCGATAATTCACTACAGTGAATTATAGGTACGATTTTTCACCAAAAAAATGCTAATTGTCATATAATTAAATAGATGTAGAAAAAATATATTAAAGACCTAATATTAGAGTACATTTTTAGGAGATTTAGGGCTCTTCATCGGATGTCCGTTCCTAATTCCGATGTTAGTCGACATAGTTAATACCAAAATGGAATCTATTCAGGATAGCCCATTGACATCCATAAAAGGATATCCTAGGACATACTAAAATGGGCTGTCTTGAGGACGTCCTAAAATAGGATATCCTAAAAGGTACATCCGTTTCTCTATTTATTTTACGTACTGGGATATCCAGGTACGTCAACTTGTCATCCCATATCCCAATTGTGCTGTGTGGATGGGGAAAAACTAAGGTCAGATTCGTGTTCAGCGGCTCAAAATACAAGGGATAAGTATGGTCAGTACCCCAAGCACAGACCACTTTCTTTGTGAGTCTATGTAATAGCATATTATTCAGCGAGTGTATAATGATGATAACTCGTGAGCGTATAATAGCCATTATATGCGAGCAGAATACTATACTTTATCCACGCCTATCTTACTGTTTTAATCGTTCAAAAGTGATAAAATGAAGTTAGTTCACAGTAAAACTTTCTTTGGAATTATGACTAGCATCATTCGTCAATTATTAAATGTATATTGCAAGGATTATACGATAGTTGATAGTTGCAATGCTGTTTACACCGCATGCGGTGGTGGCATTCCGCTCGCCTACTTGACATATTCCACGATTTTCAACAAACGAGCTGTGTGCGTTTACACCTGTCACCTGCAAGAACGGGTGCCTTGATTCTAGGCGCGTATTCGAAGTTACTGGCTTATTGTGACGCAGAAAATACAAACTAATACGACACTCTATTTCATAATATTATGACTTGAAGATGTGTTTGTGAAAATACAAAGTTGAATTTGTTAATAGTGAAGTGTGGCTATAGTTATACAATGTGTCATACAATGTGTTCCCGGATGTGGTACCGCACTCTTGTAAACTTATTTTTGATTTTCCGAGAAAAAGTCTTTCTTCATGAAAATTTTTGCTTACCTTAGGAAGTCAAACAGTTGTCAGCCTTAAGATAAATTATACAGGGTGATCTAAAAATTAGAAAATATGAAATCGACTTTAAGCAAACTACCTTTTATTTACATTTTTATTGAAAATTTTATTTAACAAAGTTTGTTCAATTATGAAGAAAAGCATAAATATGACGTTTAGTTGCAAAATAAGGAAATAACAATTTTCAAAAAAAAAGTAACATTTAGACATCATAGACATAGGAGCCCTAACATTTTTCTAATCTTTTTCATAATTCTTCACAGCCAGATGAGATTACATCAAGTAACGCCATGGATTAATGTCAATGTCAGTGTAATAGATAATTATTCGTATTCTGTAGTTTTTATAAAAATATTAATTAGTGATTATTGAATTATGCTAACTCTGGAACAATGAACTTACTTGGCCAAATGCTTTGGAATCGGAAATCTATCTTATAAATACACAACAGAAGTTTTTAATTAGTATTCAGAAGTTGCGTAAAGCAGTAAGTAAATTAATTTAAAAATATGAATCCACTGGGATGTAAAAAAATATCAAAAAAAAGACACAAAACGATTAAATGAAGGTGACGCGGCTACCCTTGTAATTTTAGGCCCTGTAAAAGAACACCCAAGGTGATCGTTAAGGAAAAGATTAATAGATGTAGGTATTAGCAAATCTCAGATTTAGTCAGCAAAAATTTTATGTATTCAAACCTAACTTTATTCACAAACATCAAGTTGGAGATGATGCTCGTCATTTGACCTTTTGTTTAACTATGGGTGAGAACATTTTAGCAGATAGATAATTTCATCGAAACATTTTATTCACGGACGAATCTAGTTTTACGATTCTAAAAATTGTAAGAAATGGACTCAGGAAAATCCTAATTTTCGAATTACCACACAAAAAAAAGTGGTCTGACCTGCGGACCAGACCAGTGTATCCGTGACCGAATCCGAAGTCAGAATTGCCAGATTACTTCTTTTTCACTTCCAAAAAAACACCTCCCCCAAAAAGTGGTCCGGCCTGCGGACCATACCAGTATATCCTAATGTGTTTTGACCCTCTGAAACAGTGTCTGAAGTCAGAATTGTCAGATTGGTTCGTTTTTCACCCTTAAATGGTCTGTCCGAAGGACTATACTAGTGGCAGTGTATCCTTATGTATTTGGTAAGCATACACTGGTCTGGTCAACTTTTTTGTTTTGGGGGTGTTTTTTGGGGCTGGGGGTGAAAAACGACCAATAATTCCGACTTCGGATTCGGTTTCAGCGGGTCAAAATATATAAGGATACACTAATCTGGTCCACAGGCCAGACCACTTTTTGTTTTGTTTTGGGGGTGTTCTTTGGGATTGGGGGTGAAAAACGAGCGAATCTAACAATTCTGACTTCGGATTCGGTTTCAGAGGGTCCAAACATATAAGGATTCACTAGTATGGTCCACGGGCCAGACGACTTTTTTTTTAAGGGGGGTGTTTTTTTGGGGTTAGGGGTGAAAAAAGAAGTAATCTGACAATTCTTACTTCGGATTCGGTTTCAGCGGGTCAAAATACATACGGATACACTGGTATGGTCTGCAGGCCGGACCACTTTTTTGGGGGGGTGTTTTTTTCGGGTTAGAGGTGAAAAAAGAAGTAATCTGACAATTCTGACTGCGGATTCGGTTTCAGTGGGTCCAAATACTAAGGATACACTGGTTTGGTCCGCAGGCCAGACCACTTTTTTTGTTTGTTTTGGGGGTGTTCTTTGGGACTGGGGATGAAAAACGAGCGAATCTAACAATTCTGACTTCGGATTCGGTTTCAGAGGGTCCAAACATATAAGGATTCACTAGTATGGTCCACGGGCCAGACCGATTTTTTGGGGGGGGGGGGGGGTGTTTTTTGGGGTTAGGGGTGAAAAAAGAAGTAATCTGACAATTCATACTTCGGATTCGGTTTCAGCGGGTCCAAATACATAAGGATACACTGGTCTGGTCCGCAGGCCAGACCACTTTTTTTTTGTGTGGCTGTGAGTCAAAAAATTAAAAAGTAAAGTAAAACTTTGGTGCGGCACAATGCATCACAGAATAATCGGTCCTTATTTCATGGATAGAAATTTAAATCATAATACTTATTTAAACATTTTGAATAATTTTGTTTGGAGCGAACTGTTCAGTGAAAATTTAGAATTCAGAAGAAAAAATTGGCAGCTACTGGAAGCGGCTGGAACCTTCCCACCCGGTGGATCTTTAAAGATGAAAAGAGCACTAAATTGAAAAAAAGATAGACATAAACAAAACAATTTAAAAATTTTAGTAACCTCCCACAATTTTGTGGGGAAGTTAAAATTATTTTTCAGCAAGATGGATGCCAGCACATTCTACTTTTCTAGTTAGACAGTGGTTAGACAATCACTTCCACGACAGGTGGATGGCTATGGACCAACAGCACGGCCAGCCCGTTCGCCAGATCTAACTCCGTTAGGGGGGTATTTAAAGCAAAAAGTATACGCAAACAATTTCGAAGACGACGTCGATTAATTAAAGCAAAAAATTGTGGATGCTGTTGCAACCATAAATGAAGACGTGATCTCATCTGTTTGAGAAGAATTTCGAAAGAGATTATAAAAATATGTACTAGTTGGAGGTCTACATGTGGAATAGTTTTCAACTTGGTTGAATAAAATATTTTTATTTAAACTGTTATTTTCTTTATTTTGCAACTAAACTCACTTCGTATTTAAGCTTTTCTTCACAATTGAATTAACTTTGGTAAATAAAATTTTCAGTAAAAATGTAAAAAAAGGAAGTTTGCTCAAAGTCGATTTTATATTTTCTAATTTTACTTCCACATCCAGTGGAAGTATAGTAACGACAACATTTTTGAAAATTTTTATTGTTCAAATTGACTTAGAATGTCATGAAACGTCGATATTTTAAAAGTTTGAGCGAAAAAGTTTCTGTCTGTCTGTCGGACTGTCTGTCGGTCTGTAACTTTTTTTGTGCGCACGATTACTCTGGAATCGTTTAAGATATTGACTTGAAACTTGGTACACGTATGTACTTTAACGGAATCTGGAACTGGATTATATTTTCATCTTATTCCGTCGAAGGGTAGGGGGATAAAACGGGGTAAATCGGGGGTAAATAGGTAAATCAAGTAGGTAAGAGTCCATAAAATTGGTGTTTAGTGTATAAAAGAGAAGCTAAGGTCTCAAAACAATTTTTGGCATTAGCCACCCCCATTACCTCCCTTACAGCATTATTAAAGGGAATGAATGAAAAAAATGTGATTTAGTCTGTGTACAGGAACCAAAAGTCTCAAAATATTTTTTTATTTCATCCACTCCCACTACCACCCCCTATAACCACCCCCACCCCACTAACGTGTGGGATATCGTTTTATGGGTTTTTGGGGTAGACGATTTCAAATATTATATTATTAAAGTTCTATAAACAATTATCTCCACATACAAAATTTTTTCGTTATGAGACACTTGGATAGAAAGTCTGGATGTGGAAGTAGTGATTCTTTGGGCAGCGGTTTTTAGAATAAACTGCATAATTTATATTAAGTTTGACAACTGTTTATGACTTCCTATGACAAGCAAAACTTTTTACGAAGAATGACTTTTTCTCAACAAATCAAAAATAAGAAAATATACAAGAGTGTGGTACACCATCCGAAGACAAATTGTATAATATCGTTGGCAGTAAGAATTGTTGTTTAATATAATGTACAGAATGTGTTCAGACTATTACTTCCATATTCATGCAGTAGAGTGGAAGTATAGTAACGATAATACATGTTTTTTGTATAAATAGACTTAAAATGTTATTACACGTCGAGATTTTAGGTTTGAAAAAAAAATTAGTATTTATCTGGAACCGGTTATGATATATTGACTTATTTTTTTTAAGGGTTGGGTGGTAAATGGGGAAAAATAAGTAAAGTAAACGAGTTGGAAGTAGAAAAACTTGGGATTTAATGTATGTACGAATTTTTTTTTTTTGGCATTAGCCAAGTCGATCAAATTAAAAATATATTTACCACACCCACCCCATTATTGAAGGGGGGTAAAAAATTAAATTGTGATTTAGTGTGTGTACAAGAACCAAAGGCCTCAAAAGTTTTTTTCCTTGTAAGAGACTTGGACAGGAAATCTGGATGTGGAAGTATTGAGGCAGTGATTTTTCATTCCGGATAAATTCTATTGCCTTTGATTGTATTTGATTTGAGGGAACTTATCCTTATGAAATAGAGGAATATACAGTTGATGTAAGATTTTATTATGTATTAACTATTAGCAGAGTTGTCAACATACAAAGTTATAAGTAATTACAACACCCTCACTCATTTAACATTAGAACAAAATACAATGTAAATAACATTATACTCAAAATAACTGTTTTAATTTTGAATGCTTTTTAATCCCATTCTTTCAACACGAAAAATATTTTTTGGTCCAGTAACAGCTTTTGTCAAACTATCTGCGACCATTTCTTCTGTAGGAATGTACTGAAGTTTGATGGTGTTGTCTTCAGTTTTGTCTCGGATAAAATGATGACGAACATCGATGTGTTTGGACCTAGCTCTAGCTTTTCGAATTTTCTCCTCGTCTGTCAATCCATTTTCACCGCTGATAATGCATTTTTCCAGCCCGTTTAATCAAGCAGACTATTCATTGCAAATGCCCATGTGTGGTAATTTTCATTTCCAAGCAGTTTTTCGATTGACGACCGTGCGTCACCGCCTGAAGCCATCGAAAATAAAATTCCGACACAGCAATTACGCAAAAAAAAAATATTTTGAATTTATGTCAGTCACAAATGTCAAAAAATGAGCAGTAATCTTTTTTTTGATCAACACTAACTTTTTTCGGTCAACAAATGCAGGATTTCAGTTCACTCTATCATCACTGTCAGTTAAATCGGCCACTCTGGCCAAACTGGGCCCATAACCTATTGGATTTGAGGAAATAGAGGAACATACAGTTGGTGTAAGACTTTATTATGTACTATTAGCAGAGTTGCCAACATACAAAGTTATAAGTAATTACAACAGGGGGACATAATTTAGACGAATTGTATGTGGCCTCTGGAAATATCATTTTAAAAGAAAAATATGGGCTACCAGCCAAGGGTGGAGTTCTTCACAGGATTACATAATTAAACCCAAAAGGAATAGCTGGGGTTAGAGTAGTGTAAAAATGTATATCAACGACACTTTTTGTCTTCAATCCTCAGTCCTCAGTCGTAAGAGACTTGGATAGAAAATCTGCATGTGGAAGTAGTGAGGTAGTGGTTTTTCATTCCAGATAACTTCTGTTGCCTTTGGGGGATACAATTTGGACGAGCTGTGTGTGACCTCTGGAAAAATAATTTTAAAAGAAACAGATGGGGTACCGGTTGAAAGTGGAGTTCTTTACAGATTACAGGATTAAAACCTAAAGGAATAGCTGGGGTTAGAGTAGTACTATCAGGCCCCCGCAGCAAATCATGGGCCCCGGTACCAAATTCACTGGCGAGCCCCCGCGCCTAATAATTGATGAACGGAGGGGGGGGGGGGGGGTAGAAATTTTAAAAAAAATTGTCTGGCGGAGCCCCGCTACGGGCCCCTCGGAAACCAACATCTCTGGCGGGCCCCCGCGCTTAATAATTGATGAGCGGGGGGAAGATCTCTGGCGGTATATCAACGACACTTTTTGTCCCCAGTCCTGCTCCTTGTAAATATATGGGTTTTTAAGAAATAGTTTTGTACTTTCTTCTAATGGAGAGGATTTCGCTTCCAAATAACCTTGAAATAGTAGTTGAAAATAAAATAGCAGTTCAGTTAGTAAGTAAATGACGCCTCCATAGTAGTCACCCGAGAGTAAAAAAATAGTTTGATAGTGGTTGACGCTTGTTTTTCATTAGAATATTGCATGGTTATAGCACTACTACTAATTATGTAGTGATAGCACAGATTAAAAACTGTGGTTGTAGCCGGCCCATTTAACAGAATTATAGATTTTTTCGTGATACACCTATGGTTTATTTAGACAACACATGAAGTGTTTTGGTGATAATAATAAAATAATCAGTAATCATTTCATAGGTTTGCTACATACTACACAAATAAAAATCCGATAAGATATGTTTTTAGGATTAGGTAGATAAATAAACAATAAAAATTACATAAAAATGTACTTACTGAGTCTAGTGTAATATACTCGTACCGCGCATATAAAATTTTCACATATAGACGTGTCTTTTGGGATAAAGTGAATTGTATTGTTTTATAAAATAAATTATTGAAATATTATCTATTCAATAGGGAGGTTTTTTGGAGTCATCGGCCATTGTCCATTTAATACCATGATCAGAATTCTATTGTTTCTTATATCCTGAAACGTTTTTACATCATTTATTTAATTTACGGTTTTTGTTATTTAGGATAAAATAGCTATATATTTTCTATTTTATTTTCTTGTACAAGAATAAATATTTTATTTGGTGTTTTAAAAGACGTATCGAAACACATTAGCATCAGACAGTAATATATATTTTTCTAAGTATCTTCCATTATTGGGGCATTTTGAAACTTAAAATAAAAAAAAAATAGTTAGAAATATTATATAATTACTTTGACATTTGTTGGAACAATTATGCATTCTAAACTATTACATAGGAACATGAATGATATATCACATATAAATAAAACAATTGTATTACTTCACATATATCTTTATTTTTTAGTACAAAAGTTAATTGCATTAATAAAAAATAATTGTGACATGATTCATACATAACCTCTTACGAATATGAGGAGTAATAAGCTTAAAATGAGAATAAAAAATCTATCTATTCAATCTAATTAAATGTCGATTAAATTTTTCTGCTGTTTGCCGAATCCTATAAAGAATGTTATTATAAGTATAGTATACAATTATAAAATACTTACTGCAATGCACGCTCGGGACGTTAATTAACAGGTGGTAATAATCATTAATCAAGATCAAATAAAACTGCAATACTTTCGATTACGCTACACGCTGTACGACAAAGAAAATGCAAATGAATTCAAATCGATATTTGACAGTAGCACTCAGGCGAAAAACTACTTATAAGGTGTTATAATATGGGATGAGACATTGAAAATGGTAATCTAAATAATTATTTAGATTACCAAACGTTAAATGTAACGTATATCGTTATAAATTCAACTTGAACAAAACGCTGACAACCATTAATTAACTGAACACAGTAAATTAAAAAAGGTTTGAACCAGTAACAGTTTTTATTGCAGTAAACAATATAAGTGCCTTATTAATATTGATTTGTTTGAGGTATATGCGTACAGGAATCTTTTTATTTCGATCGCATTTTTGCTATAATTATTTGAGTGTCCTTTTTAGACTCCAGTATGTTGATAATACTTTAGCAAAAGCTTAAAATCTAATAAGTTAATCATCGCATATCTATATATGCAAAGTAGTTTTATTTTCGGTGAATTGATTACGCCGAAAAGACGTCTTATCGTAGGCGATTTTTTACGTCGATTAATCGTTATATTTGACACGTAGAAATCATGTTACTTTTTGGTTGGTTTGGTATCGTCGACGAAAATCCACAAGTTTCTACGTGAAATTGACGTAAAATCAGGTCATTCTGCTGGCTGGAATGTTGTCAAAAACTTTCTTTCATTGGCTATCACGTTAATGAGTGAAATAATGAATGTAATGTAATGTTCTGATTGGTAGTTTCCGCACACGTGATTAAAAATGGGCGAATTTAATAGGATTTCTGTTTGAGTAAATCATTTTCAATATAATTTACTCAAAGATAGAGTGATTAAACTTCAAGCAAGTCATTGATGTGATATCTTTATTTGATGTACGTGATCATTTTGAATGTCTCAATTTAGAAATAAATCTTGTACAATACCATCGCACTGACCGTTTAAGTATCTACGATAAGATTTGAGACAAAATCATATTATTGAACAGACAATATATTCCTACCATATCAATTAACAAACAAACTATAACGGCAAATATATTAAACATTGTTGGTGTATGTAAGCACAACTTCGGGTTGTAGAATCAGAAAAAAATATAAGTATTTATAATTATCAGTTTATTTATGAAATTAATATGTATTAAGGGAAAGAAATTAACAAAGACAGACGAAAATAAATATTTTTTTGTTCAAAATGCAGCGTACGCCTGTGTGTATTGTCGGGCTGATATATAAACTGATATTCCAATTTTCGTATTACTCAATATCCTCGCTTTATATACAACACAATGGCACCAAAGATCGAAAAATTGGTTGAAACTGAAAATCTTGTACTAGGAGAAGGGCCACACTGGGACGTAGAGACCCAGTCTCTATATTATGTAGATTTATTTGGGCATTCTATTAACAAATATGTACCTTCCACAAAAAAACATACTAAAGCCTACGTAGGTAAGTTGTAACTTTTCAATAAACTTAATTTTTTATGTTAAATACACTTTTAAATCACTTACTGTAATTTTAGGGAAGAATGTTTCGTTAATTATACCTGTAGAAGGAAAAAAAGACCAGTTCGTGATAACTCTAGGTCGGGAAGTAGCATTGATAAATTGGGACGGTGAGAGTGAAGAAGTTTCAAAGGTGGAAATATTATATACAGTGGAAGAAAATACAAGTAATGTTTTCAATGATGGAAAATGTGATCCTTCGGGGAGATTATGGGCAGGTAAAAAACATGCACAGTTAGTTTATTTCGTTACTACAGAGAGCACATATTGTCATCATTGATAAAATCAAGTCAAACTTAAATTCTCCGTAATATTCATCCTACCGACATACGTAATAGGACAAGATATTCCATAATAAATACATAATACACGAGATTATATCGTATGGATTACAAATGATTAAAAAATAATAAGAGTAATAATAGATGCTGATTTCATGTAAATATTGTAGAGAAATCTGTACTTGGTTGAGAATATGATAAGTTGTTTTGTTGTTTTGTTGCTCTGTCGTTTTGTCGTTCTGGCATTCTGTTGTTTTGTCCTATAAGACGAGACACCAGTGCTGCCTTACGCTCCGGAGGATATTGAGTCCGTTGTGGGAAATGAGAAGTGTCTAATTTATTGGAACTACTCTTTTCCCACCGTCAGGCAAATACAAGCCAACAAGCCTGACGTAGTCCTCCTCGACCATCAACTCAAGACAATCTTTGTCGTGGAGTTCTCGGCTCCCGCGGAGAACAACATTGTCTTGAAGGAGGAGGAAAAACGGACAAAATATCGAGATCTGCTCTTCGAGCTCCGCAGACTGTATCCAGACCATACTATTAAGATAGTGGTACTGATTATAGGAGCCCTCGGTGGAACGAGACACACACTGCTTTCGGAACTTAAGATCATACCGGCATGCCGAAATTCGGCAGATATCTTAGCCGGCAGAATGCAGAAAGCCGTCATCCTCGGTTCATTACGTCTGCTCAGGGTACACGATTCTCGGACCCAGTAGTCACTTACCCCACGGGGGGTGGGGAGTGGCCGTCGGTACTACCAGCTCCCCTCTGTGAGGATCGGAGCCACAGAGAAGGGTGACTGGTTTTTAACAAAAAAAATAATAATAATAATAATAACAATTAATGTTAAATTAATTGTCTTAGAAGCTTGTCGCATGAATAGAAATTATATAAAAAAACTATTTTTAAGAGAAAGCTTTTATTTGAAAAAACTGTACTAAAAAGTAAAAATAATTTTTTAAAATTCATACACCAAACCAAAAGCTTTGCGGATGGCCAGATAGCACTATTGCATAGTTACTTTGCTCAATTGACTGTCCAGGTGTATGAATTTAAAAAATATATTTTTACCTTTTAGTAGTTTTTTTCAAATAAAAGCTTTTTCTTAAAAATATTTCTTTTATATAATTTTATTTTTTACTTTTTAGTCTACTTATTTTACAGACAAACAGACAGACAAAACCCTTTCATTTGATACAAATGGCAAGGGAGTCGTGAAGAAAAAGATAATTTGCCATTTTAGGGCGTCCGCCATATTGGATTTATAATGGCGTTACATAGTTTATCGTATTTTACTCGTCAAACCCTTCAAATCAAACTCATTTGATACCCATATCAAGGGGTTGTGAAGAAAAAGGCGATCCGCCAGCTTGGGACGTCCGCCGTATTGAATTTAGATTGACGTCACATTGTTTATCGTATTTTACTCGTCAAACCCTTTCATTTGATATCCATATCAAGAGGGTTGTGACTAAAAAGCCAATCCGCCATATTAGGACGTCCGCCATATTGGATTTAGACCGATAATGGCTATACTATGTTGCATTGTCACCGGACTTATACACGTGTGCCACATTTCAAAGCTCTAGCTTAGTTAGAAATAGCCGAAATTTTGATTGTAAGATTTGACCTAAACAAACAAACTAACATACATACAAACATTGTTAACGTACTACTTTTTGTAATAGATGTGAATCGAGACCATGCAATAAAGCTGGTGTTCCGGATACTTCCTGCAGTTTTTGGGCCCGCATACCAAGATATTTTTAAAGATCACATTGAAATGAACTTAAAAAAAAGTTTGCACGTGATAAAGGAGAAATTTCATCCCCCTTCACACACTTCAAATAGGTATGCCACACCCATCCAGCCAAATAAAGTGGTTTGCGTAATTTTTTTCTGAAAGAGTACGAAATTTTCTATCGAATACACTACAAATAATCAATATCCGCGATGACAGAAAAACATTATTGCATTTTTATAATAATTAATTTTTTTAAACATTTTTTCAGCTTTTTAAATCTACGCATACTAAGCTTATTTTGTTCGTATAATTTTTAACTATCAATTCACATAAAAATTTTTCAATTCCGCTATGAGAGAGCTTTCAGTGTCATCGGCTCCTCGCCTAATAGGAGAAATTTCATTGGAAAGTTGACTGAAATGGAGTATCACGCTTGCATCAGTTTGATATTTCGTAAAATAAATAAACAACAAAGCACAGACGTCTATTACGGAAAATGACTTGATGGTAGGGTCTACAGCCTACGCCACCTGTAGACACTACAGGCATCTTTGTCTCTGTCTTTTGCACGGAAATCAGATATGTCTGTCTCTTTCATTTTATTTCCCGCCCCCCGCGTCTCTCTCGTCATAAAGCTGCTGATCGAGGTAACCGTATCGTTTATTAACCGTGGATTTATTTTCCCGGAAGCCATGTTGACCTGTTTGTTTTGTTTATTATGGAAATTAAGAGTGAAAAAGGCTTGTTCAGTGATCATTACAAAGAGAGAAAGATTGAGATTTAATTCATTTTGAGGTTAGATTCAGATTTATTTGGTACGTTTCGGGTTTTAGATTGCTAACGAAATTACGAATCTTTATATATAAACATAAACATAAACACACCACAGATAGTAGACAACCCCCAAATCCAAAGCCAAGGCTGTCCGGAAGGGGGTTACACATTCGGAAAAACGCAGACATACATCCACACCCACCGGTGTTGTCAATACCGGGGCTGGGGGTCGAACCCAGAGCGCGGTAGCGAGTCGATCAGCGTATTCGCCACTCAATACGCCTTAACCGATTGAGCTACCGTGCCGGTATATAAAAGAATACCTACCCTGACTGACTCACTCACTGACATCTACCAACGCACGGCACAAAAGAAGGGTTAAAATTGAAGGCACTTTCGGAAACGGTTAGATCTATATACGAGAAATTCGGTAGAAATATTTTTGAAATCTATTAGGCACGTGTAAGGCGAAATTTCGATTTTCACTTCTTGAAGGGGTGAAAACGGGAGTAGTAGATGGTTTAAAACGCACCCGTATTTTTGAAATTGCATAATTCAGAAACGTGATTATTCGAGCGATGGACTCTTCTGAGGAAATAAGAAGACACGGTTTTCAAAAAGAGACCCCCGAAAGAGTGAACGGGGAGGGGGAGCTTTTTAAGCTTTTCGGAAACGATTAGACTTAGGAATGGTTTAGCAGAAATACTCTTTATTTGAATCTATTAGACACGAGTAAAACGAAATTTCGAATTTCACTTTTTGAAGGGGTGAAGACGGGGATGTAGATGGTCTAAACGGTACGTGTATCTCTGAAATTGCGTAAGTCAGAAACGTAATCTTCCAGCAATGGGCTGTTGTGAGGAAATAAGGAGACACGCATTCGACGGTTTTCAAAAACCCCCGAATGGGTTAATGGGGAGAGGGATATTTTTAATCTTGACATTTGACACATACCTGCACATGTGTTCTATTGTGATTAAAATAGTTATTTTTTTCGTTTAACTCGCTCTAACAAAATAGACTTACGGGCAAACACAAACAGACCCGGAAACCATCAAGACCCGTCCATTTTCAGACCTGTATCACCTTGTCAGTGACACAGGAATTTTAAAATGGACGAGTGTAAGCTAATAAAACAAAAACAGGGTAAGCACAATAAGCCCAGGAGGCTGCAGTGCATTCGGAGTATTTCATACAGACGAGCCCTAGAGGAGGGGTTTTAGTCAGTTTGAGTCTGACACTCAGACCTATTCCTAGTTGGGATAGGCAGCCCGTGTGGGTTTCCCCCCCTCGCCAAAAAAAAAAAAAAAAAAAAACAAAATAGACAAATTGTGATGCGCAGTAGGTTTCCCCGAGTACTATGCATGCGCAGTGGGTTTCCTCGAGTACAATGGATGCGCAGTGGGTTTCCTCGAGTGCAGTGGATACGTAGTGGGTTCCCCGGGTACCATGGATGCGCGGTGGGTTCCCTTGTGTGTACTTCCTGAGTAGTATAGGACAACTCAGTGAGTATATAGTACTTCTTTATAGGCATGAGTTAGTATGCCAATGTTCTTAATTCCACGTGCAAGAAGTCTTCCACGCGAACGAAGTCGCGAGCAACAGCTAGTTACGAATAAAATATCTTCACCTAACCTAACTTCAAAATTATTTAATTTCGCACCTCGTTTAATTTTCTGATGGTATATGGTCATTTATTCGGTTTGCTTCATGGTATTCTTTGTAGTGATCATTGAGCAAGTCCTTTTCACTCTTACTTTCCATAATAAACAACACAAATAGGCAGCATGTAACAGAACACAATCTGCCGGTCTTATTTGCGGAAGATCGTGTAGAATAACTTTAAACGTGAAGGGCCGAAAGTACTACGGCGTTTCAAGAAATGTCTAGGCAGATTGTGCAACCTCAAGAATTTGTATGATATGCCGGCAGTTCATGTACTGCCGAAGCTTTTCACGAAATGACGTATTTCATTAAACGACTACGACATATACATGTTCAGTATTCACAGACGAGAACAATTTGCAATTTGTACATACTGAGTTGTATTGGTTAGCTTCTGAACAAAGAAGGTAACTCATCTACTTTTTGGAATCTAATCATTTCTTTTTCTTTTATATATAAATATGCCAAATTGATTTCAATTCTGCGCTCGTGCGTTTGCAAGACACAAAGCCTGGTGAACAGATGTTTAGGTTTGATTTCGTTTTGTCATATGGAGAAGATGAAAACCAACTGAGGAATATTTTGATACATCCATACTTTGACCTGTACTCTTACCTAATAGTTTATAGCAAGAACAGAACATTTTTAGCACAAAAAGTTAAAATATAAAATTCTTTTAGGTACCTTGGCTGAAGCGAAAGAAGGAAAATTTGTAGATGGACAGGCCAATTTTTATAGTTTCCAAAATAAAAAAGTTACCACGCATATAACTAAAATGGGGCTTGCTAATGGACTTGCCTTTGATACTGATCGAAAAAAATTCTACTATAATGATTCGCTTCGGCGCACACTAGATGAATTCGATTTTGATATAAAAAATGGAACAATCTGTAAGTGTACTACTTAAATGTTTGTGGTAGTTATAAATTCACCAACAGCGCATCCTTATGAAACAGGAATGAGATATTGTTGACATTTGATGACATTTTATTTCACCAATAAATAATCCATAATCCATAATAATAATAAAAATAATCCATAATAATAAATAATCCATAACTGAAATTAGCAACAAGAAAACAACAAAACCAAGAGAGATAGCCAAAATTTTATCACACCATTGTATTTTTCACAAAAAAATAGGCAGCTGATGGTACATCGATTTATTGTAGGCTATAACTTAGTTTGGTTTACTCGTTTTAAAAAATTTAAGTTTATTATTTAATAATCTTTAATACTTCATTTTCACTTTCAACTTTAGCGATGCAAAATATTTTTTATAAATTTAGTACAAATTTCAGCAAACAGAAAAGTGATATATACTCTGAAAGAAGGCAGATTAGAAGACTCACAACTATTAGATGGAATGACCATTGATACCGATGGTAACTTGTGGGTGGCAGTCTTTTCTCTATCCAAAGTAATAAAAATCGATCCGCGAAAACCAGAAACTGTATTGGACACTATTAAATTTCCAGCAGAACAGGTAATACCAAGTTGTTTTTATAAAAAAAATCGGTGTGGGGAACTATGTGTGGCTTCCATGTTCTGAAAATTGCATGTTTCCATAATCGTGAATTCAACCGTCACCAAAAAGTAATAATAGGTTAGAAGTTCTCAATGAGACGAATATAAAAATAAATCAAAATAGCTAGATTTTTACAGCAGTTATCGTAAACAAAAGAAAATTTCCCAAAGAGAAACGCAGATAGACATACGGCCGCCATCTGAAAAACCACATTTCTTTACGTAGAATCAACATCTGACCTTCTCTCGGAGGACACGACCCTTTCACATTACTCATATTTTTGCTTGGAAACATGATAGTAAATAAAAATCAAGTTTATTTATATTTTTAATTATTATGTTCAAAGTTTTTATTTTTTATGAATCCTCAAAACACTGATAATCTGTTACTGGCAAAATAAAATGGGTAGTGATAAACTGTTCAGCAAAAAATTCCATTTGTTTAATAAAAAAAAATATAGATAAACAGTATTTAATAATATTTTGCAAAGTAAACATATAGTGGATTGTGTGAGTCGGACGAAAACCCGACTATTGTCTAATGCAAGCAGATTAGTTCTCCCTCCCGTTTTAGAGGATGCTGAACACCGTGGTAGTGGCAGAATTTCTCGTTGGGATAACCCATCCCCGCAAACGGCCAAAAACTACCCCCAAACGGAGTCAAACGCGTATTTTAATTAATGGACTTTTTCTTGGTGATCCCCCGTTTTTAAGGATGATGAACACCGTAGTGATGGTGGAAAATCTCCCCGGGGTGACCCACCTCCGTAAATGGCCAATAACAACCTTCCAAAGGGGTGATAGTGCGTTTTCAGCATATCCCCGGGCAAAGCTGCCGCCTCCCACGCCCGTTTTTGAGGATGCTACACAGGAAAAAACATTAAAATCTCACCTCGATCTCGTCAACAAAGTAGTCATCTTTATTTACTGTGGAGCTGAAAAAAGAAAATGGGAGGGAAACCTTTTTGTCCGGTGGTATGATGAGAGAGCTCTCTCACCCTTTTGAAGGGTGGTTATTGGCCGTGAGGGGATGGACTGGTGTCAGGCGCGCGTCCCAGGATCCTCCCCATAATTAGCATGCTCTAAAACGGGGGATTAATAAATAAGATTCGGTGAAACTTTATCAATGCGCGTTTGACCCCGTTTGCGGGTGGTTTTTGGCCATTTGCAGGGATAGGTCACCCCAACGAGAAATTCTGCCACCACCACGTTAGTCAGCATCCTCGAAAACGGAGAGGAGAACTACTTTGGTTGCATCAGACAATAGCCGGATTTTTCGGCCATTTTTCCGACTCACACAATCCACTAATATAGAAATTATTAATAAAATAATACACAGTGTTTTATTAGATTTTGTAGCGTGAAGTACCCAGGAAAAAATATTAGTATTTTATTCCAATTTGTCCAGTAAAAATACTGAAGTTCAGTAAAGTGACTTTCATTTTCCTTATTCTATAATAGGTAGATATAAACATTTGTATCATTTCTCACTTTCTTTTGTATCCAATTTGTTATCATTTTTTTAAATTTTATATATTCTACACAACTCAGGTTATCTGCAGTGCCATTTGCCCATTTATTATTTTTATACTGAACATGTATTATTTTACTGAATATTTAATGTTTCAACTAAATAATTATTATTTTCATGAAACATTTATAATTTGTTTCTGAACAACTATTGTTTTCACTGAATGATTATCTGTTTGTATTCGATGTGCTTAAAATGCGATTCTTCCTCTTTCGATATCGACATTGTACGGCCTTTCCGCCTACGTGTGATCAGAGATTAAATAGTTTTAAATTTCCATTTTGACTTTTTGACTTTAATTGATGAAATCCGCAAAACTATTTACTATTTACATAGCTAAAAAAACTTAAAATCACGTTCATCAGTTGTATTCTTTCTTTGCACGGAACTGTACATTTATTTACTACCTGAATACAATTTTCATTATAGATAACATCTGTTGCCTTCGGAGGACCTAATTTAGACGAGTTGTATGTGACCTCTGGGAAAATAGCTCCTGTAGGAAAAGATAAGGCACCAGCCGAAGGTGGAGTTATTTACAGAGTTACGGGATTAAACGCCAAAGGATTTCCTGGAGTTAAGGTAGTACTATAGAGGCACAAAAATCAGTATCAACGTGTTGGGCTCAGTTCTGTCTGTTATAAATATATGGTTTATCAAGAAATCATTTTGTACTTTCTTCTAATGAAGAGGTTCTCGCTTCTAATATCTTTGAAATATTTGTACTAAATTAAATATGTAAAAATAAATTATGAGAGGAATTGTTTCTTTTTATCCCCTGTATAGTATGATGACGACATAGTAAGAATGAAAGTAGAAAAAAATAGACTTTTAGTATTCCTGGTGATTGATACTCGCGGTAACTGAGACAATACACAGGCTTTACGAGACTAACATATAGATAGCTTGATATCAGTTTATTTTACGATGGATGCAACACATGAAAGAATGATTTTTTTTGGGTGATTTTTGAAGTTAAACGCATTTTATTCAGTTCCTCTATGATCCCGACACTTGCTCTTCCCCTCCAAGGGATGAAAATCACTCCTAAATTGAAAAATTTTAATATTTGAAAGAGAATTAGTGTTTTATTTATTTATTTATTTATTTACTTTTACATAGCATGTTTATGTTCTTAGAGTAGCTGATACAAATATGAAGTCAAAATAGAGACTCCAATATGTGGGATGTAAATGGAGAAAGATGCTTTTGAATGAAAAGCATACATTAATAATATACTCTTAATCACGAAATACTTTTATCTCTTTCGTTACATATAGGTCTCACAAAGGAAGCTGTTAATTTATTTAAAGATTATTTAAAAAATAGCAGCAGAAAGTCTGTATTAAACAAAACGGCTCAGAAGACTTAGTACTGAGATCAGGTGTACCACAAGGTTCTATCCTGGGACCACTACTTTTTACCCTATGTACCAGTTAGTTTATTTCATGTTTAAAACATTGTCAAATTCATTTGTACGCTGACGATACCCAGCTTTATCATTCATTTAAAACTTCTGACGTTGATGGTGCCTTTCAACGTATTAATGAAAATGTAAAATCTCTTTTAAATGTATCAAAAGACCACTCTCTTATTATTAATACCAGCAAATCTATTGCTTTAATTTTTGGTCCTAAAAAAATTTCAACAACTTCTTAAAAATCAGTTTCAAATAAATGTAGATCAAGAAAATCTTGAAATAGTTGACTTTGCTAAGAATAAAATTTCGTACCGATATACACAACCTTAATTTAAGGTTCAAAGGCCTATTAACCCCACCTGTCCACCGAACAGAGCAATTTAAACGTTCTTTTAGTTATCAGATTTGCAATGTACAGCTAGGGTGCATCGATTTTCTTTTTTTTTACCTAATCCAAAATGGCGGGCGCCCAAAAGTTGTGTGATAGGGTTGTAAATAATACGTTAAAATTTCAAATTAAAATATTAACCCTTGGGGGGGGGGGGGGGGTCAAAGGTAAACATTTTTGATACTCTACATATTCAAAATGGCGGATGCGCAAAAGTTGTGTTTTAGGGTTATAAGCAACAGGTAGAAATTTTAGTGAAAAATATTTAGGTTTAGGGTAGCGGGTGAGGGTTTAAAGTCCATTTTTTTGTGCATATCTAAAATGGCGGGCGCGGAAAAGTTTGGTCTTGGGGTTGAAATTGGTTGGTAAAAATTTTAAACCAAAATATTAAGACTCAAGGGTAGCGGGTTAGCAAGACCAAAAAGATAGTACGTACCCTTACAAATATTACCGATACTTATCAATTAGTAATATTTCTAAACTATGTTTAATTACGATATTAAATTTAAATTACTTATTACTAACTACGTATTTGTTATCTAATGTAAGCATGCCCATAATACAGCATGCGGCATGCGCTGTGTTTTGCATACATGAAAGCTCGGTGAACAGTGAACACTGTCAGTTTTAGCCGAAACTTTAGATAGACGCGGTATTTCCGATAGAGTTGGAGCACTGATTGCTTCTTCAGTACTCCAAGATTTTGGTTTAATTAATGAATCTAACACAACGCATGTAATTGACAAAAACAAAATTAGAAGAGCTATAAGCAAGAAGAGAGGTGAATTATCATCATGTGGTACGCCAATATCATTACGTGGACTTTATTTCGATGGGCGTAAAGACAAGGCCATGAAATTAATAGGTAACCGTCGAAAGATAACAACCGAAGAACATATAGTTTTAATTGGAGAGCCCGGATCATCATATTTGGGACATGTCACACCTTCTACAGTTTCAGCTGTAAACATCATTACCGCCATTATCAGTTATTTTGAAAACTCTCGAATCCCAACTAACACCTTAAAAGTCGTTGGATGTGATGGAACGGCTACAAATACTGGTCCTAAAGGTGGTGTTATAGCTCTATTTGAAAAACATTTTCACACTTCAGTAGTTCATTTGCCAACTGCATGCAAACGAACTTCCACTAAAAGGCACTTGATCGAACATATTGACGGAACTGTATTTCAGGATTTTCCGGTATAATAGGAAAGTCGTTAGTCAAATGCGAGCAGATGCTAGTAGCTGCATTTAAAATTATTAAATCCGAAATTCCTATAGTTAAGGTGAAAGATCTTAACATATATCAGTTATATTTTTATGAAATATACCAAGTAGTAATAACGGGATATGTTTCTATTAATCTTTCAAAACGAGAACCTGGCAAACTAGTCCACTCGCGATGGCTGACGACAGCAAATAGAATACTTCGCTTATATGTTGCTCTGCAGATTTGGTTATATCAGCAACGTATGTTGTCAAAGTGTATGCGCCAATGTGGTTCAAAATAGAAGCACATCCATCATGTCTGCAAGGTGCTTCAAATGTATGGAAGACCATACAATTATCCAGATATTTATCAGAAGAGTTGAAAGGAGTAGGTAGTTGATTCCGTCGTAATATGAAATGGATATTTTGCACACCCTGAGAACATACTACTGGGAATGCTGGGCGATGAAAACCGGTGTATTAGGGAGTTGGCCGTTCGCAAAATATTAAAAGCTAGAAAAGGCAACAATACTGACTTAAGAAAGTTTACACTTGCTCCGTTGAAACTAAATGCTACAAATTAGTATGAGATGATTGATTGGCAAGAATGTGAATATAATGAGCCACCATAAACAGTTGATTTATCCGAAGAGGACCTTAATCAAATTATAAATGATCCTGAATTGTCTGATAATTGAAATAAAGAAATTTCCTAATCACACACAAGCTGTGAAAAGGGCATTAAAACTTGTAACTGAAGCTTCAGCGCTGGATGGATTAGAACAACGATTAGATCCTGTGACATAATTCACAAATTCAACACAAAGAAAGATTACTACAAGCAAGTTTTACCATAATGTTTATAGTATTTTTATTTTTACTTTTTATTCTTTAATAAAATCAAGTTTATTTTCACATAAGTACCTTTGTTATCAAACTTCCAATAAAGAAATTAAAGTAAAAATAAAGTTTATTGTTTCACACTATGATGATAAAACAAATAATTTCCCTTAAAAAAAATGGGAGCTTTGAGCTTGTAGGGAATAGAAATGGATCCGATGCAGAACAAAGAAAATATCAAGTTGACTTTTAACCCTAACCCGCTAGCATTAAATCTTAATATTTTTGTCTTAAGTTTTTACCTCTTATATATAACTGTAAAGCACAACTTTTTCACACCCGCCATTTTGACTATATAGAATATCAAAAATGTTTACTTTTGAACCCAACCCGCTACCCCCAAGGGTTAATATTTTAATTTGAAATTTTAACGTATTATTTACAACTCTATCACACAACTTTTGGGCGCCCGCCATTTTGGATTAGGTAAAAAAAAAAGAAAATCGATGCACCCTAATGTACACCGGGTGGCTCAGCCGATAGGGATACTCTTGTAACTTTTGAATGGGCGAATTGATTTATTTCAAATTTGGTGTAGTGATATGGGATGAAATTTCCAATTATATGATGCAAATAACCAAAATGGCTGACTTCCGGTTTCAATGTAATTGACATGAAAATCAAATTTTTAAATGGAACAACGTACATTTTTGTATATCTGGACCCTGCTGGCAAAAAATACATATGATCTGATCCTCGAATATTATTTTGATTTTCAAAAAATATGGATTTTTTTATTTTTAGTTTTAATAATAGAAGGCCGTGATTTTGAAAAAATTGTTAAAAATCGGTCTGCAAGCACCTTTGAAATATTATCTCTTCAGATAGTAACATTAAACACCATTTATTCTTCATTAAGTTCAACGATATTGTTTTGATATATATATATATATATATATATATATATATATATATATATATATATATATATATATATATATATATATATATATATATATATATATATATATATATACGCGTAAAATCACTAAGTGGCACCGAAAACTAAATTGACTTTCCCGCACCCAATATTTTCCGCATTTAATGTGAGCAAGTGGCTCCCTATATATTCCCGATATGTATATGCGTTTTGGCACCGTATATATGGTGAAGAC
The DNA here is from genome assembly GCA_936432065.2 of Rutpela maculata. Taxonomy (NCBI): domain Eukaryota; kingdom Metazoa; phylum Arthropoda; class Insecta; order Coleoptera; family Cerambycidae; genus Rutpela; species Rutpela maculata. The sequence goes on along the minus strand of OW386289.2, from coordinate 82,547,342 downwards.
ACTTTTTCTTTAGATACTCACTGTGTTGTTAATACATTTATGATTGCTAACGCGCTCTGTAAAAATAGGCCATTGTGTTGCTTGTCTTTTTGAAACGTATCACAGACGTGCGATATCCGTGGTGTAATTGCAGAAATAGAGGAAATAAGATGAGAAATAATTCTCAAAGAATGAACTAAAAATTGTTATTGATGTTGACTCATCATATTCTATATTTTGTTTCAATTGGGGTTTAAAAAATCATTTGAAAAAAAAGACAAGTAGATGAGGTTGATTAAAAAAGAAACAAATTAATTATTTATTATTCAGTGGTGATGAATCACTTATGAAAACATTTAGAATATCAATTTTAGTTATTGTAAAATACAGTGTGCATTTGTGTATATGACATACTAATAGTAACTGACATTTATTATTGACAGTTCGGCTAATTTCAAAGCATGTCGTACAAAAATAATATAATAATCGTTTCCCTCAAAAATTCTTAAAATCACAAAAATGTATATTACAAAACAATAAGCGAGTAAAATATTAATTTCATATAATAAAAATGTCAATTTATTTACAATATTTTGATTCTAAATATTATATTATGAAATAGTGTAATAGGTAGTACGATTTAAAAATATAATTTATTACCTTATTTTGTATGAACTGTTACATACGGTAACGTTGGATCTCAACGTTAATATATTTTGTTGAATTTGTACAATTGCTTCAAGGGTGGCGGTCTGGCTTAAAAAAATGATTTCGTAATTCAACAAGTTCTCCTATGAACCGATTGAAAAATATTTTGACAGGCTTTTAGAAAATACTTGATAGAATGATACTGGGATAATGAAGTCAACAAAAAAAATATATTTTTTTTGTTTTTCACGCAAGAAAAAAATGTTTTTCTTTCTTTAGTTTTCAATAGGCTAGTACCATTCTATAAAGTTGCCTATAAAAGCCTATCAAAAAATTATTTTAATCGGTTTAGGAATGTAGGAGAAATTGTCGAATTACGTTCACGGCACCGCTCACCTTAATTACAATAAAAGGTTAACTACGGTTGATTTCGATACTCTACTTGATTTTATTTATGCCTTTTCAGAAAATTATACATATATAATATGCTCTTAGATTTAGTTTGGGTGAAAGTTATAAAGCATATGGAGCTTTAGCTCTTAAATTTGTTAACGCTGCTAAATAGGTCTCTTGTCTATAAAAGGGATAAGTGCCGTTATAAATAAATGTTTATATATTATCTTAAACTAGTTACGGTTCAAATGGTCGGTGCATCAAAGTTTTGTCAATTTTCAGTTCATAGACTTATATTATTAACGGGCACTCACATCAAATCATGGGCCTCGGTCCACCCCCGTTTTTATAAGTACACTACCTGTACCCAAATGTTAATTAGTTTAATATTATTGCATTGCGTTTCCTAGTCTATTCGGACCTCTGAGTGGTCGGGCCCTGGTACCACGGTACCTACTGGACCTACACACCACCCCCTTCTGCCTTGTTGGGGCCCTGATTATAAAGTATAGTTTAAAGTGAGAAATAATGTAAACAACAATTTGTAGATAGGCCAGACTCCTCCTGCCTGAAAGAACACAATACAGACAGATACTACAATTTTATTACATTATCAGATGGAGCTAGTTCAGGGTTGACAATGGCTATGCATTGTCATTATAATATACGTATGGCAATGCGGCAATATAGGTAGAGTAATTGTAGGAATACAGGAAATAGTCAAGTAAAATTCTGAAAAAGTAAGCTAAATAATTGTATGTGATGTTGACACTCATTGTATATATCACGGGAATGTTAATACCTTTCAGTTGAAAAACTCTGAAAAAAATGTAATTAACAAAGATTAGGCACTTCTCAGTAGGGAACGATTCATAACAAACAGGTTATGTTAACGAAAGTAGTTACGGAAGTATAGGCAACGTTTAGATTACGTTAATTATTTTTCAAAAATGAGGCCTCAAGTTTTTACCTTTTTACATATTTTACATATTTACAATTGATTATTTTTATTTATTTGCTTTTATCATGATCAGAGAATATTATTTAGGTATTATGCAAATCACAACTTACACACTTTCTTATTTATTATGAAAATACCTACTTTCTGTATATTGTTGCCCTAATCTGGGCACGCTAATATACTAATAATTCAATACTTCCTCAGTATTAGCTAGAAGATAGTTGTTTTGATTGGTTCTCCAATAATGAGTGTTTGAAGTATTTACCAACTAGTATATTAGCATATTTACATATTTGTTAACGATAACTGTTAATATGAAGGTCAAATTTTAATAAGTGTAGAAAATATGGATTTTATTGCCATGTCGATAGTGAAAAATTGCATTCATTAATACAGCGAGAAACTTTTATCTTTCTAGATAAAGGATGGGGACAAGTTTTTATCGTGAAACTTCTATGGGCGCGTTAGGCATTTTTCAGTAGGAAGTAAAGTACTATAAAATGTTTTTGGTTGCTTGAAGTAGAGATCTTACTTCTACTGTGTGGTCATCGGCACATATTTTTTTTGGGTTACTTCCAATTTAGCCGAAGTTTGCAACTTTTTTATATTTAATGGTAACTTTCTTTCGTAATCCGAAGTTCAATTTTCTTTATACTCCTTTTTTCAAATTTAAGAATGGCTGAGTAAAAATAGAATTTAACATCTCAGTAGAAAGAATGCCATGGAAAAAATATATAAGCTGCAAAATTTTAACAAGCTTACCATGGAGTGTACAAAAAACATAAAACTACCTTCTTCAATTCAATATGTCAATTTTAAACTTATATAAAAATTAAAATTTTCAAAAATTATTGAAAATAAGTCTTTTTAAACATTTTTTTAAATAAAAGTCCCATTTTCTTTTCTATTATTTGTTTGTAATATGTGTTTTCCATTTAATTTTATTCAAATAACAGAGAATTATATAAAATTAATGAAAGCTGAATAGTTTCTTAGAAAAAGTGCCTGCAACATAAATGTTTAAAATGAATAAGATTCCAGAAAGGTTCAAAGTAATGTTGAAAAGGGACAAAGAGGTAACAAACACGTGTTAATAATAAGACACAAAAGAAGATACTAGAACTTA